>CM035843.1:322713594-323913594 GCA_020510985.1 Pholidichthys leucotaenia | reverse complement strand
CCTCCCCACCTGCTCCTGGATAAAAAACTTTCTCACAAGCCGCCCACAAACAGCCAGACTCGGCTCACACCACTCCTCCACACTGTCAGTCAACACTGGCTCCCCCCCAGAGCTGCGTGCTAAGCCCTCTACTGTATGCCTTGTACACCTCTGACTATTCCAACCCATCAAACCACCACCATCGTGAAGTACGCGGATGACACCGCCTTGGTTGGTCTCATCACCGTTGACAAATAGAAGGCATATAGGGCGGAGGTAGAGAATCTGTTGATGTGGTGCTCAGCAAACCTGGAACTAAATGCCCATAAAACCAAAGAACTCATTATGGACTTCAGGAAGCACAGACAGGTCCATACCACCCTCCTCATAAATGGAAAATGTGTAGAAACTGTCACCACGTTTAGGTTCCTGGGCACCCACATCTCCTAGTCTGTTAACACCAAGGCCCTGGTGAAGAAAGCCCAGCAATGGCTGCACTTCTTCCATGTCCTGAGGAAGAACAACCTGGAGCAGAAGCTTCTGCTGGCTTTCTACCGCTGCTCAGTGGAGAGCGTGCTCACCTACTCTCTAGGTGTGTGGTACGCCAGCTCTATGGTTGAAAACAGGAAGGCTGTGCAGAGGGTTATTAACACCACCCAAAAAAATCATCGGCGGTCCTCTGCCTTACCTGGAGGACCTCTCCAGATCCTCCTGTCTCAGGAAGACTAAGGCCATCACAGGATACCCCTTACATCCTGCACACCACCTGTTTGACCTCCTTCCCTCTGGACAATGGTTTCTTCCCCTGGGCCATTCAGACTGCAAACCGCCAGAGGTCCATCCCCCTCCCCCCACAACTGTCACATGCATAGAGCTGAGGACCTTTTAATTATAAAAAGAAATACTCTCACCTGTTTTTGCACTTTTCAGTGCATTGATTAATCTGTTAAGCCACTACCAAAGTGTGGATTTTTATACTTATTCATTCTACTTAAAGGGGTCATTGACTACACTTTTTCCACAATTTAATAGTTCACACATGTCTAAAGGAAATGTTTGTGGCTTATTTTGTTCACATTTTCCTTTCTTTTTTTTAATTATTGAAGCAAATTTGTTTTGTATTTTTCCTGGTTTTCTTGAAACGCTCTGATTTAAAGCCTGTCATTTTAAGAACCATCCTTCACCTTTTCAGCTCCACCCTCCCTCCACAGTTGATGGTGTATGTCGCATCGGTCTGGCCTAGCTCCCAATAATTTTACAGCGACTCCACAACAAATTGCTAGCACCCTGCACCGAACAGCTCCCTCGATCGCCGCAACCAAGACCTGGCCCGTGACCTGAGGCTACTGGCTGAGCCGGGCTACCAAGCCAAGGGATCTTAAAGGGTAGTGTCTCACTCTGTGGAACTCCACTTTGCGCCTACGGCCAGCTGGGAGGTGGAGTGACTACGCTGCCCACGAGAGTGGCACGGAGCAATGGAGGACGGTGGGGGAACTGGCCGTAAGAGCCTGCAGCATCTGGTCCTGGGACATTTTGGCTGGAGCAAGCCGCATGCTTCATCATGATTCCGCGGAGGATCGCCTATACCGGAGGTTGGTGGCTCGCATGGCCAGCTAAAGGCTAAAGGTAGCCTATTAGCCACTAAGCTATTAGTCCACAAGCTAACACTGGTATCAGGACATTCGCTGTAAATGTGGCCTATATTGTTATTTTCTTCAGATCTTAGTCACCCTAATAGCCATCCCTGTTACCACCTGGTTCGGCAGTGTGCCTCGGGTCACTGCGGCCCATCTCTCAGTGGTTTTGTCATGATTCCATGGCGGATTGCCCACACCAGTGTTATGCCAAGAACTCCCCTGCCTGCTGAGAATTGCATCCGGGGAGCTGTCGGCATAACATCGGCCAGTAGCCTCTGGTCCCAGGCCATTGCAGTAACTGGTGTGACAGTACAGGTGATCTGCCACAGAATCATGATGAAACCACTGGGAGATGGGCCGGAGTGAACCAGGTGGTAACAGGGATGGATATTAGGGTGACTAAGATCTGGAGAAAATAACAATATAAGCCACGCTTACAGCCAGCATCCTGGTACCAGTGTTGGCTCAGGGGCTAATAAGCTACCTTTAGCCTTTAGCTGGCTGTGCGAGCCACCAGCCTCCGGTACAGGTGATCCACCATGGAATCAAAATGAAAACAATGGGAGATGGTGTTATGTCTGGAAATATGGGCGTACATGATCATGTGTTGAAGTTAGCTCTATTGAAGGTCTCAACAAACAGTACACAGTGCAAGGTGTGGCTGGAAGCAGGAAGAGGATGACTGGTCCTGGCAGTCTGAGTGGGCTGAACAGGCCAGTATAAAAAAAATACAAACACTTAAAACATTTCAACCACAGCATTATTAACTGGGCAACTGGGTAGACTGTCGATGTGTCCACTTGGTCATGTAGGTTATTCTGCTACTGAACAGACCACGTGCTAGCTATTTATGAACTCAGAGTAATTAACACAGTTTTTCTTGAACTCAGTGGGGCCTCTGTTGAGCCCGTGCTGGGAGCAACCCTGGATATGCTGGCTTGGGCGACTCTGGAGGGTGCCCTGCTGGAGTTGTGGTCTGCTCATCAGCAAAGTTACTGCATTGTTGGCACCTCTGGCCTTTGGCTGGGCAGGCAGGCGCATGTGTATGGTGCGAGGACGAGCCACAGTTACCACATGGTTGGTGTGCTGTAGTGCCTTGTCATCCCGCGATGTTCACCTCATGAGGAGATGTGGGGTCGGCGGGCTGAGCAGCCGGGGTAATGGCCTGTGCTAGCGGAGCTGAGTGTGGGGGGCATGAGCAAGAGGCCACTAGCTGTGCTGCTAACTGGGCCGCTGCCTGTAGCTGGAACGCAATTTCCACCGTCCTGGCCAACGGCAAGTCGTCTGTCGCCATGAGCAGCTTCTCCTGCAGCTTCAGATTCATGGTGTGCTCCTCTAACTGGTCTTGCACCATCTCATCTTCCAGGTGTTCAAACCTGCATGCACTAGCCAAACAGCGCAGGTCGGCGACGTATTGTTGGACCGATTCACCCGTACGCTGTCGGCCCTGTTGAAACTTAATTCAACTGACCGAAATGCTCTTTGGAGTGGCGAAATGTCTGGCCAGTAAAGCTACACAGTCGTCATATGTATCCGCAGGTCCAAGCATCCAAAAAGCACATTGTCCCTCGCTGCTGAGGCTATGAATTAGCATAGCTTGTAGCCTAGCTTTGCTAGCTTTAGCTAGGTCGATGGTGGGCACGAACGTTTCAAACGACTCGTATCAGGTCTCAGCAAACAATACACAGTGCAAGGTGTGGCTGGAAGCAGGAAGACGGTGACTGGCTCTGGCAGTCGTCTAATATATCTAGTGCACTGACGTCACTTGTGCGTGCATGCTACTGCAGCGTAGTGCATCACGCTATTTCACATACACCACAGTTGGGCTGGAGTGACCCGAGGCATACTGGCAAACTAACTGGTAACAGGCATGGCTATTAGGCTGACTAAGATCTGAAGAAAATAGCAATATAAGCCGTGCTTACCAGTGCTAGCTCGGGGGCTAATAGCTTAGGTGCTAATAGGTGGCCTTTAGCCCCCCTTCCATCTATATGACGGACAGCTAGGCGGGCCACTAACAGAGCATTGGGTGGGCCTTTACGACGGTGGTGGGTTGGCTTTTTCCAGTCATGACGTATACAATTTAGACGGAAAAGTCAAAAACGTTTCTGGCATTTCTGGGAGAGAAAAATGAGATAAAAGCTCTCTCTCTCTCTCTCACTCTCTCTCTCTCTCTCTCTCTCTCTCTCTCTCTGTGTGTGTGTGTGTGTGTGTGTGTGTGTGTGTTTTAAGAGAATTGACTTTAATTTTTTTTTGATAATTAGGTGATCAGTAGACTCATTTCAGACAGTTGAAACCTACAAAGAGTGGTGGCTTGTGGGAGAAGGCAATGGAGGCGGAGCATCCTCAGAAATTTGAAAAGAAAAGGAGAAGAAATGATTCAAACATTGTGATCATAAATGTATTTGATATTATGTGCATATTATTGTGTAACATGTAGTCAGAATCCTGTTAGAAGTCCGCAGGAGTTAAAATTGGGCTTGCCACTGTGGAAACATTAATCGCCAATCAGAAATTAGTTCATTTTTGTAACTAAGTAGGCAAAAATACTTTCTGAAACTATTTACCCAATCAGAAATCAGTTTATATTTGTTGCTGTGGAAAATCCACTATCTCCTAGCATTGAAAAAAAAAAATGGGATGCAAACCTCTAACCAATCACAGTCTGTCTTTTGACAACCTCCCCATATGTCACATTTCAACATGCTGAATCCAACAGGTGTTCGCATCCAGCAGTATTTACTTGCTAACAAGTTTAGGAAACTACAATTTGAACACCAGCTTTGGATAAAAACAGACCAAGGCCTTCCCCTAAAGATTATAAAAAAGTCAGGATGCAGCTGGACGGCACTCAGGATACCTGGATGAGTGGAGCTAACCTGCTTAGCAACGTTAGCCTTGGCTTTGCATTTTCCAACCACTACATTAAAACTGGATTTGATGACAGGAAGATTTATCCAGATCCATGTAAAGACATGGTAACTGGTGAGTTAAAACCTGTTTCTCTCCTGTATGCATCTATGCTGTTTTATTTTCTCTTTATTTACTCTTTAAATGATTGTGGGAAATATTTTTAGATTGGTGCTCAGTTTGACTAACAAACAGCACCTAATGGGACCAATAAGACACCAAAAGCCCACCAAGTGCTCCGAAAAAAATCAAATCATTTTTATGTTAATATTTAACAACAAATGGCCATTCTTGTAGAAACTAATGAGACACACAACTCTTAATGCATCAAATCATATCTAACAGGACCAAATGACATAAAGTCAACAAATGGGATACTTTTAAGGCCCTTTTCCACTAGCCTCACTTGGCCCTACACCGCACCACTCAGCCCGCTTTAGGCGCTTTTCTACTAGCCCCAGCACCGGTTAAGCAGGTACTTTTTTCGTACCTGATCCAGGGCAGGGTCTAACCGGGCTGAGTAGGGCTGAGTAGGGCTGTGATATGACTTTAAGAGACTGGTCGCCGCTGATTGGTCAGGTTGTAACGTCATGAAAGCGACTTTTTCTGCTGAATTTACTCCAAGACCGCCATTTGTAATTGTTCAGCAGTGAACACAGTGCGCCCCTTTAATACGGTATATTATATTAATATACTGTATAATATACTTATATAATAATATACTCCTAATATTATATATTAGGAGGTGCGCAATTTTCTTTCTATATTAGGCGACGATCGCATCCGGCGCGAGTTGGACGGATCTACTTGAAATGCAGGTGTCCGAGCAGATGGCTTCCCAAGGGCACATCCGTACTGCCAAACAGTGTCGGGAGAAGCTGAAAAAGCTGAAAAGCGATTACCGAGCAGTGAAGGACCACATTGCTCCAAGTTCAGCGGATCAGAAGGAGTGGAAGTGGTTCGCTGAGAGACATTGGGCTCCACACGGTCACTGTCACGGTCACGGCCCTTGGAAACCGTGGATGGTGAGTGTTTATTTGATATTGCGCATCTGTTCGCCACTTGATCCTTTCTGTGCCAAGCTCACTGTTTTTAAGAAATAGGAAGGTTGTTAGATTGTGGGTAATGGTTGTTACTGAGGCTTGCCTATTGTTTTGCAGCCAACTGCAGATTCACGCTTGCTTTGTGTTAAGTATTAGCGCAAACAAAACGCTGAATTACACTTATTGTATTCCGGTTAAAAACTTGAGAGTGTTGTGTACATGTTGCACTTTGGTGTTAAGTTTTAAATTGCGTGCATTTTCTTTCTAGAATCGCATTTCATATCACAGGGGTCCACCTCAGTGGAGATGACTGACACAGCGGACTCTCCTGGCGCTGCGTCTGCGTGTGCGTGTGGCTGAGCGCCAGCTGGATCGACTCCACATCACCAGCTCCATCTGGATCACGTTCAAGTGCCGGTAAGGCACAATAACCACGATTTTTTTTTTTTGGTTGAAACAGGTCCAGCAGCGGAAACCAGGGTCGAAAATCCATCCATCCATCCATCTTCTACCGCTTAATCCTTTACAGGTCGCGGGGGGGCTGGAGCCTAACAAGTTATGTACCAAATTGATTAATGCAATTTCCTGTAGCTGCATATTAATTAATTGAAAATGTCTTTTTAAATGTACAAAAAGGTTATTCTTTGGTCTTCACTTATCGGTGTTCCACAACCATTTTTAGGTGTGGTGACTGAAGTGCTGTTGTAACTCCTGTTTTATAAAAACAAATAAAGCTGATGAACTGCCGTTGAAATCAACATGCTTCAATGAAATGCTTTGCGTCAGCTGACTGTATTAACCCATTCAGATTTCTGCGGCCACACTACAAGCAACTAGTTTAAACATTACCCATCCATCCATCCATATTCTTAATCTTAATCCTTTTTGGTTTTGCAGGGGGGCTGCAGCTGAAGACAGCACCCTGCGTGTTGCAAAATCTGCTCTACTGAGGGGCAGCAACATGACAGTTCAGCTTATATACAGCAATGAAGCATAATATAATAGTGACATTCCACCACAGACTTTCACCTGTGTAATTCCATAATATATGTAGTGATCCAGCTTTAACGACCATGCTTTTCTGTCTTTCCATCTAGGCAAGACGAAAACAGACAACTCCCATCAACATGCATGACGAAGAGATGCGGCTCTTGGAACAGCAACATGACCAGCGGCAAGAATCAGGAGTACATGCAGCATTTGCGACAGGTGGCTGCAGATGTGCGGGCAGATGCGCGTGAAGCCCTGGAGCAGGACGCTGCGTTATGAAGGGAAGAGCTCGCAGAGATGTCATCGCCCAGTCTGTTTTTTTGTTTGTAAATTTTGCTTCTGGAATAAAATTGTATTGTTTGCATCAAAAGTCTGGTTTATCTTTTATGACACCGTATGAGAAAAGCCAATAATTACATACACATTCCATTCTCTGTTCACTCCACATGCTGCTGTTCATCAGGTCAGGTGTATAGCCTTCTAATGGTAATTTAATTTTTAACAACACAATGAAACGTAATGTCTTGGTAGGTTTTTTTTTAAATTTTAAACAAATTTGCAATGCTGAATCCATTTCTCTTGAACGGGTACATTTTTTAGGTTATAAGCAGTTGTACAGGTGTGCTTGAACTTGTAGACACTGCTAAAGGTAAGTACGTGTAAGTTGAGTGTTGCATCACCAGTCAAAATTTAATAAATTAAGAAGGAATCTAGCAAAAATTTGGCACTAATAACAGTAGACAGATTGGACAAGGATACACAACTGTGTTTTTGTTGCACACAACTGTTGTTACCAACAAGTGCAAAATTTATATTCCCTTTTCCCAAAAATTAAAAATCAATTTGTAAGTAAAAGTGGGAGACCTTTACATGGGAAAATATGACATGTATCAGCACATGATTTATAGTTCAATTTGCATTTCCACCTAAGCAAAAGTGGCTTGTCGAGCTGGATTTTTGTGAAGATGGCCTGTGCGGTGTTTCTGCATGTAATTACATACCTGTCAAGTGATACGATTTCGCCGTATTTTAATACGGGGAAAATGCAATTTTAGCAAATACGGGCGTATTGCCATTTCTGTATGCCAAAGAGAAAAATATACGGGAAAAAAAATTGAGAGTGTGGGGAGGAACACGTGTGTGACCCCCACAGCGTACGGGGCTGTCAGAGCGCTCAGCGTGAGCAATTATCACAACAGAAGTGTGGACTCATCATTAGGCTGATGGCGTCGCACCTTCTTAACAGATAAGCTTTATGAACAAGAGGACAGGTAGATGGACCATGCACAACATTTTATTTACAAAAAACATTTTTGAAATATGTATGCACATAAATGTGGACAAAATAGACAAGTATTGCATCACGTTATATTGTAACGTGCAGCTTGACATGGCGACGTCCCACCGGGAGGTTTGAACTCACGCCTCTCGCTCTGGAGTCCCGCACTCTATCAGTGTCGCCAATAGGGTCAACCAACTTGTCAAGCCAAGTACGGTGCTTATATTGAGTTCGCTACAATATCACCACCCTGCTCCTCTGCTCTCTGTGCCGCTGCCACCACTGGTTCATCTACTGCATCATCCAATGTAGTGTCAAACGTCTCTCCATGACTCTCACACAGATTGTGTAGAGCACAACAAGTCAGCATCATAGATTTAACCAGTTTCATGTCACAGTCATTCCTCCTTCCTTCTCTCCTCGTCATCAGCCATGTTTGTTGTGGAGGATTCAGTCGCGTGTGTTTCACGTCACGAGGGTGTGGCGCCACCTGCTGTTCAACAAATCCCACCCACAGCAGGTGTGCCAGCAGGTGCGCCAGCAGTAGTTGAAAAGCAACTGAGGCCGAACCGAACCGAAGTGAGTAGAGCCGGGTTTTCAAACCGGGGCTGAGTGGGGCTAGTGGAAAAGGGCCTTTACAGATACTTGTGACACTTTTATAAATACTTGCAATGCATTCCTTTTTAATTGATTTAATTATTTTGGCTTTTTTAGCCCCTTTTCCACTAGTACCATCCCGATTCGCCTCGACTCTACTCAGTTTGAAAGGTTTTCCATTCGTTCCTATACTGTTTTTGTACCTACTCCTTTCAGGTTTCAAGCGAGCTGAATCGAGCTGGAAATGTGACATCAACGGACTGCTGACCACTGATTGGCCAGGGTGTAACGTCAGAGTCATGAGACTGCGACTTCTTCACAAGCAGCAAATCTGCCATGAAAATCACAGAGCGTGAGTGTAATCAACAAGATAAATGGATACACACAAAACAACACTGTGGTCCAACAACGGGGTGCAGACTTTTCTGTGCTTGGTGGCTGATGAAAGAATCCAGAGGGAGCTAGACAGAGCGACCCGAAATGAATTCACGGCCATTGACCGGCAAAGGCAGACGGGAGGCAGAGTGGCGTCGACCTGACTGTTATGTATGGAATTACCTTTGAATGACGAGGCCAGGTGCACGATAGAACTCAACTTTATTAACAGGGTGGTCACACACAGCACAGGCACCAGGCAGGGTCATCGGCAAAGAGGCCGGATGAAGATGCCCACCGATATTTATGGGGTGGTGCAGTGGCGGAAGAGGAAGTGGCCGCCACTATACCGCGCTTCATAATAAAATACAATATCACCCCCCCCCACCTGTAGAAAGTTCAAACCACACATACAACTGAGACCCTCCCCAATTTAGGACTTAAATCACGCACTAAAAAAGCTAGAACTGAAATCACTAAATGGCCTAACACATTCACACAACAAACCTAAACTAGGGAGGACAGGTGGACTACTGTCCTGCCCACACGGCAAGGTGGATTATTCTGCCACCTGTAAAATAAATAAAGTCCATTAATATTTTCAAATACTGCTGTATTCCTAACTAATAAAACACCCCCAAACAATAACATTTAGACCTTTTCTGTTTGAAAGAAATTCAACTTTTCCATCTAGGTTATACAAAGTAAAATTAGCAACTAAAACCATACAGAAAGAATCATGAAAACCAGAAACATGTACTACACATACATAATACAGCAAATTTGGCATTTTTTTTAAACACATGCAACCATATGAACATTAGAACATGTTTTATTATTACTTTTCAAAACCACACTACTGTACTTCTCGCAGAAAAGGGTAGAACTGGCTTGTGGGGGTTCCAGGGCAGCCCCTCAGTGGACCCTTCCTGGAAGCGGCATGCCTCTAGAATCGCAGCTGACCTCATAGACGAGAGCGCCTCTTCTCTTCACCATCGACCACCTCTCTCATCTGGACCCGCCATCTGAAGCCTCCTCACGAGCATGCCACAGCTCATTGGCGTGTCTCCACGAGCTGTCCGACAGTTGGAAGTAAGCTGCGCCCCGCTTATCCACGATGTGCAGCTACTCCTGGTGACCCTCTGACTGTCGTTTGGCCCACATCCACCATGGACGTCCCTCCCCACGAGCCTGGACCAGGTCTGTACGTCTCAGAGGAGCTCTGCTCAGCCTGCAGTGTTGCTGATCGGCACATGGTCCCTCAGTGCCTGTTGGTCTGGCCCCGACTCCTTGTAAAGCTGCTGCAGCAGTTGCCGTTGAAGCTCCAGATCCGCCAGCCCACTGTGGCCAAACTCCCGAAGAAACTGAGGCGTGCTTATTGGCGTCACTTGCTGATGCAGGCGCCTCACCGCCATGCTCGGTACCTTCTCCTACCATACCCCGAGTGCCAACACTGAGACCCTCCTGTGTCAAACCTGAGTGAGGCTGGTCCTGTTTGACCGCCGTGGTGTCCGATAAATCTTCTCCCCACACTGCGTCGTCCTCCACCACCAGAACCGGACTGCTGGCCACAACCAGTCCATTCTTCCCCAACGTCGTCTCTAATGGTGAACCCCAGTCCATAAAACAGGTCACTGCCCATGATGTTGTTGCCTCGGGCTGTCACGTGGAACATGCAGTCAGCCATCACTGCTTGTACCGAGCCATTAACTCCAATGTTCCAACCGTGCACAGTCTGCCACCTCCATAACTGTAGAGCAGCGCTGGGTTATCTCTTATTTTGTAGTGGGGGAAAATTTCCTCACCATGGCCCAGTTCAATAATGATCCCTCCGCCCCCATGTCGATCAGCAGTGGCACCTCCTCACCATCCATCGTCACCTTACAGAACAGGTACTTGGGGACACCACATGGACAGCTGTCAGGGTGGGTGAAGTTGTTTTTCTCCGTGGGCTCTCCGGCTCAGACATACGACACACCCTGGCATAATGGTTCAAGCGACCACACTTGCCACAGCGCTTCCCTCTAGCCAGGCATTTCCTAGCCTTGTATTGGTGCTTCATGGACCCACAACCCATACACAAGGGTTTTCTCGGGGTAGACCTCAGATTGATAGCGTTGGTTTCTGTGTTGTCGCTGGTCATGCTAACCTCGCTGTCAGGGTCCGCTACTAATACTATGGTGGTAGGCCCTAGCTGCCATTGTAATTGGTACCACTTTAGCTCCGAAGCTAGCTTGTCTGCAGTCTCCACTTGGAGGGCTAGCTCGACAGCCTTGGCTAATGTCAGGTCACTCGGCACCGAGAGCAGCCGAGCTTGTAAAGCATTGCTGGTTGCGTGCTCTGCCAGCTGATTACGTACCATTCCCTCCTCCAATGGCCCGAAACAACACTTGCTAGCCAGCTGCCGCAGGTCGGCAACAAACTAGCTGACACCAGTGAGTGGTGTCACTGTCGGAACCGAATCCTATGGACGGTGACATTGTCCGGGGTGTGGAAATGGTGCGCTAGCAAGTTGACCACATCCTCATATGAGTCAGTAGCTCTGAGTGTATGCAGGATATGCTGGCCCTCAAACCCCAAATTATGCACCAGAAGCGCATATGCCGTCAGTTTATCTAGCTTACCCAGGTCAAATGCCGCGATGTAGCCCTGAAAGGCAGCAAACCATCTCTGCCAGGGCACAGGTGGCTCGTCTGGGAGCTCCAGGAAGGGCCGAAGAGGTGAAACGCACGCCTCTATTTTTTATTCTCGTCACCAAAATGTTATGTATGGAATTACCTTTGAATGACGAGGCCCGGTGCATGATAGAACTCAGCTTTATTAACTGGGTAGTCACACACAACACAGCCACCAGGCAGGGGCCTCGGCAAAGAGGCCGGATGAAGATGCCTGCTGGTATTTATAAGGAGGTGCAGTGGTGGAAGAGGAAGTGGCCGCCACTTCACCGCACTTCATAATGAAATACAATATCACACCAACCACAACATCATTGTTGAAAACCGTGATAGAAGATGGTGAGTAATGTGATATGATGTGATATTATGCATCTTTTATGTTATTATGCCTTGGTGAACCTTCGAGGCATATGGTAGTCAGTTAGTGCATCTCTTTGTGGATGTGTATATCTGTCTGTCTGTCTTTACACCTCTCTGTTTCAGCTTGCCCGGTCAAAATTAAGTGGAACTAAAGGCTTGTATCATTGTACAGTGATCCCTCGCTACTTCGCGCTTCACCTTTCGTGCCCTCAGTGCATCGCGGATTTTTCAAAAATATTCATCAAAAATTCAAAATTGAGAAATAATGGGCGGGCGCTAGCAGAAGGCAGGGAGACTACGTTAGACCATCAGGTGTCAACACGGAGAGCCGCACAACTCTCTGTTCGCTGTTCTCGTGTTGGCTCGGCTCGGAAATCTCGCAAGCTGATTGGCCGAGACGTTTCACCCCGCAAGCTGATTGGCCGAGACGTTTCACCCACCTCCTCTCCCTGCCGAGCACCCATGAAGGGAAGGAAGACCGCATCCATTGCTTTTTATCGCTCGTGTTACTTAGTCTCACCGCGTGGAACTTTTTGCTGTTCTCTTGTGCCATTTTGTGCGAAATAGTCTTCCCGTCGAGCCACTACGCCACCTCCTCCAGCTCTACCGGAAGCTGCCCTCGGTGATCCTGCGCCTCTAGCACCTCACGATGAGGCGTCACCTGAGGAGCAGTAAAGCTCTCATTAACCTGTGCAGTAAATCATTTTCATCTTGAGTTACGTATCTTGTTATAAGAATAAAAGAGTTCTAAAAACATATTTATGTACACTTTGTTTACATCTACGTATGTATGTACACGTACACACACACACACGTGTGTGTGTACGTGTATGAGAGAGAAGGAGTGAGAGAATGAACGTACGTATTATTTATGGATGACGTCATTAGGGGTGACGCTACTTCGCGGTTTTTCACTTTTCGCGGTCGGTTCTGGAACCCATTAACCGCGATAAGTGAGGGATCACTGTATCGCCATATTTTCTTGACTTTTTTCTTTGACAGAATTTTGAAATAATGCTTTGTTTTTGAAATAAACACAAAAATATCTCACCTTTACCGTCAATGGAACGGTATTGTGCATGTGCCTGGAAACTCCCGCCACAGGAAAGTACTCAGTAGTGGTGGGCGGATCGATCCAAATATTGATAATATCAATACCAGTGCAACGAGATCGATACTCTGTGCCTGTGTTGCCGCTCCCATCACAGCACGGAGCAGGCACACTCAGCCACACTTTGTTCCTCTTCTTCTTGTGGTTTTACCTCCACCCTCCTCCTCCTCCCTGTTGTACCATCATGTGACTCAGCAGCGCCAGATAAACCAGCTAGCAAGCAGCAGCTGCCGGCTGCCGGAATGCCAGTTCTCTATAATTCTATGCTATTAATCGAGATGTGCTACCACAGAGAGCACACACAGCACAGAGATGGAGGAGAAGAATGGCAGTGAGGAAGAGGAATAGCGTGTCCTGTGGCTATATTTCCAGTCCGAAAATGAAACAATGGCAAGCTGTACAATTTGCAAAACGGCTGTGACAGTGGTAACACAACTAATTTATACAAACATATGAATAATCATCCAAAAGACAATGCTGAGCTACAGAAATGGAGAGAGGAGAGAAATACCCCACCCCCTGGCCTCGACAGACCCAGACCCCGATCCAGAGGCAGAGATCATTGGCAGAGGCCTTTCAGTATGGCAGAGAATACCCAGGTATTTTAGTCATCTTTGGCATTAGTTGTTAATATTAATTTTCAAAGTGCAGCTGGTCATTTGTTACTTTAGCCAACTCAAAAAGTATAAATTATGCTAAGACCTTGGTATAATACATGTATGCCATTGAAACATTTTATTTAAATTAATCCATTTACTGGAATTGAAACAAATATACTGAATATAATATGGCTCAAATTTGATTAACTATAATTACCCTTTTGTGTTAAATGTGAAAGTGATGTATTTACCTCTAAATTTTGCCCAAATTCTGTCCTGGGTTTTAACTAATTAACAATCCAAAGGAAAAATTTCAAAACACTTAAAGGTCATGAAAATTCATTCAGATTTAGTAATTTGATGATGCATCCACCTTAACGATTAAAAAGTATTGGTATCTTATTGGTGTCGGCGATACTGACCCTGTATTTACTTGGTATCGGATCGATACCAAATCTTGCAGTATCGCTCACCGCTAGTACTGAGCAGTCCGCCAATACTGGGTGAACAAATGTCCGTCTTTTTGCCCGTCTGTTTTCTTCCTCTGCCACTAAAGAACAAAAGCTCCTGTTCGTCTTGATTGTCATTGTATTCACGCACCTCCATCGCTCCCACCATTTAAAATGTCTGCCACCGTGCTCTTCTTCTGTGTTTGGATTGCAGCTGTTCAAATCAGTTTGGTGGCTCTTGGCTGTTGCCGACAGTACGGGCATGTGAACTGCAGATTATTTTCACTGCATATGTGTGTACTCCAGAACTACTGGATGGATTTGAATTAAATTTTTACCAGAGGTGGTCCTTGGGCTAGAGAGGAACCCATAACATTTTGGTGATGATCCCAGAATGCATACCTCCACCAAGGCTTTTAGAGTGGAACCCATAACATTTTGGTGATGATCCAGGAACGCATGTCTCCTCCAAGGCACTGGCACCGAGGCATCAGCACCTTGGTGCTTTCATTTATTCCAGTGGTGGCATGCTCACTTTGAACAAACAACACTATTGTCTCTTGTATGCAGACAATGATCTAGCTAGTTAGCCATCAATGCTAACTCCGTGCTCTGCTTGTATTTTGCCCTTGTGTCAACAACATCTGACGAAATAAGCTAGTATTAATCCTGGTTAAAAAGTTTTTTTTTTTTTTTTTTTTTACATGTTGCACTATCGTGCTGTGCATGTACTTAAGTTGTGTATGTATTTTCATTCTAGAATCCCACCAGAATCTGCTTTGACACCGGTACCAGCTCCGACACTGGCAAGGTCCAACACGACACAGCAGCATGCTATGACTGGTAAGAAACAAGTTTCACACCTTGTTGTTTTTAGCAGTGGTGGAGGAAGTATTCAAATTCTTTGCTTTTTAAGTTAAAATACAGATAAAGTGCCAAAACAAAAGTAGCACAATTTCCACTTAAGTAAAAATATTAAAGAACTCACTTTTGAATGTACTTGAAGTATAATAGTTAAAGTACTAGATTCCATTCAACTGAATGTATTAGCTCATTCTAATTGTTGAGGCCACAGTAAAAATTAATGATTTTAAATGTAACCCAGCCCTTGTAAAATCTACTTTACTGAAGCGCAGCTACATGAAAATTGTACAATACAATGAAGCACTTTTTTTTGTCACATTCCACCAGTGGCTTTTAGCAACAAGTGTATTTCCCACATATATGTTTTAAACTTGCTTTGATTAACCACAACCCATTTCTGCCTTTTGTAGCATTACCAGCTGGTTTGAAATAAGAAAAAAATTCCTCTCTTTTTCTGGAGAAGAGTTAAGACCCCCTTTCTTACCTTTCACCAAAAGACCACAGCTTTGAAACCACATTCCATTGGTAAATTAACCGTCAAGTCTCCTCTCGTACCAGAAACGTTTGGGACTTCCTCTCATAAAATTCGATAAAGTACATTCCAGCGAGACAGTTTTATGTTTTAATAGCCGTCTGAAATTTACCAGATCTGCACTGCCTTTTCTCTCCAAGTTATGGAAGTCCAACATTGCCCCCAAATGGATGAGTGACGTATTATGTCTCATCCTCAAATTAACCATAATCCCACAGGAATTATTTTTTTTTTTGTTCTCCTCAAGACTCTCATTTTTAAGAAGATACTTCTCAGGACACACTGGCAGATTAGGAGTGGACTCCGACATACAATTCTGGTTTGAAATGTTTTATTAATCATTGATTTGAATGTATTGTATGTTTGAAAGTATGTTACACGAAACTTTATTCAATGCATGTTAATATAAAATTGCAAGTTTATGGAAATGCATGTTTACTGTAGTAATAATGAAAAATTGTTGTGAATCATTGAAGTTTAGTTTAGCTTATATATAATGTAAATTCCAGTTTATTTTTTCCATGAAGCTCACGTAAGCCATCTGACTTGAATCAGCCAATCACCAACTAATCTACTTTATGTAACACCTCTTTCATCCTATTGGTCAGTTTTACAACCTCTGCTGAACAAAGAAACAGTGCAATTGATCAAAAGTTTACGCTAAGGGGCAGAACCAATCCTGATCTTTGAATTGTAGTTGGGCAAAACTTTCCTTTGTCTCCAGTTGCAGTTACAGTAAAAAGTTGGGAGTGGTCTCTTGAAGAAGCAGTCTTCAAGAGACCTTTATCTAAGCAGGCCCAGAGCTATGCTTTGTGTAACCTTTTTCTTTAAAATTCACTTTTTCCTATTTTACTCCTTCTTCTTAAATTACTGTGCTAAGAAGATTTTGTTTGATTTTTACCAAGCTTGAATCAACTTTGTTCTAGCCACAACACATTGGAGGAAACAGATTTGTGGTTTGTTTTTTTTATTCATCAAGTTTGATTTTCTGATCGGACTTTGAACGATAAACAAATATTATCTGGAATTTGACAACCTGGCCAAATTCCTTTTCTGTGCATAAAAAGACATCGGCCAGTGGAATGAGCATCCAGCTTCCACGTTTGTGATTCCAGGAGTAGGCCTGTAGCCGTGTTGGGCAGAACCTGCCAGTTTCTCTCAACAGAATCCACGCACATCCATCTGGATCAAGATTGGTTCCAGACCACCTGCTACCATCAGGGGACACAATCTGACTCTGCTGTGCTGAAGGTCTGTTGTCCAAATTAGATTTAATTCTTCAGAATATTCCTGGTATGTTATATAAACCTAACACCTTTGAACTCCTTTCAGAAATTCAGATGCATTTATCTTTTCATTAAAGGGCCTATATCATGCAAAATCAACTTTTTTGAGCTTTTAAGCATGTTATAATGTTAATTCCTCACCAGAAACACCCCCAAAGTGGTATTTTGCTCCATTCACGCATCTCTGAGTATTCCTCCTCAACCCTGCTCTCTGAGCTGCTGCTCCCCCCTGCCCCTGATAATGACTGGGTCCCCACGTTCATACGTATGAACGTGGGTGAGCCGCCCACTCCAGGAAGTGCCTGTGCTGCCAGCACCACCCCCAGGCTAACGCACACACCCACTTTCTCCGCGCAGCTAACGGAGCAGTGATCGGCAAAACTCTTTCACTTTAGCATTGACGCTGTGAAGAAGTAGTTCCTCTCGCACCTAATCTGCTCAGTGACAACAACTGTTTGCTTTTTTACGTAAGACAATGTCTTCTAAGTTTTCGTGGGCGGAACTCAGTGACACGCTGCAGCAGCCGGCTCAGGGGTTACGTCATGAAATGGGCAGCAGCCACAAGAAGGAGAGGCTGAGCCTCAAAGATCGAGGCATCTTACTTCCGGGTTGGAAAATTAGCTCGCGAAAAAACTCATATTTCATAAGAAATTCATTCTCCAGTGTACCAAAGGTAATATACTATCACATACATACATATAGTTTACTCTGAAAGCATGATATAGGCCCTTTAATCTCCATTCCTTTTCATAGTAACACAAATTTTCCTTTTTATAAAATAGTTTCATCATCATTTTCTTCATAAAACTGCATCCATTTTTCTTAACCAAGTTACATTACATGTCATTACAGTGACAATTTAAGCTATGGTTTTCCTTGGTTCCACAAATGTTTGATAATACACTTTATGCTCAGTAACCCATTACCAGTCTAATGTGCTCATAATACATGTTGAATTGACGGTCTTAAAGCCATCTGAATGTGTCCATATATTCTGAAATTTCGCATTAAATTATTAAAAATACATATGGGAGTTATTGTTTGATTTCATATCCATCTTCTTGTTTCATATCCAGTGCCCAGTGCGGTGACGTAGTGGTTAGCAGTGCGGCAGCACAGCAACTCACCCTTGGCCATGGGATCCCTGGTTCGATCCCAGCCCCTGACCAACAGTGATCTGTGTGGAGTTTGCATGTTCTCCCTGTATCTGTGTGGGTTTACTCCGAGATTTCTCCGGTTTCCTCCCACGTGCCAAAAACATGCAGGTTAGGTTAACTGGAGACTCTAAAGTGGCCCTAGGTGTGAATGTGTGTGTGAATGGTTAAGGGATAGCGCCGTACCATGGCTGCTTCATCCATCCAGGTGGATGTCCTCAATTTCCCCTCTGGGGCTCAATAAAGTAAACTGTAGAATGCGTAAATGATGAGGCAAGTTGGTCTCAAGCAGTTTATTACACATTCTCTCTCATGAGCATAGTAGAAAAGAGAGCATCTCAAAACTCGTCCCTTATATACACAGGTCTCCCCACAGCTCACAAGTCACATTGCATTCACATTAAAGGTAACCTTGCATTTCCTCTTTAATCCCTTAGCATCCCCCTCACAGTCTTTGGCCCACAAAGGATCCTCCAAGCAGTCTCTCGCATACAAAAGATTACACTTTCACAGCTTCCTGTTATCTCCAAGGAAACTCTGCACTTTGTTCTTATCTAAGATGTGAGGCATTATGTAAGGCATTAAGTAAGTCACATGTGTGGCTACACCCCCCCCCCCCGAGCATTTTAGATTGAACAAAAGAATAACAGTCTGCATGCTGTGATAGAATCATTACACATCAATCCACATGCTGCTTGGGCTTCAGTCTTCTCCCGTATCTGCTGTAACCAGGATTCACCGCCTCCGCGGCGCTGTCATGCTGGGGAGCTGCTGTCTGGGGGTGAAAACCTTTTGTCTGTCCCTGTGGGTGTTCTGGGGAAATTCTACTCTGGGAAGCTCCCCGTGGGGGTCTTCCACGCCGAGGGGCCCTTGCCAACAGCACTTGCTCGTCCGCCACCACAAAAGTGGGTTTGAGTCTGTTTATGCCAACCTTTTCCCTCCCACCCCCCAAATCTAGCAAAAAATGCTTGTCTCCTGTTTCCAACACTCTGAATGGTCCATCATAAGGTGGTCGCAGTGGGGGCGATGCGCGTCATGTCTGACAAAAACAAACTCCGCGTTTTTCAAAGTTTTAGGCACAAAAACGCACGGAAAACTGTGATGAACGGGGCCCGGCAGCGTGCCTGTGTCAATGCTACGCTGCAACAGCTGAGACGGGGAGCTGCCTGGCGCAGGATTATCCGGGAGAAACTCCCCGGGCAGCCGAAGTGGTTGCGCAAAAACGAGTTCAGCTGGGGAAGCTTCTAAGTCTTCTATAGGCGCAGAACGCAACCCTAATAAAACCCACGGTAGCTTGTCTACCCAATTTGCATCCGTCAGTGATGCCCTGAGAGCCGCTTTCAATGACCTATGAAAACGTTCGCATAACCCATTAGCCTGAGGATTGTACGCGGTTGTGCGGTGAATTGTGACACCCAGGCTGCGGGCCATTGCTGACCAAAGTTCGGAAACAAATTGAGGACCTCTGTCGGACGTAATGTCCGACGGGACTCCAAAACGCGCCACCCATGCTGTTAAAAACGCGCGCGCTACCTCCTCGGCTGTGGTTGACGCCAGTGAAACCACCTCCAGCCATCGCGTGGTGCGGTCCACCATTGTCAGAAGGTGCGTGCACCCCTGTTATGGTGGGAGGGGGCCCACGAGGTCCACGTGAACATGGTCGAACCTCTTAGCCGGGATGTGAAACGGCTCCAAGGGAACCCTCGTGTGTCTGTGTACTTTGGCTCGTTGGCACGCCATGCAGGCCGCTGCCCACTCTTTCACCTGTTTGCGAAGACTCGGCCACACAAATTTCTCTCCTACCATCTTGATTGACGCGCGCACTCCCGGGTGCGCTAAAGAATGAACCGAGTCAAAAATGCCACGCGGCCGGTACCACGGGATGCGGTCGCCCCGTGGATACATCGCAGATCAGGGGGGCATACCATCTTGCAGCACCCTGCTCTCCAGCCTTAACCCTGTTGGTCCAGAGTGGAGCACGCGCACATCCGTGTCACTAACCTGCTCCGTGGCCATGGCTGCGTATTCTATCCCCATGCGGACTGGGGCCGCCACGGCGCGTGAGAGGCAGTCTGCCACTACATTCAGTTTACCCGAGACATGCTGAATATCGGTAGTAAACTCTGAGATCGCGGCCAGCTGTCTCTGCTGCCGGCCTGACCAATGTTCTGAAACCTTGGCCATCGCGAATGTTAGTGGCTTGTGGTCAACGAACGCGGTGAAACAGCGCCCTTCCAGCCAGAACTGGAAGTGGCGAATAGCCAAGTGGAGAGCCAGCAACTCCCTGTCAAACGCGCTGTATTTACGTTCACTATCGTGCAAAGTCCTGCTGAAAAAGGCGAGCGGTTGCCAAGCGCCGGCTACACGCTGCTCCACGACTGCCCCTATGGCCACATCTGACGCGTCAGTAGTGAGCGCTATGTGGGCCGTTGGGTCTGGATGTGCCAACAATGCAGCGTTTGCCAGGGCTGCCTTGACTTCCGAGAATGCCCGCTCTCGCTCTGGGGACCATTCGATCTTATTCGCGGGTTTCTGCTTTTTGAGCACAGCGTACAGTGGTTGCATGAGCTGCGCTGCGCGGGGGAGGAAACGGTTATAAAAATTCACCATTCCCAAAATCTCCTGTAACACCCTGACCATTTGTGGTCAGGGAAAATCCGCTACCGCGCGCACTTTGTCAGGCAGCAGAACCGCTCCTTCGGGAGAGACGTGGTGCCCCCAAAAATCAATCTGTGTCACCCCGAACTGACACTTCACTGGATTGATTATTAAACCGTGCTCTCCCAACCTCCGGAAAACCACCGTGAGGTGGGTTTCGTGTTCGTCTTCGGACGCGCTGGCTACCAAAATATCGTCCAGGTAGACGAATACGAAAGGGAGATCGCGCAGCACCGCATCCATCATGCGTTGGAACGTCTGTGCAGCCCCTTTAAGCCCGAATGGCATGCGCAAAAACTCAAATAAACCAAACGGATTTATCACCGCTGTTTTGGGTATGTCCTCAGCGCGTACTAGGACTTGGTGGTAACCGCGGACCAAGTCTATTTTAGAAAAAATGCACGCTCCTGCCAAATGAATGGAAAAATCTTGGATGTGAGGGATTGGGTAGCGGTCATACGCTGTGGCCTTGTTCAACCTGCGGAAATCCTCGCAAGGTCGCAACGAACCGTCAGCTTTAAGGACCATGTGTAGCGGGGAAGCCCATGGGCTGTTTGAATGCCTGATGATGCCCAACCTCTCCAGGTTGGCGAACTCCTCACGCGCTATGGCCAGTTTAGCTGCGTCCAAGCGCCGAGGTTTTGCAAAAACGGGCGGCCCGGTGGTGGTAATAAAATGCTCCACCCCGTGTTTAGCGACGGCTGCCGAAAATGTCAGGACCATGAGTGCTGGGAACTGAGTGAGCAGTGTGTGGAACTTACCGCTTGCAGGTGTGACGTTGGCTTGCGCTGTTGGCCGGGACACTCGAGCTGTACAGGGAATAGAATCAAAAGACAGTGCATTAACCAGGCGCCTGTTAGCGACATCAACCAACAACCCATGTGAGCACAAAAAATCAGCCCCCAATATATTGAAATTCAATGCTGCTATGACAAAAGTCCACTCAAATGCACGGCCGTGTAGAGACAGAAGCAGAGTCCTCTCACCAAAGGTCTTAATCTCCGAGCCGTTTGTTGCTGCCATCTCGGGGCCGCTGGATCCTGCCAGCCGGTCGGCGTAGGATGGCAGGATGAAACTCAACTGGGCGCCGGTGTCCACAAGGAAATGCCTCCCTGAGCATGCGTCCGTCAAGTAGAGCAGCTTGTTCTCCTCCCCGAGGGCCGCAGCTGCTACCAACCCCCGGTCTTGGCGTTTTCCCGAGCGCTTGAACTGGCATGGTGGTATACATTTGCGTGCCCTCTCTGCAAAGCGGCGGTGGTAGAAACAAAGGGTGTCTCCTCCGCATTCCTTGGCCCCCACCGCCGCTGTCGTCGGTGGTTCCGCTACCGCCGTCAATGGCTCCTCACCGTCTCCGGTCGTCGCGCCGAGCTCAGTCGCCGCCGCCGTGGTCGCGAGCTCTCTGCTGGCCATGATGATCCGGTGTGCCTCCCGGGCCAGTGCACGGTAGTCCCGCTTGGCCAACAACGGTGAACTGGCCAGGGCCGCTCTCGTCGCTGACGGAAGGTTCCTGAGGAAGAGGTGGGTAAAGATGAAGTGGTCGTCATCCGAGCCTTTCAACCTCAGCATCCTCTCCATCAGGTCAATGGGTGTGCAATCTCCCAACCCGATCTGCACCAGGAGTCTCTCTGCCCTCTCCTCAACTGAGAGTGTGTAGTGCTGGATGAGTGTGGCCTTCAACGCGCCATATTTGTCGCTGGCTGGTGGCTGCTCCAGAAGGCTCTCCACATGCTGAGCTGTGTGGTTGTCGAGCTTTGCGATCACATGGTAGAATTTCGTGTCATCTACCGATATCCCCCGGAGGGTGAACTGCGCCTCAACCAGGTGGAACCAGGAGCGCGGGTTGTGCTGCCAAAAATCTGGTAGCTGGACTGTAACGGCATATGCTTGGCTGGGGGCTCCCAATAAGGCTGGCTCCGGGGAAATCTCTTCATGTTGCATGCTTCGTCTTGGGTCACCAGTGTAGAATGTGTAAATGATGAGGCAAGTTGGTCTCAAGCAGTTTATTACACATTCTCTCTCATGAGCATAGTAGAAAAGAGAGCATCTCAGAAAAAACTCGTCCCTTATATACCCAGGCCTCCCCACAGCTCACAAGTCACATTGCATTCACATCAAAGGTAACCTTGCATTTCCTCTTTAATCCCTTAGCATCCCCCTCACAGTCTTTGGCCCACAAAGGATCCTCCAAGCAGTCTCTTGGCACACAAAGGATCCTCCAAGCAGTCTCTTGCATACAAAAGATTACACTTTCACAGCTTCCTGTTATCTCCAAGGAAACTCTGCACTTTGTTCTTATCTAAGATGTGAGGCATTATGTAAGGCATTAAGTAAGTCACATGTGTGGCTACAATACAAAAAAAAAAAAAAAATAAATAAAAAATCAAAAGCAGACAAGAACACACAAGGGTTTTTTTTTTGAGACTGATTCATTATTGGTACAAATACAGAATTATTAATAAAATTGTCCATTCTTTTGGACTGGTGCCCCACGAGCTTATGTGTGTTAGTAATGAAGAGAAACCTCATTCCTACTCACATGCATATTTACATTAATACTTGTACCAACAATAAACTAAACATATAAAATCCTACCCTTTCGTCTAGGCGAGAGGAAAATGATCCACCCCAAACCAGACCTTATGACACTATTTACAGATATGCAGGCTGAAGATCTGCTGAATCGGGACCAATGTGAGCAGCACATCCAGTTGCTTCTCAGTGAGGCAAGAGAGCATGAAACTACCTTGCGAATTCAGAATGCTGCCTTCAGTCAGTCATTCCTTGGTGTGCTGGGCGACCTTGCGAAGGCGATGAGTGGCTGGCATGTGTGACCCATTCCAAGTTTTTTTTTTTTATAGTTTATAGTTTGAATTTTGCACATTCTAAATAATCTGGATTTTGCTGCTGATTGTAATAAACAATTTACTGATATGTGTTTGCATCATGATTTTCTATTTTCTCTGTTAAGACACTGATGGGAAAAGAGTCAGCAGTATAAATCAAACATTTATCAGTGACGTTGAAAATAATGGCTCATTTTTAAGAAAAAGTAACCAAAACAATTATTTTATTTACTGAAGACTGTATTGTTGGATGTGCCAGTGCAGAAGACACTGCACACTTTAGTGATAGTACCAGTATATGGAGGTATTCTGTGCCATATTAGCATCTATATTTCTTAACAATGGGTTAGGTGTTTAATGGGATTTTACATGTTTTAACA
This sequence comes from Pholidichthys leucotaenia, assembly GCA_020510985.1. Lineage (NCBI taxonomy): Eukaryota > Metazoa > Chordata > Actinopteri > Cichliformes > Pholidichthyidae > Pholidichthys > Pholidichthys leucotaenia. Next base: position 323,889,873 of record CM035843.1, on the reverse strand, counting down.
CAAACTACTTTATGGTTCATCATTCTGTTGACAAATTTACATCAAATCAGAAGTGGTTTCTCAAACCGCTGGATTATTCTTAGACAGCTTTTCCAATCTTTTAGCATTTAATTTATATCACTAAATCTTGATAACCTTCACAAATAAAACAAACAAAGGTGGAGACACATCTGCAAAAGGTACAAAAGTTTATTGTCAAAATTCCTAGTGCAGTACAAAAGAAGTACATGTATAGTACGTTGTTGACGCACAGACTATATATTTATACTGTATATACATGTATATATCCAGTAAATCCATGTAACCTTGTGACTGCATTATTTTAATTGCTTTTAATCCTAGATCAAGTTTGTTTTGGGTTCAAAATGCATCATAATTGTTAAACATACTTTATCCTATTATACCTAACTCAGTACTGTTTACCTGTTGAAATATATATTTTACGGCTAATATAACCCCATAACTACAATATAGTTGTAGTTTATTGGCTTATTTTTCAGGGACCATGTACAGAAAAACCTTAAACACAGAGTAAGGATGCTATGTACCAGATTATAGTGTTCTCACTAATTTCCATCTGTAGTCCCTGAGGCAGGCAAGAACATTTTAAAATAAAAACAGCACATATAGAAAGCAATTCAGGCTGGATTTCAGAATCTGTTGTCCCTGAAACAAGCAGGGAGCAAGTTTTAAAGGTAAAAAGATAAGAGCAACAGCACACATGAAAACAATTTAAGAGTACAATTTCAACTCCCATTTAAAGCAGACGGACAGTGACATTTTTTTATTGAACCAATCAACAGATTGTATGAAAATATTCTATTCTGTCTATTCCCGCGATTTAATATGTGTCACCAGCTTCCATAAATGACCTTATTTGCTCATAGCTCAGCCTTCACTTAGTGAGGCTGCAGTACCGCCATCTCTCGATAGGTGCAGGCATTGGTGACGTCACAACAGCAATACATAGTAAATGGCAGAACGAGAGCAAAGTGATTCGGACAGCGATTATTTTCTCGAGTTTGACGACCTCAATATAAATGATGACATTGAAAATGAGGAATCGGATGATGAAGTAGTTTTGGGTGGTGCTGAGGGGGTATTCAGCCTTATTTGTGGGAAAGAAGTGAGGGTTATGTTGCCTGCCTGTGCAGTGAGCCTCATCAGAGAAACATTCCCATCTGATCACTACAAGGGATTTTGCCTACCAAGATTAGATTTGTGAACAATGATATGTAAATAAAGTTTTGTAAAATCATATATTGAGTTTATTAATGTTCATGTCAATGTTATAATTCTCATAGTTCAGCATTCATCAAAGTCGCATGTCATATACATTTGAATAATTTGAACACACTAAATTCTTCTCAATTTGAAAAGAAATATTACATACTATACCACCTTTGTATGAACGTTTGAAAACACAGCAGAAATATACAAAGAAATACAAAAATCAATGGAGTATCACTACAGATTAAGAAAATAACTAGTTTCCAGATATAGCAATTATTATATTCCAATAAATAACATTTCACAGTTATAATGGGCACCATTTTATGGTAGAAAATTGGGGTTCCATTTTTAAAAGCACATTTCTCTTACAATCGTAGGCTTATATTTATTTTTCTTAGCAAATATGTTGCTTCCCTAAAAATTGAAAGCTGAACTGTCATTGGTAATTACCTCTGCCAGGCTGAAAAGGCCAGGAGGAGGTTATGTTTTTGCCGGGGTTTGTTTGTCTGTTTGTCAACTCCGCGTTCTTCAACGTTTTAGGCACAAAAGCACGCGCAAAACACTGGTGGCCTGGGCCCGCCAGCGCGCCTCTGTTTGCGCGACGCTGCAAAACCTGACATGGGCACCTGTCCGCCGCCGCATTATTTGGCAGAAATCTGACCAACACAAACTCCGCATTCTTCAACGTTTTAGGCACAAAAGCACACGCAAAACACTGGTGGCCTGGGCCCGCCAGTGTGCCTCTGTTTGCGCGACGCTGCAAAACCTGACATGGGCACCTGTCCGCCGCCGCATTATTTCCCAGAAATAATTTGATTTTGAAAATCATCCATTGCTTGGAATTCATTTAAAATGTTTAGTAAACATTTGCAGTGAATATTAAAAATACAAAACTTACCCGGTTTACTTCTCGTTTTCTGACAGCTGATCGCCTCAGTAGATCACCCTTGCTTTTCACGCCACTGTCACTGACACTCGTCTCAGAGTCAGACATGGGAATCGCGGGATATATAGTTGGAATAGCCGTTTTCTTTATCACCAATCTTTTTGCAAATTTCATTTCAAATTGCATCTTATTCTCGAAATCGCTGTAAACGAAATGTCTACTGCACATGTAGGGCGCTGACGAGGTCCAGGTGTGCGCGCAGCTGAGGCAGATGCCTGAGAGCGGCGAGCCGTGACACCTGCAAAATATATGTGGACAAGAAAGACTGACAAACCTGGGTACTATTTCACTGGAGTCTGCTTTAATACAGAAGCTGAAGCAATAGGGAACACTGTATGTCTCTGTAATTGAGAACTTTGCTTCTAAAAAACACAGGAGGATGGACTTCCAATATAAGTAACCGGTGAGTTAAACTGTCTTTCTTCAGCATGTTTTTTCCCCCTAACCGTTCTTATGATCATGAAAATATTTGGTAATTCCGAGAAATATCCGTAATCGCCGATTTTAAAACGTAAACATCAAGTGTTGCATGAAGCAAAACACAGCAGTGGCCGCGACCGTGTGCGTGTGTTTGGCTGAGCTGACGTCACACAATCAGTGGCCATCTTAGCCGCTGATCGCTTGGCTCTCCAGGACAGCATACTTTCAAGAGCACATTGTCACCATATGCGACATTTGTTGAGACCAAAACATGTGCAGTTCGCTTTAGCTCGTCTCAGACAACAATTTCAGATATGAATTAGCAATATTGAATTTTCGTCTGTCCGTCTGCTTTAAGGGAGAGTCAATGCTGGCAGGCTTGGTTACTTAAAATCCATTTTTTAGTCTCTGTGGAAAAGTCTCTGTAATTTGTTCTGGTCTTCAAAGCAGTGGGGAGCTTGTTTAATTCTGTTATAGCACCTGGTGATCAATTTTTGGCAGCTGATCACTTTTTGGTACGACACCCCGCAGGCTCGAGTGCTGCTGGAGCAAATACAATACATCTCATGAAGTCTCAAAAGTCTCTTCATGATTTTCACACAGATCAGAGCAATCTGTTGCAGGGGAAGCTAAATGTTTCTTCAGACATTCTGAAGCTCTGCAACCACTGTGCGCTCGTGAAGCTGGGAACAATGACATCCCACCACTGGGAGGCTCGGTTGAACGCCCAGATCGATGGTTTGAAGCGATAATTTTGCCATAAGAGAGCCATCTGAAACACACACACACACACAGCATACGTATTTTAATGCCTAATAGTGATAACTTGCCAAAATTACAGTGTAGTATGGGGGCCTTATTAATGACTGTAGCAAACTAGTATTAGCAATCATTAGCTTACCCTCATACGTCATCTAGTTCGTATCCTCACCTCTTTGGCTTTATACTGCTCTATGGCTTCCTAAACTCTCCAGTACTTTTCCAGAGTGTTTTGTCTTGCCACCTGTAACCTTCTCTTATTTGCCTTTAATCTGACAAAAAGCCATATAGACCAAGCAGCAGGTATACCATCTCCTTAATATCCATCTTGTGTTTTGCTTGTGTCACATACAAATGATGTCATGGGAGTATCGGGCCGCCTTGCTGTAAAGATTCCACCCACTTGAGGTGGTAGTCACCTGTAATGGAAAACGAATGACACCATGTTGAGTGGAGTAGCGTCAAGGCGAGCCGGGCTGAGTAGGTAGTGCTAAGTCATTTGGCACTGTTAGCAACCTAGCCCTTATCGTGGCACTACACGTGTGCTCAGGTAACTGGTCCCGTACCATCTTGTCCTCTAACGGCCCAAACTGGCACACACTGGCTAACTGTCTCAAGTCAACAACAAATTGTTGATTGGGCTCACCAACTCCCTGGCGTCTCTGGCAAAACCGAATCCACCGTACCGTCACGCTGTCCGGAGTGGTGAAGTGGTTAGCCATTAGCTCCACGACATCCTCGAACGAGTCCACCGTGCCAACCATTCGCAGAATCCTCTGACCCTCGATGCCAAAGTTGTGGCCAATTAACGCTTGCGTTCTCACCTTATTCAGCTTTCCTCGGTCCAACACTGTGAGGTACTTTTCGAAAGCCTCCACCCAGTGAGGCCATGGGACTGGGGGCTCCCCGGGAAGCTCCAGGAAAGGCCGCAGCGGTGTTAGGCATGCCTCCATTGGTTAATCCTCAGTCGCCAAATGTTATTTCTGTAAACCTGGCATGAAGGGAGGCAGACGAGAGGTTGCACTAGAATGGGACTTTATTATAACACAGGTTGCAGTACAGCAGGTGCTATACAGTGTGGGTTCATCCGGCAAGAGAGAGCCCAAAATGGTGGATGCCCCTATTTATAGGGCGGTGTGGTGGCACACCCGGAAGGTGGCATCATCATCACACCGCACTTCACAATCAAACCCACCATCATTACCTTTGGTGATGTTAGATGCACATTGCTCAACCGCGGTGTCTATGATCTTGGGGTGTACAGTGCATCCAGAAAGTATCCACAGCGCTTCACTTTTTAAATATTTTATGTTACAGCCTTATTCTAAAAGGGATTAAATTCATTTTTTTCCTCAAAATTCTACACACAATACCTGTAATGACAATGTGAAAAAAGTTTTTTTTTTAGATTTTTGCAAATCTATCTATAAATGCTAGAAATCTCTGTGTGTCTGTGTGTGTGTGTGTGTGTGTGTTCCGCACATATCTCTCAACGATTCGTCAGACTGGCCTCAGATTTTATAAGCACTTTGCTGAGGTTACGAGGGTGAGCATCCCCGAATTTCAACCTCCCCGGATATGTGGAAGTTTATGAGGGGAAATCTTTAATGAACATTCATAGGGGCACTATGGAGTTAGCTCAGAGAGTTACTATGTTCCGTCATAGATGTCATAGAGAGATCAAAACACTCTCTATGAAATCACAGACACACTATGTTCTGACATGCTCATAAAAGGAGTTGTTCAGAACTCCTTATAAGAACTCCTGAACAACTCCTTATATTATATATACTAGTGCATACCCGTGCATGCCCATAGAAACCAAGTATAAGCAAGTAATTCTGCATGCCCCTAGAAAGCAAGTGGAAGCAAGTAATTCTGCATGCCCGTAGAAAGTTACTGTTGCCATGACAACAGTAACCATGGTGATGCCTGCCTTTGATCTTTGACATTGTTACCATGGCAACAGTAACCATGGTGAAACCTGCCTTTGATCTTTAACGTCACCACTCGTTCAGTGATGCTTGCCTTTGATCTTTGATGATGTGTCTGCCTGGCAACAGTAACCATGGCAACATATGTGTGTCTATGATGTCACAGCTATGAACGCCCATAGCTCTCCTATGGACATTCATTAAAAATACCTCCCCCCAGGCCACGGGGGGCAGGGAGTGGGCGAACAATCTGAATCTGTTTTTCAATAGGTTTGACCAACCGACCTCCCCTGCACACTGCACAACAACCACTGCTGCCTCTAAAGACATCAAGTCCTGCTGCCTACTCCACACTCCACCAACACCCCCCCCACTCCCAACACACAGCCCCCCAACCTGACCCTCACTAAGACCCAGGTGAGGACGGAGCTGAGGAAGATCAAGGCGAGGAAGGCGTCGGGACCGGATGGTATCAGCACAAAGCTCCTCAAGTCCTGTGCAGACCAGCTGTGTGGGATTGTGGAGTACATCTTCAATCTGAGCCTGAAGCTGGGGAGGGTACCACAGCTGTGGAAAACATCTTGTGGGGTACCTGTACCAAAGACTTCCCACCCCAAAGATCTGAACAGCTACAGACCAGTGGCCTTGACGTCCCACATGATGAAGACCCTGGAGAGACTGCTCCTTGCTCACCTCCGCCCCCTGGTGGGACCAGCGATGGATCCACTCCAGTTCACCTACCAGCATGGCATTGGGGTGGAGGATGCGGTGATCTTCCTCCTTCACCGTTCTCTGTCCCACCTGGAGAAGCCTGGGAATGCGGTGAGGATCATGTTCTTTGACTTCTCCAGTGCTTTCCAGTGCTTTCAACACCATCCAACCGATGATCCTGAAGGACAAGCTGCTGTGCGCAGGGGTGGACCAGCACCTGTCATCATGGATCCTGGACTACCTCACAAACCGGCCTCAGTTTGTGAGAACCCTTGACTGTGTGTCCGACACGATCATCGGTAGCACGGGGGCCCCCCAGGGATCAGTTTTGGCTCCCTTCCTGTTCACCCTTTATACTGCGGACTTCTCACACAACACAACACACTGCAATCTACAGAAGTTCTCTGACGACTCTGCGATCATTGGCCTCATCTCCAACAGAGATGAAGCTGAGTACAGAGGGCTTATCCAGGACTTCGTGGACTGGTGCCATCGGAACTGCCTCCAGATCAACGCGAGGAAAACTAAGGAGCTGGTGGTGGACTGCCACAGGCAAGGACAACCCCTCACAGCACCAGTAAATATACAGGGAACAGACATCGAGATGGTGACATCCTATAAGTACCTGGGTGTTCATCTGAACAATAAACTAGACTGGTCACACAATACTGACGCACTCTACAAGAAGGGACAGTGCAGGCTGTTCCTACTGAGGAGACTCAGGTCTTTTGGTGTACAAGGGGCGCTGCTGAAGACATTCTATGACACGGTGGTGGCATCAGCCATCACTTTTGGAGTGGTCTGCTGGGGCAGTGGCATTACAGCAGCCGATAGGAAGAGACTGAACAAACTGATCAAGAAAGCTAGCTCTGTCCTGGGGCAACGCCTTGACCCAGTGGAGGAGATAGGAGAGAGAAGGATGGTGGCTAAACTGTCATCTCTGCTGGAGTCCGAGTTCCACCCTATGCAGGACATACTGAATGCACTGAGGAGCTCATTTAGCAGCAGACTACATCATCCTAGGTGCACAACCGAGAGGTTTTGCAGGTCCTTCCTACCAACGGCTGTCAGACTGTACAACCTAAGCAGGGCTGCTCGCAGAGATAGCAAAAAGACATGACAACTTAATAGTATTGAATGCAAAAGACGCAATAGACTTACACAATGGTCCCCTCCGATATACAACTAGGAAAATACCGGTCGCTATGGAGGGTGAGAATATGTATGGGTACATAATCATACCATGTAGGATAACTAAGTAGACGGTTGTGCTGTTTCATTCCATCTAGCTACAATGCTCCGCACTGTGTGTGTTTATATATCTACATATTTATTCCATCTAGCTACAATGCTCCGCACTGTGTGTTTATATATTCACATATTCATTCCATCTAGCTGCAATACTCCACACTGTGTTTATATACTCATATATTTATTCCATCCAGTTACAATGCTCCGCACTGTGTTTATATATTTATATACCTATCCCATCTAGTTACAATGCTCCGCACTGTGTGTCTATATACAGTATATATACTGTATATATATATATATTTATATTTATATGTACATATGTATACTCGCTGCTCTTGTTTTTTCTCTTGCCTTCTGATTGTTGCTCTGAGTGTTGCTATCCCTGTGCTGTTGCAATCCTGGAATGTCCCCATTGTGGGACTAATAAAGGCTTATCTTATCTTATCTTAGATTTCCTCTCCTAAACTTCCACATATCCAGGGAGGCTGAAATTCCAGAGTGCTCACCCTCGTAACCTCACCACAGCACATATAAAATCTGAGGCCAGTCCGACGAATGTTTTGGGAGATATGCGCGGAACACGCACACAGACACACAGACAAAGATTTCTTGCATTATAATATGATTAGTTCTGACCGAGCAATTTGATTGGACAATAGGGATTCCAGGAGTGCTCCACAGCAGAATAGTGCAAAATACACTATTATGAATATAAGTCATAAAAGATCACACAAATAAGTGATCTGAAAAAAAAGCGGTTCTTAAACAGTGGATGATATTGGATGTCCCTTTCATTTTCAATTATTCTGAAATTAATATTCACACAATCAAATAAATCTCAGTTCAGTCCCTTTCATATATGACAAAGTCTAACATGTGTGATTGCCTACATATAGGCTACACCTCTGTATTCCACTTTCAAACACAGCCTACATTTGGGCCTATGCACCAAATGATGGTTCAGAGTACCCACCCTTTTTGGAGTCTCTGACTGGAGTGCTGGAGAGTGCTCCTCTTGGAGACTCCATTGTCCTACTGCTGGACTTCACTGTGCACATGGGCAGCGACAGTGAAACCTGGAGGGGAGTGATTGGGAGGGGCGGCCTGCTCGATCTGAACCCGATTGGGATTCAGTTATTGGACTTCTGTGCTAACCACAGTTTGTCCATAACGAACACCGTGTTCAAGCATGAGAGTGTCCATATGTGCACCTGGCACCAGGACACCCTAGGTCACAGGTCGATGATTGATTTTGTTATCATTTCATCAGACCTGCGATTGTATGTCTTGGACACTCGGGTAAAGAGAGGTGCAGAGCTGTCAACTGATCACCACCTGGTGGTGAGTTGGATCTGATGGCAGGAGAGGCATTCAGACATGGTAGACCCAAATGTATGGTGAGGGTGTGCTGGGAACGTCTGGCTGAGACCCCTGCCCGGGAGGTCTTCAACTCCCACATCCGGAAGAACTTCGACCACATTTTGAGGGAGTCTGGAGACATGAAGTCTAAATGGGCCATGTTCTCCACTTCCATTGACAAAGCGGCGGGCCAGAGCTGCGGCCACAAGGTCGTCGGTGCATCTTGTGGTGGCAACCCTTAAACCAAGTGTCCACCACTTGGTTTAAGGGTTGCCACCACAAGATGCACCGAGTGGTGAGGGGGCCATTAAACTGAAGAAGGAGTCCTATCAAGCTTGGTTGGCTTGTGGGATTCCCGGAGCAGCTGAGGTGTACCAGCAGGCCAAGTGTAGTGCAGCTCAGGTGGTTGCTGAAGCAAAAACTTGGGTGTGGGAGGAGTTTGGTGAGACCATGGAACAAGACTTTCGGTTGGCCTCAGAAGAGATTCTGGCAAACTGTCCGGCAGCTCACGAGGGGGAAGCAGCTCCCTGTCCACACTGTGTATGGTGTGGATGGGGCGCTGCTGACTTCAACTGGGGATATTGTTGGGTGGTGGAAGGAATACTTCGAGGATCTCCTCAATCCCACTGACGCACTTTCCACAGGAAACAGGGCTTGTGGACGAAGGGGACGACTCACCCATTACAGTGGCTGAGGTTGCCAAAGTGGTAAAAAAAACTCTTTTGATGGCCGGGCCCCGGGGGTGGACGAGATTTGCCCTGAGTACCTCAAGGCCCTGGATGCTATTGGGCTGTCATGGTTGACACGCCTCTGCAACATTGTGTGGAGGTTGGGGACAGTGCCTTTGGCATGGCAAACCGGGGTGGTGGTTCCTCTCTTAAAGAAGGGGGACCGGAGGGTGTGCTCCAACTTTAGAGGGAGCTCACTCCTCAGCCTCCCTGGGAAGGTCTATGCCAAGGTACTGGAGAGGAGAGTCTGGCTGTTTGTCAAACCTCAGATTCAGGAGGAGCAATGCGGTTTTCGGCCTGACTGCGGCACATCGAACCAACTCTTTACCCTCTTGAGAATCCTCGAGGATTCGTGGGAGTTTGCCCAACCAGTTTACATGTGTTTTGCGGACTTATAGAAGGCATTCGACTGTGTCCCTCGTGGTTTTTTGTGGGGGGTTCTTTGTGAGTACGAGGTATCGGGCTTGTTATTATGAGCTATCCGGTCTCTATACAACTGTTGAAAGAGTTTGGTTTGTATTGCCAACACCCAGCCGGACTCATTCCCAGTGAGAGTTGGACTCCGCCAGGGTTGCACTTTGTCACCAATCCTGTTCATAACTTTTATGGACAGGATTTCTATGCGCAGCCAGGAAACAGAGAGTGTTATGCTTGGGGACCACAGGATCTCATCTCTGTTGTTTGCAGATGATGTTGTCCTGTTGGCTTAATCCAGCAATGACCTACCGGTCTTACTGGGTTGGTTTGCTGCTGAGTGTGAAGCAGCTGGGATGAGAATCAGCACCTCCAAGTCCGAGTCCATGGTCCTCAGCCGGAAAAAGGTGGATTGTCCTCTCCTGGTTGGGGACGAGCTCCTGCTCCAAGTGGAGGAGTTTAAGTATCTCGGGGTCTTATTCATGAGTGAGGGGAGAATGGAGCAAGAGACTGACAGATGGATTGGAGCAGCATCTGGAGTGATGCAGACATTGTACTGGTCTGTTGTGGTGAAGAGAGAGCTAAGCTCTAAGACAAAGCTGTCGATTTACCGGTCAATCTATGTTCCAACCCTCACCTGTGGTCATGAGCTTTGGGTAATGGTAAATGGTAAATGGCATTCACTTATATAGTGCTTTTATTCTCATCTCTAGATGACCAAAGCGCTTTACAGATCCTGCTCTCCACCCATTCACACACACATTCACACACTGATGGCGGCATAGCTGCCCAACATGGTGCTGTCCAGACCCACCAGGAGCAATTGGGGTAAAGCATCTTGCCCAGGGACACAATGGCAGGATATGTGGGGAGAGCGGGATTCGAACAGACAACCATCCGGTTATTAGATGACCTGCTCTACTTCCTGATCCACTGCCATCCCCAAAAGATGATGACCGAAAGAATGAGATTGTGGATACAAGTGGCTGAAATGAGCCTTCTTTGTAGGATTGCTGAACTCACCCTTAGAGAAAGGGTGAGGAGCTCAGTCATCTGGAAAAGACTCAGAATAGAACCGCTACTCCTCCACATTGGAAGGAGCCAGTTGAGGTGGTTTGGGCATCTGATCAGGATGCCTCCTGGATGCCTCCTACTTAAGGTGTTCCAGGCAAGTCCCACTGGGAGGAGACGCCGGGGCAGACCCAGGACTTGCTGGAGAGACTATGTCTCCCATCTGGTCTGGGAACACCTTGGTATCCTTTCTGAAGAGCTGGAGCAGGTGGCTGGGGAGAGAGAAGTCTGGGCTGCTCTGCTTGAACTGCTGCCTTCATGACCCGGACCTCCGGAAAAGCTGTAGAAGATGGATGGATGACATTTGAAATCTTGAGTGCTTTCAGCCACTGCAGTGAGCTTATACCCACTGGCTGTGTTTGTTGATTCTCAGATGCTTGCTTAGCTTGCTCTACTTTTCTAGTCCCCTTCCGTTGAATACTTTCTTTGAAATCTTTGGCCCGCCTCTTTTGCTTGGCAGTATGACATCAAGCATCATCATGCTGCAAAGGCTTATGGGAGTGAGTTGGCATATATTGATATTGTATTATCAATCAACACTGAATAATTTAAGCAGTGCATTTTCAAATCAAACGCACGTGAGGAAACACTCAGAGAATGTGCTAGAATTTTCCATTATTTCATTGGACAGAGTTCTAAAAGTTATCATCTAATCATAAAGCCTGAGTCACAATTGGCTGTACGGGCTGCTACGTCCTGTCTGCATGCAGATCTCGGGCTGAATGTCACGTATCACACAAGTGTTTCTTGCAAATTTTTAGAAATTTTTAGAACATGTACAGAGGATGATGGATATGTAGAACAAACTCTACGAATTCTCTGCGAGCAAGAGGTCGGAAGTGTGAAAAGTCAAATTGAGAAGATTGAAAAAAAAAAAAAAGAAAAGTCAAATTTTTACCTAGACTGACAGAACCTAGAAGAAAATTACTTTCAATATGTATATACATAATTGTCATGATGTATTAAGTTTTGAGTCGTCATGTGCACGACACCAAACACAGGAAGGAACCACACAGAGGGGCTCGTTTGACAATTTTATTAATGTCAAAACCCAAAGCGCACAGCTACAGAAACAGTCACTCGCCAGAGGAAAGGACCTGTGGAGAGAGGACGAGAGCAGTGAGCTGAGGAGCGGAGTAAGGGGAAATGGGCGAGCCAAATTACCACTTACTTGAGAAATCCAGAGAGGACCGGCAGGACCCAGCGGGGAATAGACGAGCCAGTAGGGTAAGGGGGAAATGGTGAGCTGATGGTGCCTGACCGGGTGGGGTTGATTGCTGGAGGATCAGTGTGGTGAGGCAGGGGAGCGCGCGCAGTCCCAGGGACACACCTACACGGTGGCAGCAACCAGAAGGAAGGAGAAGAAAGTAAGGTTAACAACGTGTTAACGTTACGGCTTTAATTTGCTTGCCTGAGAATGGGCAGTATACCCAGACAAGCCAGCGCTGACTGTGTGGAGGAAGCCTCCTTATGTACACTGGCTGATGAGCGGGCGCAGGTGTGTCTTCTGCCTCAGGTGCTGTGATGAGTTTGTAAAGGTGAGACCGGAGGGGAGGGGCGCACTCTCGCTGCCCATGACATATAACTATATTATAAAGGTTTTCATCTGTCCTTTTTTAATTGGTCTGTATATTACAATATTAACTTTATAACCTCAACAGCAACCAAAATGATTTCTAAATTTGAAAACATAATATAATATACACTACCGTTCAAAAGTTTGGGGTCACTTAGAAATTTCCATATTTTTGAAAGAAAAGCACTGTTTTTTTCAATGAAGATAACTTTAAACTAATCAGAAATACACTCTAATATCTAATATACATTGCTAATGTGATAAATGACTATTCTAGCTGCAAATGTCTGGTTTTTGGTGCAATATCTACATAGGTGTATAGAGGCCCATTTCCAGCAACTATCACTCCAGTGTTCTAATGGTACAATGTGTTTGCTCATTGCATCAGAAGGCTAATGGATGATTAGAAAACTCTTGTGCAATCATGTTAGCACAGCTGAAAACAGTTTAGCTGGTTAGAGAAGCTATAAAACTGACCTTCCTTTGAGCAGGTTGAGTATCTGGAAAAAATTATTATTTCAAATACAAATCATTATTTCTAACCTTGTCAATGTCTTGACTATATTTTCTATTCATTTTACAACTCATGGTGGTAAATAAGTGTGACTTTTCATGGAAAACACAAAATAATTCTCTGGGTGACCCCAAACTTTTGAACGGTAGTGTATAATATAGAAATGTAATCCTTCCAGAATCTTGGGCTATTTTATTCAATCGTGTGTTCTGCAACTCTGTGTTTTATTTATATTCTTCTGTCATACTTAATTGTGCAGTAACCTGGTGGAGCACGCACAATTTGGTTGTGCTGTACAACTGTACAATGACAATAAAATCCCATTCTATTCTATATAATATATAAACTTAATAGTAGGAGAGAGATTATATTTTCACATATGACCCGCAATCCTTCACAAAATAATATTTGTAGTATTCGGGCTCTGTACTTTGTTGCTATCTCCTCCAGCTGATTATTTAACCTGGTGCAGCTGTGTAATTATCCTCATCTGCAGTAATCAGCTCTGCCTTTATAAGAAGGAGGCAGTTTGCACTTCAGCATGGAGGAATTAGATGCACTTCCCCAGCCAGAGCAGTCCTCCAGGACTGTGTGCGGTCAGAACTCTTTGTGTGCTACAGCATTCCCCTCCTATGTGGGATTTGTAAACTATTACAAGCTTACAACTACCATTGTCTATGGAGTGAATGAATAATGTATCCATTGTAAAGCGTCTTTGAGTGTATGAAAAGCGCTATATAAATCTGATGCATGATTAACTCCGCCTTGGCTACCTTTGGGAAAAAGTCCTCAAAGTCTCATGACTGGTTTGAGGCCAAGTCCACAGAGATGACTCCCATCATCAAAGCCAAGCGCACCGCCCTCACTGAGTATAAGCGGTCACCCAGTGAAAAGAGCCTGCAGATTCTCAGGGCTGCCTGGAGCCAGGCTCAGCAGACTGCCAGGCATTGCCCCAACGAATACTGAACATCCAGACAGCTGCTGCTGCGGGATTCCCCCGGACCTGATTAAACACTGCAAGACTACCCTCTTGCTCCCATTGCATGAAGTTCTCTGTCAGTGCTGGCAAGAAGGGGCTGTACCACAGGACATGAGGGACGCCAAGATCATCACCCTCTTTAAGAACAAGGGCGAAAGAAGTGACTGCAACAACTACTCTCTCTACTCAGCATCGTCGGCAAAATCTTTGCTCGGGTCATTTTGATCTGCCTGCAGAAGCTGGCAGAACATGTCTACCCAGAGTCGCGGTGTGACTTTCGTGCCAATAGATCAATGGTAGACATGGTTTTCTCCCTCCGCTAACTCCAGGAGAAGTGCAGAAAACAGCAGATGCCTCTGTATGTCGCCTTCATAGATCTCACCAAGGCGTTCTACCTCGTCAGCAGAGACAGCCTGGTCAAGATTCTCCCAAAGATAGGCTGCCCACCAAAGCTGCAGAGCATGATCGAGTCTTTTCACTCAGACATGAAGGGGACTGTGCAGTTCAACTGGAGTTCTTCCGACCCCTTCAGCATCTGCAGTGGCATCAAACAAGGCTGTGTCCTTGCTCCCACACTCTTTGGGATATTCTTCACCGTTCTCCTAAAGCATGCCTTTGGCACTGCAACTGAAGAAATTTATCTATGCACCAGGTCAGATGGCAGGCTGTTCAACCTTGCCCACCTCAAAGCCAAGACGAAGGTTCGCGAAATGCTCATCAGAGACATGCTGTTTGCTGATGATGCAGCAATTGCAACACACACTCAACAGGAGCTGCAGACACTGATGGACCACTTCTCACAGGCCTGCAAGGATTTTGGACTCACCATTAGCCTGAAAAAGACCAATGTCCTGGGACAAGACACTGAATCACCACCTGCCATCACCATCGATGACTATGAACTCGACGTCGTCCACCACTTCACCTACCTTGGCTCTACCATAATCGACAACCTCTCCCTTGATATAGAAATAGACAGGAGGATCGGGAAGGAAGCTACAACACTCAAACCTCAAGGAGGACAAACCTCAAGCTGTCGGTGAAGACTAAGATGGCAGTGTATAATGCATGTGTCATCAGCACGCTGCTGTATGGCAGTGAGTCATGGACAACTCATTCCAGACAGGAGAAGCGACTCAACACCTTCCATGTGCAAAGCATCAGCTGCATCCAGGGCATATCCTGGCAAGACAGGGTAACCAACGCAGATGTCCTGAATCGCGTGGGACTTCCCAGCATGTTCACTCTCATCAGACAGCGCAGGCTGTGCTGGCTAGGCCATGTCCACAGCATAGATGATGGGTGCATCCCAAAGGACATCCTGTATGGAGAACTGGCATCTGGGAGGAGATCCACTGGTCGCCCCCAGCTCTGGTACAAAGATGTTGTTAAGAGAGACATGAAGGCCACCAGCATCAACACAGAGACCTGGGAGAGCCTATCAGGTGACCGTGCAAAGTGGAAAGGGACCCTGAAGCAACACCTGAAATCAGGGGAGGAGAAAATGATAACCGCTACTGCAGAAAAACGAGCACGCAGGAAGGAAAGCAGCAGCTACAACAGACCAGAGACTACACACAGGTGTGACCTTTGTTGTAGAGACTGCCACTCCTGCATCGGTCTATTTAGTCACAGACGACACTGTTCCAGGTGAGCAGACAACCAGAACTAGCATGCTTCACCCATGGTCAACCCTGACCGACGGAAGCTTAAGAAAGGAGAATGTCATGTTTTTGCCGGTTGGTTGGTTTGTTGGTTTGTCTGTTTGTTAGCAACATTAGTCCAAAAGTTATGAACAGATCTTGATGAAATTTTCAGGAAAGGTGTGTAATGGCATGAGGAACAGATGATTAGATTTTGGTGGTGATCTGGATTACGATCTGGATCCAGGAATTTTTTGAAAATTATTGTATATATTAATATGGTGCTTTTCATGTACTGCCCTTTAAGACGTGTCCACTGAGTTACGTGCATTGTCACGCCATAGGGCCACGCACCTCCGCAACCCCAGAAGCCAAACACTGCAGAAAAAGTAAAACGGCTTGGAATGAAAACGAATGTGGTCTTCATCCACATAGTATGTGATGATTGACATTATTTCATCTGAAGATGCCAATAAAAAGCAAGCAAAGTGTGCAGTTTAAGATGTGGTTTGGAGTGCAAGCAGATGTAACTCCGGCCGGCAGACAAAGATATCGTTGCAGCCATATGACCCACATGGTATGTTGACACACTAACTTCAGCACTGGACAATGTTTAATTTTTTTGTTTGTGAAATCACAATAGGCCTGTTCTATTATGCTCGTTTACTATGCACCGCAGTGATATGATACCGCACTGTTGTGCAATATTGCTTAATAATTATGAACCTTGCCAGTAAACTGTAAGGGAGAAGAGAGGAGGAAAAAAAAAACCCCTGAAAGATTCAATGGACCATGATGTTGATTAGATAAGATAAGATAAGATTAGATAAGATAAGCCTTTAGTAGTCCCACAATGGGGAAATTCCAGGATTGCAACAGCACAGGGATAGCAACACTCAGAGCAACAATCAGAAGGCAAGAAAAAAAAAGCAAGAGCAGCTAATATACATATGTACATATTACTATAAATATATATATATAAATATATATATATATATATATATATATATATATATATATATATATATATATATATATATATATATATATATATATATATACAGACACACAGTGCAGAGCATTGTAGCTGGATGGAATAAATATATGAGTATACATATATATACAGTATATACTGTATATGATTTACGGTGGAATTGCCCAGCCTCAATCAGTGTTGGGTAAGTTACTAAAAAATAGTAACTAATTACAGTCACTAGTTACTTCTTTTCAAAAGTAACTAAGTTACTTTACCAATTACTGCATCATTAAAGTAACTAGTTACTTGGAAAAGTAACTTTCACGTTACTTTTAAATGCATACTTAAATCATCTTGCACACATACTGTGTAGCAAGATAATTTCATTAATGGATTACATTACGAGCTTATTATGCCTCGGTAAAAATGGAGCCATACAGTAATCACTGAGTGAGTCTGTGGCTCTGTGTGTGTGTGTGTGTGTGTGTGTGCGTGCCTCTCTGTTTCAGCTCACCTGGTCAAAATTAAGTGGAACTAAAGGCTTGTATCATTGTATCACCATATTTTCTCGACTTTTAATTTGCCAAAATTTCAAAATAATGCTTTGTTTTTGAAATAAACACAAAAGTAACACCTTAACCGTCAATGGGACAGTACTGCTCATGTGTCCGGAAACTCCCGCCAGAGGAAAGTACTGAGCAATCCGCCAATACTGGGTGAACAAATGTCTGTCTTTTTGCCCATCTGTTTCCTGTGTGGCGCGGTGGTGGAGTGGTTAGCACTGTGGCAGCACAGTAACTCACCCTTGGCTGGGGGATCCTGGGTTCGATCCCAGCCCCCGACCAACAGTGATCTGTGCGGAGTTTGCATGTTCTCCCCATGTCTGTGTGGGTTTACAGTGATCTGTGCGGAGTTTGCATGTTCTCCCCGTGTCTGCGTGGGTTTACTTCGGGATTTATCCGGTTTCCTCCCACATGCCAAAAACATGCAAGTTAGGTTAATTGGTATCAAATTAGGGATTCTAAATTGTCCTTAGGTATGACTGTGAGAGTGAATGGTTGTCTGTCTCCCTGTGTTGGCCCTGCGACGGACTGGCGATCTGTCCAGGGTGTACCCTGCCTCTCGCCCAAAGATGCTGGGATAGGCTCCAGCACCCCCGCGACCCGAAAAGGATTAAGCGGAAGAAGATGAATGAATGAATGAATGAATGTTTTCTTCCTCTGCAACTAAACAGTAAAAGCTCCTGTTTGTCTTGGTTATCATTGTGTTCACGTGCCACGTACCTCCATTGCTTCTGCCATTTAAAACGTCTACCACTGTGCTCTTCTTTGTGTTTGGATTGCAGCTGTTCAAATCAGGTTGGTGGCTCTTGAATGCCACTGACTGTATGGGCATGTGAACTGCAGATTATTTTCACTGTGCATGCGTGTACTCCAAAACAACTGGATGGATTTGGATGAATTTTTTTTTACCAGAGGTGGTCCTTGGGCTAGAGAAGAACCCATAACATTTTGGTGATGATCCCAGTATGCATACCTCCACTAAGGCTCTTACCTTCTCACAATGTGTTAGCAAGAATACTCCAAAACTACTGGATGGATTTGGATGAAATTTTTCCAGAGGTGGTCCTTGGGCTAGAGAGGAACCCATAACATTTTGGTGATGATCCAAGAGCGCATACCTCTGCCAAGGCTCTGGCACCGAGGCATCAGCACCTTGGTGCTTTCATTAATCTAACGCTGAAAACAGACAGAGCTTTTAGAACATGTTCAATCTGCTTTATCCTGCCTTGAGAGCTCTTATTGTGGGAAAAATCTGAAGAAAATCAAATTGCCAGTAATTTCCTCATTTTGGAGTAAGAAATAGGGTTTGTGGAGTGAGAGAGAGAGAGAAAAAGAGTGAGATTCTCTCCAAAAGAGTGAGTTGGCAACACTGCATAAAGCTGTCAATGTTAATCTTACCTTTATGATATTGATTTAATCCAATGTGCAGTGATCCAAAGAAAATGTCCATTATCCACAGTCCAAATGTCTGCTGTGACAGAGATATGATCCAGTCCCTCAAATTCCTTCTGGAGATCAAAATCCATTTTTGAATAATCTTTATCCAGGTAGCAGGTAAATGTGTTTTAACTTCAGTGGCTCACAGTCTCAGCTGTATGATGGAAAGTCACTGTTTATATTACATCTTCAGTCTGGAACAGCGTATCTGGCAATCAGTCAGTTTAATTCTTGCTGGGTCACAAACTGTCTAGATGCATAACTGTGCTTGAAATCCAGCCGTGACTGTTGAGTATACAGTAGATCCACTTCATGGTGTTAGCATAGCTAGCTGTCACTTAGCACTAGCTTTGTCGGAGGAGCTTGTTGCCGTTTTCAGGCGTTTGTGAAGATTGCAATAAGTCTCAACCGACACTTTAGTTTGCAACCCACCAATATGCTTTTGTCCTTAACCGTGACAAAGGAAAAAATCTGTCTATTTCCACAAAAACAAAGTAGCTTCATCTTTTCCCAGCAGGAGCAAGCTCCATTTGTGGCTGCTGGCTGCAGCAGTGAACAGGCTCTTTACAGCAGGTCACGTTGACTGACAGCTGCGTCAGCTACGTTGGATAGTTTGTATTTATTTGCGTTAACAACGTCTATCCATATTAATAAAATGAGTAACAGGTAACGCATCTGCTCAAATTTCAGTAACTGTAATGCATTACTAAATTTTTAAACAGTAATTTTGTTACACAGCATGCTACTGTAAAAGTAGTGGCGTTACAGTAACAGTTACTTTGTAATGTGTTACTCCCAACACTGGCATCAGTGTATGGTCAATACAATTATCAGAATCAGAATCAGAATCAGAATCAGAGTCAGCTTTATTGGCCAAGTATGCACAACACATACAAGGAATTTGACTTTGGCTAAAAACTTGCTCTCGTTGTTCAGGTGAAGGATTTAAATAAGGATTCAATGACAACCAGAGTATGTACAGTAAATTACAGTCTGTCCACGTTTCTATAAAAGGATGCAAATATATACAGGAATATATGCAGTTATTTACTCGGACTAACCACACTTTGCAGAAATATATGAAAAAATATACAATCACACAGTATTTCAATGTGGACTCAGATTCAGTGATATAATGTGAATGAAGTAAAAAGCAGTGTGAGAGTTATGTGCAATGTAATAATGGATGAAAAGTCATGAGTACAGCAAACAGGTAGGACTAGGTGAATGTTAGGAGTTCATCAGAGTGATGGCTTGAGGAAAGAAACTGCTCCTGTGACGGGTGGTTTTGACCTTCAGTGATCTGTAACGACGACCAGAAGATAGAAGTTCAAACAGTTTGTGGCCGGGGTGTGATGGGTCAGCACAGATGTTTCCCGCCCGTTTCCTGGTTATGGACCGATATAAGTTCTCAATGGAGGGTAGGTCGGTACCAATGATCCTCTCCGCAGACTTAATGATCCGCTGCAGTCTGGTCTTGTCCTGTTTAGTGGCAGATCCAAACCAGACAGTGATGGAAAAGCAGAGGACAGATTGGATGATAGCGGTGTAGAAGACAACCAGCAGCTCCTGAGGCAAATCAAACTTCTTGAGCTGACGCAGAAAAAACAACCTCTGCTGGGCCTTTTTCCGGACAGTGTCAATATGGGAGGACCACTTCAGGTTCCGGGAGATTGTGGTACCCAGAAACTTGAAGGAGTCCACAGTGGACACTGTGTTGTTGAGGATGGTGAGTGGGGGGAATGAAGGGGGGTGTCGCCTGAAATCCACAGTCATCTCCACCGTTTTGGCAGGGTTAAGTTCAAGATGGTTCTGGCTGCACCAGAGGATCAGCTGCTCCACCTCCCGCCTGTATGCAGACTCATCATCATCCCGGATCAAACCGATGACTGTGGTGTCGTCCGCAAACTTCAGGAGCTTCACCGAAGGGTCCTCTGAGGTGCAGTCGTTGGAGTAGAGGGAGAAGAGCAGTGGGGAAAGGACACATCCTTGGGGGGCGCCAGTACTAATTTTTCGGGAGCTGGATGTAAATCTCCCTAGCTTCACCTGTTGCCACCTGTCAGTCAGAAAGCTGGAGATCCACTGGCAGGTGAAGGGGGGCACCTTGAGCTGGAGGAGTTTCTGATGAAGAATACCTGGGATGATGGTGTTGAACGCTGAGCTGAAGTCGACAAACAGGATCCTGGCGTACGTCCCTGGGGAGTCGAGGTGTTGCAGGATGTAATGTAGTCCCATATTCACTGCATCATCCACTGACCTGTTTGACCGGTAGGCAAACTGCAGTGGGTCCATCAGGGGGCCTGTGATGACCTTCAGGTGGTTCAGCACCAATCTCTCCAAGGATTTCATGACCACAGAGGTCAGGGCAACAGGTCTGTAGTCGTTTAATCCTGTAATAGAGGGTTTCTTGGGAACTGGAATGATGATGGAGCGTTTGAAGCAGGAAGGCACTTCACGCAGCTCCAGTGATCTGTTAAAGATCCGGGTGAAGATGGGGGCCAACTCGTTGGAGCAGACTCTCAGGCAGGACGGAGACACACCATCAGGTCCTGCAG
Organism: Pholidichthys leucotaenia; assembly: GCA_020510985.1. Classification (NCBI taxonomy): domain Eukaryota; kingdom Metazoa; phylum Chordata; class Actinopteri; order Cichliformes; family Pholidichthyidae; genus Pholidichthys; species Pholidichthys leucotaenia. The sequence continues at coordinate 323,868,801 of CM035843.1, read as the reverse complement.
CCTTCTTGATCTTTTGTCTCTGAAAGACCCGGCGCACCTCCTCTTCACAGATCATTAGTGCTGGTGGGAGGTCAGAGTGGAGGAGGGATGGAGTTCCTGGGGCTGCAGATAATCCTTTTGTGTGGGTGGGAGGTGAGAACTGTAGGTTCTTTTCAAACCTGCAGTAAAAGCTGTTTAGGTCATTAGCCAGCTGGAGGTTTTCCGCAGGGTGGGGGGATGGTCTCCTGTAGTTGGTGATATTCCGTAGGCCTCTCCAGACAGAAGCAGAGTTGTTAGCTGAGAAGTTTTTTTGTAACTTCACACTGTAGCTCCTCTTAGCAAGCCTGGTCTCCTTCGTCAGCATGTTTCTGGCCCGCTTGTACAGAGTCCAGTCACCAGTCCTGTAGGCCTCCTCCTTGGTCTGACGTAGCTGCTTCAGTTTAGGAATGAACCAGGGTTTATTGTTGTTGTATATGCAGAAGGTCTTGGTCTGCACACACATGTCCTCGCAGAAACAGGTGTATGACGTCACAGTGTCAGTGAGTTCATTTAGGTTAATGGCTGCAGCTTCAAAAACACTCCAATCTGTGCAGTCAAAGCAGGATTGTAACTTCAGCTTTGATTCCTCAGTCCATTTCTTCACAGTCCTTACAACAGGCTTGGAAGTTTTTAGTTTCTGTCTGTATGTTGGAATAAGATGGAGCAGGCAGTGGTCAGAAAAACCCAGAGCTGCACGGGGGACGGCATGATAGGCATTTCTTAAAACTGTGTAACAGTGGTCAAGTGTATTTGTGTCCCTGGTGGGACATTTAATATGCTGTCTGTATTTAGGAAGCTCATTTGAAATTTATGAAAGTCTTGTTATTATTATTATTATTATTATTATTATTATTATATAGTCATATATTGTAATCATATTGTTTTTGCTGCCATTTCTCTGTCTGTTAGCAGGATCACGCAAAAACTCATAGATGAATTTGGATGACATTTTCACCAGAGATGACCCTTGGCCCAAAGATGAACTCATTAGATGTTGGGGGTGATCTGTCAAGGCCCTATCTCACAATGTACAGATGGATGGCGATATGGACAGACAGAGGGTTGGAGGGGAGGACAAAGCAAGGGAGGGACAGAGTCTTGGTAGAGGCATGCACTCTCTGATTGCCCTCTAGTTATTATTATTATTATTATTATTATTATTCATCTCCACCTTAATCAGGTGGAAGTGGTTTAGATTCACTCCGTGGCAGATTAAGGATCTTTGACTATCTTCACTCTAGCCGTAAGTCACCAAACTCAATTTTTCCATAAACTGCCCTCATGAGCCATCGGCTCCATCTCTACATCCATTTGCAGCTGTGACATCAGGAGTGTTCCTACCGGGATGGCAACTGCAGTTAACTCATGGGGCGAGCACATCAGTGTCTGGGAAGAGAAATCTCTGCAACTGTCTCCAGCCCATTCTGTAAGAAAGAAAAAGATTAAGTTATCAATTTCCCCATTTATCCCCCACATTTACTGTTATTTGTTTTTCTTAAATAGTGACTGATAATGTGATGCTGACTTTAGACCAGAAGTTGCATTAACTGAAAACTGCTGTTGACAGATTTTTTTTTGAGCAATAGACAGGAAAAATCTGAAGGCTGTCATTTTGACAGATTACACTGAACATGATCTTTTGTATCTATTACTTTTACCTTCCTCCTGTCCACTTTATTGTGCATATTGAATAGCAATTATCTAGTATTGTCTCTTAAGCCTCTGTAAATCAGTTCAATAATAATAACATAATTAATGAGAATAAAATTATTTGATGATTTCAAAGAATTTTGTTAGAAATGGAATGACGGTGCTGATGTATCATGGGTGTGACATGTCAAATTTCAACATTATGATTTAAATAGTCATCAAATATAAAACTTGCAAAAGCTTTTCTGCCATGGATGCACTTTGCATAGGAGGAATTTTGAAAAGAGGTCCTTCAAAGTGACACGTCACCCTAAAATAGTCTGATTTTTACATTTTCATAATTGTCTGACAGTGTTGACATGAAGTTGGGACACACATTTAAAATCCTGTAAAAAAAAATGAATATGCTGTTGAAAAACAATTTGGCTTTGATGTGATATAGTATTAAATGTTTCTTTTGATTAAATAAGCTCTTTTTGATAATTGAAAAGCATTTAAGCAGTTTTATTGCACATGAAAGTTAAAAAGTTGGACAGGCTGTTTTAGAGGCAGTGGGAAGACAATAAGTGTTGTAAATTGAATATAATAATGTTTAAATGAAATTGAAAGGAACAATTGTGCTCAATACATTATATGGTTAATCCCTCATGACAGTTGCAGTTTTAAATATTCCATTTTTTTGTCCAATAGCAGTTAGAGCTGCTGGACATGGTTTTTTCCCAAGTCTGAAGAATCAGTGATGCACATTTACCCTGTAATATACTACTACTACTACTACTACTACTACTACTACTACTACTACTACTACTACTACTACTACTACTACTAATAATAATAATAATAATAATAATAATAATTACAGCTGGGCAATGATTAAAAAATTCAATCATCATTAGTCTCCAAAAAATGTGTTTATTTGTAATTAATCATGCAAGTTAGGTTAATTGGCATCAAAACTGGGGATTCTAAATTGTCCTTAGGTATGACTGTGAGAGTGAATAGTTGTCTGTCTCTCTGTGTTGGCCCTGCGATGGACTGGCGATCTGTCCAGGGTGTACTTGCCCAAAGATGCTGGGATAGGCTCCAGCCCCCCCCCCCCCCCCCCCCCGCGACCCAAAAACGATCAAGCGGAAGAAGATGAATGAATGAATAATCGTGATTAAAAGTTTTTTGTAATGTACCTTAAACTTGTTGTTTTTCAATTTTTTTTTTAATACTCTTGATACAGGAGTGGACAAATATGCCTGCTTTCTGCACATGCAGGTCTATTTTAAAGCCTTCAACATATCAAAAATAACATCCATTGAAAACTGGCTCCTGTTGGGAACATATTGTCCACATATTATGACAGTAATACTCCAGCAAAACTGATGTGAACATCCAGACTTAAATAAAATTAAGAGTTTGTGCCATGAATTGGGCTTTACGTCTATTTTGAGTCACACCATAGACTCTGATGGAAACGGTGCCCCCCTTCCCCCCCAGGGCAGCTCAGATCAATGATGTTCCTGTGCATTTTCAATTTGTGAATTAAAAATGCACACAAAACCAATTTGCCCTCACAGGTAATCACCATTATAATAGCAGTCTGCCTTAGATCATGCATGCCTGCTTATTAAAGATGAGGACAGGAGCTATGCTGATTAGTTTATTTCAAAACAAAACAAACAAACAAACAAACAAAAATGGAGGTAGGACAGGCCCTTTGCACTTTTTGATGGCACAAGGTCTTTTTTTTTTTTCCATTGCCATAATGACAGAATGGAGTTGGACATACCCATAATTGAGGTTTGCGCCATTGTCAATAGACTTTAGATTAGACCGTTGTAATGTGGCCCTAACATTTGGCCAGTGCTTGTGAAAATGTTACTTAGCCCAACAACTGAAACTAAAGGCTATTTTAGCATCAAACGTGGTGTCACCATCAAGATAGAGATTTCAGAAAACGTGGGATCTTTAAATAGTTGTTGGACTGTTGATCCTCAACCAGACACAATCATTCACAGTGCTTCAGATCACCAGATTATAATTACATGTTGATGAATACACCACTTCCCTCAAACACACAGGAATATCTGCTGCTTTATCATGGAAAACACTTAAAGTAATCAGGAATGCTTGGATAATCAGGAAGGGTGGAACACTTATTTCTCTCTGTGTATACCAACTGTCATTTAATATTTGAAAAAGTTACTGCCCGGATGCCGAGGCCCATGGAGCATTTTCCTCATTCATCCCGTGTTAGAATGAGCCTCTGTGAAGCTGTATTCTCCAGAATGAATGGGGCATAATGACAACATCCTTAAACAGCAACCATCATCTATAAATGGACAAATGGAGATTCTCAACATTTTGATAACTCTGGCAGAACTAGTGCATCATTCACATCAAGTACTGTAATTTTTCCCCCTGGAATTTGCTGTGTCATTACTGAATCCTTCTCCACTATCGTGATGTATTTCTGCTGCGAGAATCCGTTCCCCTTGACACTTGGCTCTGGATTGCTAACTGGTCTTTTCACTTTAATATTCACTAAACATTTTGAATATACTATGGGACTTGTGCTGCAGCTTGACTGCTGTAATTGCAGCGCTATAATGTTCTGCATTAGATTTATGAGCTATTAATTTGTTCATGCCAAATGATTCATGAGTCTCAGAGTTGGGAGTTGTATGATCAGAGTTAATCACTTGTCATTGCTGCTGCAGACATAAGGCTTTAAGGTACAGATATTTCATCCAAACTGCAGTGACCATGGTCCCTCAGAGTTCACAGTATTCTCGTTTTTGCATCTTAGCATGTCAAGTCATATAAAGCCACCATCTGTAAAATACCTAGATGTTGTTTATTTGGCCCTATTACACTAAAGCCAATAGAGTTTGTCCAGTTGTGGCTGTTAGCACACTTTTGGCCAGATTTAGCCAATCAAATTGGAGCGAGACACCGATCAGAAAAAAACCCACCAGTGAGTGTGAGAAGTTCTGTGTGTCATCCAGAAACAGTCCTCATATATAAAACCACAGATATTAGTAGTTAATTTCATCAGTGATCTACACATTCCACCGAGCCTAGAACAAATTAGCTTTTGGCTGCAAACAAGCAGATCTAAGGATGAGTCAAATAATTTACTAACAAAGATCGGGGTGTGGGAGATGATACCACTTTATTTCTGCCCCATGAGACCCAGGGAGCCAAAGACAACACACACAGTGCACAAAGCCTGTCTGGCACATTAACATTACAGAACACGGACCCTGTTTCTCACTCCATCTCATACTCTAGCAAACTGAGGTGTCTCCTGACTCCCCGGGGTGTGGCTAGTCTTTTCTGTTACATCTGAGACCCCCCTGGTGCCACTTCCTCCTTCAGTCCTCTGTTCCATCCCCCCCCCCAGCTTTCCGACTGTAGGTGGAGAACCCCCCACTCCGAACACCGAGAAAGGGAAGTACCCCCCCCCCCCGGTCCCTTGGGCTTGAGCTGGCACCTATAGCAGCTGTAGCGGGGGGTTGCCGGTCTGGATGAAGCGCCCTCCTGGCAAGGTGTGTGGGAGGGCACGTTGATCTGTGGAAGGGAAGAGGGTGGAGGGGGGGGAAACAGATTAGCTTCGCAAGCGCAGTTCTCTACCAAGGGAACACCAACTTGCGGAACTACCGTCGGTGGGCGTCCGCGCTGGGGAGCTTGGGCCAACACCATATGCTCGTCTGCCAACACATAAGCGGGCTTCAGCCTGTCAATGCAGATGGTCTCCTTACGTGCCCCCAAGTCTAACACAAAATGCTTTGCCCCAGTTTCCAGCACTCTGAATGGTCCATTGTACGGTGGGCGCAGCAGGGTTCTGTGTGCATCGTCCCTGACAAAAATGAATTTGGCATTCTGTAAGCCCAAAGGTGCGGGGAAAACAATGATGGGCCGGGCCCAGCATGTTAGCAGCCTTTGTACTGTATAAAAAATTGCGTGAGCGGGTTGGTCCAGGGTGCGGGTTTTTCCAGTAAAAATTCCCCCGGGGATCCACAGCAGCTGAGAAAAAATGAGTTTGGAGGGTGCCAGATCCTCCTTAGGCGTGGAGCACAACACTAACAGGATCAAGGGCAGGTGGTCGACCCAATTTGCATCCGTGAGTGAAGCTCTGAGCGCTGCTTTAAGTGACCTATGAAAATATTTGCATAACCCATTAGTCTGTGGGTTGTACGCGGTAGTGCAGTGGATTTTGACCCCCAGGTTCTGGGCCATCACGGACCAGAGTTACGAAACGAACTGTGGACCCCTGTCAGAAGTGATGTCCAATGGGGATCTGAACTGTGCAACCCAAGCCGACAAAAAAGTGTGGGTCACTTCTGCGGATGTGGTGGCAGCCAGCGGGACCATTTCAGGCCAAAACGTGGTGCGGTCCATGATTGTCAAAAGGCGCATGTAACTTTGCGACGGCAGGAGGGGGCCCACCAAATCCACGTGGACGTGGTCGAACCTCCTGGCTGAGATTTGGAATGGCTTGAGGGGGGCTTTAGTGTGCTTGTGCACTTTGGCCCACTGGCACGCGACACACTCTGCAGCCCACTCTGTCACGTCCCTGTGCAAGTGAGGCCAGACAAGTTTCACCCCCACCAGTTTAACTGAGGCGCGCACGCCGGGATGTGAAAGGGAGTTGACTGACTCAAAAATGCGGCGGCACCGAGAGCTCGGAACCACTGGGCGTGGGCGACTAGTGGAGACGTCGCAGAGCAAGGGGGGCCCCCTTCTTGCACCACCCTGCTCTCTAGTTTTAACCCAGTAGGTGCGCAAATGTCCGCATCCCCGGTTTGCTCCACACCCATAGCAGGGAAATCTATTCCCATGTAGACCGGGGAGACAAACCCCCCACTCCGTGCCCCCACAGAGGTACCTTGCTATTGATTTGCAACTGAGCTCAAATGTATGGATACACTGCTATAGAAAGGTGAGGCATTTTTGATCTTCCAGTGATGAGAAGTTTCTGTGACGGACTAGCTGAAACACACACATCTTTCATGAATGTATTATAGTTTTTCTGAAAACATGATAAAATCTGCTGGGTGAAAAATACACATACAGCAACTTGAGTTAATGGTTGATGTGATCTAGAAAGTTGTGTTAATCAAACTGTCATGGCGGCATGGTCTTTTATCTTCATATGGGTGATGACAATTGACTGATCGGAGCATATTTGGAGAAGCCTCAAAACCATCTCTGGACTCCAGAATACCTCCTCCCAGGCCACGGGGGGCAGGGAGTGCGTGAACAATGTGAACCTGTTTTTTAACAGGTTTGACCAACCGCCCTTCTCTCCACCTGCCCACCAACTACTACTGCCTCTACCGTCATCTAGTCCTGCTGTCCACGGCCTCCCCTCAACACCCTCCACTCCCAGCACACAGCCCCCCTGCACCAACCTGACCCTCACTAAGACCCAGGTGAGGGCGGAGCTGAGGAAGATCAAGGCAAAGAAGGCCTTGGGTCCGGACTGCATCAGCTCAAAGCTCCTTAAGTCCTGTGCAGACCAGCTGTGTGGGATTGTGGAGCACATCTTCAACCTTAGCCTGAAGCTGGGGAGGGTACCACAGCTGTGGAAAACATCCCGTGTGGTACCTGTATCAAAGACCTCCCACCCCAATGACCTGAACAGCTACAGACCAGTGACCCTGATATCACCCCTGATGAAGACCCTGGAGAGGCTGCTCCTTGCCCACCTCTGCCCCCTGGTGGGACCAGCGATGGATCCACTCCAGTTCGCCTACCAGCATGACATCAGGGTCGAGGATGCAGTGATCTTCCTCCTACATCATTCCCTGTCCCACCTGGAGAGGCCTGGGAGCACTGTGAGAATCATGTTCTTTGATTTCTCCAGTGCTTTCAACACCATCCAACCAGTGATCCTGAAAGACAAGCTACTGTGCTCAGGGGTGGATGAGCACCTGTCATCGTGGATCCTGGACTACCTCACAAACCGGCCACAGTTTGTAAGAACCCAGAATTGTGTGTCAGACATGATCATCTGCAGTATGGAGGCTCCCCAGGGAACAGTTCTGGCTCCCTTCCTGTTTACCATTTATACTGTGGACTTTTCACACAACACACCACACTGTCACCTACAGAAGTTCTCTGATGACTCTGCAATTGTCAGCCTCATCTCTGATGGAGATGATGTGGAGTACAGAGGACTTATCCAGGACTTCGTGGACTGGTGCCATCGGAACTGCCTCCAGATCAATGCGAGGAAAACTAAGGAACTGGTGGTGGACTGGGGAGGACAACCCCCCACAGCACTAGTAAACATCCAGGGAACAGACATTGAGATGGCGACATCCTACAAGTACCTGGGTGTTCACCTGAACAATAAACTGGACTGGTCACACAACACCAATGTGCTCTACAAGAAGGGACAGTGCAGGGTGTTCCTCATGAGTAGGCTCAGGTCTTTTGAAGTACTAGGGGCACTCCTGAAGACCTACAACTCGGTAGTGGCATCAGCCATCACATTTGGAGTGGTCTACTGGAGCAACGGCATCCCGGCAGCCAACAGGAAGAGACTGAACAGACTGATCAAAAAAGCTAGCTCTGTCCTGGGTTGGTGCCTCGACCCAGTGGACGAGATAGGAGAGACGAGGATGGTGGCTAAGCTGTCATCTCATTTAACATGACAGTCATTTAACATGATTGTTATGGCAGCGCGTGTCAACACAGTGGCTCAGCACTCTCTTTTTACAAGCAGCTTTTCTAGCATTAGTGCTAACGGGACTAAGATAATTTATACCCAAAATGAACTCATGAGCCTGAAGAAGTTTTGAACCGGGTGGGCTCCAGAAAATTTGGCTTCATTTCCGAAGGCAACACAGCGCCCAGCCATACGGGAGCATACAGGCACCCGGTTCAAGCCTAGGCTGAAAAGGAGACGTAAACACCGACGTGAGAGAAAGAAAAAGCGGGGCAAGCGAGCCAGGATCCGAGCAAGGCTGAGAGCATCTCCATATAATAATGTCCCTAGCATTTTCCTCTCCAACGCCCACTCTCTCATCAATAAGATGGACGACATTAAATTACGGCTTATGAGCAACTGCATGAACAGCTGCATTATGGTGATAACAGAGACCTGGCTGCATGAAAACATCCTCGACCTAGCTGTGGAGCTAGCAGGCCATACCAACTACCGGGTGGACTGCACAGCAGACTCTGGTAAGACAAGAGGAGGGGGAGTGTGTGTATATAGAAATTACAACTGGTGCATGGATGCAATGGTTATTGAAAGGCATTGCTGTCCGGACTTGGAGTTTCTGATGCTTAAGTGCAGACCTTTTTATCTGCCAAAGGAGTTTTCTGTAATGTTCATCATAGCAGTGTATGTCCATCCTCAGGCTAATGCTAAGACAACTATGAGCAAACTGCATGATGCCATCTGCAAACAACTTAACAGGCTTCCAGAGAGTGTTTTTGTTGTGGCAGGAGATGTTAATAACTGTAACCTCAAGACTGTTTTACCCAGATTTCACAAACATGTGGACAATAAACAAGGAAAAATAAAACTTTGGACCAGGTGTACACAAACATTCCTGGAGCATATAAAACTCAATCATCTCTCCACTTAGGACACTCTGACCACCTATCTCTGTTTTTTAATAACAGCCTACAACCCCCTCATTTGCAGAGTAAAACCACAATATAGGACTGTGCGGTGTTGGACTGAGAAGACTTCATCATCCTTACAGGACTGCTTTGAGGACACAGAGTGGGAGATTTCTTGAGCATCCAGATGTTGAATATTACACTACTACAATACTATCTTATATCAAATTTTGTACATATAACGTAACCACAGAAAAACAGCTTACAACATACCCTAATCAAAAACATTGGCTCAACAACAATGTGAGAAAGTTGTTTAAGGCCAGAGATGCAGCATTCAGATTGGAGGCCAAGGAGACCTACAAGGATGCAAGAGCAGACCTGAAGAGGGGCATCAAAGCAGCAAAAATGAAATATAAATGGCTATTGAGAATAATTTCAGAGAAAATAGCCCACAAGTTATGTGGGAAGGTATCAAGACTATTATTGATTACAAGCAAAACTACAGTACTCCCATCAACATCTGCCTCTTAAATGATCTTAACACATTTTTTGCTCGATTTGAGGAGAATCATAGGCAAGAATCAAATATGACTACGACAGCATCTGAGATTGAGCACCCAATCATTTTTCAGTCATATCAGGTCCAGCGGGTCCTGCATAACATCGACACCAGGAAGGCACCGGGACCAGATGGAGTTACAGGTCGGGTACTAAAAACATGTGCTAGTCAGCTAGCCACAGTGTCACAAGCCTCCTTGCGTGCTTTTACGCAGCGCACAGAGGAGGGGAAGGAAGAATGGATTTAAACGGTGGTTACACCACAAACACTTTTATTAACACAAAAGACAGGAGTTCCAGAATAATGACATACAAAAAGGTAACAGGGTGCGCTAAAGGGCATCACACGGTGACGTGCAGCAGGCAGACCACAGCACACAGTGGCCACAAAACAAACAGTACAAAGAACGTATAAGCTCGTGTGAACTTGGAGTCCTCAAGGAGGCTCGACTGGTACGGGAGACAGTAACTGGGCTATGTGCCAAAGCGTAGCAGCACCGCTGCAAGGAGAAACACTAACAGTAATTACTCACAGTACAGGAAGAGTCCGAGTGGTCCAAGAATCCAACGAGCACACACACAACCGGTAACTACCCTGAGGGGAATAGCGACAGAGTAGTTCCTCACTCCCTCATCAGACAGTGCATTCATATGACAAAGCACACATATGCCTATACACACACATATGAGTCTGCACAATGGTCCAGCAGTGTTTGACTGGCAAAGGCCGCCTAAGTACAAACACTGCTGGCACCACAAACTGGGCACACCTGGGCGACGCGCGGGAAAGACAGTCACCGGGGAGGAATCAGCTGGCTGTTAAGAGAGAGGGGGCGTGGTCGGACCGGTGAATGTTAGACAACACCCACACAAATATGGGTCAAACAGGCTGCCTAACAGCCGCCGTCCAGAATGGTGGCTACGGGCACAGAAAAGAAAACAACAAAGATATAAACACCACAAAAACTCAAAAGATAACAATACATAAATCATCCGACACCCGAGCCACAGAGAACGGTCAGAAAAGAGCCTACAGGAACACTGGCTTGATTCATGACACACAGTATTTACAGCTATTTTTATCCAATCACTTCAACAAGCCACAGTTCCCACTTGCCTCAAAACCACCACCATTATTCCTGTGCCCAAAACTTCAGCTGTCACAGGTTTAAATGATTACACTGGTCAACACCAAATTTATTGTGTCAGGTTTTTTTTTTAGCTGATTTAGGACAATTTTGATGTGCTGAATCCAAAAATCACATTGGTTTTGCTCAATCAGGTCAACTTTTTGAATTATGGCCACATGTTTTTTTATACGTTTTTGTTTACATGTACGGGTATTTTCGCTTTATGTGATGCAAAATTTTTTTTATGTCTTGAAATCCTCTGAATTTTGAACAATGTTGTAACTTCAATTTACATGTACATGCACAGTACTAAGTACAGGTTTTTACTTAGCACCTGATCGAGAGAAATGGATGTCATTTTCGGATTCAGCGGTGCAAAATTGTCTTAAATCAGCTGAAAAACCACAGACAACTTACAAAAAAATAATTTTTGTAACCCTGTGTTAACCCTGTGTTATCGGCCCATTGCTCTCACACCAGTAATCATGAAATGCATGGAAAGACTGGTGCTGCAACACATCAAATCTTGCATTCCCTTGGACTTGGATCAACATCAGTTTGCTTACAGACCAAACAGATCAAGAGATGATGCTATCTCAATAGCACTACACACAGCTCTTGCCCATCTCAAAAATCCAAACACCTATGTTCGGATGCTGTTTATTGACTTCAGCTTGGCCTTCAATTCCATCAGCCCCAACAGACTGGTCAGCAAACTGCTATCACTACAGCTTGGAACATCCCTTTGTCAATGGATTAAAAATTTTCTCACAAACCGACCCCAGCATGTTAAGCTGGGTAGTCTTACCTCCTCAACACGGCTGACAACACGGCTGATTCAAATACGAAATACACTGTATGGGTACATATTCATATTCTGCGGGGTAACTTAATAGACTGTTATGCTGTGTATTCCATCTATCTGCAATGCTCCTGCACTGTGTATACATGTATATCTTTGTGCATATGCCTATTCACTTGTTCTTATTATCTTATTTTTTTAATTATTGCTCTGAGTGTTGCCATCCCTGTGCTGCTGCAATCCTGGAATTTCCCCATTGTGGAACTAATAAAGGCTTATCTTATCTTATCTTATATTTAACTGGGGTCCACCTGATACACTCATAGACTCAACAACAGACATAACAGTTGGGATGTCTAAGGAGCTCAGTAAAGATCTGACAAAAGCAAATTATTGGCTTGAACAAGTGATGAACGCCATGGTAGGCCATTTATAAGCAGGTTTAGATCTCAAAAATCACCTGTGCAAACAGTTGTGAATGTAAAGTGCATGGCACTGTTGTTACTGCCACGACTGAAGTTATCATCTGCTGCTGACAGGCAACTGATCGGAATGGTTAAAAGTCAACAAAGAATCATCAAGAAACAGGTATGCGATGAATTAATAGCTGCTGGAACACTGATCTCAGCATCCACAATCAAGACTGTTTTTACATGGCCATGGGCTTAGAGGATGTCTTGCAAGAAAGAAACCTTGAAGCAGCATCTTACTCAGCTGAAGTTTCCTGCTGGTCACATGGACAAAGAAAAGGCCTTCTGGAAGAAAGATGTGTTGTCACAAACCCCTGTGCGCCACAACACGGCGCACGAGGGAGAGAATGAAAAACCCAGTCGCTGGAGTAGAGAGTGCCATGTTTATTAAAGTTCACCACAAAATAACAAGTCCAGTTGACCACCAAGTTACAGTTCAGTTTAACCACACAAAAATACAGAGAGGTGTAATGACAGGATTAGGCCACCAGACATGCGGGGTGCCTCCCAGATGCTCTACAGCCCGGTCTATGGGGAGCCTAGTGCTGCAGGGCTGGGATACGCACAAAACAGGAAGGCAATCAGCCTAGTGCTGCAGGGTTGCTTAGCATGAGAGAAAAGGCGAAACAGACACTTACAGGGCTGGAACGAATCTGGGGCGCATCGTGCAGTCTGGAGGATGAGATTGAGAAGCAAGGCCAGCCAAAACACCAAGGGAATACTCAGGCTTGAAGTGATGGGCTGGAGAACAGCGAAGGTAATGATCCACATATGGGGAGAACTGGCTGCCGCGTATGGAGGCAAATGCCCTGACAATCTCTTTCCTCCAAAGCAGCGAACAAATACTCCTGAAGCTAACGAGGAAAGAGATTGCTGGTGCGAGAATGCGTGGGCAGGACTGATTGGCACCTGGTGTGTGAAAGAACGTGTGAATGAGAGTGAATGGAGCGTGTGCATGTGTATGTGTGTGAGTGTGGGTGTGTGTATGTGTGTGACCACCCGTGACAGTGCAGCTGACGGCACTAGACAGGAGGAGGAGTCATGCCCGAGCTGTCAGGAGGAAACTAGAGTGAAGAATAACAATAAGTCCGACTGGGTTTGGTAGCCCAGATTCATGACATGTGTGGTCTGATCAAACAAAAACTGAGTTCAGTATTGGGTCACAATGATCCTAAAAATATTTGGAAGATAGAAGGTGAGGCCTTTAACCCCAAGAACACCATACCTAGCATCAAGCATGGCGGTGGTAGTATTATGCTCCGAGGTTGTTTTTCTGCCAGTGGAAATGGTGCTTTAATATAAAATAGATGGAATCATGAAGAAGGAGGATTACCTCCAAATTCTTCATTATAACTTTAAAAAACAGCTCTAAGGTTGAGTCCTGGTCGCATTTGGGTGTTCCAAGACAGTGACCTTGAGCATACATCAAATGTAATGAAGAAATAGCTAAATTGGGCTAAAATGACATTTTTTATTGACCTTAACAAAGTCCTAATTTAAGGTGCCTTCAGACCAAATGCGAACGGGCGGTGCAAATACATACAAAGTCAATGGAAAGAGGTGAGCACACACGAATCTCAGGCATTCACACTTTCATGTCCAAGGGAGAGTGCTAGCCTTGAGATTCTGCCGTCACCGGAATAAAAGTATCAACATCGGACAGTAAACTAGTTTGAAAATGAGACTGATTCTCACCTGAAGATAGAAGGACCGGGAGCTCTGCAGTTGAATTGGAGTGTCAGAGTTTTTTTTACCCACGGACTCTTGCCACGGACGTGCTAACAAGGCTAGCAGGCTAGCACTGTAAACAACCAATCATCCAGGTGAAATTTTGGAGGCAGGACCAGTTTTTTTCAGGTGAGACCCCTGTTGGATAATGTAAACCTAAGCATGATGGTGTTTTGAGGATTTCCACAGCAGGTTGAACACAGCTGCAGAAGTTATCAAGGCAACTTTGCATGTCTGCTACTCACTCAGACTGTGAATTCATGTCTATTCACGTGTTTACATTGAGTTATGATGTAATCACACCATGTGAAAAATTCACCCATTCACGTTTGATCTGAACTCACCGTTAAACCCCAATGAGAACATGTAGACTGTGGAGATGAAACAAGTAGGCTATGTGCCAGAAAAAACAGTAGCACTCGGAGACTACAACGTCTCTACTTCCCCTGGCATTGGATTGAATGTTTCCTTCTGTTGAGTGATGAGGTCAGAGCTGATACAAACCAAATGTTAATGTATCTTCTACAATCACATAATCTTGAGATCATAAGTTTATTGACTAAACTTTATATACTCAGCTGTCTGGATCATAGGTAAACTAGTTAAGCTGCCAGAGCCATACCAACTGCTCAACTCCTCTGCTGTTGCTCAGTCACAAATATAAAACTTTTTAGTGTTGGATTAGAGGGATTTTCTCCATTTTGACTTTCCTGAAATCATGCATATTTCATCCAACAAAATTCAAAAATAATCTCCAGTGTTTAAAATTATTTGAAAAGGCCCATGGGTTATTAATATTTCAGAGCTATGGCATGTATTGTTCATTTTATAAGTGAAAAGACAGCAGCTTAGGAAACCAAGTCAAACTTGTTCAGTATGTGAGAAAAATAAGATTTACTGGTATGTCAGCAACACAGAGTATTTTAGTCATTGGTCAAATGTTATTTTTGTGTGTTTACACCAATCCCAAGATCAGTCTATTTGTATTTTGTTATTTACATGAATTTTTTTGTTGTCCTGTTCTGCTTGTTTTAAAGCCAGAACATTACTGATCAATTTCAGTTCAATTTTCAACCCAATTTTAATCTGTTATTAAAAATGTAATTTTCCTGCTTATGTTTCTGTACAGCATGTGTTTTACTGAGTGTGATTTGAGTGCATTTGTTGACAATAATTTTCTAGCATTTCCCAGTCTTACTGTATACGCAGCTCCTGAATCAGAACAAACAGCATGTCAAAATGCTTAAGTTGAAATGATCAGAAAGCAAAACCAAAGAGCACATTTATTTGTTCAAGTCAATTTTTCTCTACTATTAGGTTGAACGTTGGAAAGAGCAGGAGACAGAAATAAACAACTCAATAGCACAGAACATAATTCTACTTACTGAAACGAAAGTGCTCATTTATTTTACAGAAGAAGGTGTAATGTAATCAATATTCAAGCTCCTAGTTTATTCTCTTTGCAAATGGTGAGAAAAGGAACAGCTCTGGTCTGTTATCACCGCTCGCTGTTTGCACAGCTCAAAAGAAAGATGTGTTTAGGACCCCTTTACACAGCATGGAGACCGTTGACAGATTGGGCCAATTTTTGATCTTTGGCATGGGTGGAGGGTGGGTAGAGCTCTGCTGTCCTCAGCAGTGGGGTGTCCCCCCCCCCCACACAGCATCCCCCTAATTTTAACTGCATTTTAGCAGTGCACACACATACTCCCATTTTCTTCACATCACATTGCACTAGCATCCACTTTCACCACATTACACACACTTGCACCCACTCATCATGCATCATACACCATCATCCATACTTGGTGTCGGGGGGGAGCGGGGTTCTTCCTCCACCCCTGCTGCCCTCCTTCCGCCTTGGGCTTGGGGCCTGGTCGGTGGCCTGTGATGTGGTGATGGTGTCATCCCCGGGACACTACTGGTCTGGTGGGTGGTCCCTTGGGGATATGTCTGCATGGTTGTATGAATGGACGGGTGATGGGTTGGGGAGGGAGACACTGGTGAGTGAGTGAGTGAGTCTGGTTTAGTGTGCAACCTATGGGATGGGGGGGATTGGTTTTCTCCTGTGGCTCCCTGCTGCTTGCTGCTGCCTCCTCTGGGTGTGGGTGCCAGGTGGCTCCAGTGGTGTGTGTCTGGGGCCCAGGGCTGAGTGTGGGTCCCACACCGACCACGTTGGCCCACACCTGGTCCCACTGGTGGGGCAGAGGCTGGCCGCGGTGCACCACCCCCAAGCCACCCAGGAGCCCCATCCCCTTTGTTCTTCCTCCTGGGGTGGGTGCCTGGCTGTCCTGGGGGCTGGGTGGCCTCAGGGCATTCATGCTCTTTGGGGGCTGAGAGTTGCCCTGATGATGGGGGCACTTTCTTGCTCGCTCACCATCCCAGGACAACCGTTACTGCGGCCTCCTACCCTCATTGTTACTTTTTTTGAATGTTTCCTGGCAAATTGCACAGACACACGCGTGTGCGGGCGTACACACACACACACACACACACACACACACACCCCTTCTCTCGCATGTGCGTGCACACAAAGGCACAGACACATCTCTCTGTTCTCTTTCAGGTGCAGATGTCAGGCTCATGCTAAGATATTCTCAGAAGCAGTAATTGTTTCTTGTGTTTTCTCTCCCTTTGTTTTTCTTTATTTCTCTCTCCTGTCCCACCCCTTCACCCCCCCATCCCCTCCGACCACTTTGTGTCCATTCAATTCCCTCCCCCACTCCTCCCTGTCAGGTCCAGCATGAGTAAGACAATTTGAATAAAGTATTAAAGTTATACAGCCAGAGGGATCTATAAATAATATTCATATACAATATATATCAGATATAAGCAAATCTCCTTTTGACACAATAAGGCAAGCAGATATTTCTTCTGCCTGCCAAGCTGCAGAACAGGACCAAAAAAAAAGGCCAGATCTCTCAACAGTCTCTCAATGATCTCCACCCGGTGTAAAAAGGATATTAGACATTATCCTTATATTCCCTTTACCATGAGTGGAGATTATTGAGAGATTGCTGAGTGATGGCAAAATGGCTAGATCTCCAAATGATCTCTCAGTGATCAGCAAGATCTCCACTCCTCAAAGTTTTGACTCATTTCAAACCAATCTCTCACAATCGCCAAAGCACAGTGATTTCTCAACAAGTGCAGAATGATCTCAGCAATCTCCCAATGATCTCTCAGTGATCTTTCAATGACATCAGTTGGTTTTTCATTGAACACTCAGCGATCCCTCACTGATCATTCAGCAGTCTCTACCTTCGGGGTGCACAAATTTGGCTTTCTTTTTGAAAAATTGAGAGCGATCATTGGGAAATTGATGAGATCGTTGAGTGCACCTTCACAACTCAATAATCTCATTGATCAGTGATCTCTCATTGAATGCCAAACTTTTCCACCCCGAAGGTAGAGATTACTGAGAGATAAGTGAGAGATCACTGAGCATTCAATGAAAGACCAGTAGCGTTCATTGAAAGATCCCTGAGAGATCCGGCCATTTTTCATCTTTCATTGCTCTCTTAACAGTCTCCACCAATGTGTAATGGGGACAGAAGAGCACTTAAAACCACTCAAATATATATACATCTTTGGTTGCCCAACAAACTCTCAATGATCCCTCAGTGAGCTCTTCTGGTTTCCTAGTGATCTTTCAAAGATCTCTATAGACTGTCATGAAAACTGTACAACGATCTCCCGAACATTAACACAAAAATGGCTTTTTTGAGGCTTTTGGAAATAGTTGAGAGATCGGGTTATTGTTTGATCTCTCAATGGTCACCCAACAATCTCTGTCTGTGTAAAGGGGTGTCATAAATTGCCCCATGGGGCAGAGAGGAGAGACCCAGAGGCTGAACTGTAGCTTGTGGTATTCATTAACCAAACACAAAAAGTCCAAAATAGTGTAAAATACAAAAATCCAAACTGTGCACAAAGAAAAATTCCAGACTTTGCAAAAGGAAAACTTACAGACAAAGGCCGAAGTACACAGGAATGAATGTCAGAACAGGGATGTGGTTCTGACGCGAATGAACTTTGAGACTCCAGCAATGAATGAGAGAAATAACAGTCCTTAAATATGGTCAGAAATAAATGGACACAAGTGATAGTAGGTGTGGATACCATGAGCGGGCAGGAGGAAACAACGATCACAGATTTGGGTCAGCTGGGAGCAATGAGAGGGGAGACGATGGGATTGACAGCTGACAGGGACACCACCCACAACTGAGCAATAACCTGAAGTGCCACTGACAGTTGTCAACCCAGAGAGAGAGCACAACAGTATGATATAAAGAATTAAATGTCAGCCAATAAGGACTGAGAAATAAAAACAAACTAATACCAAATAAAAGAGTAACAAAACTATGATGACATAAACAAGGGGATGAGAAAAATAAGAAACAATACGGGATATGCAGAAACCAAAAAGCACAAAATACAACAAATATACTAATATACAGAAAGGCCATCAGACTGAGCACAGTGAAAACCCCCAGTGCTCAGCTCATGACAGAGCCCCCCTCTCAAGGGGTGGAAACCAGACACCCAGGGAAACATCAAAAAAGAAAAAGACCCCCCCCCAAAAAGGAGGATAACATTAAACCACCCCGGGTGGGTGGTGGTGGGAACAGGCTAGGAGGGAACAAAACAAAACCCCAATCAGGACCCACACCAGGCAAAAACCCTGGTGACTTAAAGCCCCCTGGACTGAAGAGCTGGACAGTTCAGGTGGGCGGCCAGAATCCCAGGCCCAGCAGATGGCATGATAGAAAGAGTTGGTTGGCCTACCAGAGAACGTGGGCCACCCGACCCCACGACACAGTCTGTCGGGTGGTCTGCCAGAGTTCTATAACCATCTGAACGGAAAGGGTGGTCCAGGAGGCAGCTGCCCAATGGGAAGAACCAGTGGTGAGCAAGTTGGAGGAGTTGGGGAAACCATGACGATATCAGGATGAGGAGAAGGAACCACGACGGCCTCGGGCAGAGGAGAGGAAACCACAATGGCATCAGGCAGAGGAGAGGGAACCCCAGTGGCATCAGGCAGAGGAGGGGGAACCACAACGCCCTCGGACTGGCCTGTAGCACTCTCAGTGGCCCCGATCTGGGACATAGTAGCACCTGCAGTGGCTTCAGCTCGGAACAAAGCTGCACCTGCAGTGGTTCCGGGCTGGAGCTAAGCTATACCCGTGGTGGCTCCGGGCTGGAGCAAAGCTGCACCCGCGGTGTCTCCGGGCTGGAGCAAAGCAGCACCTGTGGTGGCTTCGGGCTGGAGCAGAGCTGCCCCCACGGCGGGCCCGGACTGGGACAAAGCTGCACCCGTGGTGGACCTGGACTGGGCCAGAGCTGCACCCTTGGTGGACCCAGACTGGGCCAGAGCTGTACCCTTGGTGGCCCCCAGGTTGGTGCATAATGCCCATGGCGGGCCCACACTGGAGCGCAGCACCCATGTTGGTTTTAGGCTGGGGTGGATCACCCACGACGGTCTCCGACTAGGACAAAGAACTCACAGAGACCCGGACTGAGGAGGAGCTGCACCCACAGAGGCCCCGGGTTGGGATGGAGCACCCGCAACAATATCATCTGAAGGGGAAGCAGCACCCTCGGAGGCCCCGGGCTGGGACGGAGCACCCGCGAAGACCTTATCCAGAGGGGGAGCAGCACCCACGGAGGTCCAGGGCAGCAAGACTGGATCCACGGAGACCTCTGGCGAAGTTGGAACATCCTCGGTGACCCTGGGGAAAGAGTCCGACAGGAGAGGCAAAGAAACAAGGTCAGGGTCACTGGCGGCAGTGGAGCCTGGCGAGGTGAGCTCAGTTGCAGCTGACGGCTGCACTTGGCTCTCCCCACCAAGAGCCAGACAGGCTGTCTCCAAAATCGAAACAATGAAATCAAAGTAGAGCACTTGCCTGAGCTCAAGCTCCACCACCGTCCAAGACTCCATCAATCCAGGCGATGACGTCTTGGGCCCAGCCCTCTGGAGGTCCAGCTCAGACTCTGCTGTCGCGCCCCCAGCAGCAGGCATGGTGGTCGATGCAGTCCCGGGACCCCCCAGTGAAGCGACACATGCAGGTGGCTCGTCCGGCATGGCAACAGGAGGTTGGTTCCCTGCCGGCACTGGATCCTGCGCAGATGAAGCCTGGGGATGCTCAATTGTCAGCGCAGGCTCCGGATTGCAGGCAACGCTCTCCCTCCATCCAGACCATGGCTGTGGGGCTGGAACCAGGTTCTCCAGGGCCGCAGGCTCCTCCATCATCCGGCAGCTCAATTCTGCAGCTGGCGGACACTCAAGGGGTGAAGGAGGAAACACGGAGAGAGCAGGTGAAAAGTTTATTGCTGCAGCAGGCGGTGAGAGCTCAGAGGACTGCACACGCTGAGCCTCAACGCCGTGAATCAGGCAAGAAAATTTATGTTTTAGGGAATGGGAATGAAAAAAACCCCACTTGCCTGAGTTCCTGGAGCACAATATTTTCTGCTGCAGCTGGTCTTGAATTTGCCCTCTCCTTGGCTGCAGTTGTTGTGGGCCCCTCTGAGGACCATGGAGGAGCCACCCCTGCAGATGCGGCAGCAAGCAGAGCCGGAGGGGAGACAATCTGGCCCTCAGCAGCGGAAGGAGATGCCGAGTAGACGGAGTCGCAGCAGCAAAGGAGGAGTAGGAGACTGATGGGATAGCCGGAGAAGGAGAGCTAGAGGAAGGCACTACTGCGGGGATTATCTGACCCGGCGTGGGGAGAACTGCTGCCAGAGAGGCGGAGGTATTCCTCCGGTGGTCCGAAGCTGGATGGCGGCATTTTGGAGCCGGCGGAGCGGGAGCAGGAATGGTTGAACTGGAGGTGGAGAAGGACGTCTGCCACAGAGTGCACCTCTGTGTTGGCTTCGGGCTCGCTGGAGGCGTCCCCCACCTCAGCCCAGGAAAAGACTGTTGTTGGATGGAGACCATGGCCAGCAACTCCACAAACTGGGGATATCTCCACAACCCTGGGTGTGCCTTGACAATGCCGGTCGCCGAATTCACGCTCTCTCAGATCGTCTTTGGGCTGCAGGAGGCGAGAGCTTCATCCATGAAGCTCTGGATGGCCCACTGCTCCTCAATGCTCGGGGACCCTGCTGCCAATCTCTCTTTGTTCGCTGGAGGTCGGCGTGCTGGGGACATGGTGTAATCTCCACAAGCAGGTTAGTAAAAAACAAAAAACCACAAGCCACAGCAGCTGGGTCTCTAACTGGCTGGCATCTTCTGTCATGAATTGCCCCGCGGGGCAAAGAGGAGAGACCCAGATGCTGAACTGTAGCTTGTGGTATTTATTAACCAAACACAAAGAGTCCAAAATAGTGCAAAATACAAAAATCCAAACTGTGCACAAAGCAAAATTCCAGACGGTGCAAAAGGCAAACTTACAGACAAAGGCCCATGTACACAGGAATGAATGTCAGAACAGGGATGGGGTTCTGACGTGAACAAACTTTGAGACTCCAGCAATGAATGAGAGAAATAACAGTTCTTGAATATGGTCAGAAATAAATGGACACAAGTGATAGCAGGTGTGGATACCATGAGTGGGCAGGAGGAAACAACGATCACAGATTCGGGTCAGCTGGGAGCAATGAGAGGGGAGACGATGGGATTGACAGCTGACAGGGACACCACCCACAACGGAGCAATAACCTGAAGTGCCACTGACAGCTGTCAACCCAGAGAGAGAGAACAACAGTATGATATAAAGAATTAAATGTCAACCAATAAGGACTGAGAAAAAAACAAACTAATACCAAATAAAAGAGTAACAAAACTATGATGACATAAACAAGGGGATGAGAAAAATAAGAAACAATACGAAATATGCAGAAACCAAAAAGCACACAATACAACAAATATAGAGAAAGGCCATGAGACTGAGCATGGTGGAAATCCCCAGTGCTCAGTTCATGACAAAGGGCCCTTAGAAAGTATGGGAAGTCATCTATACACCTCCAGAGTTTGATTCAACCAGTCTTCCAGCTAAAGCAGCATTCAGACCAAATGCAGCCTGCACTGCCTGCACCACTCAACCAAGGTGCAAATGCCTTCAAGATGCCACGCAAGATGAAACGCATGAGGGGGTGTTCAGCAACAGCACGCGCCCCCATATGTTGTGTCATCTCTGGAACAAGAGATGTGTCTGTGTCATTCACAGAAAACGCATCAGCGCTGGCTCTAATTATGAAAAGAAGCGAGGAAGGAGGAGGCTCTGAGTGAAACTTATTTATTTTTTACTTTTTAAAGCTAGTGTTTTCTTCCTAAGGTCATGATAGAAATGCAAGCTTTTCTGCTTTTCCTCCATCGTGATGGCCAATTTCAGCTTCATTTTCAGCTCAGTAGGGAGCAGTTTGATAGTCTGCTGACTAATCTCCACAAATTGCAGCTGTGATCCTCGCTTGTGTCTTCAGGTTATTATTTCACTGGTGACTGGAGGCTGCTTCATTTCAACATGTAGACATACCTGCTAGTATCCACACTCATCTAGTCTGTTTTCTGCTGGAGGATAGGCTCATCTGGTTTAGGTGTAGTATAGAAGCTTTGGCTCAGCTTTTCAGAGCATTTACACCCGGAAAGCAGTGCCACCAGGTGAGTAAAACAACCTGACTCACTTGATTTTACCCATAGCTTATAATGGCATGATGAGTTCAAGATGTGCTGAGCTTCACGGCTGAAAACAAAACTGCACCCACTTCCATTCTGTTGTTGACGGCGACCCGCCTCTCATTGCTACCAGAATCCTTTCATTGCTACCAGATTAATGTTCAACATTTGGCCTTGGCTCCCCAAAACAGAGAATTTTTAGCTGAATAAATCTGTCAAGGCTTTGTTGGATCAAACATACAGGCTGAAAGAACCATAAATAATTTTTTAGAAATGCTCCTTTGCATCCCGTCAGTGCTCATATTTCTGCATCTTCTCCTCTTGCTGCTAACTACCCCTGACTGCAGAAGGTTGGTGTGAGCACTGGTTCTCTGGTGCTTACCTTTGTGTCAAGTGAATAGAACATCTGTGATCTAATAATATCCCCTCCACCATGCATATTTTATGTGTTTTTACAGCTATTTCTCAAATCTGCTTTTGGTGAGTCATTTAGTCGTACATTTGGATGTCACTACATACCTTGGCAAATCAGCTTCCATTTCCTGCTTAAATTACTGCTCATGTTTAATTCATGGTCAATACATACATTCTAATTTGACCTTCCTAAATTATTGAGTTAAAAAGGTGATTTATGAGGAGTTCACCGACTTAATCATGTCAAAGGACTGAATGCAGAATGTAAACGGTACATTTTGCCGTGATAATACATGTGACATATTACTCCCACTCCAATATATTTGCCAGGAAAACGATAAATAAAAAATTAATCAGTACAGCAAGTTAAATTGAATCCTCTGGACATTCCTTCTGCTGTGACATACACAGAAACACCATGCTATAGCTGCATTTGAGATCATACAGTATGTATGGAAAAGAATCCCCATTTTCAAAATAATCACATTTTGTTGCTGTGCAGCCTTAAATGAATAAAAACAGAAGCTTGTTTGTTGTTTTTTAATCCAGCTGGATTTACTCAGTGCAGCTTATAACAAGCAACTGGGAGATGTAACAACAACAGGTCAGAAAATATAAAATGTAGTGTTAAAAATAGTGGCGCAGGCAGAGTGATGGGGGCACTGCTCAGGTGAGCTCCTTTTACACCACAGCTGTTCAGGTGTGAAGCAATCAGCTCCATAACCTGTGGAGTAAACACAGAAGGGAGACAGCGAGAGAGAGAGAGAGAAAAGAGCAGAAAAATAGGACCCTGGCTGGGCATGTTACACAAGAAAAAGTAACAGCTCCTGGCAGCATTGACAAAAGGCACCTCAATGATTCTGAGGTCAAGTGGAAAAATAAGGTGTTTGGTCAGATGACACGAAAATCTAATTATTTGGCCTCAACACCAAATTATATTTAGTTGAAAGCCCATACAGCTCACGTTCCAAATTACACCATTCTTATAGTGAAGCATGGAGGTGGTAGTATCTTGTTGTGGGGGTGTTCCTCTCTAGTGGCGACTGAAGCACTTGTCAAGATAGAAGGAAAAAGGGACGGGGTAAATACCAACAAATCCTTGACCTGACAGAAAGTTGTCAATTGGAAGAAAGTTCACCTTCCAATATGAAAATGAAGCTACAGTCACAAATACCCTTACGAAGAGCTGCAAACACCACACAAATGATTTTTGGACCATGTCATATGGCCTCCTTAAGGCAGCCGTAGGAGACTCAAGCATTCGTAGACTGTTGGTAAGTTTGTGGCCAGGTTGATGATCTTGCCCAAGATTTCTACGGATGCCCCACAAAAACCCTTCATTGTAGGGCGGCTGTATGAATGCCATAGGAACAACGTGAAAACTGTGCAAGATGTTGGCCATATGTATGCCTCAAGAACACCTCAGGTTGTTCTTGAGGACAACTTAAGTTGTTCTTGTGGGCCCCTCACAGCAGTCGTATTAAACGCTGTATGAATTCTTGTACATATGGAGAGTCGTACAGCTTACGTAAGGCAGTAGTGAGGTGCTCAGAAGGCAGAAGTATGTCATTTGTATAACATTTGTGGTGACAAAATGTGCCAAAAACTGTAAGATCTTCCTACCAATGACTTGAGAGTGCCATAAGTTGCAAATTTTTGTAAGATGGCAGTAAGTATGCCATAGGAAGATCCTAAGGCACCCTTACAAAAAGTGCAAGAACTCTAGGGCCATCGTACGACAGAAAAGTACCTCATTTCTCAAGAATGTCTCAAGCTGCTTTTGTGAATTGAACAGCAGGCATAAGGAACTATGCCCCCATCCACAAATGTCTGCAAACTCCAGAATTTGTAGAAACTGGGAGATTCTTCCAAACCCATCGCTCATAAGAATATGGCTGCTTTCTGTGATAACGTATCGTGGTAACGTATCGTCACTCCCAGTGTTGCTGGCTGTTGGTGTGGTTTGCTCTGTGCTTAGCTGTCCTCACTCTCCTGAGGATTATTGCCTTTAATTGTATTTTAATCACTTTTTTTTCCATCTACGTCACCTCTCACTTCTGTTTAACAAGACTCTTGCACCTGTGTGCGCACTCAGTGTCACCTGTCACCTAATCATCCTCTTTAGTCTTCTGTTCACCTTTCATCAGTGTTTGTATTAGTTTTGGGTTAGCCACTAGCTATGGCTACCTGCTCTCCTTCCCCTTCTACTCTGGTGTGCTCTCTGTGTCAGATGTTTAGCTATACCTCTGCCTCTTTTAGTGATAATGGTAAATGTAATAAATGTTGTCTTTTTGAGGCACTCGAGGCAAGGTTTTGTGATTTGGAATCCCAGCTCCGCTGCATTGAAACACCGTCAGCGCCAGTTAATAATGACAGACTCCCCTTAGTTGCAGCGGAGGACTGTAGCATAGGGCCTGCTAGCTGTCCCCCGGCATCCACCGCTCCTGAGCAGCCAGGAGAGAATGGATGAGTGACAGTGAGAAGGAAGCATAGTTGCAAGCCCCTGGTTCACCATCAACCTGTTCATGTTTCTAATTGCTATTCTCCACCCAGTGGCACATCCGCTGAGGAAAAAACTCTGATCATTGGTGACTCTGTAGTCAGAAACATGAACCTAGAAACTCCAGTGGCCATAGTCAAATGCATTCCTGGGGCCAGAGCAGGTGACATCGAGTCAAATTTGAAAATGCTGGCTAAAAGTAACTAAATACTCCACAATTGTTATCCACGCCGGCATTAACAACATCTGACTCTGGCAGTCAGAAATTACAAAACTTAGTGTGGAATCAGTGTGTAACTTTGCAAAGACGATGTCTGCCTCTGTAGTATTCTCTGGGCCCCTCCCCAACCTTACCAGTGATGACACGTTTAGCCGCATGCCATCCTTCAACCACTGACTGTCTGTGTGGTGTCCTGCAAACAGTGTGGGCTACATAGACAATTGGAACTCATTTTAGGGAAAACCTGGTCTTATTAGGCAAGATGGTGTTCAAACGACTTTGGATGGTGCATCTCATTTATTTAACAATCTGGCATCATTTTTATCCAAAGTTCCAAAACCTTGACAACTCAGAGTTGGGACCAGGAAACAGAGTCGCAGTCTTTCACACCTCTCTGCAGCTTCTCTCCATCCGCCACCCCTCAACTTAGCCCCTGTCTTCCCCATCAGAGAATCACTGTCTGCTCCCTCTAAAATAAATAAAAATATAATGTATAAGAATCCCAAAGTGATTAAACAAAAAGTTAGTAAACTCAAATTAAACATGAAGCCTTTAAATTTAATGACTTGGCCTCTGTTCCTCCTCATAATTTAAAAATTAAATGCAGTTTGTTAAATATTAGGTCTTTAACTCCCAAGTCTCTGCTAGTTCATGATCTGTTAATTGATCATCAGATTGATTTACTATCCCTTACATAGACTTGGTTAGGGCAAGAGGATTATGTTGGTTTAAATGAATCCAACTCCCTCTGGTTATTTAAATTGTCAAAATTTCATAAGTTCTGGTAGTCTAGGAGGAGTAGCAACAATTTACCATTCCAAATTACTAGTTAATGTAAAGCAAAAAACATGTTATAATTCCTTTGAGGGTATGGTCCTCAGTATTGGGCATGTAAGTAATTTTAGGTTAAACCCAGTTTTATTTGCCATAGTTTATCATCCTCCCTCAGCCTACTCAGGGTTTTTCTCCTAATTTGCAAAATTCTTAGCTGATTTAGTGCTGAAATCGGATAGAATAATTATAGTAGGGGACTTTAATATACATGCAGATGTAGATAGTGATTGCCTTAATATGGCATTTAATTCAATATTAGACTCAATGGGGTTTTCTCAGAAAATAGAAAATTCTATCCATTATCTCCACCACACGTTGGACCTCGTTCTGACATATGGAATAGAAATAGAAAATCTGGTAGTGTCTCCTCATAACCCTGTACTGTCAGACCATTATCTGTTAACCTTTGATTTGACTATTTCTGACTATTTGGCTCCTAAAGAAAAATATTACTACAGTAAATGCCTCTCAGATGATGCTGTTACCAAATTTATGCAGATTGTTTCCTCAGTGCCGTGTGTCAACACAATGGAGATAAGCTTTGGAGAGCTTGCTCCTTCTGTAATTGATAGCATGGTAGATAGTGTGACAGCTTCTCTGCATCAGACTCTAGACATGGTGGCCCCTTTAAAAAAGAAAAAGTCTAATCAGAGATTTCTAACTCCTTGGTTCAACACAGAAACCCGTAGCTTAAAGCAGAAGACTCCTCAGTTAGAAAGAAAATGGCTCTCCACTAAATTAGATGAAATCTATTTGGCTTGGAGAAATCATCTTCTAATTTATAAAAAATATCTTAGGAAAGCTAGAACAACAGGTTTCTTTTCAGCACTGTAGCCAGGCTGACAAAGAGTCAGGAGTCTGTCAAACCTAGAATTCCCTTAGAGCTTACTAGTCAGGACTTTATGAACTTCTTCAATAATAAAATTTCATCTATCAGCGATAAAATCAGTCAGATTCTTTCCACTGTTAACTTAAATACAGTAACTACTACAACTCCTTCAATTAATATCTGTTTGGATGAGTTTACTCTAACTGACCTTGTAGAGTTAGATAAAATAATTTCCTCATCCAAGCCTTCAACTTGTCTTTTAGACCCTATTCCTACCAGGTTATTTAAAGAATTATTCCCATTTATTGGTAGCTGTATTCTTCAAATAATCAATTCTTCATTAACATGAGGTCATGTACCGCAGGCTTTTAAACTACTGTAATTAAACCCTTACTCAAAAAGCCAACGTTGGATCCAGGAGTTTTAGCTAGCTGTAGACCAATCTCTAATCTGCCTTTCATTTAAAAAATCTCAGAGTTGTTGCTACACTATTTTTTGACCACTTGCAGGGAAATTGTTTATTTGAAGAGTTTCAATCTGGGTTTAGAATCCATCATAGTACTGAAACAGCTTTAGTGAAGGTCACTAATGACCTCCTTATTGCATCTGATAATGGACTTGTTTCTGTACTTTAGTGCAGCTTTTGATACTGTCGATCATAATATTTTACTTGATAGACTAGAACACCTTGTTGGACTTAATGGAACTTTGCTGCAGTGGTTTAGATCTTATTGTCTGATAGGTTCCAGTTTGTTCATGTAAATAATGCAGTTTTCTTCCAACTCAAAGCTCAGTCACG
Organism: Pholidichthys leucotaenia; assembly: GCA_020510985.1. Taxonomy (NCBI): domain Eukaryota; kingdom Metazoa; phylum Chordata; class Actinopteri; order Cichliformes; family Pholidichthyidae; genus Pholidichthys; species Pholidichthys leucotaenia. The sequence goes on along the minus strand of CM035843.1, from coordinate 323,840,660 downwards.
GAGTTCCACAGGGATAATCTGTGCTAGGCCCTATTCTTTTTGTTTATATATTCTTCCGCTAGGCAACATTATTAGAAAGCACTGTATACATTTTCATTGTTATGCAGATGACACAAATTATACTTGTCAATGAAGCCAGATGATAGTAGTCAATTAGCCAAATTAGAAGCCTGTCTTAAGGAAATCAAAGCTTGGATGACTTGTAATTTCTTGCTATTAAATTCAGATAAGACTGAAGTCATTCTAGTTGGTCCAAAAAACCTTAGAAATACCTTTCCAAATCAAACTCAGTTTGGATGTGATTATTCTTTCTCTTAATAGTTCTGTGAGGAACCTTGGAGTTATTTTTGATCAAGATCTGTTTTTTAATTCACATACTAAACTTATTTTTAAGACTGCCTTCCATCATTTGCATAATGTTGTCACGACTAGGAGCACCTTGTCTCAGAGTGATGCTGAGAAACTAATCCACGCTTTTGTTAGCTCTAGATTAGATTATTGTAACTCTTTATTATCAGGTTGTCCTAAAACATCTTTAAAAAGTCTTCAGCTGATCCAAAATGCTGCAGCAAGAGTTTTAACAGGTAATGGAAAGAGAGAGATCACATCTCTCCGGTTCTGGCATCCCTTCATTGGCTTCCCGTGGAATTTAGAATTAAGTTTAAAATCCTTCTTCTCACTTATAAAGCTCTAAATAATCAGACCCCCTTTTATTTAAAAGATCTGATACTACCCTATCATCCAAAAAGAGCACTACGCTCCCAAAATGCAGGATTACTTGTAATACCTAGAATCTCCAAAAGTACAATGGGAGGCAGAGCCTTCATTTATCAAGTCCCTCTCCTTTGGAACCAGCTGCCAATCTGGATTCGGGAGTCAGACTCAATCTCTGTTTTTAAGAACAGGGTTAAACCCTTCCTTTTTGATATAGCCTATAATTAGGGTGGGATCAGGTGCCCCTGAACCCTCCTTTAGCTATTCTGCTAATAGGTTTAGACAGCCAGGGGACCTCTAACAATGCACTGGGCTTCACTCCTTTCTTCATTCTCAATGAAATATTTTTGCTGGTCATTAACATCTGTTTGTTCTCTCCCATAGATTGAGTCCCCATTGTACTGTTTGCTCTCTACATGTCTGTTCTTTTCTCCTTCTTCTCTATCCCCTTACCCCCCCCCCACCCCCCCCAGCCAGTTGCAGCAGATGATCCTCCCTGAGCCTGGTTCTGCAGGAGGTTTTGTCCTAAGGGAATTTTTCCATCTCCACCATGGCCAAGTGCTTGCTCACAGGGGGTCGCCTGATTGCTGGGGTCTTTCTGCAATTGTGCGGGTTTCCCCTACAGTTGAAAATGCAATGAGATGACTGTTGTGAAATGGCGCCATATAAATAAAGTTGAATTTAATTTAATTGAATCTTTGTGACTGTAGCTTCACCCAAAGCACACAGCAAAACTGACCACACAGTGGTTGAAGAAAAAAAAGGTGAATGTCCTTGCGTGGTCTAGTCAGAGCCCAGCGTTAAACCCCACTGAAAACCTATGGAATGACTTGAAAACTGCAGTCTACCAACATTTACCATCAAATTAAATGAACTTGAGCAGTTCTATGAAGAAGACTGCAATTAAAACAAAATACTGACCCAAGAGGATGATTCTATCTATCTATCTATCTATCTATCTATCTATCTATCTATCTATCTATCTATCTATCTATCTATCTATCTATCTATCTATCTATCTATCTATCTATCTATCTATCTGTCTATCTATCTATACCTGTTGATGCAATTTTCATTTGGGTGTTAGAAGTTTCACCGAGTAAATGCAGCTGGATAAAAACAAAAACAAAACTTGTATCTGTCTTCATTTCAGGCTGCAAAGCAACAGTGACATTTTGAAGAGGGGTAATTATTTTCTTCTCATTGTTGACTGCACCAGACGCAGTGACTGGATCTTCTCCAGCATGACAAGCTGCTGAGCATTTCAAACTATAAACATATTTTTTTGGGACATTTCAGAGAGCCAAATCTGGTTGAGCAAAAACTGTGTTGGTATTTTTGATGCATTTTCAAAGACTGCACAAGCCACGGTCCATGTGGTTCATGCCAAATGTTCTCCCACCACATGCCTCTGGATATTACAGTAGAACTCGGAAATCACAGTCTGATGAGTGAGTCAGTCATGGTGTAAAACCCTGTTCAGGTCAAAAAAAAAAAGTGTTCTTGATCATTCTACTTAACCATATCCACTGTCTGGAGGCGAGGGCAGCGTCAGCAGTTGGGCTCGTTCCGACCTGATGAACATGTCACAAGGTCACCAAGAGCCTTTGCTTCTCTATATATGTATATACAGTACATATAGCCTTGGTGTGCTCAAAGCTGAAGCAACACATACTCACATCTTATGAGGCTTGAGCACAACTTTGAAGCGGACCCATCTGAGAATGGAAATCTGGGAAATTGCCTAGGAGGAGTAGTATGCCATAGGATCTTTATAAACTCTAGACTGAAAACACAATAAACAAAGTGAAAATCAATTTGGCTGATGGGATTACTATGTATTTTTTTTTTCATTTTTTACAGATATCACAATAATATGGATTGTTACCATGGTAATTAGGTAGTGGGACTCTGATATGTTAACAGTCCTAATGAACTACTGACTCTATGCACCACCAAACACAAAGGAAACGTGTTTCTTTCCTGCTCACTTGTTCAGTATCTTTTTAACTGCTATCTGCTTTTTCACAGTGGATCAAGTCACCGCAGAGAACAATTCACTACCATCACTACTGTTTGTATAATATGCATTTTGCCACATAAGAGCCTTGAATTATTATGCCTTGGTGCAATGAAGGCATACGTAATTACCCAATGTGTCTGTGTGTGGTTGTGTGTGTGTGTGTGTCTGTCTGTCTGTCTGTTACCAGCTTTTCAGCTTGCTTGGGCAAAATTAACTAAAACTAAAAGCTTAACTGGAACTAAAGGCTTGTATCATTGTATCACCATATTTTCCTCTGCTTTTAATTTTCCAGAATTTCCAGATAAGGCTTTGTTTTCCAAATAATCACAAATTTAACTCACCAATTCTGTCAGTGCAGCTATGAAAAAAGGTATTGTAATAACTATCCCGGGCCAGTAGAGGTCAGAGTGCCACTTTTTTTTTTTTTTATAGCCCCTCATGCTATCATGCCACAGGCACCAAGGCACAGCACCTTGGTGCTCTAATTAATTTGGGAATTTAAATAAAAAAGCCTTTTGGTACTTTATTGTGAAGTCACGATAGAATTTTATGACTGAAACTTACACAGGATGGCTGCTTAACAAAATAAGATGCTTAAACTAGAAGACCCAGAGAGGGGCCATTTGGCCTTTTTGGCTAGAAAACCCATAGGGGGACCATCAAGTGGCCACAAGAGGGCTAATGTCTGGGTCTTCTAGTGTTAACATCAGCTGTAATGCAGTTCTAAATCTATGCAGCTGACTCAATTAAAGTGAGTTTGTTCAGCAAAGTGACCTATGAACAGTCCTCTCTGCAACCCCCAAGACAGGGGTGTCAAACATACGGCCCATGGGCCAAAACTGCCCCCCTCCCCCACAGGCTTCCATTTTCTAATAAAGTCGCTGCTGTTCCCAGTTTGTGCACTGGGGTTCACACTGTTTGATTAATAGTAGCAGACAACACTTAGACCTAGAATTAAACAGCAGATGGCAGCAACGTGCGTGCCCTATTGTACACAACGTATATACTTTTATGTATTAATTTTATGCATTTACAACTCAGAGACATAACTTTCCTCCTTAATTGCCCCCACTTTGGTTTGTATGGTGTGGTGAGTCTGAAATGTCTGTAAATTTAACAAATTGACAAATTGTTTTTATTCATTATGCCAAATACTATGTTTTTGAGTTTCCACATACCTGTAACCAAATGTTTTGTGCCTTTGTAGATCCACTGTGATGTGTCAGTTGTAGTGCACATAAGTAATAATATTGTTGACATTTCACTAGTTTTTCTTTTAAAACTTCAGGTTGTTCACAATGTTGTGTAAAAAAATGGTTAAATATAAGTGTTTCGTAATGTACTTGTACTTCTTGCACTTAAACAAAGAAACTAATTTGGAGTTCTCATTATTTGGGTTATTATGGTATTCTGTTACTGGTCCGGCCCACTTGACATGAGGCCTGTGAACTAGAGTTTGACACCTCTGCCTGAAGACTTCAGGAGCAGGTCGTTAATCATTAGTAAGCTCTGCTAAGCCCTAACGGTAACAACTGTATTTATTTCAACAGGTAACAGGACTCTTTGGGACTGAAACCCAGTGACTGCACTGACCTGCTGCAATAAGATCATGCTGTCAACCTGCCACGTGCAGATCTGATTACCCGCTGCTGCGCATACAAATAAGTCAGGTAGGGTCAGAGCCTCCCTCATGCATTAATAGTGGAAAAGACCTGTTCTCATGTTGTGCCTGTCAGTGCATAGCAGCCTTACTACTTAGTCTTAAAACTGAAAATAAATGTTCCAGAAAACAGGGTTAGATTAAGACATGCATCACAAAATCAACACCTCTTTCCTGTGAAGATGTGAATAACTGCTATGTAGCTCTGATGAGATAAACAAATGTATCCCAACCCTTTACACAGGGTTGGAGATCATTGAGAGATTGCTGAATGACGGATGATGAAAAGTTTAGTTTAGTTTATTGGTTTATTTGTCAGGGATCATGTACAAAAAAAAAAATTAAACACAGGGTAAAGATGCTCTGTACCAGATTATAGCGTTCTCACTAATTTCCATCTGTAGTCCCTGAGGCAGGCAGGAAGATATTAAAAGAAAAACAAAGGCCAGATCTCTCAATGAACTCTCAGTGGACGCCAAGATCTCCTAATGATTTTCAGTGATATCCACGATCCTCAGTCTTTTGGTGCATCCTAAAACAATCTCTCAACAATCACCAAAGGGAAGAGAGCTCTCAACAATCTCTCAAGGAGTGCTCAAGGTCCTTCAAGAATCTCATCGATCTCCCAGTGATCTCTCAGTCATCTTTCAATGAACTCTATTGGTCTTTTATCAAGCACTCAGTGATCCCTCATTGATCTCTCAGCCATCTTTACCTTCAAGGTAGAAAAATTTGGCTTTCATTGAAAGATCATTGAGTGATCACAAGGGAGACTGATTCCCATTGGTGATCATTGAGAGATTACTTTAGATGAAATCTTAGGTGCCTGTGGAGATCACTGGAAGATCACTGAGGGATCATTGAGAGATTCTGGCAATCGCTGAAAGATCATTGGAAAATGGTTGAGCGATCTGGCCATTTTTTAAAAAATTTTGTTCATCTTTCAGTGTTCTCTTAATCATCTCCACCCCTGTGTAAAGGGGGTAGAAGAGCACTAGAAATATATGTATACCTCTTTGATCTTCCAAGAAACTCTCAATGATGTCTCAATGATCTTTCCTGGTTTCTCAGCAATCTCTGCTGGCTTTTCAATGATCTCTTAAGGCTCTTTCAAAATTGAATTTGTGATCACACAATGATCTCCCAAACATTTACACAGCAACAACTTTTCCGAGGCTTTAGGAGATTGCTGAGAGATTGGGACAACTTTCGATCTCTCAGTGGTCACCCAATGATCTGCGTCTGTGTAAAAGGGACCACAAGGTTTGGTTTCTCACCTTATATCGGCATTGTCTCATGGGGAACACTAGAAAGGCTTAAAGGATTCCATTAGTGGGTGGCATACCAACCCTTAACGTGGGAAACTGAGGCTCTAATGATGTCATCAGGGGTTATTTTTCTGAGATGCAACAAAGACTGGACATATTCACAGCACAGCATTAGCTATGATGCTAAATAAATGTTGTCTAATTTAATGGGTGCGGGAACACGCCACAGTGGCTTAGTTGCCCTTGGTGACTGTGGTGGCAGGCAGATCAGTTTTCCTATTCTCTGATCAATGAGCCAAGCCAAGACAACTTAAACACCTAATTTCCAAAGAGATCTGTTTTGTGAAAAAGTGTTTTGGTTTTTTTTTTTAACTAAAAGGTTGTGGGAGCCACACTGAATTTTGAGCCAAATTACCATTGTAGAGCACATATGGCTGGCAGCAAACACAGTCCTAGAAGTGCAGCTTGTATTCAGCAGCTGCAGCGAGTCACAACTGGAGGGAGAATTCTAAACTGTATCACTGGAGCTGGTAAACAAAGCATGTCCAGCAGTCCCAGCTGCTCCAACCCCTCTTAGTCACTCTGAGAAGCACTAAAATTCATCGCTCATGGGACTTGACAATAGTGATCAGACTATGTCACATCACACATAGCTGGGCTTAAACAGAGTGCCTCTCCAGTGCCCCTGCTCCACTCCAGTGCCTGCAGTGGAGCAGGGGTGTAGCAAACACCTCTTCAAAAGTGTGGGTCTTGTGGTTTGGCTGACTGGGAGGGGGGGGGGGGTGTTACAAAAACTATGGTCTTCATCATTTACAGGACAAGAGGTCAATGACAAAAAAGAATAGGCAGCTTCCATAGCAAAAATCTGATTAAAAGGCTTTTCTTTCAATAAATAAAATATTAAACCATTTCTATGAGGAAATCTTTTCAATTTTTTTTTAAAAAGGTCATTACCTTAGTCAGCAAAATGAGCCAAAACCATCCCCTCTGTTAACCTGCCAGCCTCCATCCTCATAAAGACTGCAAGGATAGTTTATACAGGACAACTTAGTTTATCAGTGAGAGGACAGTAACAAATGTACAAGAAAACTCATGAAAATATAAGAAAAAGTTTTGTAAATCCAATAGGAAAAAAAAAGATTTAAATTCATGTTTATATTGTTGTAAATCTGTGTGTGGGAAAAGGTAACAATTTTATCACAATACATAATACATTTACAGGAAAAAAGTAATAAATTTTCTAAAAAAAATAATGACTGTGCCGGGAAAAGTTGCACATTTATTTTAAAAAAGTTATAACATTCCAAGAAGAACGTTAGTTTACAAGAAAAACCTCAATGATTGGTGAGCAAATTGGACAATTATGAGAGAAACGGGTACAGTGGTGTGAAAAAGTGTTTGCCCCCCCCTTCCTGATTTCTCATTTTTTTGTATTTTTGTCACACTTAAATGTTTCAGATCATCAAACAAATTTAAATATTAGACAAAGATAACACAAGTAAACACAAAATGCAGTTTTTAAATGAAGGTGTTTATTATTAAGGGGGAAAAAAATCCAAACCTACATGGCCCTGTGTGAAAAAGTGATTGCCCCCGAAACGTAATAACTGGTTGGGGCACCCTGAGCAGCAACAACTGCAATCAAGCATTTGTGATAACTGGCAGTGAGTCTTTTACAGCGCTGTGGAGGAATTTTGGCCCACTTGTCTTTGCAGAATTGTTGTAATTCAGCCACATTGGAGGGTTATTGAGCATGAATCACATTTTTAAGGTCATGCCACAGCATCTCAATAGGATCCAGGTCAGAACTTTGACGAGGCCACTCCAAAGTCTTCATTTTGTTTTGCTTAAGCCATTCAGAGGTGGACTTGCTGGTGTGTTCTGGATCATTGTCCTGCTGCAGAACCCAAGTGCGCTTCAGCTTGAGGTTACGAACAGATGGCCGGACATTATCCTTCAGGATTTTTTGGTAGACAGCAGAATTCATGCTTCCATTTACCACAGCAAGTCTTCCAGGTCGTGAAGCAGCAAAACAGCCCCAGACCATCACACTACCACCACCATATTTTACTGTTGGTATGATGTTCCTTTTCTGAAATGCTGTGTTACTTTTACGCCGGATGTAATGTGACACACACCTTCCAGAAAGTTCAACCTTTGTCTCATCAGTCCACAGAATATTTCTCCAAAAGTCTTGGGGATCATCAAGGTGTTTTCTGGCAAAACTGAGACGAGCCTTTATGTACTTTTTGCTCAACAGTGGTTTTCGTCTTGGAACTCCACCATGCAGGCCATTTTTGCCCAGTCTCTTTCTTATGGTGGAGTCATGAACACTGACCTTAACTGAGGCAAGTGAGTCCTACAGTTCTTTGGATGTTGTGGGCTCTTTAGCAACCTCTTGGGTGAGTCGTCGCTGTGCTCTTGGGGTAATTTTGGCTGGCCGGCCACTCCTGGGAAGGTTCACCACTGTTCCATGTTTTTGCTATTTGTGGCTAATGGCTCTCACTGTGGTTCGCTGGCATCCTAAAGCTTTAGAAATGGCTTAATAACCTTTTCCAAACTGATAGATCTCAATTACTTTGTCTCTCATTTGTTCCTGAATTTCTTTGGATCGCAGCATGATGTCTAGCTTTTGATTATCTTTTGGTCTACTTCACTTTGTCAGGCAAGTCCTATTTAAGTGATTTCTTGATTGAGAACAAGTGTGGCAGTATTCAGGCCTGGGTGTGGCTAGAGAAATTGAACTCAGCTTTCCAAAAATGTGATAAACCACAATTAATTTATGTTTTATTTTTGACTTTCTACTTCTGACCTTGCTGATGGAAAGACACTCCACTGCTTTGCTCTTCCCTCTGCTTGTGCTTTTCTGTTGATATTTTTATTTCCCCTGCAAGAAATTTATGGGCAGTGCCTAACGGATACTCATAAATCACTGGGACTATATTTCGCTGAAGATATAGCTCATTATTACCATGATCTAGCACTTTTTTGGACCTGATCAGTGGTACGTGAGCATGGCCTACAAGCAGCTGAAGCCTGAACTACAACGACTGACAAGCTAAAGCTAAGTATCAACAGAATGCCTCCCCTTTCTACAGATGACTGCCACAAACTCCTACAGATTATCATGCTGGAAACTAAAATCCAGCAGCTAGAAGTTAATCTGGAAGTAAATAGACTCTATGAAAATGTCACAGCACTGCCAGTGACTAAATAGAGTGAACAAGGCCCCACTAACTCACAGCTATTCAGTGCTAACATGGCTGAGAGGAAACGGGAGGCTTGTCTACAGAGAAATAAATCCTCAAGTGGTAGTCCTCCTTGGAATTCCCTTGGTGCAAAGCCCAAGAATAAATTATCACACAGTGTGAAGGGAGGACAAGCAACAGCCCAGCTTGGTGAGATTGGTGATGTGAATGGCTGGCCTGCACTATCGGGTAGACCACAAGCATCTTCAACCCCGACTGTCAGCAAGACACAGCTGTGGATAGCTGTCAAAGGAAAGCCTAAAAACAAACCTCCTCCACAACAGCCAAACATGCCACTTCAGAACAGATTTTGTGCCACTACTGCAGGACCCTGGATCTTCATCTGATAACCTGGATAAAATCTCCCCCACACGTAGCAAGGTAAACCAGAACAACTCAGAAGGTAAAAGGCTACAGAGAAAGCTAACAGCTGAGCCTGAAACTCTGATTGTTGGTAACTCTGCTGTAAGAGATGTGAGAAGTGTATGTGGTAAACACACAGAAATAATGTGGTTTCCCAGGGATATGGTATCTGATGTGAGAGACAAAATTCTGCAAATCATGGCTTATTATCCCACGGTGAAGAGTCTCATATTACATGTAGGCTCAAATGAATTTGTGAAACAGGACTTTAAGGAACTGCTGGATGTAGTCAGCTGTCTGAGTGCGGAAGTGTTTATTTGTGGCCCAAGTTTATTTAGTGGTCAGAGGAGGAGCTGAGAGATTCAGCAGACTGTTCAATTTAAATGGATGGCTTCAGAAGCTTGTACAAACAAACCACTTCATTTTATTGACAACGTCAACTTTTTCTGGGACCGCAGGCACTTTTTTAAGGGAGATGGACTCAGCCTCAGCAGGTCAGGCGTGAAGCTGTTTACCTCCAATCTATTCTATTTTCTGTGCTGCCATTCTGTTCCCCAGGACAAGGACAAGAGACAAGAGGAACCAAAACAGCAAGATAAGATACAGCCCAGAAGAAACTGTGAGATAAAGCCGCCTCAGCCCCTGCCTGTGCAGACCCCTCCATCACCAAAAGTCACCAGTGAGGATCCACCCCCCGCTACCACTGCATTGCCCCCTCCTCTTCAGCTTCCTCTTCCCCATCCTTCCCACTCCTCGACTTCACTGACCAGATGAAGGAGCTGGTCACTGTGGCCACAAAACTTACCCCATGCCCTAGTCCTATTTTCTCACCCCGAAACCTCCCACTTCATCCCCCCATCCCCCCCCCCCTCCACCAATTCCCCAGTGAGCTCTGACACAACTTCCAAAGCCCCAGCGCCCACCACCACCCCCACAGCTTAAGCCCTGCCTCCCACCCCCACCCTCACAGCTGAACCAAAATCTACAGCCTGATAACAACACAAGCTGAGTTTGATGTACTGGGCTCAGGCTCTGATACCACTGGTACTCATGGCTCTTTCCAAGACAAGCCGGGATTGCCATTGTTCATGTAGTACACAAACTAGGAATTTGTCTCGGTGCAATGCTGCAACATTAAACATGATAAAAATAAAAGATAGAAATAAAAAACTATACATGCAATAAAATGTAGAATAAGAATGAGTAATACTAGTCAAAGCAATTTTTAAATATATTAGCGAGCAGCAGATATTGTGGAGTACCACATAGTGCAGTCGGTAATGCAAAAAGAAAACAGTGATGATTGACATGAATCTGGTTGAGCTGCTGTACATAGTGCATGAGAGTCAATAAGTCACTTAGTGTTCAGCAGTCTGATGGCAGAGGGGAAGAAGCTGTTCATGTGACGGGAGGTTTTAGTCTGAATGGACCGAAGTCTTCTACCTGAGGGGAGGGGGGGGCAAACAGTACGTGACCAGGGTGTGAAGGATCGGCTATGATCCGGCCTGCACGCCTCCGGGTCCTGGAGATGTACAGGTCCTGGAGGGATGGGAGCTTGCAGCCGATCACCTTCTCAGCAGCGCGCACGATGCGCTGCAGCCTTAGTCTGTCCCTGGCAGTGGCTCCTGCATACCACACGGTTATGGAGGTGGTGAGGATGGACTCGATGATGGCTGTGTAGAACTGTACCAACATCTTGGTGGGTAGCTTGAGCTTCCTCAGCTGCCGCAGGAAGAACATCCTCTGCTGGGCCTTTTTGATGAGGGAGCTGATGGTCGGCTCCCACTTGAGGTCCCGGGTGATGGTGGTGCCCAGGAAGCGGAAGGAATCTGCAGTGGTGATGGGAGAGCCTGTGAGGGTGAGGGGGGGCAGAGGGGTTGTGACTTTCCTGAAGTCCACAATCATCTCCACTGTCTTCAGAGCGTTCAGCTGCAGGTTGTTGTGGCTGCACCAGGACGCCAGCTGGGCCACCTCTCTCCTGTAGACGGACTCGTCGCCGTTGGAGATGAGCCCGATGAGGGTGGTGTCGTCCGCAAACTTGATCAGCTTGACAGACTGGTGGCTGGAGGTGCAGGAGTTAGTATAAAGGAAGAAGAGTAGGGGGGAAAGTACACAGCCCTGGGGTGATCCGGTGCTGATGCTAACAGAGTCTGAGACAGTCTTTCCCAGCCGCACATGCTGCCTCCGGTCCGTCAGGAAGTCGGTGATCCACCTGCAGAGGGAGTCAGGCACGTTGAGCAGGGACAGCTTGTCCCGGAGCAGAGCAGGGCGGATGGTGTTGAATGCAGAGCTGAAGTCCACAAACAGGATCCTGGCGTAGGTTCCCGGGGAGTCCAGGTGCTGCAGGATGGAGTGGAGGGCCAGGTTGACTGCGTCGTCCACAGACCTGTTGGCTCGGTAGGCAAACTGCAGCGGGTCCAGGAGGGGAGTGGTGATGGACTTGAGGTGGGGTAGGACCAGGCACTCAAAGGACTTCATGACTACAGAGGTGAGCGCTACAGGTCTGTAGTCATTCACAGAGAAATTCACAGAGAAACAAAATCCATCCTACACATCCTGTAAATTTATCAAATCTAGTGTTCATTTCTCACCAGTCTCAGCCTAAACAAAATAAAAATCTGGCAGATGATGTTCTCAACACACTGAAACTAGCTTTATTAAATATTAGGTCTTTGACAGGAAAATTATTTTAATTAATGATCTCATTATAAAACAAAAACTGGATTTTATGTTTTTAACAGAGACTTGACTACATGATAACGGTGGATCTCTTCATATTGAAGCAGTCCCTCCCAACTACAATTTTATAAGTGAACCCAGGCTGCATAAGAAAGGAGGAGTAGCTGTTTTGTTTATTGATTTCCTCCATTGTAAGCAGATGTCTTATGATAAGTTTACTTTATTTGAATATGTGGCTCTTCAGCTGAATTCCTCCTCCCATGTGTTGTTTCTCAATGTTTACTGACCACCTAAATACCATGCAACCTTTACTGATGATTTTACAAAGCTGCTGTCTATTATCTGTGTTGACTTTGACTGTGTAGTTATTGTTGGTGATTTTAACATTCATGTTGACACCCCTCAGGACAGAGAGACCAAAGAATTGTGTTGTGTCCTTGATAACTTTGGACTGACTCAGCATGTAACGGAAAAAAACACACAACAGAGGACACAGTCTGGACTTGGTCATCTCCAAAGGTCTGAACATCTCTAAGGTTATGGTGATGGACGTTGCTCTGTCCGACTATTCTTGTGTTTTCTTTGAGAGTGCTATTAATGTCAACAGAAATATCCAGACAGAGGTCATCAAAAAAGGGTACATCTGTGGTGTTCCGAGCGCAGCTCAGCTCCGTGCTCAAGTCACTCAGTGTTTTCCCTTTTTCCTCTGTATTCTTGTTCTATTATTATTTGTCCCTTCGGTGCTTTTGCTGTGACAGTGCAACGGCCAGACTTCCGGCTGTCAAGTCGAGCCTGCTCTGTCACAGCTGACTATGATTTGCTGATTACGTTTTCTCTTCACCTGTTGGCCCTTAGCTTTTGTGTTTTGTACTTAAGGGAGCAGCTGAGGCTCACTCCTTGCTGCGACCTCATTGTTCCAGACTGGAATCCCTATCCCCAGTTCCAGTCTTTGTACAGTGTTAGGTTTTGCCCTCGCTCTCTGTACGTAAGTGTTCAGTATCTCTTTATTTCTCTCTTTAGTTCACCCTCCGGGGTTGCATGTATAGTGATTTGTATCTTGCCCCACGTGGCTTGTTATTTTGTCACTTTACTTTAATAAATATACACAAACTCACTGTCGGCATCTGGCGCCTCATTAATGCCCTGAAAGGGGCAAACATGACAGTAGGTCGCAGCCCCACGAGGTGCCAGTCGCGATGAGTTTGTTTTTGGCTCTGAAATTTTTCTCTTTTCGGGTGCCAGAGTTTCTTTGGATGAAATGGCGTTGCTTGACAGGTGGTACCCAATGAGCCTGGGTTTTCAATTATGCCAGGCTCTTATGGAAATAGATGACCCCCTGGCCATAGCCCGTAAATATTCTACACCAAGAGATGCTTTATGGTACCTGGACCTCTTGGAGGCTGCTGTGAAGCATCATCCTCCCTTGCTGAGCATGCTGAAGGCAGGGAGACGATCTCTGAGTTATCGGCGCTTCAGCAACAGAACCGTGAGCTGGCGAAGAAGTCTCTCAGGAAGCCTAAACTGGAGCCAACGGCCAAGCACTCCTGTCCTCCGGTTTGCCATGAGGTTCCTGCTACGGCTCCAGCTCCGGTGTCTCCATCGTCAAGAAGCAGTTTTCCAGCGCATCGTAGGAGGAGGGCAGCCGAGGCTCTCAGTGAAGAAGAACAGTGGGCAGCTGAAATCATCAGAGGCTATGTGGCTGAAGCTCTCTCTTCCTGCAACCCCGGTAAAGTTTTTAAGAGCGTGGTGGCAGCCGTTAGACTGGTGGAGGCTAATCCTGGGCTGAATAATTATCCAGAGTACGCTGAGCTGCTGGCTTCAGTTTCAGCGCAGCGGCGGCGCTTTCCTAATTTAAATTTAGCCTCGCCTCCAGCTAGAAGACGTCGCCGCCCTGCTCGTAATCCATCTCCTTCCCAAGACACGATCATTCTGAAGGGGAGGGAATTTCCTGACCAGGTCAATCCTCCGCGGGGCTCCCATCTGGATCCTACTATGGGCCGCCAGAAGAACTCTCCTGTCTCCCAGTCAGCTGTTTCTCCCTTGCCTTGGCAGAGAGTGCAGACAGCAGCTTCAGCCTCCGGGTCACTTTTTTCTGCTGTTTCGCCAGCTCCCCTACCCTGGACTGCCTCGGCTGCTCCTCTCTCCTCCTCGGCGTTTTCTTCAGCTGCTGCGAGACCTGTGGTTCCTTGTCCGGCTCTGCCCGCCACCAATCCTGTTGGGGCAGCTCCTCCTTGCCTTCCTGAGGGGTCTGCCATCACCATTCCTACAGGAGAGGGAAGAACTGAGCCTTCTGCAGCAGGAACCATCAAGCCCCAGGAAAACAGGCAAGTGTTTTTTCATTCTTTTCCACAATATGATGAATTACCTTGTCTGATTCCTGGGGGTGGGGGTGGGGGTGGGGGGGCTCAGGCTATGCAGTCCACTGAGCCCCCACCACCTGCTGCAACCATTAAAACTGATCTTGCTACCTCTGTGTCTCCTCCTTTACCCCCTGAGCATCCGCCAGTGCCTGGATTGAACCGCCGGACGAGGGAGAAGCCTCCGGCTCTGGTGAGCCAGGTCCCAGCCCTGCAGCCACGCCATGGACAGAGGAGGAGGACTGCCAGCCAATTGGAGCCTGCGCCAACGGTGAACCACCCCCGGGTCTCCAGTGAGCAAAAGTCAGCCTCAGCAAGTGACGGACCTCCTGCCGCTGCACCGACAGAGCCATCGGTGTGGATTACTGTGCCAGGGGGCTCCAGGACTGTCAAGACCATCATGCTGGCTGCAGTGGCCCCTGCAGCTGAGAGGGAACCTGCTATCGACCCCCTGATGATCGAGCCCGTGTCTACTTCGTCGCCTGGATTGCCAGAGTCCTGGACGGCGGCTGAGCTTGAGATCAGGCAAGTACTCTATTTTGTCTTTCTCTTTTCTGGGTGCAGCTGGGTGCAGCCGCCCGCTGCATTCGAGCTTACCTCGCCGGGCTCTGCTGCTGCCGGTGACCCTGACCCCTTGTGTTTCTCTACTGTGCTCGAGTCCTCTTCCAGGGTCACTGGAGACATTCCAGCTTCGTCGGACGTCCCCAACAGTCCGGGTTCGTCTCTGGAGGTCATTCAGGGCGCTGCTGTTTCCCTGCCCGAGGCCGTCGTTTGGGTCCCTCCTTGGGTTGGGTCCACCGTGGGTGCAGCGCTGGCTCAGTCGGAGTCCACCGGGGGTGCAGCGCTGGCTCAATCGGAGTCCACCGTGGGTGCAGCATTTTCCCTGCTGGGGTCCACCACGGGGGCTTTAGGGCTCCTGTCAGAGGCTGTGGTGGGGGCTGCCCCGCATCAGATGGCCCCACATCTGACACTTTCCGCCGTCAGATGCAGGGCCGGCTCGGTGGATCTGACAGGTCTGCTGGGCTGGCCCCGCCTACAAAAGTCAGCTGATAAAATGACACCTGGCAGCAATCAGCTGACTCTTCTGACGAAGGCTGCAGTGCACAGTCGAAACATGTTAAGAAGGTAAAGACATCTCCTTTCTATTTTTGTCTTTAATAGGAACAAAAGGTAAATAATTAAAAGAAGACAAAATGAACCTACTTGAGCGATACATGTAGAGTGAAATATAGAGTGATGAGTAATGCCTGCCTTTGATCTTTGATGATTTCATAGCGAGTCCTATGATCTTTGATGATGTCATAGTGAGTCCTATGATTGTGAGTGATGACTGCCTTTGATCTGTGACAGACAGACAGACACAGATTTCTTGAATTTATGTATATATATACAGTATATATATATATATATATATATATATATACACACACAGTATACTGTATATATATATATATACTGTATATATATATATATATATATATATATATATATATATATATATATATATATATATATATATATATATACACACTACCGTTCAAAAGTTTGGGGTCACTTAGAAATTTCCTTATTTTTGAAAGAAAAGCACTTTTTTTCAATGAAGATAACTTTAAACTAATCAGAAATGCACTCTATACATTGCTAATGTGGTAAATGACTATTCTAGCTGCAAATGTCTGGTTTTTGGTGCAATATCTACATAGGTGTATAGAGGCCCATTTCCAGCAACTATCACTCCAGTGTTCTAATGGTACAATGTGTTTGCTCATTACGTCAGAAGGCTAATGGATGATTAGAAAACCCTTGTGCAATCATGTTAGGTCTGCAATGCTGTAATTGTTGCAAATGGAGGATTCTTTGACGAAAGCAAAGTTTGAAGGAAAAAATTATTATTTCAAATACAGATCATTATTTCTAACCTTGTCAATGTCTTGACTATATTTTCTATTAATTTTACAACTCATGGTGGTAAATAAGTGTGACTTTTCATGGAAAACACAAAATAATTGTCTGGGTGACCCCAAACTTTTGAACGGTAGTGTATATAAAGAGAGAATGTTGTCTGTCTCTGTGTTGGCCCTGTGATGGACTGGCGATCTGTCCAGGGTGTTCCCTGCCTCTCGCCCAAAGATGCTGGGATAGGCTCCAGCCCCCCTGCAACCCAAAAAGGATTAAGCGGAAGAAGATGGATGGATGGATGGATGTGTAGAGTGATGAGTGATGCCTGCCCTTGCCTTTGTCATAGCAAGTCCTATGATCTTTGATGATGTCATAGTGAGTCCTATGATGGCCTTGCATACTCGTGCATGCCCATAGAAACCAAGGATAAGTAAGTATTTCTGCATGCTCGTAGAAAGCAGGTGTAAGCAAGTGTGTAAGCAAGACCGGACCGGGTGGTGGTGTGCACAGACTCACTTGCAGCGCTAAAAACCATACAGACGCTAAAATCTACAAGGGAAGACTTGGTGATTGAGCTATATCACAGTTTATTTAGGGTACACAGGGGTGGTGGAGAAGTTCAGTTTTGTTGGGTTCCTGCACATGAATGGTTGAAAGGGAATGACTGTGCAGACAAATTAGCAAAAAGTGCTCTTGGAAAAGAGATAACTATACCATTGTCTATTGGAAAAGGTGGAGGGAAAACAGTAATCAAGAATAAAGGAACTGAGCTATGGCAAAACAGATGGGATGAAGATCATAAAGGTAGATCGTATTACAAAATATAAAAATTTATTGCAATAAAGAATTTCATAACAACCAAAAGGAGGGAAGACATCATAATGGCAAGACTCAGACTGTATCACACAGGTTTAAACGGCACTTTTTCACCATGGGGAAAAGCCAAAGTGACAAATGTAGAGAATGTGGAGTAAAAGAAAATGTCGAGCACATCTTATTACACTGTCACAAGTATGGAAATGAAAGAGAGATAATGGAAAATGAAGTTTGAGAGGCTGGTAGGGAATGGGATTTAACTGGGATTCTGGGAACCGATGGAGATGGAGAGGCAATAAGAATCACGAGAAGGGCTCTTTTCTCTTTTTTAAATAACACAGGATTAAGTCATAGAATTTAGGGGTTGGGCTCAGATGACATAATGTTACACACTCTTGTACAGTAGGTGGTGGTATGCACCTTTCAGTTGTTTGCTATCTCGCTAGTAACCGAGAAGAAGAAGAAGAAGAAGAAGAAGAAGAAGAAGAAGAAGAAGAAGAAGAAGAAGAAGAAGATGTCATATCCGGCTCTAGGGAGCCGGGCAATCAGAGCCAGGGGCAAGCCAGTGAGTCGTGATATTTTATTCAGGGTAAAGGGGAAGGGATGAGGAGAGCACAGATACTCATGCAGACGTACACTCACAGGTTGCACAGCGCAGAGGTAAGCAGCTCGTACCGGACGTGGGGGTAGCAAGACGTACATACTCACAGCGGGATACAAACACAGGAATGCTGCAAGAGGAGTATAAGCTGACACCAGACGAAGGGGCTTCAGCTTAGCAATGTGTTTATGTCGCAGCCCCGAGTCATCGAGGCTGCTCCTATTTATCCTCATTGGCAGCGCCCCAGCTGATGAAGACTAATTGGCCCCAGCCGTCCATAATGCTGCCAGCTGGGGGCCAGCTGAGACGCTGCTCAATGGGAAGCAGGGATGAGGGAAAACATGGGCTGAGTGCCGAGACGGCATCTCAACCCATGGTGACAGAGCCCCCCCCTCAAGGTCGGGCTCCTGAACGACCAGGAACATCCCAGCCCCCCCCCCCCCACCTAGGGTGGGAGGAAGGGAGGCGGACCGGAGGGGAGGAAGCCAAGGGAAGGACAACACCAATGGGGCAATGTAGGGTAGCGGGAAAGAAAAACCCAAATACAATACTCACAAAACAGAATAATTAACCCAGGTACAGATGGGGAGAAGAACTGGGTCAGCACGCCAGTTACATACTACCCAGAGAGTACCAACCATGCGTGACCCAGAGCAAGGAAAAAAGAACCACCAAAAAGGTACAGGGCAAAAATGCTGAGTACGGTTAAATAAAGGGGAACCTATACACAGCGCTAATTTAAGTACATACACACAGTCACCAAGAAAAGTGAGGGTGACTGGAACAAATGACAATTATAGAGCATGGTGTTACGGAAAACAAGGCACATGACTCTATAATGAACCAACAGGACAAAAAAGAAATACTGAGTGCAGGCAAAGAAAAACCCACACACACGAATATATAAATACCCAGTCACCTAAAGAAATGAAAGTGACTGGAATAAATGGATAACTGCAGAGCATGGTGTTACGGAAAACAAAACATAACTCTACAATACAAAAAACGAGGCTAAAAACATGGCACAAAAAGTAAAATGCTGAGCATGAGCGATGGAAAACAGCACTATAAAAACGAATCCACCAACAGGACAACACATTACACCCGAGTGACCTTAATAACAAAAGAAAAAGTGACACCCGAGGTGAATGGCAGGCAGAGTCCAAAAATGGCCGAGATGGCTCTGGAGATCTCCCCGCCCATTGTCCAGCTGGCGAATCAGGGAAAGAGAAGTGTTCGGACGGCGAACTCTGGACCCAGATCCCAGGAATCCAGTCCACCGGCAGCCGAACCAGGCTGCCCAGAGGGAAACACAGACCAGTGGGGGGAACCAGATCACCGAACCGAAAGTTCTGTGGGTCGGGTCGTCGACCCGCATCACTCAACCACCAGGACCGTTGAGACGGGCGAAGGATCAGAGCGGATCCCGGTGGAAGAGGCTCAGGGGAGAGCCGATGACGAGGGCGGCGGGCGTCAGGCCGCAGGAAAACGGCCACCTCCTCACCGGACCTGGACAATACTGGGGCAGCACCCACGTCGGACCCCGATCGGGCCTCAGGCGAACCCACGTTGGACCCCGACTGGGTCTCGGGCGAACCCACGTTGAATACTGCACCAGAACCGACCTCCAACGTTGAACCCGGACCCTCCAGCACCACGAGGAACAGCAACTCCTTGCCGGTGACCCTGGAAGAAGGCTCAGAAGAGAAAACAGAACCGGGATCAGGATCACCGGCAGCGCCAGAACCCGGCGAGACGAGCTCAGACGCAGCGGACGGCTGCACCCGGCTCGTCTCCCCTGGAGATAGGCTGAAGTGCTCGGGGATAAAAAGAGAGAAGAGAAAGGAGAGCACTCGCCTGATCTCGGGTTCTGACGCCGTCCAGGACTGCGAAGATCCAGGATCCGTCGTCAGGAGGTCGTTGTCAGGCTCCCATCTAGCCGCGTCGGGCCCCGCAGCCAGCACGATGGTCAGCGCAGCTTGAGATCCCTCCAGCTCAGGTAACCCCGCCGACGATCCACTCGGCGTGAAGCCAGAAGAATCTCGTCCCGCCGGACCGAACCGCTCCTCCGTGGAGACCCGGGGACGCTCAGTCGTCGGCGTAGACTCCACGCAGCAGTCAGTCCCCCTCCTCCGTCCGCAATGTAGCTGCGGAACCACAGGCCCTCTCCACATCCCACCACGTTGACCCGGAGCCGGGGACCGCTCGGCGGAGAGAGACACAGAGGATGCGGGATTAGGCATACAAGTTACAGCAGGTGGGGAGAGTTCAGGGAGCTGCGAACCCTGAACTTCTCCTCCAGGGATGTGACAGAGCAAATCATTAAGCAGGTGTGAAAAAACAATGACTTGCCTGCCCCCTGGAGGTTGAGTATCACCTGCTGTAGTGGAATCTGCTTCTTCCTCTCCCCGCCCGGCGATAACGGAGGACCCCCCGGGAATTCGTCTGAGGGTCGCTCGCGTTGTCTCCAGCAGAGAGCTCACCAGGCCGGGATTCCAGGCACACACAGTGGTCAGGAAGCGCGTCGAGGAGGAGGGGGAAACAGCCGGGGTGAGCCAGCCCGAATGTCCAGGAATGACAGCGGGGGAACGAGGCTCAGGGGACGAGGCTGTAGAATCTCCACACTGACGAGGCGAAGGGATGACAGCTGCGTGGGAGGAACGGTCCTGACGATAGCCCAGAACTGGATCCGGACGAGGTTTGTGCAGAGGTGACTCGGCGATGTGATGGCGGCTATTCCCGGGGAACGAAGCGAGGGGGAAACCCAGGATTCGCCGCTCCAGATTGGAGATCGAGGCGAGGAAGGCGCCGAGCACGGGAAAGCTTCGTAGCCCTGAAGTCCTCTCCATCAATCTCCCTGCCGCCGCCACATGCCTGAAGGTGGTGACAGGAAACACAGTGGAGCTCACGACAGCCACTCGACCCCGGACATAACTGCTGTCAGCTGCGGCTCCTTGCAGGGAATCCCGAGTGACGTGGCGCAGGTCGGGGGAAGTCCTCTGGTTGGCGCGAACTGCTGGACTGGAATAGCGGCAGGAACGGGACTCCGAAGCGGGGAAAGACGTCGCCCACTTCGACTCCCTGCCGGGATTTCCATCCACCCCGTGGAGCTTCTCTCGCTGTGTACCTGCAGCGTCTATCCTGGCACTGTCCTCCAGATGGTACAGAGAGTGAGGGTGACAGTCCAGGAGTTCCTCAGCACGGCCCGGATGCCAGCGTCTCGCGTTGGAGGCGTCGTGCAGGGTGAAGAATGTCCCGTCGACAGCCTCCGAGATGGACCTTAGCTCGTCGCCCTGGCGCCGGAAGTGACTCCTGGGAAACGGCATGCTAGCAGCGCTGACACTCGGACAGAAAGGTACATTTCCACAGCGACTCACGGCCGCCGGCAACTCTTCTGGCTGCGACATACTGTCATATCCGGCTCTAGGGAGCCGGGCAATCAGAGCCAGGGGCAAGCCAGTGAGTCGTGATATTTTATTCAGGGTAAAGGGGAAGGGATGAGGAGAGCACAGATACTCATGCAGACGTACACTCACAGGTTGCACAGCGCAGAGGTAAGCAGCTCGTACCGGACGTGGGGGTAGCAAGACGTACATACTCATAGCGGGATACAAACACAGGAATGCTGCAAGAGGAGTATAAGCTGACACCAGACGAAGGGGCTTCAGCTTAGCAATGTGCTTATGTCGCAGCCCCGAGTCATCGAGGCTGCTCCTATTTATCCTCATTGGCAGCGCCCCAGCTGATGAAGACTAATTGGCCCCAGCCGTCCATAATGCTGCCAGCTGGGGGCCAGCTGAGACGCTGCTCAATGGGAAGCAGGGATGAGGGAAAACATGGGCTGAGTGCCGAGACGGCATCTCAACCCATGGTGACAGAAGAAGAAGAAGAGGAAGAAGAAGCATGCCAGCACTCATTCAGTGATGCCTGCCTTTGATTTTTGATGGTGTCATAGTGAGTCCTATGATCTGTGATGATGTCATAGGGAGTCATATGATCGTGAGTCATGCCTGCGTTTAAGATAAGATAAACCTTTATTAGTCCCACAATGGGGAAATTCCAGGATTGCAACAGCACAGGGACAGGAGCACTCAGAGCAATAATTAAGAAGATAAGAAAATAAGAACAGTGAATATACATATGTACACATAAATATATAAATATATACACAGTGCGGAGCATTGTAGCTAGATGCAATAAACAGCATAATCGTCTACTTAGTTATCCTACATAGTATGAATATGTACCCATACATATTGTCACCCTCCATAGCGACTGATGTTTTCCTAGTTGTATACTGGAGGGGACCATTTGTGTAAGTCTTTTGCGTCTTTTGCATTCAATACTATTAGGTTGTCATTTTTTTTTTTTTTGCTATCTCTGCGAGCAGCCCTGCTTAGGTTATAAAGTCTGACAGCCGTAGGTAGGAAGGACCTGCAAAACCTCTCGGTCGTGCACCTAGGATGATGTAGTCTACTGCTAAATGAGCTCCTCAGTGCGTTCAGTATGTCCTGCATAGGGTGGGACCCGGACTCCAGCAGAGATGACAGTTTAGCCTCCATCCTTCTCTCTCCTATCTCCTCCACTAGGTCAAGGCGTTGCCCCAGGACAGAGCTAGCTTTCTTGATCAGTTTGTTCAGTCTCTTCCTATCGGCTGCTGTAATGCCACTGCCCCAGCAGACCACTCCAAAAGTGATGGCTGATGCCACCACCGTGTAGTAGAATGTCTTCAGGAGCACCCCTTGTACACCAAAGACCTGAGCCTCCTCAATAGAAACAGCCTTCGCTGTCCCTTCTTGTAGAGTGTGTCGGTATTGTGTGACCAGTCTAGTTTATTGTTCAGATGAACACCCAGGTACTTGTAGGATGTCTTCATCTCAATGTCTGTTCCCTGGATGTTTACTGGTGCTGTGAGGGGTTGTCCTTGCCTGCGGCAGTCCACCACCAGCTCCTTAGTTTTCCTCGCATTGATCTGGAGGCAGTTCTGATGGCATCATTCCACAAAGTCCTGGATAAGTCCTCTATACTCAGCTTCATCTCCGTTGGAGATGAGGCCGACGATCGCAGAGTCGTCAGAGAACTTCTGTAGATGGCAGTGTGTTGTGTTGTGTGAGAAGTCCGCAGTATATAGGGTGAACAGGAAGGGAGCCAAAACCGTTCCCTGGGGGGCCCCCATGCTGCCGATGATCGCGTCGGACACAAACTCCCAGGTTCTCACAAACTGTGGCCGGTTTGTGAGGTAGTCCAGGATCCATGATGACAAGTGCTGGTCCACCCCTGTGCACAGCAGCTTGTCGCTCAGGATCATCGGTTGGATGGTGTTGAAAGCACTGGAGAAGTCAAAGAACATGATCCTCACCGCGTTCCTGGGCTTCTCCAGGTGGTACAGGGAACGGTGAAGGAGGAAGATCACTGCATCTTCCACCCCGATGCCATGCTGATAGACAAACTGGAGTGGATCCATCGCTGGTCCCACCAGGGGGTGGAGGTGAGCAAGGAGCAGTCTCTCCAGGGTCTTCATCATGTGAGACGTCAGGGCCACTGGTCTGTAGCTGTTCAGATCTCTGGGGTGGGAAGTCTTTGGTACGGGTACCACACAAGATGTTTTCCACAACTGTGGCACCCTCCCCAGCTTCAGGCTCAGCTTGAAGATGAGGGAGATGATCTTGGAAGTTGTCCTATGGCCTATATATGATCTTTGATGATGGCATAGCAAGTCCTATGATGCCTGCATTTGATCCTGGTTTAAATTCGTGTGTCCTATTTTTAATCGGGTGATGAGTATCTCTTCTTTCCTGTTTCTGGCAACTCCCATTCGGTTACAACTGCTGTGTCCTATTGGTAATCGGGTGATGAGTATCTCTTCTTTGGTGAGTGATGGTCTATATGACATCATAAAGACACCAAGGCAGGCATCATAGGACCTCATGCCTACATCATAGGTAGCCAGTCCTATTGCGTATATGACGGCATCGCGAGTCCTATGTTGCCTGATATCATAGGATCATCATAGGAGATCATGCAAACATCATAGGCCATCCTATGATGTTCTCTGATCGTGACACACAGACACGATGTACTGCTTCGAATGGGTGTGGTTTAAAGTGGTGTGTCCTATTGTTAATCGGGTGATGAATAAGATTTCCAGATTTACACAGAAACAGAGATTTCTTGAATTTATAGAGTGATATTTTGTAAGATCTCCAGATTTACTGCTTTGAATGGGTGTGCTTTAAAGGGCTGTGTCCTATTGTGTATATGATGGCATTGCGAGTCCTGATGGTCTATATGACATCGTAAAGACATCAAGGCATAGGGACATCATAAGAGCATCACAGGCTTCCTATGATAAATAGAGTGATGAGTGATGCCTGCCTTTGATCTTTAATGATGTCATAGCGAGTCTTATGATCTTTGATGATGTCATAGTGAGTCCTATGATCTTGAGTGATGACTGCCTTTGATCTTTGATGATGTCATAGTGAGTCCTGTTATCATGAGTGATGACTGCCTTTGATCTTTGATGATGGCATAGCGAGTCCTATGATGCCTGCATGTGATCTTTGATGATGTCATAGCAAGCCCTATGATCTTTGATGATGTCATAGCGAGTCCTATGATCGTGAGTGATGCCTGCGTTTGATCTTTGATGATGTCATAGCGAGTCCTATGCTCTTTGATGATGTCATAGCAAGTCCTATGATCTTTGATGATGGCATAGCGAGTCCTATGATGCCTGCATGTGATCTTTGATGATGTCATAGCAAGCCCTATGATCTTTGATGATGTCATAGCGAGTCCTATGATCGTGAGTGATGCCTGCCTTTGATCTTTGATGGTGTTATAGCAAGTCTATGATCTTTGATGATGTCATAGTGAGTCATATGATTGTGAGTGATGCTTGCCTATGATGCCTGCCTTTGATCTTTGATGATGTTATAGCTGTTTGATGATGTTTTAGCGAGTTCCTATGATCTTTGATGATGTCATAGCAAGTCCTATGATCTTTGATGATGTCATAGTGAGTCATGATTGTGACGTGAGTGTGTCTGTTCCTATGATGTCTATATAATGTCTATTTAGTGAGTCCTATTGTTCTACGGTCGTGAGAGACAGACACATGGTGTCTAAATGATGTCATATAGACACCATATAGACATCATAGGCACGTCATAGGTGAATCTATGATCTTTTAGCACAGACAGACAGACACAGAAATTTCGTAATTTATAGTCCTATGGTCTATATGACATCATATAGACATCATGTAGACATCATGGGAACATTATAGGCGATCCTATGATGTCGTATAGACATCATGTAGACATCATGGGAACATCATAGGCGATCCTATGACATCATAAAGACATCATGTAGACATCATAGGAACATCATCAGCGAGCCTATGATATTTTAGCGAGTCCTATGGTCTATTTGACGTCATATAGACATCATGTAGACGTCATAGGAACATCATAGGCGATCCTATGATCTTTTAGCGAGTCCTATGGTCGTGACACAGACACACAGACACACAGAGATTTCTTGAATTATATAATTATATATATGAGATATACTGTAGAGCGATGAATAAAATTTAGAGTGCTGTATTTTCCTTAATGAGATATTTTAAAAAGTTTAGGCCTATGAAATGCATTTATTCTTTCATTCTTCTTGTTGGTGTTTATTTCTTATATATTCATTTAGTTACACCTTTGTGCAGTTGTGGTATTGTAACAGAGGATAGAAAATCTGAAAATGCTCTGCAGGGAAAATAATTTGTTTTCCATCCATCCATCCATCTTCTTCTGCTTAATCCTTTTCGGGTCGCGGGGGGGCTGGAGCCTATCCCAGCATCTTTGGGTGAGAGGCAGGGTACACCCTGGACAGATCGCCAGTCCATCGCAGGGCCAACACAGAGAGACAGACAACCATTCACTCTCACAGTCATACCTAAGGACAATTTAGAATCCCCAGTTTTTTGATGCCAATTAACCTAACATGCATGTTTTTTTTTTGGCATGTGGGAGGAAACCGGAGAAATCCTGGAGTAAACCCACACAGACACGGGGAGAACTTGCAAACTCCACACAGATCACTGTTGGTCGGGGGCTGGGATCGAACCCAGGATCCCCGGGCCAAGGGTGAGTTGCTGTGCTGCCGCAGTGCTAACCACTCCGCCACCGTGCTGCCCAATAATTTGTTTTATCATGGATATTTAAGAATAGCCTTCAGAGTGACTTGGTAATCAAAAGTGGTAAGACTTCTTTTTCTTTTAGATTTGATTGGCGGTTGGCAACCAGCCTACAGGTGCATTACCGCCACTGACTTGATCGCCATCACTCCACATCCCTGCACAAGGAGTTCCCACAAGGAGCTCCGAACAACTCCCCATGTGTGAAAAAAAAACCATCCGTCCCCGGACTGTGTCCTCTCGGCGGCTTCAGACCTCAAAGTGAAAAAAACTTGCCTTTTAATTGAATTTTGCATGATCAAAATCATGACATCACTCTATACTAGTGCATACCTGTGCATGCCCGTGCATAATCAGGAGGGGGGCAAACACTTTTTCACACCACTGTAGAATCATCATCATCATCATAGCAGTCTGTCGGGGGCGACAATGACTGTTTCATTTAGGTCTGATCAGATTCCTCCACGCAGCTCCATTCTCTGCCGCCAGGAACTCCCGACCCTGCCAACCAGGGCAATGTCTGAGCCGGTATGAGATGCTTTCTGACTGACCATTTCATGAAACTGCTTGCAAAGTATTTGAGTACCGCTAGCTTTTGCTGGACTAGCGGCACATTCTTGGCAGATAGAGGTATTATCAGTGGCAAGGACATGTCAAGACAAACTGACTCATTTTTTTCTTGTAAACTAGTGCATACCTGTCCATGCCCGTGCATACCCGTGCATGCCTGTAGAAACCAAGTATAAGCAAGTATTTCTGCATGCCCGTAGAAAGCAGGTGTATGCAAGGGTATAAGCAAGCACGTCAGCACTCGTTCAGCGATACCTGCCTTTGATCTTTGATGGTGTCATAGCGAGTCCTATGATCTTTGATGATGTCGTAGTGAGTCCTATGAGCTTTGATGATGGCATAGTGTCATGATGCCTGCATTTGACATCTGATGATGTCATTGCGAGTCCTATGATCTTTGATGATGTCATAGCAAGTCCTATGATCGTGAGTGCTGCCTGTGTTTGATCTTTGACGATGTCACAGCAAGTCCTATGATCGTGAGTGATGCCTGCCTTTGATCTGATGTCCAATGATCGTGAGTGAGCATGAGTGATGCCTGCCTTTGATCTTTGATGATGTCATAGCGAGTCCTATGATCATGAGTGATGCCTGCCTTTGGTCTTTTGGTGTCTATATGATGTCATATAGACATCATGTAGACATAGGCACATCATAGGCGATCCTATGATCTTTTAGCCCTATGGTTGTGACAGACACACAGACACACAGATTTCTTGAATTATATATAGAGTGATTAGTGAGGTGGAACTTTATCACTCTATATATAGTTCAACAAATCTGTCTGTGTGTGTGTGTCACGATCATAGAACTTTCTGTGTGTGTGTCACAATCATAGGACTTTGTGTGTGTGTCATGATCGTAGGACTCGCTATGACATTATCAAAGATCAAAGGCAGGCATCACTGAACGTTAAGAAATCTCTGTGTGTCTGTGTGTCAGTTCCATGAGTATCTCTCGAACCGTTCAGACTAGGCTCAGATTTTATATGTGCTGTGCTGAGGTTGCGAGGGTGTGCATCCCCTAATTTCAGCCTCCCCAGATATGCGGAAGTTTAGGATGGGAAATCTTTATTGAACGTCCATAGGGGATCCATTGGGGAGCTGTGGGCATTCATAGCTATGAGGCGCACACTGTGTTCCTATGATAAATGGTAAATGGCATTCACTTGTATAGCTCTTTTATTCTCATCTCTAGATGACCAAAGCGCTTTACAGATCCTGCTATCCACCCATTCACACACATTACTCCTCCTATGATGTCATACAGACATCACAGGCAGTAACAGTAACTTTCTACGGACATGCAGAAAGATGGTTGCTTACACTTGCTATCTACGGGCATGCGGAAATATTTGCTTATACTTGATTTCTACGGGCATGCACAGGTATGCACTAGTTGTAAATTTATGACTTTTTCTTGGAAATGTGTGTGTGTTGGAGGGAGGCATTTGGAAGTTGTGTATTTTCTCACAAAAATATAATGCTTTTCTAGTAAATTTGGGAGCTTTTTAAATTGTAAATTAGTATCTTTTATCAGATTTTTGCACCTTTATTCTTGCAAATTTGTACTGAAATTACATTTACACCATATGAACATCCCTTTGTTAAAAACAGACCTCTTTCATAAACTGTAACTAAAAAAACTGTATGTAGCTATTTTAATCCTAGATTTATTTCATTGCTCACCTGTGAAGTTTTGAACTTAATTTACAGGATTTTTCTTGAAAAAGGTGTCAGTCTTGTCTCCTGACTTTTTCTTTTGTGCACCTTAACGATACTGCGTGACAAAAAGACAGTGGTGAGCTTGATAGTGACATGGGTCTGACACACAGAATTGTGGGACTGCTAAATTATGCTTACCTGCCCTAGCACGTCCACAAAAACAATATTTAGCTTTAAATAAGACACTTTTGGGTCCATATTGTGACGTTTCATGGGTTCGCACAATGACGAGAGAGGATTTGAAACACGGTAGGCATTTATTTCATCACTGCCAAATTACACAGAACAGAGGGGAGGTCATTCACGCAGACACTCGCCTCACTCAGAGTGACACAGACACATAATCTCTCACATGCAGGGAGAACAATACTATCACAACCAGGCTTATGACACAATTATAATGGTACAACAATAACACTCAGAACACAGGAATAATAGCAGTCTTTGAATCCCCCACAACACAAAAGATGCCGAGAAAATCCCCGCCCCTTATCACAGCCCCGATGTTACACTGTCCCCTCCTGGACTGGTTTCTGTCCCCAGAATAATAAGTCCAACTCAAAAGTCCAATATGAATCTGTCCAGGCATCAGGGCGGCCACCATTGTTGGCTGCTAGCATGCACAGGCCCGTTAGTGTCCAACCAAGCCTCGGCCGGGGTGCCCGGTCGGGATGAGGCCTTTGGCTCAGCCTCCTGCAGGGCAGCTGGCTGGTATGGGGTGAGGTGGTTGCGGTGAAGCGCCACCACCTGGTTCCTCTTCTGCAGCCTCACTCTGTACACTGCATCTGACAGTCTCCATGGGACCACGCACAGTCCCGACCAGTTGCTCGCCAGCTTTGGTGACGGTCCCTTTTTCCGCTCCAGGCAGAAAACCCAGACTTGCTCTCCGGGTGCAAAGTCCCTCCCCTGGCAGCGGGAGCCGTACGCTCGCTTCTGTCGACTTCCTGCTGCTACCAGGGTCTCCCAAGCCAGTTTGTGTACAGTGTGCAGACGTTCAAAAAATCCAACCCTGGTTTGCTGTCCACCTCGTACTGCTGCAAGGGGGTGCGGAATTGCTGAGTCGGCCCTTTCTGAGCCGTGCAGGTGTCACAGCAGTGGACATGGAGCTTCACGTTCTGACGACACCCCTGCCAGAAAATTGGGTCCAAAGATGCTGCAGAATGTTCTTCACCCCGAAGTGGCCCACCCCCACCGACCTGTGGACCAACCGGAGCACCTTGGGGTGGAGCTGTCAGGGGACCAGCAGCTGCCAGATGTGATGCTGCCCAGCTGGAGACTGCCACCGCCAATAGATAATACCCCCACGACAGCAGAGTTTGGACCATTGGGAATGCAGGGTCTTGGTCTCTGGGTCCAGTGCAGACAGACTCCCAGGCGGGCCGCTGGTCCATGTCCAGC
The DNA here is from genome assembly GCA_020510985.1 of Pholidichthys leucotaenia. Taxonomy (NCBI): domain Eukaryota; kingdom Metazoa; phylum Chordata; class Actinopteri; order Cichliformes; family Pholidichthyidae; genus Pholidichthys; species Pholidichthys leucotaenia. The sequence goes on along the minus strand of CM035843.1, from coordinate 323,811,146 downwards.
CACTGCCAGACCCGGGAGGTGACAGGATCTCATCCTGCTCGCTCAGACCATCTGTGTGATGGTCTGAGCCCCCAAAAGGAGAGAAGAGCTGGCGGTGTCGATCTTTGCGCCCCTATGCTGCGAGCAGATCTAGTCCAATAATGCAGGGGTCCTGGATGTCAGCCAGCCAGAACGGGTGGTTTGTGTTCTGACCGGCCACTCCCACCACAAGGACTTGTCGCCCTCCCAGTCTGGCACGCTCACGGGTGGCTGTGATGATGCAGTGCCTGGTGGGTTCCCACCCTTGCGGTCCGAGTTCATCTGTACCGGGTAGCACCCTGGGTCAGACCAGGGGGATGGGGGAACCGGTGTCGATCAGGGCCTGGATTGGGGTGCTGTCCAGGCTGCACTGCAGGTACAGCCCTGGTGAGAGTCCAAGTTGGCCCAGCCACGGTAATAGTCCACTGGGGAAAATGTCTGTGAGAGGCGGCAGGTCCCCGTCTGTGCCACCTCGCTCTAGGATTAAAGCTGGTGAGGAGGCTGGTTGTTGTGGGATATTGTAGGTGCAGGGCAGTGGCATGTGACATGGTTTGGCTCCTTGCAGCAGAAGCATCCCTCCTTGCACTGCCTTTGTACCCTTGCTGGCAGTGCATCTGTGGCCTGGCACAGTTCCTCCTCATCCTCGCGCTCAGCTGTGGCCTGGAAAACTCTCTCCTTCAGTGATGAAACGCTAGCCACGGGCTCCAGCATCAGCTCTACATACTCTGCCACTTCCACGGCTGTCTCCCAGCTGCTCTCAGCGTGAATCCCAGACGTGCTATCAGAGCCAGGCTGGACGGAGCCCTCGGATGAAATTCTGGAGGGCGAGCTTCTTCACCGCCTCTGGCTCAAAGTCCAGTTAGCCATGCCATGTCAGCAGCCAGACATCTGCTGCATAGGCCCCAGACTTTCTTGATTGTGTTGGCGGTGGCTGGCCGGCTGTTCCCGGGCGTGGTCAGCGTGGATCGTTCTCCCAAACTGCCTCCGGAGCGCTCCCTGTAGTACTGGCCAGCTGTGACGTTCCTCGGGCATGAGATCAGACAGCGTGCAGAGAGCTCTGCCCTCCAGAGCCAGTGCGACCTGCACAGCTGTCTTCTCAGATGTCCAGCTGTTCAGCGTAGCGGCCAGTTCAACCTGGACCAGATAGTCGTCCAGTAAAGTTTCGCCACCAAAGTGGAAAAGCTTCACCAGTTGACGGGTCGGTGGGTCGGTCGCTTCCATGTTGATCACTGCCCGTGGCCACAGTGAAAATGGCAGGAAAAGGCAGAAAATGGGACACGCTTGCTCCGTCCGGTCTGCTTCCCCATCCCTCGCAGCGAGCGGCTCTGGGGGCGGGCATGTCTGCTCTGTTGTCCATCTCCATCTCTATCTGGGTGAGGAGCTGCTCAAGCTGTTGAATCTCTGCCTTAATCCTTGCTTCCATCTCTCAAAATCCCACTCCTGACACCAGTGTGACGTTTCACGGATTCACACAATACTGAGAGAGGACTTGGAACATAGTGAGCATTTATTTCATCACTGCCAAATTACACAGAACGGAGGGGAGGTCAGTCACACAGACACTCACCTCACTCAGGGTGACACAGACACATAATCTCTCACACACAGGGAAAACAACACTATCACAGCTGGTCTTATGACACAGTTATAATGGTACAACAATAACACTCAGAACACAAGAATAATAACAGTCTTTGAATACTCCGTGGTGCAAAGCATGCCGGGAGAATCTCCCCGCCCCATATCACAACCCCAACATTACACCATATTTGCTGGTCTGAACCGTGATGAGACTATTATCCTGCCTCCCTAAAGAACGACACCACACAGCAAGAGAGGCAGAGGCAGAGGCAGAGGTACTTACTGCAGAAATGCAAATCAGCCGGTATATTTCAAGGAATAGGGGGGAGCAGCACGCAGAGAGGTCGGAGAAACTGAGCGGCGTTTGTGGGAAACTGGAAAAAACTGAGTGTTCAGCCCTGTCCCCTTGAAAACTGTGGGTGTTAAAACACCCACATCCCCCACAGGTGTGACGCCCATGCGTGGAGTCAGGGTGGTGAAAAGGAACCAGTGCGGTCTCCCGCTGGCTGCAGGGAATCAGGAATACAAATGAAATCTACCACATCCCAGCAGGCCTAAAACAGTGGCTTGGTTACCTGACGTGTGTGCGCACGCTGCACGCACACGTCCTAATGGCACGCAGAAATGGTAGACATGTGTGGTGCCATCAGGCTAATTATACAGAAGAATGTATTTGATTAGGTTTTGTTTAATAGCAGCCGATTAATGATGGAAGTACAGAGTTAATTACCATGTCAAACCCTAATGAGAGGAAACAGAACAATTTTGTTTATCCACTGACAGACTTGATTTATTTGATTGTTTATAAAACTGGGATCAAGGTTTATTCTGCTATTTTGTGAATATTCTTTTCTTCTGCTTCTTTATTAAGATAGTCTAACTCTGACTGATCACGCAGATGTTTGTAATGTTTAGTTGTTTGCTTGTTTTTTACAATGTACTATGAATAGCAGTGTTTCCTTCCTGTGTTTAACCCTTTGCACCACCATACACACGTGGAAAATATATTATCTTACCCACTGCAACCTACAGTCTTTTTTCCATGTATTTCTACATATTTATTTTATATGTACATATTTATTACCATTTCATGTGTTTACAGTGTATGCTTGTTTCCTCAAAGGGATTTTCCACTTCTGTACCTTTAACACCAATATGCCATGAAACAGGCACAAGCCATCTGCTGTCCTGCTGCTAAATGGCCACTGATGAACAGTTGGTGAAGACTGGAAGGGAGCCCGTTTATTAACGCAGTCTCACAGTGAACACGTGGTGACTCGGTGTAAGGCGTACCTGCAACCGATCCCTACGTAATGGAGTCATAATCGTCACTATTCTGACCATAAATCTCAATCAGAGTACTCAAGCACTATTGCGCACTATAACCAGTGCACTGCGATGGACTGATGTCATAATTAATCAAGGATAAGTGTTCATGATTATGTCAATTATTGCAACAGTAAAGCTGGTGGTGATCATGAGGACTGAATCAGAAATGAACGCTGTACTGATTTATTAAACAGGGTTTTTTTATGACATTAAAAACCAATCAGCTGTGGACAAACGGTTGATGTGTAACATTAGACGGGAATATTATTGATCACTCTTCATATCCACTTCACACAGAAACAGGTGTGAGGTGGATGTTTGTGTTTGCATGTGTGTTTAATTGGCTGTTCAGTCAAAAGCAGCCTATGGGCTGAGGCAGATCTGCCAGCACTGGAGTGGCTGGGAGCTGTGTTAGATTGGACTAGTTAATGAGAAAGAGGGAGATTATGTTTCTTCAGCACTTAAAGTTTATGATCTGTTAGTCCTTCCTGATGGCTGTATTTTGTCTATTGCTTCCAGAACATGCACCCATTCACCTGTTTACCTGTTTTGTGCCAGGAGCAAAAAGATTTCTAAAAGGCATCATCTGGTTCACAGAGGGCACCTAAGCAAAGAGATTTCACACTGAACCTATTAGTCCTAATTTTTTTAAAAAAGAACTTATATAAGTTCTTATATTTGAGATGTTTAACTGTAGTCATGTTAGCAAATCTGTTCAGCTGCAACACGACTGAAGCACGATGGCCTTCTGCCTTCAGATACATGCCTGTGAGGGTCTATCCCAGGGGTCTGCAACCTTTGCCAACAGAAGAGCCATTTTGCCTGTCTCCGACTAAAATAGAAGTGGCTGAGGGCCACAACGGTTATTTGACCTTTAAGATAAAGATTATGCTGCTTATCAATTTTTTTTCTATACATACACTGCTCACAGAAGTTAGTTTGGTTTTTGGGTGAAATTTATGGAAAATGTAAAAAGTTCACGCTACAGTGATATTATATCATGAAAGTGGGGCATTTAAGTAGAAGCGTGCAATGATGATTTCCTCACCTCAGACAATTTATTGAAACAAAATCTGACAACAGTGGTGGGTAGACCGCAACAAAATAATGTCAGTGTCTCATAACTTGTCATGTGCCCTTTTACAGCTTGACAATGATGTCTCATGCTGTTCACAGATCAACTTATTGTCTGCTGAGGCGTGGCATTCCACTTGTCTTGAAGGGCGGCCCTCAGGTCATTGAGGTTGTGGGGTGCAGGGTTACGAGCCTCTACACGGTAACGCAGCTGATCCCATAGGTTTTCTATGGTTTTCAGGTCTGGAGAAAGTGCAGGCCACTCCATTTGAGGTACCCCAGCCTCCAGCAGCCGCTCCCTAATGATGCAATCTCGATGAGCTGGAGGATTGTCTTCCATGAAGATGAAATAAGGCCTGTGTTGTTCATGCAGGGGCACAATGACTGGATTAATGATGTCATTCAGGTAGTATTGGCTTGTCAATGTATCATTCACAAGGTGTAGGGCACTTCTGTGTTGACTAGACACACCTGCCCAGAGTGTAACACCACCACCACCAAAGGCTCATCTGGTGACAACAGTGACTTCTGCATAATACTCTCCTTGATGTCCCCAGCATCATTGGCGGGCACCATTTTTGCTCAGCGTGAATCAACTTTCATCAGAGAACAGCACTGAAGCCCACTGGTCCCTTGTCCAGCATTAATGCTCCCTGGCCCATGCAAGACAATAACACCTGTGCCTGGTGTGGTCAGGTATCTCTGCAGGTCATCTATCATGCAGACCACGCTTATGTAACCGGTTTTGAATGGTCTAACGTGACACTTGGGTGCCTCTCAGCTCCCTTAAATGTGCTTGAAGTTGAGTAGCATTCATCATCCGGTTCCGCAGGGCACTCTTCACAGTGAAGCGGTCATCAGCGTGGGATGTGGCCAAAGGACATCCACTTCTATGCCTTTCTGTGACTCTTCCAGTCTCTCTGTATCTCTGTTACAACCTGCTGATGACACTCTGTGACACTCAAAGCTTAGTGTCCACTTCCCTCTGGCAACATCCTGTTTGAAGCCTCAAAATGGTGAGGTACTGTTGATCAATTGTTAGGTGTCGTCTTGGTCTCATGATGTCAAGATGTAAACAGCATGATGAAGAGGACTGTTCACAAACCAATTCTAATTGAACCAGAAAATTTATTGGTCGATTCATGGATCAAACACCTGTTGTGAATTTTGCCGTTAAGCACCTTGTTAGAGAACAGCAAGTTATGTAAAATGTACTGAAATATTGAACAGTTGGTCATGTGCATTCAAAAGGTTAGAGAAGGTCAAATTCAGTTCACCTGTAAAGGTTATAGTGCATTTTAGGTACATCCTGAAATTTCACCCAAAAGCCGAATATCCCTAACTTTTTGTGAGTAGTGTAGCTCTGAATATTACGTGGCATTAATGAATTCATACTACAACAGTGGGGAAAAAAAATGTCAATCTTTATATACAGCTTCATTCATGAAAGGCAAGTATTACAGCTATATTACACATTGTATTGTGTTGAAAAATAATGCGAATATAATTATTATAATTATATAATAATGTGAATATCTGACCATATTTTTTTAATCCACCTTATTCCTAGCCCCCATGACGCCTTGCGTGAATTATGGATGCAACTTCCGGTACTAGTTTAGAAAGTGGTGTTGTCACGGAAACGGGACACTTTTCTTGTTAAAAAACAATGACTTCGGCATCAAAAATGTGGGAACACAGCCTTTTGCAGCTCAAAAAGAGTAATATAATCAAACCACTTCCCACGACGATCGAGGGATGAGAAGACGATCTTAAAAAGTGGCCTGGCAGACAGTAGCTCTGTTAGCTCCACTGCTAAAATGCTAACGCTGTAAACAAATAAAAGCTCTGAGATATATCAATGTTTCCACCGCAATAAAGTCAGTTGCATTTTGTTAAAATATGTTGGACATAATTAAATTTACCTTAGAGCAGACGCAGAATCTACTCAGAGCTAGAAAGAACCGCAACACTGTGCTTGGGTGTTTTAATGTCGGAGTAAATACAGACAGCTGCAGCTGTTTGTTTTACCCCAAAATTAATATGCTCATGCTGCTGTCATGGCGTGAATGCTTGTTTTTTTCCACAATATCTTTATTGAACCTTTTTTTTTTTTTTTAACAAACATGATACAAACAATCAAACACTAACACTAAAGTACTACAAAAAAAAAAAAAAAAATGGACTAAAAACACCAACAACCACCAACAAAATCAAGTCTTCAACAATGCTCCTCTGTTTAGTCTAGACAATCCAATACATAAGTATACATATTATGTTCACCAGTTTGGAATTTACAAGGTCCACACACATCATTCACCTTCTTCTTCAAGAGTTATGTTTAAATTTTTTACATAATCAATAAAAGGTCTCCATATATTCTCAAACACAATTTCCTTTGATTTTAGTATATATGTTATTCTTTCTAATGGAAGGTTTGTTAACATCTGTCTTAACCACTGAGTCACATCTGGTCTATGAGTCTTTTTCCATAATAGTGCAATACATTTTTTGGCATTAAGCAAACTGAGGTCTATGAATGTTCTTTCACTTTTATTAAAATTATGCTTTTCTGGGTACAGACCCAACAAAAACAGTTTAGGATTCAATATGATTTGTTTTGAGATTATTTTTTCAATTGTTACCCTCACCTCTTCCCAAAACATTCTTATTAATCTACATTCCCATAAACAATGCAATAGGGTTCCTTTACTTTCCATGCATTTTGTGCATGTATCTGGTATATTTTTGTTATATCTATTTAACTCCTCCGGTGTAACATACATCCGCATTAACCATTTGAAATGTATCAATTTAAGGCGTGCATTTATTGATTTGGTTTGAGCTTCTGTACAAGCCAATTCCCATTGTTCCTCTGAAATTTCAATTTGCAGATCTTCTTTCCAGTAGTTTAATCTTTTCAGTGAATTTTCACTTGAAGATAGTGTCAATGAGTTATAAAACTCTGAAATAATACCCTTTCTTTTACTATCTTTCATCATCATTTTTTCCAAGGATGAATAAATAGGTCGAGTGAGAGCTTTATTTTGATTTGATCGAATAAAGTTTCTAAGTTGAAGATATTTAAAAAAATGTGTTCTATTGAGATTAAATTTGATCCTCAGCTCTTCAAAAGACATTATGTTGTCTGCACATGGCAAATATAAATCCTGAATCTTTTGTATCCCTTTTAAATTCCATACTTTAAATACAGCGTCCGCTCTCCCTGGTTTAAAATATTGATTACCCCATATTGGACTAAATTGTGACAATAACTGTGGTTCTTTTAAATAGTTTTTAGCTTCACACCATATTTTGATCATATGCTTTACAAATGGATTTTTAACTTGTTTTTGTAATTTTTTTGCCGAATCTGAGTATATGAATATGGGAAGAGGTAAAGGTAAATTGTATGATTCCATTTCAGTCCAGTGAGGGAGATCATTTGATGAAAAATAATATGTCATAGACCTCAGTTGTGCCGACCAATAATACAACATAAAATTTGGACATTTCAGACCTCCACGATCAAATGGTAAATATAATAAAGACAAACGTAATCTAGCCCTCCTGTTGTTCCATATAAATTCCACTAACTTTTTTTTTATTCTTGAGAATAGATCTAAAGGTGGTGATAAGGGAATGTATTGAAATAAATAAAGTATTTTAGGTAAAATATTACTTTTAAGTATATTGATTCTCCCGATCATCGACATTGGTAGTGACATCCATCTCTGAGTTAACTCACTGATATCTGACATTAAGGCTTCATAGTTGACACTGGCGACTGATTCTAGCTTAGGCATAATTTGGATTCCTAAATATTTAAACTGATTTACAACATTGAATTGATTTACCTCAGGGGCTGGGTAATTTCTCTGGGTCTCATTTAGCATTAATATTGAAGATTTAGTTTTATTTATTTTATATCCTGATATTTCCCCAAAATTCTTTATTAAATTCAACAAGGTTGGAATTGATTTTTTTAGATTCGACATAAACAAAATTATATCATCGGCGTACAGGGAGATTTTATGTTCTGTTGGTCCAACTTTAATTCCATATATTTGTGAATGTAAACGTATCGCTATCGCTAAAGGTTCAATTGCCATAGTAAACAGTAAAGGTGAAAGTGGACAGCCTTGTCGACATCCTCTATTGATTTTTATTGGTTTTGAAATATTGTTATTTGTTAGGATTTCTGCTGTAGCATTATTGTATATTATTTGAACCCATTTTATGAAATTATTTCCAAGTCCAAACCTTTGTAGGACTTCAAAAAGAAAGGGCCATTCAACTCTATCAAAGGCCTTTTCGGCGTCCAATGATAGGAGAGCTGTATCCGGTGCTTCTTTATTAAAATAAATAATATTAAATAGTCTTCTTACATTATGGAAGCCTTGTCTACCCTTTATAAAGCCATTCTGATCTCGATTAATAATATTTGGTAAAATTTCTTGTATTCGTCTTGCTAAAATTTTACAGATTATCTTAAGGTCGGCGTTTAATAGGCTTATTGGTCTCATATTTTCACATTTATTAGAGGGCTTACCTGGTTTTGGCAGCAGTATAATTAAGGCATTATTTATGTATGATGGTAAATTATTATTTTGAAATGCTTCTAAAACCATTTCCAAAAAAGGTTTTATTAATTTATTCTTAAATTTTTTATAAAGGTCAACTGGAAGACCATCTGGTCCTGCACTTTTTCCTGATTTCATATTATCAATGGCTAGCCCAACTTCTTCTTGACTAATTTTAGACTCCAATATCTCCCTGTTTTCATTTGGAATACACGGTATAGATAGTTCGTTCAAAAACCCATTTAGTTTTGTTAAATCAGGTTCATTTTTGGTATCATATAATTTTTCATAGTAATCTCTAAAGGCTCTATTAATTTCTAAAGGATCTATAACTACCTGTCCGTTACTTATAATACTGGTAATTGGTGTTTTAATTTCCAATTGTTTAATCTGCCATGCTAATAATTTTCCTGATTTTTCACCTTGTTCATAAAAAGATTGTTTCAATCTTAGAAGACTCGAGGCAGCTCTATTCGCTGATTTTTTGTCGTATTCAGCTCTCAAAATCAGTAATTCATTCTCCAACCTTGGGTCACTTCCTGCATACACTTTTTCCTGAAGATTTTTTATTTTATGTTCCAATTTAGCTCTCTCCTCTCGAGTCTTCTTAGATTTTGATCCTGTATAACTAATAATATGTCCCCTAATAAAAGCTTTGAAAGCCTCCCACTTTACACCTGCTGATGTTTGTGTAGTATTGATGTCAAAGAACTCGTCTATCTGTTTTTCTATATACTTGACAAATTCCTCATCCTGAAGCCATTTATGCTGAAATTGCCATCTACCTGATTCCTTTGTCAATTTTTTATCTACATATATTAGACAACAGGGTGCATGATCAGAGATCACGATGTTATCATAAAAGCAGTTTTGAATCTTGGACCTTAATTCTGTGGAAATCAAAAAATAATCAATACGTGAGAATGTCTTGTAGGTACTGGAATAACAAGAATAGGCTTTAACTTGTGGTTTCATTTCTCTCCATATATCTAACAATCTCAATTCTTTCATAAAATGATTAATAGTCATCCTACATCCAATGTGCGTACAATCCAGTCCTGTTGATCTATCCACACCTGGATTCAATGTACAATTAAAATCCCCTGCTATTATATGTTGCCCTGTAAGTGATGATAAGATGAGAAATAAATTAGCAAAGAACTTCTGATCATCTATATTGGGACCATATAAGTTCACAAGATTTATATTTTCTAATAGCAAAGAACCTTGAATGATTACATATCTTCCAAATTTGTCTCCAATTACATTTTTCACTTGAAAAGGAACTGATTTATGTATGAGAGTCATAACTCCCCTGGCTCGGGATGAAAATGAAGAGGTGAATACACTTCCCTGCCATCTACTCCTAATTCTTTTAACATCCTCCTCTATCAGATGAGTTTCTTGTAAAAACACAATTCTTGAACCCATGTCCTTTATTTTATTCATAACTTGTTTAAGTTTTTTTAAATTTTGTAGACCTCTGCAATTCCATGAAGTTAAATTAAGATTAACACTTTGGTCCATGATCAATAGAGAGTTTGGGATTACCTTGCAGTGTAAACATGCTCATACAGAGAAGCAAAAACATGAGTGGTTGAACATTCATCCTACAAACTACACACAAACAAATTTCCCCTTCCCACACTTGTGGCAAACCCCCCAAAATCAAAAGAAAAATTCTGTCTCCCGATATAGCCATCGACTGTTCCACACCCACGGGGAACAGCCTAAGCCACTCCTTCTTCATCCTCCCAATCACCCCAACTCTACTGCTTTTAATGACGTAACATTAACTCTCCTCTGTAGTTTTCCAACTTAACTCCAAAATTTTTAACAACTTTGTACATCATAGTTTTTTTTTTTGTTTGTTTTGTTTTTGTTTTGTTTTTTTAATATATAATACAATCTATATTTTGTAAACTTACTATTTACTTCAAGTCAGTCAGATGCCTGTGCAAATGCTTAATTATTCTACCTTATATTTTGTTCATGCTTAGCTCCCACCAGTCTCTTCTTCTTCTTTGATCTTCTTGATGAACTCCTGCGCCTCCTCTGGGGTCTTGAAGATGTGGGTTCTGCCCTCATACGTGGTCAGCAGTCTCGCAGGATAGATTACACCATGACGAATCCCAAGGTTGCGCAGCTCCTTACGTACGGGATCAAACTGCTTCCTCAATTGCTGGATTCCTGTGGCCAAATCTGGGTAGAACCGCACCTGCTGGTCCTGGTGTTTAATCTCTCCTTTAGCACGTGCAGCGTTGAAGATCTTCATCCTGTCTCTGTTGCTAAGAAACTTCATAATTAAGGTCCTCGGCGGTCCCTTATCTCTCCGTGGGCCAATACGATGTGCTTTTTCCAGAACCACTGCTGATTGCAACTCCTCGCTGCCCAGCACCTCCGGAATCCACTTTTCCAGAAAGGAACATACGTCCCGACCTTCTGATTCCTCTGGAAGACCCACCAGCCTCAAATTATTCTGTCTCGACTGAGATTCCAAATCCAAAATATTATCTTCCAGAGATTTATTTTTTTTTCCAAAGTGCGCACCTTTAATTGAAGACGGGTGACGTCATCTTCAGCACTAGCGAGACGGAGCTCCATCTGCGCCGTTCGTTCTACACAGTCACCCAATTCCTTTCTTATTCCTTCCAACGCTGTCATAATCCCATCAAATCTAGAGGAAAAGTCCGCTCTCATTGAACTCATGGCTGCCATCAGCGCATCTGCGCCATTCCCCGCAGAAATCGCAGCGTTGCCGGCCTCCTCCGCCATATATGGAGTTTTGTTTGCTGCGTCACAGACCTGAAAGTCCGTTAATTTGGACTGTTTCGGCGGCTCGCTTTTTCATTTTCCTGGTTTTCCAGCCTTAGGCTTCGCCGACATATCCTCGCCCAAATGCTGGGATACGTTCTGTCCCAAATGAGAGAGTTATTTGCCGATTTTTTTTTTCCAGGAGCAGAGCAGAGCGAGACACGTCCGTCCTACGTGGCAGCCATAACCGGAAGTCGAATGCTTGTTATTTAACTTGACACGTACAGACCTTTTCTGACAATTGTTCAAAATTTTATTGATCTATATTTTGTGATAATTTAAAAACTAATGCATGCTGAAGCTGCTAATATCAAGTCCATATTGTTCTAATGCAGTGCAAAAAATGCAAAAAAAACCCAACAACCCCCCCCCCACCACCTATTTGATGTCTTTCTTAAATCGTCAAGCCTTAGGAAGCAAACTGTTACTATTTTTTATTTATTATTTTTCTTCATGCAGACTTGCATCTGGTGACATATATAAACCTCAGCTCTGTCATATTCATGCAGGTGAAAACATACCTGGTGCTGATGTGTCATTCTGGTGTCTGTACCACCGATCACACCAACAGGCCTTTTTAGTTTTCAGTGCATGATCTATGCTTTGCTGTTGAAGCCACAGATTTAGCTGAGGTTTAGGAGTCTCACACCATGAACAGCAACAAGTACCAGAACTCTGCAAAAACATTCAAAAATATAAAAACTACAAGTGCTGAAATTATCTCCCACTTTACTGCAAAACAGGTATGTGGACTATACATTAAAATGAATTTAAAACACTTTTAAAAACACTTTTAAATACCCCACTACTCCACGCTTGCTGACTGATTTAACACTACTTCAGCCGAAATCGGAGGTTGTGCCCATAATCATTTCTACAGCAGCGTCTTCAGGAATAAGGTGGATAAATTTTTAATTATCAGCACATTCATAAATTGTTCAAATCTGAAAAATATCATCCATCTCCTACTTTCAACAGTGATCACACAGCTTTAATTCCTGATATTTTAATAAATTAGAGACAAAACTTGTATTTAGTAGAAGCTACTTTTCATCCATTTTATGTTTCTTCATAATTCTTGTTATTCAAATGTATTAATATAATATAAATCTGTATCCCTCGCCTGCTCTCCAGACTGTCAGTTTGACAACTAGCGCATTGGTTGTCTGATATTCTTCTTTATTCTGTAATAAAACAAAAACGATTCTAAACAACTTTCTAAATAATACAACTTTAAAAAGCCATCCATCCATGCATCTTTTACCACTTATCTGGGGATCCGGGTCATGGGATCATCAGTTCGGGCAGAGTAGCCCAGACATCCGCCCAGTTCACATAGCACCATGATCCCCATGATTCCTCTTGCAGGTGGTGAGCCCACTGGAGGGTGGACCCATGCACACTGGATCCTTGACATAACATTTTTCATAGAGATCCACTGGACCGCTCTTAGACTAGCCCTTCACCCAGGACCAGTTTGCCTTGGGAGATTCTCCCAAGGGCAAGTTGCCCCCGACAACATAGCTCCCGGGATCATTCAGGCACTCAAACCCCTCCACCACAATAAGGTGGTGATCCACTTTAAAAATCATTTGGTGCAAATTAAGCCAATTAGAAATAATTACAGCAAAGTGGGAAAAAAAATGTTTAAAAAATACCTTCTCCTGGTGAGCTAAATGTTTGTTATAATTTAAAAAAAAATGCATGATATTGATAGACAATCTGCACATATAATTCACTGTCCAAAACCCCACAGGTAACAAACTAGCAGTTATTCTACAGACAAAAAGCTAAAAACGTCCTTAAAATAAAAGGCTTACCCCTACATCACTGTCACAGAATCTTCTCTCCTCTCTTTTGTTCTTTTTAAATTACACATTCTGAGGGAAAACTGTCAGCTGTAGGTCTTATTTTAGACAAGTACAGTATATCCGGTTGATGGTGTTTCACAATAAAAGCACAACACAACCATCCTGAAAATGGAATTGTTATAAAGGGCTTTTATTTTTACATTACTCAGGAAGTATTGAGAGTTGTGATGGTGAAAATAAATTTGCACTAATTCAGACTTCGGTCATGTCTGGTGAATCCAGCATTTATAGTTCAGGCGACTATAAGGCTATTGAGCAGGAATTCAAGGATTGTTTCTCATTTTGAAGGACAGTTAAGGTGATGATTTTCGATAATCACATTTAAGACTTTATATGGACCTGTAGAAACTAAGGAGGCGGCTGTTTTTCTCCTTGTTCGTGTTCTTGTGGATAAATTCTCTCCACATAACAACCATACATTAACACAAATTAATCTGTCCACACAGAATTAAATTCTTTAGTTTCCTCTGTGATTTTGTGAGGCGGCAGTGGCTCAGGAGGTTGAGCAGGTCGTCCAATAACCACATGGTTAGCAGTTCGAATCTCGCTCTCCCCGGGTATCCTGCCGTTGTGTCCCTGGGCAAGACACTTCACCCCAATTGCTCCTGGTGGGTCTGGAAGCGCCATGTTAGGTAGCATACCACCATCAGTGTGTGAATGTGTGTGTGAATGGGTGGATAGCAGGATCTGTAAAGCGCTTTGGTCATCAAGAGATGAGAATAAAGCGCTATGTAAGTGAATGCCATTTACCATTTTACTTTCTCTGGATCTGTTCATGTCTTACCGAGAGTGGTAGGAAGCTGCAGCTCTCTATGTTTTCCACATGCACTGCAAAGAGGCTCAGAGGTACTCCGTGTGTGAGCCGCTGCTGGATGGGACACATGGTTGACAACATAATAAGTAATTTTAAAAATATATACAGCAGAGAAAATAAGTATTGAACACGTCAACATTTTTCTCAAACATATTTCTGAGGGAGCTGTTGACCTGACATTTTCACCAGATATCAATAATAACCCAAGTAAACCATAAATACAAAGAAATCAAGGCAACTGTGTTCACAAAGCAAGCTATATTTGATAAAGTTGAATGACACAGGGAATAAGTATTGAATACATTTGGTGAAATTCATTTAATATTTAGTAGAAAAGCCTTTGTTGGTAATAACAGCCTCCAGATGCCTCCTGTATGGAGAAACTAGGTGCAAGCATTGCTCAGGAGTGATTTTAGTCCATTCTTCAACACAAACTGTCTTCAAATCTTGAAGGTTCCGTGAGTGTCTTCTAAGAACTCTGATCTTCAGTTCATTCCATAGACTTTCAATTGGATTCAGGTCAGGTGACTGACTGGGCCATTCTAGCAGCTTTATCTTCCTTTTCTGGAGCCAGCTGAGAGTTTCCTTGTCTGTTTGTTTGGGATCATTGTCTTGCTGAAATGTCCACCCTCGATTCATTTTCAGTATCTTGGCAGATGGCAACAGATTCTTATCAAGGATGTCTCTGTACATTTGTCCATTCATCGTTCCTTCAATTATATGAAGTCTGCCTGTACTATGTGCTAAAAAACACCCCAACACCATGATGTTCCCACCTCCAAACTTTACTGTTGGTATGGTGGTTTTGGGCTGATGTGCAGTGCCAGTTCTCCTCCAAATATGCTGTGTGTTGTGGCATCCAGAAAGTTCAATTTTGGTCTCATCTGTCAGATTCTGGGCACGGTCTGGGACTGTGCCCATGCCTTTTACTTATTTTTGTCCCTCTGTGATGATGATGATTATTATTATTATTATTATTATTATTATTATTATTGTTGTTGTTGTTGTTGTTGTTGTTATAGTTATTCAGAATCAGAATCAGAATCAGCTTTATTGGCCAAGTATGCACAACACATACAAGGAATTTGACTTTGGCTAAAAACTAAAAACTTGCTCTCGTTGTTCAGGTGGAGGATTTAAATAAGGATTCAATGACAACAGAATATGTACAGTAAATTGCAGTCTGTCCATGTTTCTATAAAAGGATGCAAATATATACAGGAATATATGCAGTTATTTACTCAGACTAACCACACTTTGCAGAAATAGTGTGAGAGTTATGTGCAATGTAATAATGGATGAAAAGTCATGAGTACAGCAACAGGTAGGACTAGATGAATGTTAGGAGTTCATCAGAGTGATGGCTGGAGGAAAGAAACTGTTCCTGTGACGGGTGGTTTTGACCTTCAGTGATCTGTAACGACGACCAGAAGATAGAAGTTCAAACAATTTGTGGCCGGGGTGTGATGGGTCAGCACAGATGTTTCCTGCCCGTTTCCTGGTTATGGACCGATATAAGTTCTCAATGGAGGGTAGGTCGGTACCAATGATCCTCTCCACAGACTTAACGATCCGCTGCAGTCTGGTCTTGTCCTGTTTAGTGGCAGATCCAAACCAGACAGTGATGGAAAAGCAGAGGACAGATTGGATGATGGCGGTGTAGAAGACAACCAGCAGCTCCTGAGGCAAATCAAACTTCTTGAGCTGACGCAGAAAAAACAACCTCTGCTGGGCCTTTTTCCGGACAGTGTCTATATGGGAGGACCACTTCAGGTTCCGGGAGATTGTGGTACCCAGAAACTTGAAGGAGTCCACAGTGGACACTGTGCTGTTGAGGATGGTGAGTGGGGGGAATGAAGGGGGGTGTCGCCTGAAATCCACAGTCATCTCCACCGTTTTGGCTGGGTTAAGTTCAAGATGGTTCTGGCTGCACCAGAGGATCAGCTGCTCCACCTCCTGCCTGTATGCAGACTCATCATCATCCCGGATCAAACCGATGACTGTGGTGTCATCCGCAAACTTCAGGAGCTTCACCGAAGGGTCCTCTGAGGTGCAGTCGTTGGAGTAGAGGGAGAAGAGCAGTGGGGAAAGGACACATCCTTGGGGGGCGCCAGTACTAATTTTTCGGGAGCTGGATGTAAATCTCCCTAGCTTCACCTGTTGCCACCTGTCAGTCAGAAAGCTGGAGATCCACTGGCAGGTGGAGGGGGGCACCTTGAGCTGGAGGAGTTTCTGATGAAGAATGCCTGGGATGATGGTGCTGAACGCTGAGCTGAAGTCGACAAACAGGATCCTGGCATACGTCCCTGGGGAGTCGAGGTGTTGCAGGATGTAGTGTAGTCCCATATTCACTGCATCATCCACTGACCTGTTTGACCGGTAGGCAAACTGCAGTGGGTCCATCAGGGGGCCTGTGATGACCTTCAGGTGGTTCAGCACCAATCTCTCCAAGGATTTCATGACCACAGAGGTCAGGGCAACAGGTCTGTTATTGTCTCCTGTGTCTCCCATGGTCTGTTGTGTCACTCCCTGTTTGTCTCTAGTGTCATTATTATGGTCCTATGGTATATTTGTCTACCTATTGTCTCCAGTCCCTCATGTTTCCGTATTGACAGCCACTCTTCCTCATGTGTGCTCCTGTTCAGCCCTTGATTGTTGCCCCAGCTGTCTCACATTTGTAATTATCAGTTACCCTATTTATGTTAGTTTGTGCATGTGCTCTGTCTGGCATCATTGTCGTTCATTTTCGGTTGCTGTGTTGTTTTCTGCCCCATGCAGCCATTTATTTATTTTTGTTTTGTTCCTTGAGTTTTTTGGTTATCAATAAAACATGTTACTCTGGAGTTCGGTCCGCAACCTGGGTCCTCCTTCCTGTAAGTTCTCATCTGCCCGGAGGGCAAATCATGACAGCATGACACCAGCAACGAAGAACTCAGCAGGCTTGGATTTCTGGAGTTTGGGACCGGACACGGATGAGGTGTGGGCAGCACAAACTATCAAGGACTGTGTCTCGGACGCTCACACCTCCTGCACACCAGAGGAGGCTCTGAGGAATCTGGACAGGGCAGCTGCAGTAATTAAAATTACCCCCAGCTTGCAGAGCTACCCTGACCTCCTTGGATTACTGTCTGCTGTCCAGAACCTCCAACATGTGTACCGTGAGATGGTGGGGTACATACTTGGAATGTCGAAGGCTGTGCCGACGAATAAACATCCCCCTGGCTTTGGCGTCTGGCTCAACTCATCATGCTCCAGGACACACTCCATCTTGTCACCCTCCAGTACCCACTCCAGTCCCAGCCCGTTTCTCTCCAGCTTTGCAGTCATTTCATGGGCTGGAGGAGAGCTCACAGTTGACACCACAACCTGTGCCAACGAGGAAGCATCCCCTGGATTCAGCGCCTCGGCTACTCATTCCTTTTTGCTCTGCACCAGCCCCACAGAGCTCCGCTACATCAGCTCCCGTGACAGCAGTAATGCCGGCTCCACATCATCCCCTACCTGCAGGGCCGGCTCCCACATGTGCTATGCTGGTGCCCATGACTGCTGCCCCATCAGCAGTCACTGCCTCCACTCTGGGCTCTTCTCCAGCAGTGACAGCAGAACAGCGGAACAAGCAAGTGCATTTCTTGTTACCAATTAATGATATGTCTTGTCTTATTCTGGGTGAGGGGCCTCAGCAGCAGCCCCCTTCTGCTGCTGAGCCCCACCACCTGTTTCTGCTGTCACCCTGTCTGGTGTCTCTGTCTTTTTACCCGAGGTGCACGCAGCAGCTCCGGCAGTCTTCAGGGTGTACAAGCCTTTTCTAGCCTTCCCCTGACTGTGTAACAAAATTACTGTTTAAAAATTCAGTAATGCGTTACAGTTACTGAAATTTGATCAGATGTGTTACTCACGTTACTTGTTTTATTAATATGGATAGATATTTTTAGCACAAATAAATACAAACTGACCCTACATACTGACGTAACCGTCAGTCAGCCTGTTACTGTCATGAATTGGCCCCTGCAGGACAGAGAGGGGAGACCCAGATGCTGAACTGCTAGTTGTGATATTTATTGAGAAATACAAAAAGTCCACACTGTGCACAAACACAAAAACCGAAACAGTGCGCAAAACAAAACTTACAAACAGGAATGATGAGAAGAGAACAGGATACACGTAGAAATGAGCGCCGGAACGGGGACAGCGTTCCGATGCCAAATAACCTTTTAGACTCCAGCAAAAAGTGAAAGAAACATTCGCTTTAAATAGGATACTAAACCAATAGGCACAAATGGTTGCAGGTATGGATCACATGAGTGGGCAGGAGATGACAATTATGACCAGTTGGGGTCAGCTGGAATTAATGAGATGGAGGCTGCAAACTCCATCTCTCCAGGACCTGTACATCTCCAGGACTCGGAGGCGTGCTGGCCGGATCATAGCCGATCCTTCACATCCTGGTCACGTGCTGTTTGCCCCCCTCCCCTCAGGTAGAAGGCTTCAGTCCATTCGGACTAAAACCTCCCGGCACATGAACAGCTTCTTCCCCTCTGCCATCAGACTGCTGAACACTAAGTGACTTTTGACTCTCGTGCACTATGTACAGCAGCTCAACCAGACTCATGTCAATCACCACTGTTTTTCTGTTGCATTATTGACTGCACTATGTGGTACTTCACATTATCTGCTACATGCTAATTTTTTAAACTGCCTTGACTAGTACTACTCATTATTACTAGTATTATTATTATTATTACTTATTATTACTTATTTTTCTACACTTATTGCACGTTTCTAGTCCTTTAGTTTTTTATTTTATCCCTTTTTCTCATTATGTTTTTAATGTTGCAGCATGGCACCGAGACAAATTCCTAGTTTGTGTATCACATGAACAATGGCAATAAATCTGATTCTGATTCTGATTCTGAGAGGGAGAAGACGGGACTGACAGCTGCTAGGAGCACCACCCACAGCAGAGCAACAAACCTGGAAGTGCCACTGACAACTGCAGACCTGGAGTGGGAGAAAAAAACCCCACAACAGAATACGAATATAATGTGATGACAAATAAAGACAAGTAAACCCAAATATGTAAATAAAACTACAATGAACGTAAACAGGAAAATCAATCATACTAAGAGACAATACAGAGTATGTAAAACCAACCAAAAATTAAATAACAGGAATTAGACTACTCAAAACTACAACAAAATTACTCAAAACTACAACACAATACAAATATGAAAAAACAAAACAAAACAAAGAGACTGAGCATGTCGGAATCCCCCGTGCTTAGATCGTGACAGAGCCCCCCCCCCCAAGGGGTGGAAACCAGACACCCTGGGGCTACATCAAAAAGAGAGAAAAGGACCCACTCACACAAAGAACCCACCCCACCAAAAACAAGAAAACAGCCCCCTTCCCGGGCGAGAGGACGGAGACCAAGGCACAAACAAACCAGAGAAAATAGGAAGAACTCTCATAACTCACACCCCAGCGAAACCCACGCTAGGAGGGAACAAAAAAAAAAAAAAAAAAAACCCGGTCAGGACCCACACCCACGCAGAACCAGGCATCTAGGCTCAGATCATGACAGTTGCAAAGAGCCTGTTCACTACTGAGCGGAGGAAAAGATGAAGCTACTTTGTTTTTTGAATGAATGAATGAATGAATTTATTTTATTCGGTGATAATAATAATAAACACATACAATACAATAAGAGCACACAAAAGAACAACCGAAAGGGTGTGGGCTGAAGCTAGTGCTTATATAGTGCCTACCCTGTTACAATTATAAAATCAATAACATAAAAATTTAAGTCTTACCCAAAATCAACAAAGAAAATCAAAGAGAACAAGTAGACAAAAAACCCTTTAAGTTATTACAAATTTATCTCCCAGCATTTACAGTGAGATACTGGGAGATTTTCTCATCTTTGTACAATTTTTTGAATTGCTTCAGAGTTGAACATGTTTTAATATTTTCGGAGCAATAGTTCCACAGTTTAACTCCAGTGACAGACATGCAATGATACTTTATATTTGTTCTAACCTTTGGCTTATTAAAAACAGAGTTACCTCTTAGCTCATATATGCTTTCCCTTTTTTTAAACAGTCTCTGAATATTGACAGGTAATTGGCTATTATTTGCTTTGTACATGATTGGAATGACATTATAATCTACCAGATCTCTAAATTTAAGAGTATGTAATTGAATGAATATTGGATTTGTTGGTTCACAGTAAGGTTTCTTTGATACAATACGTACAGCTTTTTTCTGTAGTAAAAAGATTAAGTTTGTGTTTGTTGTATATGAGTGTTTGTTGTATATGAGTTTCCACAGATCTCCACACAGTATGTCATAAAAGGAACTATCAGTGAATTATATAAAATGCAAAGAGATTTCTGACACAGGGATCCTTAACTTTATACAGTACGGCAATGGATTTAGACATTTTAGTTTTGACATAATTTATGTGTGATTTCCAGTTTAGTTTGTTATCAACAATGACCCCTTGGAACTTGGTTTCAAAAACTGTGTCAATTTCAACATTGTTTATTTTAATTTTTCTGTGATTATATAATTTGCGGTTTCCAAATATTAAACATTTTGTTTTTTCCAAGGTGAATAGATAATTTATTGGCAGTGAACCACTGATTGATTTGTTTAAGTTCATTTTCTACTGAATCCAGAAGCTGCTTAAGATTTTCTCCACTACAAAAAAAAAAGTTGTGTCATCTGCAAATAAAATACACTTGAGCAATTTAGACACAGAACATAAATCATTAATATACAAAATAAACAGCAATGGACCAAGCACAGAACTCTGTGGTACCCCACACGTCATCTTCAGCAACTCAGAGTCTGTATTATTCACATGAACATATTGATATCTGTCTTCTAAATAGATGTGTAACCAGTCAAAAGCAATTCCTCTGATGCCATACTTATGTAATTTACTGAGGAGTAATTTATGGTCAACTGTATCAAATGCCTTTTGTAAGTCCAGAAATATTGTTTTTGTGGAAATAGACAGATTATTTTTCCTTTGTCACAATTAAGGACAAAAGCATATTGGTGGGTTGCAAGCTAAATGCAGCTGAGACTGACTGCAATCTTCAGAAGCGCCTAAGAATAGCAACAGGGTCCCACAAAACAAGTGCTATGCTATGCTATGCTAAGGTAACATCGTGTTAGTGAATTTACGCTATCTGAACAGCCATGGCTGGATTTTGAGCACAGGTATGCATCTGGACAGTTTGTGACCAAGCAAGCAAGAATTAAACCGACTGGTTGCTAGATACATTGTTACAGAATGAAGATCTGATAACAGTCATTTTCCATCAGACAGCTGAAACTGTGATCCACTGAAGTTAAAGCACTTTTACTTGCTACCTGGATAAAGATTATTCAAAAATGTATTTGATCTCTAAAAGGACTGGATCATGTCTCTGTCACAGCAGACATTTGGACTGTGGATAATGGACATTTTGTTTGGATCACTGCACACCATACTAAATCCATAATATTAAAGGTAAGAAACATTGATGGGTTTTTGTCACTCTTTTTCCCTCTCTCTCACTCCACAAACCCTATTTCTCACTCCAAAATGAGGAAATTACTGGCAATTTTGTGTTGATTTTCTTTAGATTTTTCCCACAATAAGAGCTCTCAAGGCAGGATAAAGCAGACTGAACATGTTCTAAAAGCTCTGTCTGAAACAGTCTGCTTTCAGCCTGATATTAATAATGTCATGTTCGCTGCGTAAATTGCAGCGGACATATGAAATAGCAGTGAGCCCAAAGTGCAGTATGTAATGTGTTTATTGACAAAAAGTAAATATGCCACAAGGTCCAAACAACAGTCACTATGACATGAATGAGACAACCGGCTCCAGCTTCGTTGGCTGAAGTTAAATGCCAAATGCGCTTCAGACAGGGTAGGGGCGGAGAGGAAAGGCATAAACAAGGGGGGACTTACATATATGTTGGAGCGGAAAGGCTCTGAGGAACAACACAATTCAGTCCAGAAAAAGAGTCAACTGTCTCGAGCCAGGAAGTCCAATGTTGACATTTGCTAAGCTGCCACACCGGCTGGTCGTATTGCCCTGCTATTTGTACAAAGCCCTAATAACAGCAAGTAGACCAGCCGTGTGGCAACAGGTGCGTGACTGATAGGACTATGTGTGTGTGCGTGAGTGTGAATGCGAGTGTGTATGTGTGCGTGTGTGTATGTGTGCGTGTGTGCATGAGTGTGTGTGCATGCATGAGTGTGTGAGTGTGTATGTGGTGAACCATACAGCTGGTGGATGCCTGGTGAGGAGGAAGCATGGCCGTAGGACTGGCGGAGAGCGAGGCTCAATCCGCCAGCTGAAATTAATAAACAATAATTAAACCCTACAGCCACAAGTCATGGACGGGGTGACGACCCCAAACATGACAAATAAGGTCATAATGTAATCCATTAATTAAATTATCTTGCTATGTGTGCAAAATTATTTAATTATGCATTTAAAAGTAATGTGAAAACTACTTTTCCAAGTAACTAGTCATTTTAATCGTGCAGTAATTGGTAAGTAACTCAGTTACTTTTGAAAAGAAGTAACTAGTAACTGTAACTAGTAACTATTTTTTAGTAGCTTGCCCAACACTGTTTGTTACTGATATCTGGTGAAAATCTCTGGTCAATGGCTCCATCAGAAATATATTTAATGAGAAAAATGTTGATGTGTTCAATACTTATTTTCCCAGCTGTATTTTACATTCATCAAAGTATGTGTTTCTGTTGAGAATTGTATCCAATAAACCAGGGGTCACCAACTGGCAGACTCCGTTCCGGATCCGGACCCCAAGAGTCCTGCATCCAGACCCTGAAGCCTTTTGATACAATTTGGGGAAAAGGGAGACTGTTTTATTTTGGTGGGGAAAAAAGTGGAAAAAGCTGAACCAAACTGCTGCATAGGGTGACCACCCAACAGATTGTGGCACAAACCCTTGGGTGCTGTCCTGCTGCAGACTGCCCTCTTCACTGTCCCATGAATGCCACTCTCTGCAGAGACTTTGTGGCTCCAACCGCTCCAGAGATTATGCAGCGGGTTGCAAAATCAGGTTCACTGTGGTCCCCCCCCACACACACACACACAAGGCCAACATCCACCCTGGACAGACCGGCCTGTACCTACAGAAGCGCTGCTGTGAGCCAAGAGTAGTCAATGCTGGGATGCAGAGGTGAGGTTTCTGGTTATCACATAAAAACTCAGTAAAAGCTCTGTGTGTTACTGAACATAAAAAAAATTTCACCCTGGTCTACCTGTAACCGTGGAGTTACAGCTCCATCCATGGTATAACAGAGTTTACTGTTGAGATTAAAAAAAATGTTGAAGAATTCTGTCCTGGAATTATATTTTGTGTCCGTTTTTTGTCTTAGTTTGAAATAGTTTTTTTCTGCACTGGAAATATTGTATAGAGGTGGACTTTTTGTGAAATTTTGTTTTTTTAGACATTAATCTTTTTTTAATGCAATACGATTTAGTTTGTGTTCTCCTATAAAACATTGTTAGGATTTTAGTTGTAGATTTTAGAATTTTAGACCTATTCATTTGGAGTAAACAAACACATTTAGGGTTCTGTATTATAAAATTTTATATTACGTTTTGTTTGAAATTGAACAAAGAATTCATTTTAATTTTTTTTTGTTTAAAAATTAATATAGAGCTAAAAGCAGCTAAAACATGAGCTTAATAAAATAATGTGTGAAAGCAAGTTAAATGATACTGGCCTGTCTGGAGACGGCTGTGGTCTTCTGAAAGAATGTCAGTTCTTAAAAACACGTTTTGAGATAAATTTTTCCATGTTTATTTTAGTTTTTTATTTAACCTTTATTTATACTGGGTAGTTCCATTGAGAGGAAACCTCTGTTTTTCAAGGATGCTCAATTCACATTCACACCAGGAAGCTGCCCAGTACAACCACAGACTGACCTGTGGCCGCTGAGCAGCTCCACTGGAGCAGTTAGGGTTAAGGCCTTGCTCAAGGGCACCACAGTGGGTGAGGAAAGCACTGCTATGTTATCTATCCCACCCACATCTAATCCTGCCGGTCCCGGGATTGTACCCGCAACCCGCCACTCATCAGTTCACATCCCAAACCACTAGGCCACCACTGCCCACCATGTGTCAGATTTCTCTTCCATTTGTTTTAATAAAAGATGTTGGAAGGGCCAAGTTGTCACATGGTGGGAGGGAAAAATCTTGAATAGAAAAAAAATGTGTCAAGATACATTGAGAATTGTTTTAGAATCAAGTCGGAGTTCTGAATCATAATCGAATCATGAGGTGCCTAAAGATTCCCACACCTAGTTTGGATCTCGGCTGGGGAGGAGGACTGACTTATGGGACCTTTTGCATCTCTAGTTGGTGACCCCTGCAATAAACAGTTATTTGAAAAATAAAAATAATTAAAATGAACTTCAATAATTTCCATGTGTTTTGAGATATAACTGCAGGGAGCCAAAGCCTGGAGGCTGAAGGGCCACATGCGGCTCTGGAGCTGCAGGTTGCTGACCCCTGATCTATACTATATTTTATAGTGTATATCAAACCCCTTTCAGTATCATTGTAAAGGCCCTGTCACACTTTAATGATTTAGGCAGCATTTGCCAAACGTATAAAAATTGGTCTAAAACACTGGCATATGCTGAAATTTTCACCTTTGGCCGTATGCATCGCATATCCATAACAAGTTGAACATATACATAATGTATTAATAACTTATATAGAATGTTTCTATAACTTATAAATAACTTAAACCAACTAATGCTTAGCATGTTGCTAGCATTCACAACTTAGTCATGTGAAAAAATTTGGACACCCCTTTAAATATTCAGTTCTTTATTAAGAAAGTTTGCATATCTTTTCTAACCTTGTTTTTGTTTTTATTTGCATTTTTTAACATTTATTTTAGCCATTTTAAGTGGGAATGAATGTGGGGGTGTCCTAAAAAGATGGGGGGGGTCCTAATTTATTCCTCGCTATTTGTTTAGAATTACATTTTACAGAAAATTTGAAAAAAGTCTTTAATTCATTTTTAATTGTTTAGTTGTATTACATGAATCTCCCAGTATTTTTAACATTGCTATTAAATGTCCATATGTCCAAATATCCATCCATCCATCTTCTACCGCTTTTCTGGAGGTCCAGGTCACAGAGGTAGCAGTTCAAGCAGAGAAGCCCAGACTTCCCTCTCCCCAGCCACCTGCTCCAGCTCTTCAGAGAGGATACCAAGGCGTTCCCAGACCAGATGGGAGACATAGTCTCTCCACCGAGTCCTGGGTTTGCCCCAGGGTCTCCTCCCAGTGGGACGTGCCTGAAACACCTCAAGTGGGAGGCGTCCAGGAGGCATCCTAATCAGATGCCCATACCACCTCAACTGACTGCTTTCAATGTGGAGGAGCAGCGGTTCTACTCTGAGCCTCTCCCGGATCACTGAGCTCCTCACCTTATCTCTGAGGGTGAGACCAGCAATCCTATGGAGAAAGCTCATTTCAGCTGCTTGTATCCACGATCTTGTTCTTTTGGTCATTACCCAAAGCTCGTGACCATAGGTGAGAGTAGGAACGTAGATTGACTGGTAAATCGACAGCTTTGCCTTAGAACTAAGCTCCCTCTTCACCACAACAGACCGGTACAATGTCCACATCACTGCAGATGCTGCTCCAATCTGTCCGTCAATCTCTCGCTCCATTTTCCCCTCGCTCGTGAACAAGACCCCGAGATACTTAAACTCCTCCACTTGGGGCAGTAGCCTGTCCCCAACCCAGAGAGGACAATCCACCTTTTTCCGGCTGAGGACCATGGACTCGGACTTGGAGGTGCTGATTTTCATCCCAGCCGCTTCACACTCAGCGGCAAACAGTCCCAGCAAGAGCTGTAGGTCACTTCTGGATGAAGCCAACAGGACAATATCATCTGCAAACAACAGAGATGAGATCCTGTGGTCACCAAGCATGACACCCTCCATTCCCTGGCTGCACCTAGAAATCCTGTCCATAAAAATTATGAACAGGATCGGTGACAAAGGCAGCCCTGGCAGAGTCCAACTCTCACTGGGAATGACTCTGACCGAGTGTTGGCAATACGAACCAAACTCTCACAACGGTCGTACAGAGACCGAATAGCTCGTAACAACAAGCCCGATACCCCATACTCCCGAAGCACCTCCCACAAAATACCACGAGGGACGTGGTTAATTTTTTTTTTTGTCCAAATATGTAAAAAAAAAACAAACACAGGCTTATACAGGGTGTCCTAATTTTTTCACATAACTATGCACAACAGTAGTCTAACTTATGCATAGCTTATCCTAACTTATGCATAGCACAGTCATGCCAAATTACCGTTGCCTCCCGATCCATGAATCCTAGGAGTGCGAGAGATCATTTCTGTTCAACCGAAATAATTCTCCCCTCCAAAGATCATTGCAGAGCTATCAAATCTGTCAGGTCAGTCAGGTCTAAAACAGCTAATGTGACATGTCATGAACATCAGATGACAGTTGTCACAACTTGGCTCAAAGGTCCGCGAACTGATGGCAACAAAAAAGTTTATTTTCAATAAAGTGAAATAAACAAGATAATGCATGGAGTGTGCTTTTGCTGGTGTGAACCCCAAAACAGCAGAGAGCTGCAGCCAAGGGAAAGCAAAGTGTGATTTATCATGGAAAACAGCTGAGCTCTGCGCTTCGGGTGATAAGCTGATTGGCTCCACCTTTTCCAGTGTTCTGACATTTTGGCCTATCAGAACAGCACTGGACAGCTGATGGTACAGACTGCAGTCAAAGGTAAAAAAAAATGACAAGGAGGGCTAAGCAGCGATTTGGATCTTCATAATATCCTTGGACATGCCCCCGAGAGGTCCCATTAAGCGAACAAGTATATGTGTTTAACTGTGTGTGTGCGTATGCTGCAGGCACCAGCTGAGCTGATCAGAACAGAGAGCTGGTGGATCAAGTCTCCTGTTAATTAGTAAAGGTGTCACCTAATCTACACAGAGACCGTCACAGTGGAAACATGTCAAGGTAGGAAAGCATCTCTTTACTTTGAATAGAAGAACAAGACCAGTTTATCTGGGATCCTCCTGTGAACCAACGCTGCCAATACGCCATTATACAGTAGCTGTAAGTTAGAAACTAGTTCAGTAAGTTACACATAGGTTCAAAGACTGTTACTTATATGTTAGAAATAAGTTTTGGCTACGCTAGACATTTATCTCAACATATTTGGACTTATGAGTAACTTATAAGTAGCATGTGTGAACGAACGCATAACTTCTCTACAACTTATGCTCCACGTATGCAAGACATTTTAGCCATACGCTGGATATGTCAGAAAATTTTCAGAGGAGCTCGGGGTACAACGGGAGTACAATGCCATATATCAGTATTTTTCACTCTCACGCTCTTAACTTATACAAAACTTACCCTTAACTGATTCCACGTATGCCAGCGTATTCTCCAAATTTTTCATATGTTTAGCAAACGCTGTCTAAATTGTCTAGGTGTGACAGGGCCTTAAATTCTTTTATGATCTAATTGTCAGATGTGTGCGCCTTTACGCGGCACATGTTGGAAAAGGACAACTCAGGCGCTGTGCTGTGAGTTTGTGAGTGTATCGAAAAAACACAAAAACAAGTGCAAAGTGAGAAAAAGATAAATAACCACAAACACTTACAATTAAGGCTCACCAGAGCGGAGGGCTCTGGTGGAGGCAAAGGAGAATCAGTCCTTACAACCACGAAATGACGATGAGACGGTGACAAAGAATATAAGAAACAAACTACTATATATAGGGAAATAACTGATTACTCATGAGGGGCAGATGCGGGTAACCTGAGCAAGGGAAGGCAGATAATAACACACAGCTGGGAATGATGAGAAGGATGAGCGGCTGCTGGTAAACAGGTGAGGGAGGGGCAGCTGGCAGTTTGACAACAGCAGGTCACGCCCACACAAACTGACAGCCCTGACTGCCGTCAAAAGAAAAAACAAACATAAAGACAACCTGGAGAACACATAGCAGAACTACAAAAATCAAAACACCACAGAGAAATACTAAACATGACGTAAGTACAGGAAACAGATATAAATGATAACAAGGACAAGGAGGCCGCAAGGAGTACAAGAAAAATAATAGCATAATAAACCAATATGGACAAACAAGGGAGTCATGAAGCTGAGTCCCAAACTCAGCACATGACACTAATAATGAGTGTGTTTTACTAACAATACCTTAATTAATCTGCCATACTGCTTCATTCTTCTTAACGAGTGAAAGCTTTAGCTGAATGCAGATGACCGTGGATGTGTCAAAAACTCTTAAATGTGAGCCAGATGACGCTGATGGCCACTTAACCTCTGAGGCACAGTGTCTTCCTACGAGGTGAACAGCAGCCAGCAACCCACATACACTCTAACAAAAAATACACACTGCATGTGCAGGGTCCTATATGCAACAGCACGGGCACCATACACTGAAGAACACTCAGAAGCTACTGCAATCATTTGAGTTTCTCCAGGTTTCTTTTGTGACCTCTCAGATTAAGTCCTGTCAGTTCACGCTTTTGGAATTGGGCCTTTGCAATCTTTTCATTTTGTACTTAGTGGTATCTTCGGTTTCTGTTGCTTTTAGTGCTACTGTAGAGGAGAGTTCATGTTGAAGTTGTGATGGAGAGAGATTATGAGTAGGCAGCAGTGCTTACATAAACATATTTACCATAAAATTAAAAATAAACTTTTGTTCTGGTTTTTTTTTGGTTTTTTTGTTTGTTTTTTTACAGAATATGCTTTGGTTACATACAGTAAGACTCAACAGTATGTATTAAGCTACACTAATGTCATAGTACACTTACTCTAGGTCAGGTAAAATGAAACAGAGAATCTAATCTGACCTAAGATGCATAAATGTGGTTCTGTAGGTTATGAGAACTATAGCTAATGAATAATAAGATTAATGCTAATGCTTCCATAACCTTGGTCTCCTAATTTAATTCTGGTGCTGGAACATATTCATTTTCACATTATATGTCACAAGAGGAACTTTCTTGATAAAGCCACTATTCAAGCAATATCACAAAAATGAGGGGGTGATACTGCTTTTATACAGCAGTTCTTCAAACTGCATTTATCAATTTAGAATAATAAGCGGCGACAGATTATGATTTGTTTGTTTGTTTAATTAATCAGTTATTTTATTCTATTCAGACACCTCAAAGAGCAAATTCTTGCACACTAGCTTACTTTTGCTTTACTGCAAGCCATGGCCCACAACTTTCATACATGTAAATTTAGCTGTGTTTCCATTTATTGTGCAACCACAAAAAAAAAAAAAAAAAAAAAGTTTCTCTTGAGAGTCGAGTGTCTACTGAGAGTTGCTTTGGTGGCAGATGTGAATTCAGTTCTCACAGCCAAGATCTCCCTCACTTTGAGTCCCACATCAGACAGTTTCTGAGCAGCCACTGCTTTCGAGATGCACCTGGTGTAGTCACTATTAGAATACCTGCGAAACCAGCTGATACATATTCTGTTAAAGCAGCATTATGTAAGAGTTTCACCTTATAATAATGTTTCCAAAATTACTTTGATGGTACATCAACATGTGACCAGATGAAAGTCACTTTCCCCATAGCCTAAGCGGGCCCACGTTGCCTGCTTGGTCAGAACATTGAAAGGACTACAACTGTGGCGACTCGGTCCCAACAGCCAATCACAGGGTATAACTTTAGCCACCAACAACTAAGTACCA
The DNA here is from genome assembly GCA_020510985.1 of Pholidichthys leucotaenia. NCBI lineage: Eukaryota > Metazoa > Chordata > Actinopteri > Cichliformes > Pholidichthyidae > Pholidichthys > Pholidichthys leucotaenia. The sequence continues at coordinate 323,781,282 of CM035843.1, read as the reverse complement.
TGTGATAGGCTGTTGGCATTGAGGTCAGAGTCACCATAGTTGCAGTTAGGCTAATTACTGTACTGAATTTCATAATAAGAGACGTCTGTGTGGTTCAGCTATTCTGATCCCAACATTAGCACACATGATAACTAATTAGCCCCATCCTGCTAGCTCTCACCAGCACTGCACAACATCTCCATTAACCCTTTTCAAATTTGCTCATTCGTATTTTTGCAAAAGTCTGCAGATTGTCTCATATGAATATGAATACAAATTTTGTTTGTCCTATGATGGGAAAATTCAGGTGTTTACAGTACAGGATGGTTGCAAAAAAAATAGAGAATGTGTGATGCTCAAAAATTATATGCACAAAGTGCAAAAATGTAAATGTTAATTATCCGTAGATTGTAACAGCTCCAGCAGACTAAGCATTCTTCACTTGCTGTACTTTTGCTAATTTATTTAGTGATTGGCGTGTTGATATGAAATGATTTGAAAACCAAGTGTTGGGAGTAACATGTTAAAAAGTAATACATTACTGTAACACCTGTCATGAGCCAAGTGCTGGAGTTTTCTGCCAGACTTGGTCTCATGACTTCTTCTGTCCATCACTCATCTGTTGCATCTTATGCCTTTTGGGTTTATGTGTTTTTGTTATTTTCCTGTTTGTGTTAGTGTCATATTTTTATTTCTGTATTATTTATATTTATTTAGTATGTTATTTTTATTCTGTATTTCTCTAGTATTTCCTTTTTCTGTTGACAGCTGTCAGGGGGGTGAAGCTTGTGTGGGCGTGCCCTGTCAGCTGTCAGTTGGGTTCGCCTCCCTCTCACGGCCACAGCAGATTTCATTTTGTATCATTGCTTTCTCCTGCCCGTTCAGGTACCCACACCTGTTGTTTATCATGTTAATGGGTTTTGATCCTTATATAAGGGCTGTATTTTAATTTTTTCTTTGCCGCTGAATTGGTTATCTCCTCTTCGTCTCCACCAGAGCCCAGCTTCACTCTGGTGTGTATTTCTAACATAAGTTTTTCCTCACTCATTTTACTTTGTGTTTTGATCATTCTGTTGAACTTTGTGTTTATTATTTTTTGTCAATAAATATCCAAACTCACAGCTGGCGTGTGGGTCTCAATTCTCTGCCCTAAGAGGCAATTCATGACAACACCACTACTTTTGCAGTAATTGTTGTGTAATTAAATTGCTTTTTCAAATAAGTAACACCATCACAATTACTAAAATTTTAAAAGATTCATTACTCATTATTTTTACATCACCTAACACAGACAATTACACAAACACACTCTACCATACACAGCTGTGCAGCTGACACGATGTGGAGCAAAGACTGCGAATCAATCAATTTGACTGGGACCAAGATGTAGCGAGTTTCTTCTCATGGAAATATTCACATATTATTTTTACTTTCTCAAGGTTAAGGGAAAATGATATGCCACTGTGAAGACCTGCTGCAAATCAAAAAATAGTAACTCAAATCTTCAGAAGCACCTGATTAAACAACATACTTTGGCAAAGCTAGTCGATGAGGAGTGACCCACATCGCTGATGACAGACACACTTCATCTAAACAGCCACGGCTCAAGTTCAAACCCGCTTTGTGGCCCAGCAAGAATTAAAGCGACTGACTGCCAGATATTGAATACATGCTATTTGTTGTCAACAGTGGAGTCAGTTCCCTCCAAATTGCTCATCAGTAAAATACCAGTAACAACCAAACAATGTGGGCCATCTTGCAGAAAAACTTTTTTTCTGATAAAGAATATTAAGAGATAAATTTTGAGCTAAAAAAAAACTGAGGACCTGGATCATGTCTCTGCCACAGCTGAGGTCAAGGAGAGCTCAAGGAGCACTCAAAGAGCTCATTGATCTTCCGACGATCTCTCATGGATCTTTCAATAATCTCTCCATGATCTTTCAATGAATAGCAAATTTTTCCACCCCAAAGGCAGAGATTGCTGAGAGATCATCGGGAGATTGTTGAGTGCTTTTTGAGAAATCACTTCTCTTTCGGGCTCATTGACAGATTGTTTTGCACTGAGTCAAAAATCTTTGAGGACAGTGGAGATCATTGAAAGATCACTGAGCGATAGATGAGATTGTTGAGCAGTCAAGGAATTCTAAATGAGTGCTCAGTGATCTCACTGACCTCCCAGTGATCTCTCAGTGATATTTCAATGAACACCAAATTTGTCCACCCTGAATGGAGAGATGGCTGAGAAATCAGTGTGAGATTGCTCAGCATTTGATGAAAGGCCAGTTGAGTTCAATGAAGGATCACTGAGAGATCATTGGGAGATCACTTCCCTTTGGTGATTGTTGACAGTTTTGGAATGAGTCAAAACTTCGAGGACTGTGGAGATCACTGAATATCATTGAGAGATCACTGGAAGATCTTGGCGATGGCTGACAGATCATTTAAAGTTCGTTTAGAGAGCTGGCCATTTTGTCATCAGTCAGTGATCCCTCACCAGTCTCCACTCCAGTGTAAAGGGGTATAAGTTATTTGTTTGGTCTCTATGTTTTTTTATTGGCAAATGCCTTCCTACAAAAAAAAATAAAAAAAAAATAAAGGGATTTTATTTTCCTTAATGCTTTGTTACTAATCTCATACTTCATCCCCACGATTACTCTTTGGGTCAATAACTTTCTTGTGCCTGAAAATACCGGGTCAAATGAGTGTTTTAAGACCTGTGATTGACTTTTTTATGACAGATACTGTCATATTTGCCCCTCGAAATATGACAACATGAAATAAAAATGACTCAAGAACAGAGCAAATCATTTCAACAGTTTATTGCTCCCAATACAACTCATGGGTAGCAAACACAAAGTAGCTGTGATGACAGATACAACTTGCAGTTTGTTAGATACCAAACATCGTAGTGTAAAGAAAGACTTAAGGATGCCGCAGGGAGGAGCGGACGGTGGCTGGATAAATAGGAAAACTACATAATAGCAAACAAGGGACAGCTGTGTCAAACTATGAACTAAGAAGTAGAGTATAGGATCATCATGGTAAACAGAAAATAAGATTGCAACAATAAGGCTAAGCAGGAACACAAACCAGGAAATACTTCAAAATAAGAGTGGACCGAAGGCCTGAGAGAACACTAATAATAATAATGAATAATAGAACATAATTTAAAGAGTGGGACATGTTCATCAACACATCCCCCATGATAGATAAGACTCCCACTTCCCCAATATCCAACCGTGGGAGACACCAGTTCTCATTGTGCTTAATGGAAGATATGTTTTGTCAGCAAACTGACCCTCAGACTCCTGGAAGAGAATGGATGGTTGAATCACAGGCCATGTGAAAACACTGGCTTTAAGAGTGGAGAAGCAAACAGCAACAGTCAAAAACAGTGCCTAAACCTCACCATGTACCCACCATGGTGACTGACAAAAATAGTTTTTGCCAAGATCTGATTTTTGTTTGCTCTCAGAGAAGCTTTTGATGAGTTGTAAGTTAAGAGCATCATGTAAAAAATCTTGTCAGATCTACATTGGCTGACCTGGATGCCCAGCACAGCTGCATACGAGTGCTTCAGGATTCCTTTTCTGAAGTGAAGAATCATATCAATCCAACACACTCCACACAGAGACTACATTAGAGGGCCTTGCTGGGATGAGAAAAAAAAAATCTTTGCTCTTCAAAGTGAATTGGCTATTTTGATCGCCGCTGAACCAAACGGGAACTGATTCTTGTGATACTTTCATTAATTAAAAAGATGCACACTCTTTTAAGATTTGTAAGGTCCTATGTTCTGAAACTAAGGATGCCTCACTCAACAGGTACAGAGGATAAAGAAAGCTGCTGTATATACTGTACTTCCCTTATGCACAGAAACATTTCTTTATGTACCAGTATTTGTGTGTTGTGTATAACCCCAATTCCAGTGAAGTTGGGATGTTGTGAAAAATGAAAATTAAAACAAGTACAATGATTTAAAAATAATTTTCAACCTATATTCAAGTGAATATACTACAAAGACAAAAATATTTAATGTTCAAACTGATAAAAAAAAATTGCAATTATTCACTCATTTTGAATTTGATGCCCGTAACGTGTTCCAAAAAATCTAGGACAAGAGCAAGAAAAGACCAGGAAAGTTGAGGAATGCTAAAAAAAAAAAAAAATACCTTTTTGGAACATTCCACAGGTGAACAGGTTAATTGGAAACAGGTGAGTGTCATGATTGGATATAAAAGGAGCATCCCTGAAAGGCTCAGTCGTTCACAAGCAAGGATGAGGTGAGGTTCACCTCTTTGTGAACAACTAGATGGGCAAAAAGTCCAACAGTTTAAGAACAATGTTTCTCAATGTACAGTTGCAAGGAATTTATGGATTTCATCATCTACAGTCCATAATATCATCAAAAGATTCTGAGAATTTGGAGTAATTTCTGCACTTAAATGGCAAAGCCGAAAACCATCACTAAATGGTGCTGACAGTCTTCCTATGATGGCGTTTCCTCACTCTGGTACTCAGTGCTCAACCATGTTTTAACTATGCCTCTTATTACTTGTGGGTGGGGTGGGTCGGGGTGGGAGGAGGTAGGGTCTGGGGTTAGTTGAGGGGGATTGTCAGCACCAGGAGCTGGTCTCAGCTCACAGCTGCAGAGACACCAAAACAGGGGCCACCCTAGTCCAGGCAGACAGCGTGAGTCCACATCAGAACCATTAGGCTGTGACTGGACTCCCCCATCCCACCAAGCCAGGGCCACCACCACAGCAGCATCTCCACTGCCAGAGCCAATTATAGCTCCCAGTTCCAAGTGCCCCCCCCCCAGTGAGGAAACACTAGAGCTGAAAATAGTATAAGATAAAATAAAATACAATATAATACGATAAGAAGCAGAGTAAGATCATGAATACAAATAAATAGAAAGAAAATAAAATGGTTAAGAATAATTATACCCATGTTTAAAATGTAATTCATTCATTCATTCATTCATTCATTCATTTTCTTCCGCTTAATCCTTTTCGGGTCGCGCGGGGGCTGGAGCCTATCCCAGCATCTTTGGGCGAGAGGCAGGGTACACCCTGGACAGATCGCCAGTCCATCGCAGGACCAACACAGACAGACAGACAACCATTCACTCTCACACTCATACCTAAGGAGTATGCGTGTTGTGTGAGTATCCTTTATACTGCGGACTTCTCACACAACACAACACACTGCCATCTACAGAAGTTCTCTGATGACTCTGCGATCGTTGGCCTCATCTCCAATGGAGATGAAGCTGAGTACAGAGGGCTTATCCAGGACTTCGTGGACTGTGGCCATCGGAACTGCCTCCAGATCAACGCGAGGAAAACTAAGGAGCTGGTGGTGGATTGCCGCAGGCATGGGCAGCCCCTCACAGTACCAGTAAATATACAGGGAACAGACATCGAGATGGTGACATCCTATAAGTACCTGGGTATTCATCTGAACAATAAACTAGACTGGTCACACAATACTGATGCACTCTACAAGAAGGGACAGCGCAGGCTGTTCCTGCTGAGGAGACTCAGGTCTTTTGGTGTACAAGGGGCGCTGCTGAAGTCATTCTATGACACGGTGGTGGCATCAGCCATCACTTTTGGAGTGGTCTGCTGGGGCAGTGGCATTACTGCAGCCGATAGGAAGAGACTGAACAAACTGATTAAGAAAGCTAGCTCTGTCCTGGGGCAGCGCCTTGATCCGATGGAGGAGATAGGAGAGAGAAGGACGGTGGCTAAACTGTCATCTCTGCTGGAGTCCGAGTTCCACCCTATGCAGGACATACTGAATGCACTGAGGAGCTCATTTAGCAGCAGACTACATCATCCCAGGTGCACAACCGAGAGGTTTCGTAGGTCCTTCCTACCAACGGCTGTCAGACTGTACAACCTAAGCAGGGCTGCTCGCAGAGATAGCAAAAAGACGTAACAAACTAATAGTTTTTTGAATGCAAAAGATGCAATAGACTTACACAATGGTCCCCTCCGGCATACAACTAGGAACATACCGGTCGCTATGGAGGGTGAGAATATGTATGGGCACATAATCATACCATGTAGGATAACTAAGTAGATGGTTATGCTGTTTCATTCCATCTAGCAACAATGCTCTGCACTGTGTGTGTTTATATATTTACATATTTATTCCATCTAGCTACAATGCTCAGCACTGGGTGTGTTTATATATTTATATATCTACATATTATTCCATCTAGCTACATTGCTCCGCACTGTGTGTGTTTATATACTTGCATATTTATTCCACCTAGCTGCAATGCTCCGTACTGTGGGTGTTTATATATTTACATATTTATTCCATCTAGCTACAATGCTCTGCACTGTGTGTTCATATATTCATATATTTATTCCATCCAGCTACAATGCTCTGCACTGTGTGTCTGTGTGTGTGTGTATATATATATATTTTATAGTAATACGTACATATGTATATTAGCTGCTCTTGCTTGCTTGTTTTTTTCTTGCCTTCTGATTGTTGCTCTGAGTGTTGCTATCCCTGTGCTGTTGCAATCCTGGAATTTCCCCGTTGTGGGACTAATAAAGGCTTATCTTATCTTATCTTATCTTATCTTAAGGACAATTTAAAAATATATAAATAAATAAAATAGCCAAATAAGTATATAAACATCCATCCATCCATCCATCTTCTTCCGTTTAATCCTTTTTGGGTCACGGGGGGGGGGGGGGGGCTGGAGCCTATCCCAGCATCTTTTGGGCAAGAGGCAGGGTACACCCTGGACAGATCGCCAGTCCATCGCAGGACCAACACAGAGAGACAGACAACCATTCATGCCAAAAAACATGCAAGTTAGGTCAACTGGCATCAAACTGGGGAAGTATATAAACATGAATGATAAAATTAGTTAAAAGCTAAACTAAAAAGGTGAGTGATAGATAGATAGATAGATGTACGTTATTGATCCCAAACTGGGAAATTACAGTGTAGCAGCAGCATGACAGTAGACATCCAAACAACAGAAACACACACATGACAGACAAAGGGATTACCCATGGAAAGTAAAAACTAACACGACTATAAAACCTATATACATCATAGCTTAATATATGATGACCTGTATAAACACATGAATCATCCCATTGCACAAAGAAGGACTATCAGGAGCAGAGTGAAAATGTGATGTACCAGTTAGTCTGTAAGGTGCAGTGTGGCAGCATAGCTATGACCAGAATACAACATCATAGTGAGTTATTGTACAGTGAAATTGCATGTGGCAGGAAAGATTTCCTGTACCTGGCGGTTCGACAACGAAGCTGTAGTAGTCTACTGGAGAAAGTGCTTCGCTGTCTGTCTAGTGTGTGGTGGAGGGGGTGATCAGGATTGTCCATGATGGGTCGCAGTTTATTTAGTGTTCTCCTCTCCACCACTGTCTCAAAGGTCTCCGGTCTGAGACCAATTACAGAGCCAGCCCTCTTGATAATCTTGTCAAGTCTGTTGGTATCTCTGGCCCTGATACTGCTACCTCAACAGACAGCAGCAAAGAAGATGGCACTGGTGACAACAGTCTGGTAGAAAAGCTCCAGCATCCCACAGCACATGTTGAAGGATCTCAGCTTTCTCAGGAAGTAGAGTCTGCTCATCCCCTTCTTGTGCACAGCATCGGCGTTGGATCTCCAGTCCAACCCGCTGCTGATCCTGATATCCAGATATTTGTAGTCCTCAACCACTCCCACATCCTCCCCCCTAATCTGCAGTGGCTGAGAAGGAGCCTTCCTCTTCCTGAAGTCAATCACCATCTCTCTGGTCTTGCTCACATTCAACCTCAGGTGATTCTGCACTGTCCACTCCACAAATCTGCCTACCAGTGCCCTGTACTCCCCCTCCTCTCCTCCTCTTATACACCCCACAACAACTGAGTCATCAGAGAATTTTTGCAGGTGGCATGACTCAGTGTTGTACTGAAAGTCAGTGGTGTATAAGGTAAAAAGAAAAGGAGAGAGCACAGTCCCCTGTGGAGCTCCCGTATCACTAGCCACCACTCCAGAAAAGACACTGCCCAGCCGGACAAACTGTGGCCTGCCTGTCAGGTAGTCAGTAATCCAGGAGATCACAGAGCTGTCAACCCCCATCACCTGCAGCTTCTCACCCAGCAGCAGTGGCTGGATGGTGTTAAAGGCACTGGAGAAATCAAAAAAAGTGATTCTCACAGTATCTCCTCCACCATCCAGGTGCAGATGGGCTCGTTGCAGCAGGTAGATGACAGCATCTTCAACTCCTAAATGGGGCTGATATGCAAACTGCAAAGGGTCCAGCCACGTCTTCACCTGCGGCCTCAGGTGGGCTAAGACCAGTCTCTCCAGGACCTTCATCACATGAGATGTGAGGGCAACTGGTCGGTAGTCATTCAAATCCGATGGAGATGACTTCTTGGGGACAGGAACCAGGCAGGATGTCTTCCACAGCACCGGTACTCTCTCCAGACTCAGGTTCAGGTTGTACAGGTGTTTCAGTACCGGAGCTAGTTGGTTGGCACAGGTCCTCGGGGTCCTTGCGGAGATGCCATCAGGGCCCGAAGCCTTACGCTGACGGAGTCTCTCCAGCTGTTTCTCCACCAGATCTGTAGTCACCGTGAAGTGAGGAAGGGTCCTGGTGCCCCCTGAGGAGGAGGAGGGGGGAGATGGAGAAAGGTTCTGCACGGGAGCGTGGGTGGGGAGGGGTGTTGGGGGATCTGGTTGTGTTGCTCGGGTGACAGACTGTGAGTTGAACCTATTAAAAAACAGATTCAGTTCCTCAGCTCTCTCCTGGCTCCCAGATGGCTGCCCGACTCTCCCCTTGTACCCAGTTATTTGTTTCATTCCCTCCCACACATCTTTAGTGTTGTTTTGCCTGAGTTTCTCTTCCAACTTTCTCCTATAATTGTCCTTGCACCTCCTCAGTATCTCTCTCAGCTCATGCTGCACTCCCCTCAGCTTCTCCTTGTCTCCAGCCCTGTTCTTTTTGTTCAGAAGTGCTTTCAGGTCACTGGTGACCCATGGTCTGTTGTTGGAGAAGCAGTGTACAGTATGAGCTGGCATGGTCATGTCTTCACAGAATCTAATGTATTCTGTGATGCAGTCGGTCATATTGTCTATGTCCACCCCATGTGGTTCACAGAGTACGCTCCAGTTTGTCGTCTCAAAGCAGTCCTGTAGTGCATCAGCAGCCTCCTGTGTCCACCTCCTCACAGTCCGTGTATAAGCAGGCTGCCTTTGCACAAGGGGGACATACTTGGGTGTTAACATGACCATGCAGTGATCTGATTTACCAATGGGGGGTAGAGCTGTGGCACTATATGCATCTCTGACATTGGCATACAGTAAATCCAGTGTTTTGTTTTCTCTGGTGGGACAGTCAACAAACTGGTGAAAGTTTGCTGGTGTTTTTCCCACTGAGACATGGTTAAAATCACCTGTGATGGCCATGAATGCATCCGGGTGCTTCTCCAGTAATGTGGCCACAGTGGAGCTGATGACGTCACAGGCCACCGCTGCGTCAGCTGACGGAGGGACGTAGACGATAACAGCGCACTTCATTTCTCGCGGCATATAAGAAGGTCTCATACTAACAGCCAGCAGCCTTGAGCCTCCTTTTAAAAATATCAACGTTCTCTGCAGCCCTGAGGTCCTCTGGCAGGTCATTCCACAGACGTGGATCGAAAAACTGGAACAATGCCTCACTGTGGGTGTTTGTCCTAACTTTAGGTATCATTAAAAGGCCAGTACCAGAGGACTTCAGGGTCGGCAAGGGATGGTATGGTAAAAGCAGATCAAATAAATAAGGACCAAGACCATTAAGAGTTTTAGAAACTAATAAAAAAAAACTTTAAAATCAATTCCATAACACACAGGGAGCCAATGCAGCGATTCTAAAACTGACGTAATATGTTCTCTCTTTCTGGTCTTTGTCAGCACACAGGCTGCTGAATTCTGTAATAGTTGTAAATTACTGATCATCTTTTTAGGAAGACCAGAAAGGAGAACTCTGCAATAATCAATATGACTGGAAATAAAAGCATGCATTAGCATCTCTGTGTTTTCTTGAGAGAGAAATGGGTGGACTCTGGCTACATTCTTTAGATGAAAAAAATCCAATTTTTAAAACATTATTAATCTAACTGTAATGGGGGAACAGCCCCGCCATGTAGGGATGAAAGTCGTAAACACCTGCCCTGGGTGACTACTGGGATGTCAGATCTACTGTAGATGTGAGACCCCCAGTGTCAGTAGCCCTTGTACCCACATCAGTGGGTAAGTTGTGACCTGCTTGGCTGGACTGTCTGGCTTGAGGAGGGTGGAGTGAATGTGGATTAAGTGGGACACCATATGGTGTATAGGGGTGGTGAACTGAACGTGGATTACAAGGGCCCAAAACTCTCATTAATAGCCAGAGATTACTTGCTTATAAAAAAGCGTGAACACATCACTCCTGTTTTAGCTTCCCTTCACTGGCTTCCTTTCGGCTTTAGGACTGTGACTAGGATTCTTCTTTGACTTGGCACAGAGGCGTCGTCTCTTCGAATTTAGTCTGCTGGTAGGATCATTAGCTTCCCCAGGCGAGCCCGGGTACTGGCGGAAGGCGCGACGAGAACGTCTTGCCAAACTGGACCAGTTCTGCAAAATCTGGCGCCTAAAACCAAGCCCAGCAAAAACCGTCTCCAGTGTATTCCATCTCCACAATGCAAAAGCTGCCAGAGAACTAAACATCCACCTGAGCGGACTCAAGCTTAAGCATGCCCCAAATCCAACTTATCTTGGAGTGACCCTTGATAGGACCTTATCCTTCAAGGAACATCTAAAGGGGACGGCTGCTAAGGTGAAGGTACGAAACAACCTGCTCTGCAAGCTCGCTGGTGCAAAATGGGGGGCGGCAGTCTCCACCCTGCGCACCTCAGCACTGGCCCTTTCATACTCTGTAGCAGAATATTGTGCCCCTGTCTGGTCCAGGTCATCTTACTCACACCATGTAGACACCCAGCTCAACTCAACAATGAGAACTATAACTGGAACAATCCGCTCAACACCACTCCCCTGGCTCTCTGTACTGTCAAACATAGCCCCTCCACACATCCGGCGAGCAGCATTAACTCAAAGGATGCTCCAAAAAGTTAAAGATTTTCCTCACTTGCCAATCCATGCAGATATCTACACCCCACCCACTGCCCGACTTTCATCCAGACGGCCGATTTGGAAAAACCCTCCCCCAGCTGACTTTACCATCCAGACAGCTTGGCAAGAGGAATGGGAGACCAAGGAGGTCCCAAACAAACAGCTGGTGATAAACCCCAACCAACAGGTCCCGGGCACCAACCTCCCAAGGAGACAGTGGTCTACACTCAATCGCTTCAGGACTGGACATGGCCCCTGCTTGGCCAGCCTTCACAGATGGGGCAGTAGCCCTAGCCCACTGTGCGCATGTGGAGAGGAGCAAACAATGGAACACATCATAGAGGTTTGCCCGCTCCAAAGACTGGAAGGAGGATTACACACCCTCCATACAGCAAACCAGGAGGCAACTGCTTGGCTTAAGGACTTTGCATTCGCTAAATAAATAAAAAAAAACTGGCTTCCTGTCCATTTTAGGATGTTTTAAAGGTTTCATTGTTTACTTTTAAGGCCTTAAATGGATTTATACCATCCTATTTGTCAGAACTTGTTTTCACTCATTTACCTGTAAGAGCACTGAGATCAACTAACCAGATGGTCTTAGATGTAAAACGGAGAGGTGATCGAGCTTTTGCAATAATAATAATAATAATAGCTGCTCCAAGACAGTGGAACAGTTTACCTGTCCACATACGCACTGCTGAGACATTAATTGATTTTAAATCACTGCTGAAGACATATCTATTCTCAGTGGCATTTGGTTCAATTAGAGAGAGAAAACTCAGCAGTTGGCTGTATTCTGAGCTGTTTTAACTCTATTTTCTTTTGATGCATTTTATTTCTATTTATCGTGTATGTTAAGTTGACCAGCTTGATTTTTAACTCTGTTTCGATGTACAGCACTTTGGTCAACTTGATTGTTTTTAAATGTGCTCTATAAATAAATTTGACTTTGATTTTAACTTTGACTAAGTTGCGCTACTTAACAATAACAGAGCTAACTGATGGTGGCCCTCTCCCTCTGCAGTGGATTTAAAAAGTCTACACACCCCTGTTCAAATGCTAGGTTTTTGTGATGTAAAAAAATGAGACCAAGATAAATCATTTCAAAACTTTTTCCACCATTAATGTGACCTATAACCTGTACAACCCAATTAAAAGACAAACTGAAATCCTTTAATGGGAAAAATAAAAAAACGTAGAATACCTTGCTTGCATAAATATGCACACCCTTAAACTAATACTTTGTTGCAGCACCTTTGGCTTTTATTACAGCACTCAGTCTTTTTGGGTAGGAATCAATTAATGTGGCACATCTTGATGTGGCAATATTTGCCCACTCTTCTTTCCAAAAATGCTCCAAATCTGTCAGATTGCGAGGGCATTTCCTGCACACAGCCCTCTTCAGATCACCCCACAGTTGTTCGATCGGACTCAGGTCTGGACTCTGGCTGGGCCATTCTAAAACCTTAATCTTCTTCTGGTGAAGCCATTCTTTTGTTGATTTGGATGTGTGCTTTGGGTCATTGTCATGCTGAAAGATAAAGTTTCTCTTCATCTTCAGCTTTCTAGCAGAAGCCTGAAGGTTTTGTGCCAACACTGACTGGTATTTGGAACTGTTCATAATTCCCTTCACCTTGACTAAGGCCCCAGTTCTAGCTGAAAAAAAAAAAACAGCCCCAAAGCGTAATGGTGCCACCACCATGCTTCATTGTAGGTATGGTGTTCTTTTGGTAATGAGCAGTGTTGTGTTTGCACCAGATATACCTTTTGGAATTATGGCCAAAAAGTTTAACCTTGGTTTCAATGGACCATAACACATTTGCCCACATGGGTTTGGGAGAGTTCAAATGCGTTTTTGCAAAATGTAGCCAGGCCTGGATGTTTTTCTTTGTAAGAGAAGGCTTCCGTCTTGCCACTCTAGACGGGAGATTGTTGTCACATACAGTACAGCCAGTACTTGCCAGAAATTCCTGCAGCTCCTTCAGTGTTGCTGTCAGCCTCTTGGCAGCCTCCCTGACCCATTTTCTTCTCATCTTTTCATCAATTTTGGAGGGACGTCCAGTTCTTGGTAATGTCACTGTTGTGCCATATTTTCTCCACTTGATGATGACTGTCTTCACTGTGTTCCATGGTATATTTAATCGCTTGGAAATTCTTTTGTACCCTTCTCCTGACTGATACCTTTGAACAATAAGATGCCTCTGATGCTTTGATAGCTCTCTGCTGATCAGGGCTTGTGCTGTAAGATGTGACTACAAAAATGTCAGGAAAGGCCTACTCGAACAGCTGAACTTTATTTGGTGTTAATCAGAGGCACGTTAAATGGTGGCATGTGTGTACTGACTCCCATTTAACATAAGTTTGAATGTGACTGGTTAATTCTGAACACAGCCACATCCCCAGTTATAACAGGGTGTGCATATTTATGCAACCAGGTTATTGTAAGTTTTTTATTTTTACCCTTAAAAGATTTCAGTTTGTTTTTCAATTGAGCTGTACAGGTTATAGGTCATATTAATGGTGGAAAAAGTTTTGAAATGATTTCTCTTGGTCTCATTTTTTTACATCACAAAAACCTGGCATTTGACCAGAGGTGTGTAGACTTTTTATATCCACTGTAGCTCTAGCACGCAGGTGGGGCGTCCCTACCCCAGGGCAACTCACAAATGATGATTGTATACCACAACTTTACGTGGGACAGTGTTGGCTGTTCATTAAGGAGAACCCTTGTTCTTAATGGCATCAACATAACAGCGACAGACCCCACAAAATGTTTCATCAATATTTTAACTCAGGTGTCACCCTTAGTCACAGCATCAGTAGTAGACTTGTGACGTGACACACTAGCCTAAAACACACATTGAAGGGGACAGCAAAGGCATGCTATTTGGCGAAGCTTAAAGGGGTAAATGGGCTGGATCCCTACCAACATACAACGTGGAGTTCGGATGTAAACATTCTGCCTAACTTCGACCAAGCCTTCATTTATAATTATATGATTTTAACTGTACGTCCATATACAGTTAGGCCCAGAAATATTTGGACCGTGACACAAGTTTTGTTATTTTAGCTGTTTACGAGAACATATTCAGGATACAATTATATAATCAATATGGGCTTCAAGTGCAGACTCTCAGCTGTAATTTGAGAGTATTCACATCCAAATTGGAGCAAGGGTTTAGGAATTACAGCTCTTCAATACGTAGCCGCCTCTTTTTCAAGGGACCAAAAGTAATTGGACAATTGACTCAGAAGGCTGCAAAAAAAATAACAAGGCTGCATGGGCTCTTTCCTCGTTAACCTGTCATCAGTTAAGCAGTTAAAAGGTCTGGAGTTGATTCCAGGTGTGGCATTTGCATTTGGAAGCTGTTGCTGTGAACACACAACATGCAGTCAAAGGAGCTCTCAATGGAGGTGAAACAGACCATCCTGAGGCTGAAAAAAAAAAGAAGAAATCCATCAGAGAGATAGCAGAAATGTTAGGAGTGGCCAAATAACAGTTTGGTACATTCTGAGAAAAAAGAGTGCACTGGTGAGCTTGGGAACTCAAAAAGGCCTGGATGTCCACGGAAGACAACAGTGGTGGATGATCGCAGAATCCTTTCCATGGTGAAGAACAACCCCTTCACAACATTCACTCAAGTGAAGAACACTCTCCAGGAAGTAGGTGTATCAGTATCTAAGTCTACCATAAAGAGAAGACTTCATGAGAGTAAATACAGAGGATTCACCACAAGGTGCAAACCATTAATCAGCCTCAAAAATAGAAAGGCCAGAATTGAATTGCCAAAAAACACCTGAAGAAGCCAGCCCAGTTCTGGAACAGCATTCTTTGGACAGATGAGACTAAGATCAACCTGTACCAGAATGATGGGAAGAAGAAAGTTTGGAGAAGAATTGGAACAGCTCATGATCCAAAGCACACCACATCTTCTGTAAAACATGGTGGAGGCAGTGATGGCATGGGCATGCATGGCTTCCAATGGCACTGGGTCACTTGTGTTTATTGATGATGTGACAAAAGACAGAAGCAGCTGGATGAAATCTGAAGTGTATAGGAATATCTTTCTGCTCAGATTCAGCCAAATGCAGCAAAGTTGATTGGACGGCGCTTCACAGTACAGATGGACAATGATCCAAAACATACTACTAAAGAAACCCAGGAGTTTTTTAAAGCAAAGAAGTGGAATATTCTGCAATGGCTGAGTCAATCACCAGATCTCAACCCAATCGAGCATGCATTTCACTTGCTCAAGACAAAACTTAAGGCAGAAAGACCCACAAACAAGCAACAACTGAAGACAGCTGCAGTAAAGGCCTGGCAAAGCATCACAAAGGAGGAAACCCAGCGTTTGGTGATGTTCATGGGTTCCAGACTTCAGGCAGTCATTGCCTGCAAAGGATTCTCAACAAAATATTGAAAAGTAACATTTTACTTAGGGTTATGTTTATTTGTCCAATTACTTTTGAGCCCCTGAAATGAGGAGCGTTTGTATAAAAATAGCTACAATTCCTACATGCTTAATCATATATTTTTGTTCAACCCCTTGAATTAAACCTTAAAGTCTGCACTTCAATTCTGTTGTAGTTGTTTCATTTCAAATCCAATGTGGTGGCATGCAGAGCCCAAATCATGAAGATTGTGTCACTGTCCAAATATTTCTGGGCCTAACTGTACATACAAAGTTTTTAGTAACTTTAGGTCTTTGCAGCAAGCCCAAGTGCAGTTCACAGATGGATGGGTGCATGACTTGGAGATGTACAAGGCAGACCTGAAGACATTTGTGCACACAAAGGTATGTTTTTTTTTTAATTTCCTCTCTTGTTATGCTAAACATTGTTCTTTCCCTATACAACCAGATGAAATTAAAATGTGCAGCACTCTGAAAATATTTTTCAAAATGTCCAGAAATTATATAATTTTCAACTACTGTGAAGAAATGTGAAGTTGTCGTTTATTGTTTTAAATCTGTGTAAAACATTTATCAAATGGTTTACTTTGTTTTGATTATACAGATTTGCTTGTTATGATTACACCTCTCCTGCTTAATCTATTGTAATTCTGAATGCGTTGTTGTGTACCAGAAGAGCTGGATGACATGGTTGCCTGTGATAACCAAAACTGTGCAGTTCAGTGGTTCCATCTAGGATGTGTGGGACTCAGTCAAGCAGCAGCCCCACAACAGCAGTGGTTATATGACATATACACACTAGAAGAATACTATAGCATGTGTCTTGTTATATAGTATAACATTGACATGTGAAACACATTGATGCATGTCATTTTATATTCCTGTATTTTTTTTATTTTATTTTTTTTTTACTATAGGTTTTCCATAATCCTGGGCTGTTTTCATTTCGGTTGTGTGTTCTGTAACTGTCTTTTATCTAATCCTTCTCTCATACTTACAGTAACTGCACAGTAGCATGGTGGAGCACCCACAATTTCATTGTCCTATTCTGTTCTTTGTGACTTGAAAGTGTCCCACATTTTACAAGGTTTTTGAAAAGTATTACAGCCAAAAAGACCCATTTTTTGGACTGTGCTTTGCACACATTCTGTACAATGTTTTCCACAACTTAAATTATGCTCAGAATTTGTCATAAATCTGCCCGGATGGGGCAGGAAGGGAGACCCAAGCGCTGAACTGTGAATTGCTTAAGTTTAATAACAAAAATACAAAACATAATAAAGGAAAAACACCTACTTAACTGGAAGGAAAACAAGGAGATAACGGCAAACAGGAACACCAGGGGAGAGTGGGGCTCACGTCTGGAGAAGAATGAGGGCTGAGGCGTGGAGCATGCACTGGAGAGGAAATATGACGTGGCACTCCCCTCTGAACACACAGTAGGACGCTGCAACGAGTAGTGTTGCAGCCATCCATAAATAGGCACAAGGGAAATCAACAAATGATGAGCAGGTGTGGGTCACATGATCAAGGGGTAATTAATCCAAAATAACGACAGCCGAAAACTTGAGTAAATACAGGAAGTAAACACAGCATGCTGTCAATAAGAGCACAGGAGGAAATGGCAAAAGGTGGCTGACTATAAATATGGAATAAATACAAAATGAGAACAGACCAGATAAATACAGACAGGGAAAAATGAACCATAAAAAAGTAATACAAATACTACCATACAAATATCAATATGACAAAAGGAGGGCCAAAGATAAAGGTGAGGGTATGCTCATGTCATATCAAACAGATGGTCTCCCAATATCCCTGAGCCAACGGGCTGCAGGGCATGACACCCCCCCCCCCCTTTCCGGAGGCGGAAGCTGGAACCTGTGCCTCTTACGGACCGCAGGGACTGTGACGAGGAAACCAGGTGGCGAGGATGACTGATCAGCGGAGAAAACAAATGAAGTGATGGCTGACCAGCGAGGAAACCAGATGGAGAAGATGGCTGACCAGCGAAGAAGCCAGGTGAACAGGATTGCTGACCAGGGTGGCTGACCAGCGAGGACACCAGGCAAAGGAGATGACTGATCAGTGGGAGAACCAGATGAAGAACACAGATGATCAGTGAGGAAACCAGGCGGGGAAGACAGCTCATCAGTGGCGACCTCAGGCGAAGACAGATGACCCTCGGCAACCTCAGGCGAAGATGTATGACCCATGGCGACCTCAGGCAAAGATGGAGGACCCTCGGCGACCTAAGGCAAAGGCGGAGGGCCCACGGTAGCCTCAGGCGAAGGTGGAGGATCCTCAGTGACCTCAGGCAAAGGCTGATGACCACTGGCGGAACCCAACGCAGCAGACTGATGGACCTCAGTGGGACCAGGCAAAGGGGACTGAAGACCATCAGTGGGACCAGACTTGGACTCGGACAGAAAAATAGAGACAGACACCGGGTTAACATCACCGGCAGCAGTGGAGCCCAACGAAGAACACTTAGAGGCAGTTGGCAGCTGCAACTGGTTCTCCTCATCAAAAGCAAAACAAGACCTCTCTAAAACTGATAATGTGAAACAAAAAAAAGAGGACTTGCCTTAGCTCAAGCTCCACTGCTGTCCAGGACTCCGACGATCCAGGCTGGGGTATCTTGAATCCGCTCGCCGGGAATTCCTCCCTGACACGACCACCTCAGACAGGGAGGAAGAAATAGACACCAGAATACTATTACTGGCAGCAGTGGAGCCCGGTGAGGAGAACTCAGGAGCAGAGGACATCTGCAGCTGATTCTCCCCGTCATGAGCAAGACAAGATTTCTCTAGATCTGATAATGCAGAAACAGAACAGCGTACTTGCCTTGTCTCAAGCTCCACTGTTGTCCAGGACTCCGGCAACTCTGCTGTGGCTGCCCTTGCACCAGGCATGATGGTGGGTGGCCCTTCAGAGGTAGTGGCTGAAGAAGGTGGAACCCCAGATGTGGTGGCTGATGCTGGGGATCATCTCACCGATGATGCCAGGTCCTGCGATGCCGAAACCAGGGGACACTCACTTTTCGGCTCAGGCTCCGGGACACAGGACACCCTCCTCTCCCGTCCAGAACGTGGCTGCGGGGCTAGAACAGAACTATCCGAAACCGCAGGACCCTCCATCATCCGGCGGCTCCCCCTCAGGACAGGCGGACACACAGGAAACACAGAGGAGGACACTGGAGAAGCAAGGGACGAGACATGAATAACTGCAGCAGCAGGTGGTGAGAGCTCAGCCAAAGTGTGCAGCTGCTGCTGAGCCCTCCTACCGGGAATAAGACAAGGCATTTCATCATTAGGTGTTAGAGAATGAAAATGTACTTGCCTTTATTCCTGTGGTGTGTTTGTGGCTGCGGCAGAAGGCCCAGGTGAATTCCTCTCCATGGCTGCAGTGGGCGGGGGCACCAAGGTAAAAAGTGGAGAAGACAGCCCTACCGGCATGCTGATGGCCTAACACTCAGCAGCAGGAGATGACGCCGTGGAGGAGAGGGGGACAGCAGCAGCAGATGAGGAAGAAGGAGATGATGGGACAGCTGGCGAAGTAGAACGCTGAAAAAATGAGGAGGCTTCTGCTGTGTTTCTCTGAGGCGGCGGCAAAACTGCTGTTAGTGAGCCGCACTTACTTAACTGTAAGGAAAACAAGGAGATAACGGCGTGTGGGAATGCCGGGGGAGACGTGGGGCTTACATCTGGAGAAAAATGAGAGAACAGCCTGGACGGAACCAGGCTGAGGCGTAGAGCACACGCCGGAGAGGAAATACGATGGGGGACTCCCGTCTGAACACACAGTAGGACGCTGCAACGAGTAGCATTGCAGCCGTACTTAAATAGACACAGGGGAAATGAACAAATGATGAGCAGGTGTGGGTCATATGAATGAGGGGTAATTAATCCAAAATAATGACAGCCGCGAACTTGGGCAAATACAGGAAGTAAACACAGCATGCTGTCAAAATAACAGCACAGGAGGAAATGGCAAAAGATATACGTTTTATTTCATTTCAGTGAACCTATAACCATGTGGCAACTGTATACCAAATGAATCCTGAAGAGAATGGAGGTGGCGTCACCCACAGGTCGAAGGGGCACAATGCCCCAATCACGCCATTGAGCACAAACACGATCAGATGAGTTTGGCTTCTTTACTGTACTTAACTGAGTATGCACAAGTTAAGCTGGTTCCTACAGGTAACCAGAGCTGAAACAAAACCTTTCGAGTACAAGGCACACATGCCGGCTTACATGAAGGAAAACTAAGATGCAACTTAAGAACCTGCTGCGACCCCCAGAACAGATGAGAGGATGACTGATGAAGCTAGGTTGAGCCTATAGAAACGGGAACACATTGAGGAAGAAGCCCAGCCAGCGGCTGTGCATACATCCTCCAGGGGTGCACCCTTAAACAATGCCCATGAAGTGGCCAATCCCTGTGTTGAGTGAGCCACCAGCCCAACTGATGGTTCCGCTCCAACCTGCACATACACAAAGGCAATCAGGTCGGCTATCCAATGGGACAGGTGCTGCTTAAAGGCAGGCCTGCCTATTGTGGACTCCCCATAGAGCACAAAAAGCTTGTCTGAAGAGCGGAAAGACCTCATATGGTCAAAATAACCTAAAAGGCCCTACTGGCACAACTAAAGAGCCTCTCACCCTCCGAAGAAGTGTGTGGGGGAGGGTAGAAGGCTTGAAGCATGAGAGGGTGGGAAAAACAACCCCATTAGTAGCACTTTGGTTGAAAAGCTGGGTTGGGCTGCAGGTGGGCCACCCAATCACAATCAAACCAAAGACATGCTGCTTCCACAGCAACCACATTCAATTCACTGACCCTCTTGTCCGAGGCAATTGTCAAGAGAAAGCAGTCCTCCCAGAGATCACACAAAGGTCAGCAATGGAGAGTTGCTCAAAAGGGGGCAAGCATAGAGCCCTGTGAACTTCCTGAAGATCCCAAGTGGGCAGCAAGGACGCTGGGATTGATGGCTCCATCTCACGCCCCTCAAACATTGCTTAGCCAAGGAATGTGCCCAAGGTGACAAGCCATTACATTTCTCATGGGCAGTTGACACTGCTGCCAGGTTGCCCCTGATAGCTGACTCCACCCAACCTCGGTGAAGAGGTACTTGAAGAAAAAAAACAGATGACAGAGATGTAACATGTCAAGGGATTCTCACCCTTGGTCCGACAGCAGTTCAAAACACTCTCCACTTCACCCTGCATTGCAGCTGGGTAAATGGACCCGTGAAGCCTGCATGGCATCTACATATAACCTCCTTCTCTAAACCAAGTTTGCACAGTCGGTCCAGTTCAAGAGCCATACATGAAGCCTCAGGAGCTGAGGATTCATATGCCAAATCCTGCCCTGTGCCTTTGAGAGCACATCCCGTCTGATTGGGAAAGGCCAAATATGGCCCCACAACATCTCATGGATCTCTGCCATCCATGGTCTTTGTGGCCAATTCGGGGCCATCAAAATTACTTGAACACACAGTAGCCTCACCTTCGCGAGGAAAGCTGGCAGAAGAGGCAGTGGTGGAAATGCAACAGTTTCACTGGAGGCCAGGCAACACCCAGAGCATCTGCACCTAGTGGACCTGGCAGGCCGTGCATTGAGACCCGGAGGGAACAGTGGGTGTTCTCCGCCGTTGCAAACAGGTTTGCTTCAGCATGGCCAACTGAAGCCAGACCTGCTTGACTATCTCTGGATGCAG
Organism: Pholidichthys leucotaenia; assembly: GCA_020510985.1. Classification (NCBI taxonomy): domain Eukaryota; kingdom Metazoa; phylum Chordata; class Actinopteri; order Cichliformes; family Pholidichthyidae; genus Pholidichthys; species Pholidichthys leucotaenia. The sequence goes on along the minus strand of CM035843.1, from coordinate 323,760,031 downwards.
TCACCTCCATCCCGAGATGATTATATGCCAAGACTGCTGAGCTGGACCCCAGTGTCCCAGAACAAACTTGCCCTCCCAGACTGCACCCCAGCCTGTTAGGGAGGCGTCGGTTGTAATGGTCACCCTGCAACCCTCTTGGCCCAGGGGACCACCATCTCAGACGGCTGAGGAGTGTCTCCACCACCTGAGAATCATGAGGCCCTCTCCGGAAAGAACTAGCCTCCTCCTTTTGTCTCTGGGCAAAACCACCTTCTGAAGCGCAAACCACCACTGAAGAGGACAAGTATGTAAAAGACACAGTGGCATTACCTGGGCAACTGCAGCAAAGATGCGCCACCGTGTGGCACATCGATGCGCCACTGCGGCAGCACAGTTTACCCTTGGCCAGGGGATCGCGGGGATCGTGAGGTCGTGGGTTCGATCCCAGCCCCCGACCAACAGTGAGCTGTGTGGAGTTTGCATGTTCTCCCCGTGTTGCGTGGGTTTACTCCGGGATTTCTCCGGTTTCCTCCTGCATACCAAAAACATGTAGGTTTAGGGCGCTCGCGCACGCAGTGACCGGCAGCCGGTGGCTTGTCACCAGACTGCAAACCAAATCTACCTACGGGTACAAATAAGTAACAAAAAAAAAAAGAGACCCAAGATCCTCTGGCACAGCTGCACTGACACAGTCATGTGTGAGATGCAGCTCTTGATTCATTCCTTGATAGTATACCTTCTCTTTGGAGTCAGGGATGCCCTCATGGCAACTGAATCTGTAGTGAGCCCAAAGTACTCAACAACCTGGTTGGACCAAGCAGCTTTTCTCCGCATTTAAATGCAACCCAAATGCTGCCAGGTGAGCCAATATGGTCTCCATATGGCTCCTCGCTATGGCTTCGGATGGCACACGAACCAATCCAAACCAACCAAGCCAATCGTCCAGATAATTGAAAACTTGAATGCCCTTCTGCCGTAGTGGGGCAAGTGCAGCACCCATGCACCTGGTGAACGCCCAAGGTGACAGGGACAGACTGAAAGGCAGTGACCAAAGACTTGTCCTGAAGGAACCCTGAGGAACTTCCTTTGGGCCAGATTTATGGGAATATGGAAATCAGCATCTTGAAGATCTACTGTTGTGAATCAATTGCCTGGCCCTATGGCCTGAATAATGTCCTCAGCCTGAGCACCGGACAAGGGAGCACCTTGAGATATCTGCTCAACCGCCTCAAGTCCAAAACTGGATGGAGACCCCCAGTTCACTTAGTTGAATGAATGAATGAATGAATTTTATTTCGGATAGTACAGTACAGGTTAAAAGAAACTGAATAATATAACAACAAGGTCAAATTAGACAATGACTCCTCTGATTATACAATTCAACGTAAGGTTATCCGAAATGGGTGATGGCTGAAGCCGCAGCTTATATTGCCAGTTGTTAGTAGTTAGTTAGTTAGTTAGTTAGTTAATTCCCTCCCACAGCATATGGGGCACTATACAGTGTATAGGGTGGTGCCTATCGCCGTTTCTTTGACCTTAGGCCACACAGCCACTGTAAGTAGCGCAAGCTACAGTGTGTGTGTGTGTGTGTGGGGGGGGGGGGTCAGTCCTCTAGTAGCTCTGTGCATCATGCCCCACTTCACTTGGAGACAAGAAATAGGCAGTGTAAAAAGCCTCGCATCTCTTCTCCTGGAGACAGAGACCATATTATGTTCTTTCTCAGCAGGGCTGAGACCTCTCTGCCCAGAACCATGGAAAGAGTGTCCTCTTATTTTTGCTTCCAAAACCCCTTGAAGTTGGGGAATGAGATCTGAATTGTAGGCGGTATCCACACTCCAGTGTATCGATCACCCATGGACATGAGGTGCACCGACGCCAACTCATGAGGTGCGCTGTGGAGAAGGTTGACATCAGGGGAAGGATACCGTCAGAGGCGCTGGTGGGGCTTGGCAGGACCACGGCCTACATGCTCCTGAGAGCGTGGATGTGAGTGCTGCTGAATTGCACCTGCTGCCAAGAGGCCCTCTGCCTTGGGTGGCCTGGGCTCTGAAAGGAACCTGGCTCTGTGAAACAAAGCCGCTGTGGGTTCTCACACCCCTCAAGAGGTCTCCGGACACTCGACCTGGATGGTCCTGGCTGATGAAAGGACTGCGTGCACAGTCTCACCTTCTGCACCTCGTCCAACACCACCTCTGCTCCAGGCCCAAAGACCTCACCAGGTGCTACCACAGCCTCCAAAACAGCAGCCTTGTCCATATCTGCCAGTCCAGACTGGCTCAACCACACATGCTGCTGGGCCATGGTCAGCTGGGCCAGGGAGTTCCAAGTGCTGTAGTCTGTGAGCTAGCTCCTTGAATCACAGTGACCACCACCCCTACCAAATCCAGTAGAAGATCATTTCTGCTTTTGACCTTAGGTCCCTTATCAGACCTTCTAAATACACTAAAAGAAGTGTATTAACATTTGCCAGCCTAGAGGCCATAGCCACAGACTGGTAGACGCTAGCCACTCACCCATCAGTGGCACGACACTTGCCGTTAGGGTGGCGTATAGACTTGCTGCCTGTGGGGGGAGCTCCAGCCAGCAGTGCAGAGGGAGAGCCACCTTCAACGCACCATCCAAGTCCTGCTCTGCAGCACCACTCAAAATACTGAGTCTAGAACAAGGGGCAGCAGCCTTCTTAGACATGCCCACTACCTCTGCAGATGTTCCACACAGTCATTATAACCTGGCAAGGGAACCTGCCTCTGGGTTGCAGGACCTCTGTCCAAAGCCAAAGCCCTAGATGGAGATGATGGGGGAAGAAGCCCAGCAGATGATCAGAATCAGAATCAGAATCAGAATCAGCTTTATTGGCCAAGTATGCACAACACATACAAGGAATTTGACTTTGGCTAAAAAAAAAAAAAAAAAAAAAACCTGTCCCAGATAGCCACGCCCTGACAGATATATCATAGGGCTCAGGAAGGTTTTCTTGACTGGAGAGACACCATCGACTTCATCATCATCCTCAGAGAGACATCACTCTCCCAATGGTGCTACAGCCATAGCTGATGGTCTTACCCAAGTTATCAGAGGCCATGATAGACACTGCATCAGGATGCGGTCTCAGGGCACAGCGGGAGCCTGGTATCGGGAGCCTGGTATACTGATCCACGCTTTTGTTAGCTCGAGATTAGATTATTGTAATTCTTTATTATCAGGTTGTCCTAAAACATCTTTAAAAAGTCTTCAGCTGATCCAAAATGCTGCAGCAAGAGTTTTAACAGGTACTAGAATGAGAGATCATATTTCTCCAGTTCTGGCCTCCCTTCATTGGCTTCCCATAGAGTTTAGAATTAAGTTTAAAATCTTTCTTCTTACTTACAAAGCTCTAAACAATCAGGCTCCTTTTTATTTAAAAGATCTGATACTAGCACTTGAACCTAGAGGAATGGAGCCCTGGGCTGGTGGCATACCAGTGTCCAGGATAATTCCCCCTCCTTCACTCTCTGCAGAAGCCATTATTCCTCCAAGAGAACAATAGGAGAGAAAACTAGTGAGTTATTATTATTATTATTATTATTATTATTATTATTATTATTATTATTATTAACAGGCCAAAGGGCTGTTCCATGAGGTACAAGCACGCTAGTCAGAAGACAACATAGCAATATCAGATTTCAGTTCCCACCTGGATGCAGTACCACTCCCCCACAAAAGGTGGCGAGAGTGCACCAAGCACAGGAGCGCTCAGTACCCAGACAAAGAAGTCCTCCCCCCCTTTTTTAAGAAGATGATTGTCAGTTGAGAAAAAGAAAACAATACAGAATTAATGGCAAATTGTACCGTGCTGTTAAACTGTTAAGCAATTCCTGCTTGATGAAGGCAAACTATATCACATGTCCCAAGCAGATACAGCATATTGCGTGCTGTTAAGCTGTTAAACAGTTCTTCTGCCTGAAGAGGAGGCACAAAAGTACATCACAAACCTTAAGCAGGTAAGGGTAGTACATACCTCATGCTGCTAAACTGTTAACATTTCCGGCTGAAAAGAAGGAAAGTGTATATTACATACCTCTAAGCAGGCACGGACAGTGCACGTCACGCTGCACAGCTGCTGTAAACCTTCTCTCATTCAGCAGAAAACAACAATTTTATGACACAGCGATGGGGTACCCAGGGTAAGGTAGCCCAAACAGCACAAAAAACATGTTAAACAGACTAGTATAAGCTCTTACCGACCAGGAGGATAGAAAGAGGAAGATTGGGTGGATGCAAGGGGTATATATAAGGTGTGCATCCACAGGTGTGATTAATTTGGTATAATGCTCCTGCCCAGAGGATCATAGTCACATGGTTACAGGTTCACTGAAATGAAATAAAACCAACTCCCGAGCAGCCCAAGCACAGTCTGTGGCCCAGTCAGAGAAGCAAAGACCAACACGCCCCACAGAACCACAGAAATCCATCATTTACCACAGACTGCAAATGCAACACTCACTGCAGCCAAGCAACCGTAAATCCTCAACGCAGCGCACCTGCCTTGAAGCATGGGCTCAATTATTATGACTGTGGCTGTGCCAGCGGCAAGACACCAAGGCCACACCAAATGCGAACAGGCAGTACAAATGTACACAAAGTCAATGGAAAGAGGCAAGCACATGCAAAAATCACGCACTGGCATCCGAGGGACAGCCACTGTCATCGAAGCAAAAGCATCAACATTGGAGAGCAAACCAGCTCGAAAATGAGACACCCACCCGACGAAAGAAGGACTGGGAGCTCCCCAGCCAAATTGGGATGCCGCTGCCACCCACCCAAGGACTCCTGCCACGGACATGCCAACAAGGCCAGCAACGCAAACACGCACCATCCCGCGAAGCCCCACAGGCAGGGACAACCCCCCCCCCCCAGGTGAGCCCCCCATCAGATAATGTAAATCTAAACATGACGTTATTTTGGGGATTTCAACAGCAGGTTGAACACAGCTGCAGAAGTTATGAAGGCAACTTCACCTGTCTGCAACTCACTCAGAGAGTGAATTCATGTCTATTCACGTGTTTACATTGAGTTATAATGTAATCATGCCACATGAAAAATTTGCCTATTCCCGTTTGGTGTGTAGCCACCTTAAAACATGTCATTGTCAACTCTGAAGTGTAAAATTGATGAAAATCATCGGTTTGGACTGATACCACAACAGTGGATGTGCAATGTCTGTTAATGTTGTCAGTCTTGGGGGTTTGTGCACTGAAGTGTTTGACAGTTCTTTTTTTATTCAGCTAAATGCACTTTGTGATGCACCAAGGTCAGTTATCACCAGGATGTAATATATTTTATTTCAAAACAGAAACAAATGTTAATGCTGCTAACAGTGCACATTAAGTTTTTATGAACTTTGAGATACGCCTGAGTAAGATGTGGCCAAAATGGTTATTTACAGAATTTTATTTTTTCCATTCTGTTTATTTAATTATTGTTCATGAGGAAAAATATTTCTACTATAAGTTCTGCTCAACCCCAGCACTGTTTGTCATAAATTGCCCGGGCAGGGGCGGATAGACGACTCCAAAAGCACACTGTGGGTTTGCACATTTAATAATGAAAAAAACAAAATTATAACTGACACAAAAACTTACAGGTACAGGCAGGATACAAAGGACGCCGACGTATGGGGAACACCTGGAAATACAGGGAGACGGGAACTCCAGGGGACGTAAAATTAAGGTCTGGGAACCAGAAGGCTACTGCGAGGAGAAGTCCATGCAGCAGACCTTAAATAGGGACAAACTAATGAGGGTCAGGTGTGGGTAACATGAGTAAGGAAATCTGGACAAATAATAAACAGGTGTGACAGCCCACGCACGGAGTTTGACAGGAGGAAATGACAACGGGACTGTCAAAATAAAAGCACATTCCGGAAACCAATAACAGAAGATGCACAAGCAACCAATAACAACTAATGAAACAAGACAAAGACTAGATAACAGTAAATGACAAGACTGCTAATGAAAAACAAAAGGAAACTAAAGTGAAGACAAGGGAGGCTCTTAAACAAACACAGACAGAAATATAAAATACAAAACCAGATAACCATGAGTACACAAACTACAAGACTCAGACTATGAAGACAAAACTAAGAATACAAGACAACTCATAAATAAACAGACAAATAACAACCCAGAGAACAAAATAAAGAAATGCATGAAAAACCAACTAAGTTAAAATAACAGGAAACTCAACACAACAACAAAAGGGCAACTCAGATAGCCAAATACACCAAACCATATTAAATACAAAATAAACAGAGATGCAGAAATACAGAAAATGACTTAAACAAAACTTAAAGACTGAGCACAGCTCCCCACCCGTGCTCAGTATCGTAACAGTGTTATTGTGTTTTTATACACTTTTGATGTGCCTTTGTCATGCGTCAAGCGCACATTTAAAACCAAGACAATGAATAAAAAGTGCATATTTTTCATCATATTAATCTGTGTTGGTTTGAAATTTGTCATATTCAACAGATCGCTGAACATGTGCAGCCCAGTTACATGTCTTGATTTTCAAATTGTGGCCCAACTGATTTTGTAATTAAATAGCCCTGCTTTATAATGAGACTTGGACACATATTGGCAAAAGCACAGGTTACAGCAACAGTCTTATCCAGTGAAGTCATGTCCTCACCTTCACATAGTACCACAAAGGCCAGACGTATAGTGTCATTCAGTAATTTACATTTGGAGCACATGCACCCCATTACTCTCTCCACATGGAGAGAGTAATAGGGTGGAATACCCTGCTACTCTCTTCACGTCTCTGGTATCAAGCTGGCTGTGGCCCCTGGTGAATGCAGGTGTTTTCAGTGTGGCACCTACAAGGGCAATGCTTTCCTTAATATCAAATCCCCGGTCTGCCAATATTAAGTCTCCTATTGACAGCTTCTAAAGATAGCAACAGTCCCACAGTTCCGCTGTGCTGTACTACTGTACAATGGCAATAAAGCCTATTCTATTCTATCTACTCTTGCGAGAGTAAAATTTGGTTAAGCCTAAGGTGACACATATTACAGTTCTGCTGTCCTTGCACATTTCCCATGGAAGCATGGTCAGATCTTTCCTGACAGATCTGTGCCACTTCATCAGATGTTCTTTCCTCCATCTCAGCCAGAGGTGTGTTGTCATCTATTGGTCATAAGGACAATATACTACTTTAGTTAATATATTTTGTCATGAAAAGGAATCCCAAGATACTGTACATTTTGAAAAGAAAAACATAGGCCAAAAAAAAAAAGACTACCTGAATATAACGGACCTACATTATCCATCTCAGTCACGGGGCCAGAGTTGTTGGGGGTTCACTTGCATGCTCTGCTGATTCTTTTTGTCATGATCTCCTCACCCTTGTGCATAAGCAGTTAAACCAGGAGTTGTAGCTTGAACCTCTACATGCCCAAGGTTTAGAGGGTTTCTGGACACTCTGTACCAAGTCACTCCGTACCCAAATCACAACGTACCTTAGACGTTCCGTACCTGCTGTACTGTTGTTTGTAGGACATGTTATGGTGTTTCACAGGCGGTAACATCACCCAAAGTATAAGAGGGCTGTGTGGTGGAGAGGCGGTCTCTTTCAATCACCTGTCAGCCTGACAGGAGCGTCTCTGTATATGCTGTGAGTCCTTAATAAAGTCCTGTGTAGTTCACCACTAGTCTCTTCATTGTTCCACCTTTTACTGACATAACATTTGGTGACGAGGATGAAGTTATGGGTGCTGGCGTGTTTTCACTTCAGCCATTTTTGGAGTTTCCGGGAGAGCCTCGGTGCTTTGGTTTGCCGCTTTTTAAAAACTACTTGGTGGCGCTAAACCTCGGTGAACTGATGAAGGTACGGGCACGGGCAATTCTAGTCCACAATTTAGGTATTGAAGGACAGCATATCCTTGATACCTTGGGAGATAGCGATAACTTTGAGGACGTGGTTGAGCTAATGGCGCAATATTTTCGTGCGCCTGCAAACGTCATCGTCAGGAGGATCCAGTTTCATCAGCGCCACCAGCGGATCGGTGAGTTGGTGCAGCACTATGTCGCCAACCTGCGGCAGCTGGCTGGAGGCTGCCAATTTGGTGTTCTGGAGGAAGAAATGGTCCACGTCCAGCTGGCGGCGCAAACGCTGTGCTCGTCAGCACAGTCAAAACTGTTAACACACTCCGGCAAATTGACTCTAGCCATGGCTGTGGAAATAGCTCAGCAGTGTGAAGAAGCAGACAAGTCATCACACAACCTCGGTGAGAGAGCTATGTTATGCCTCTATGACTCGCAATCAACTACGCAGGCTGTGGATACGGACAGCGAAGACAGCAAACAAGAGGAATGTGCTGCAGCAGTAAAGATGAGGTCCGCCCTGGGATCGCCCAAATGTTCGGGTTGTGGGTCCACTAAGCACCGGTACAAGGCTGGAGAGTGTCTGGTGAGAAGTAAACTAAACGCTGTAGCAAGTGTGGACACCGGCATCATTTTGCCAGGGCCTGTAATAGGTTTGAACAAGGGGAATGGTGACACAAAGCGGATACCACTTCTCCAACTCCTATGGTGATTCACACCATCTCCCCGAGCACATATGGCCGTACATACTGTATGGTGAAGTTGGACGGCGAGGAGGTGCCATTGCTGGTGGACATGGGCGCGGTGAGGTCCATGCTGAACTGGCCTACTGTGAAGAGTTTTTTTTCCCATATCACCGAGTGAGAGGTCTTTCAACACCATTTTGTGGACATGGTGGGAATAGACTGCCCATTGTGGGTTCGTTGGAGCTGACGGTTAGATACAAGGCAGCAGAGGTAGCCAATCTGCAGTTCGTGGTAACTGCCAGCGGAGCGAATGTGATGGGCTGCGACCTTTTCTACGGACTTGGCTTCACGATCACCAGCAGTAGTGGAGAGAAGTGGTCGGGCTGTAGCTTGTGGGACCGGCCGGTTCTGTGAGTGTTAGACGACGCAATATGGGACAAACCTTGGCCTAGTATTCTGGAAGATGAGCAGGATCAACCCCGTCCAGGGCCATTGCAGGAAGGTGCCTGCGCCAGGGTCCAAGTTGCCCTAGCTGAGGGAACTGGGCGGCACCGTGGGATGCCCGTGACGGTGGATGGATGACTTATCCTGTTTCCGGAGTTTGACTGGGAGGTACCGAGAAGCAGCGGGTCACAATGGCTTCGCCAGTGTCTGAAATGAAAGCGAGCAGGGCAGGACCGGCTGGCACGGTGAAACGTGCCACTCAGGAACACTGGAAGCCGAGTTGGGCTCCTCTGCGGGTCGCTGATGTGGTCCGGCCCAGAGAGGAGGCCCGGTCGAGAGGGGTTTGCAGAAAGTGACAACGACAGGAGGACCAGGGGCAGCTGCAGGTGGTGGCTGTTTGGGAGGACAGCTGCCTACAGCTGTCTGATGGCACATGGAGACACCCCAACGAGCTGCGGCACGCCAATGCAGAGGGAGAGGTGTCTCGGTGTCGACGTGGGTCATCTCTGGGTGTCAAGAGAAGAAGATGCTGTGGTCGGGATCCACCTGACGGGACTCTGGGAGTGGGCTTTCCACTGTGACTGACTGGTAATTGGGTACAATATGTTTGTTATATGTTGTTGGTGTGTAAATAGCCCAGGTTTAGATAATTATGCATGGTGTTGAAATGGTTTTATTTATGTTGTTTACAGGGTTTATGAATGGAGGTAAAACCTGTTTGTATATATGTTCATTAGAATAATGGGATTGTTTTATATTAGGAACACAGCATTTTTATTTGTTGGACTATATTCTAGCAGAGATGGCAGAATAATCCGTCTAGCCATGTGGGGGTGAAACAGTAGCCCACCTGTTTTCTCCTAGTTTAGTTGTTTTGTATGACTGTGGTAAACCCTGATATATTTATGTTTCAGTTTAGTGTGTGATTCGGGTTCCAAATTTGGGAGGGTCTTGATTGTATGAGTGCTTTGGACCTTTTTGAAGGGGGGGGGGGATGTAGTGTTGTTAGTAGGACATGTTATGGTGTTACATGGGCGGTGACATCACCCAAAGTATAAGAGGGCTGTGTGGTGGAGAGGTGGTCTCTTTCGACCACCTCTCAGCCTGACGGGAGTGTCTCTGTATACGCTGTGAGTCCTTAATAAAGTCTTGTGTAGTTCATCACTCACCTCATCATTGTTCCACCTTTTACAGACATAACACTTGCATAATTAAATACTTACCAAACCAAAATGTTGTTGTTGTTGGCTATTCATAATATAAAAATCTGATTACTAGCTTACCAATGACATATTGTCGGACCCAGGGAACACGCACACACAGGCTCAAGTTCAATACAATAATCTTTATTGAATTACCAGCAGGTGCGTGGGTGCGTGTATGAGGTATGAGATGAGATGAGATTCAACTTTATTGTCATTACACATGTATGAATACAAGGTAACGAAACGTGACTTGGCATTTGGGCACGCTCTGCAGAGCGCATTCAAGGCCGGGGCAGCCGCTAGGCGCCAGTATGTGAGTGTTGTGTGGGTGAACAAGCTGCAGCCGGGGGTGAAACAGAGCGCCGTACAGCCTGGCAACCCTAGAGACAGAACCAAACACAGGTGTTAGATTCAGCCGTGTTATAATGGATGGAGAATTAACAGGGCTTTCTTGCAGATGTCCTGGAGTTGGCGTCGGCTTGGGCTTTGGGCCTCCTGCCAGGGAGACAGCATCTGCTGAGTGCACCCGGTGAAGCGCTGAGATACGCAGCGTAGTGAGAGGAGTGATTCCGCCGCCGCGAGGGAGAGAACCGCCGCCTAATGGATCCACCTGTGCACAGGGGAGAGCCCGGGAGAAGAGGTAAGGTTGGAAATATTGAGCTTACATGCCAACGGAGAGTCCAACAATGATGCGCAGGGCTGAGTGGAATCAGGGCGTGTGCAGGACGAAGAGCGTAGCATTGCAGACGGCTCCATGCCGAAGCTCTAGGCAGAATGGGCTATATAGCCCGGGGCTGATTACTCCCAGGTGTGCGCGCAGCTGAGGCAGATGACGGCCCAGAGTGAGTTGTAACAGTACTCCCCCCCCCACCTTCCCGAACAGCGCCTCCTGGCACTGGCTTACCTGGGTGTGCCCCATGGGAGTCCTCAATAAGGCGCTTGTCTAGCACAAATGACTGGCCCACCCAGGATCTCCACTCGGGGCCATACCCCTCCCAGTCCACCAAGTACTGCAAGCCGCGACCCCGGCAGCGGACGTCCAGGATGGAATTGACCGGCCAAGCCGGGTTACCGTTCATCAACACGGGTGGAGGCGGGGTTCGAGGAGGGGGGCACAGCGGGTTGGAGATCATGGGTTTGACCTGCGAGACGTGGAACGTGGGACAAACATAGAGAGAAGGAGGGAGAGCCAGACGCACAGCCACAGGATTCACCACCTTGACAGTAGGGAAGGGCCCAATAAAACGCTTGGCCAGCTTCCTCTTTTCAGCCTTCAGGTTAATATGCTGTGTGGATAGCCATACCTGCTGACCCACCTGATACCACGGAGCAGGTCTCCTGTGTCGGTTCGCCGCCCTGGTGTTGCGCTCCGCTCTGCGTAAAAGGGCCTGGCGAGTAGCAGCCCACAGCCGACGGCAGCGCCTCAGGTGCGCGTGAACTGATGGTACGGCCACCTCCCCCTCTTCTTCGGGGAACAGCGGGGGTTGGTGGAACAGCGGGGGTTGGTAGCCCAGCGACGCCCTGAAAGGAGACATACCGGTTGCGGAAGAGACAGTTAGGTTATGGGCATATTCAATCCAAGGCAGATGACTGCTCCACGATGACGGGCTGGAGGCGATGACGCAGCGCAGAGCGGCCTCAAGCTCCTGATTAGCCCACTCGCACTGCCCGTTGCTCTGGGGGTGATGACCAGAGGACAGGCTCACCGTAGCCCCCAAAGCATTACAAAAACTCCTCCACACACTGGACACGAACTGCGGGCCTCGGTCAGAGACAATGTCGGCGGGGATCCCATGCAGACGCACGACATGCTGTACCAGAAGGTCCGCCGTCTCTCGTGCTGTTGGAAGCCCACGCAGGGGGATGAAGTGGGCAGCCTTCGAGAAGTGGTCCACGACGGTCAGCACGGTGTTGAAGGTGTTGGATACCAGAAGACCGGTCACGAAGTCCAGAGCCACATGAGACAACGGCCTTCCAGGGACCGGCATGGGGTGAAGAAGGCCCGCCAGTGGAGATGACGACGTCTTCCCGGTGGCACTCTGGGGGCAGGCACAAACGTAGCTAATGCAGAAGCAGAAGCTAAGCAGAAGCTAAGCTTCACTTCCGCCTTCCAAAGAGAGCAGACGCTTTTTCTCCAGCTCCGGCTCCTTATCTCTCTCCTCCCCTAACTGACTGGATCCCAGCTTGCTATTGTCTGTCTGCGTGTCTCTACTGCTGATTATCAAACGAAATTATGGATTTAATAAGCTGGGCTTTGAATGCAATTGACACTGTTTTTTCAACGAGAAATTCTGGCCCGGGGGAGCCGATTTGCCCCGCAGGAACAGCGGCCGCGGGCTATTTGAAGGACACAAGTAATTGAAAACTCTTGTGCCTGTGTGATCTCTCTATCGAAGATGTTGAAGATTTATACCTCTTCGTAGCAATGGTCATCGGAATTCTACTGATTGGATCTGGGATTGTTCTGGTGTACCGCAAATTGAAGAAGATGGACGGAGCCTATCAAAATGCAGACCCGGCGAGGCTTAACCATCAAATTGACCAACTGGGCAGGACTCTGACAGCGGCTAATGGAGAACTGTCTAGGAAAATGGATTACATCACGATCACGCTGAGAGCCGTCCATGATAATTTCAACGTCCAGCCATGAAGGATTTAAGCACTGAATCTGTAAGAGAATATAAAGTTTTTTCTCTGAAGTCAGTACTATTTGACCTATTCGACCTGCCCTCACAGTCACAGTCCTCCAGATTATCTGCAGTTTTTGTTTTCATAACATGGCGGGCAGCATTTGACTCTCAAGGACAGCCAGCTGTCTGGCAAACTATACCATCTGCTGTGCCAAGGACACACGCCTTTGCCAGACGGTAGACATAACATCTGCTGCTGAAAAGACTTTGTTGTCCTTAAATGATATCAACACCCTCACTCAACACCTTCACTCACACTGACTCACTATACTGATATGAAGATTACTCATTCACTGCTCTCTTTGTGTCTTTGTATGGATTCTATTGTCTGCTACTTGTGCATTGAGAGTTTTTTTTCTTGTAATCATAATATTGATCATATATATGACCTGTATTCTGACAAACAATGCTTTTTTCTCTCTCCTATTGTGTTTATCCTTTTTCTCCCCCATTGCTTCCTGTTCCCATTCTGCTGACAGGCGTGTCACTGACGCTGCCGCGTCACTGAAAATGTCAACTATGTCGTTCTCAGTGTCAAGTCAAATCCCTCGTATATTTATCAGTTATTTACTGTGAATGTACTTGGCAATAAATCTTTTCTGAGTTCTGAGTTCTGAGTTCTAATGACGTCCCTCCGAAGCCCAGGCCACCAGAACAATCTCTGGAGCAGCTCCACCAACCGGGAGATCCCAGGGTGGCAGGCGAGTTTGGATGAATGGACCCAGTGAATCACGTCACCCCAAACAGCTGATGGAACGAACAGTCTCCCGGTAGGGCCTCCGCCCGGTTCTGGTTCAATTTCTTGAGCCTTCAGGACGTTATTCCTGATGGCCCAGGAGAGGACGCCCACGACACACCAGGCCGGGAGGATGGTGTGCTCCTGCTTCTCAGCAGCCTCCGAGGCAAACTGCCTGGACAGGGCATCTGGCTTCGCATTCTTTGACCCCGGGCGGTAGATGATGGTAAACTGGAAGCGGCCAAAGAACAGGGACCAACACGCCTGGCGAGCATTCAGGCGCTTAGCCGTCCTCAGGTACTCCAGGTTTTTATGATCTGTCCAAACCACAAAGGGTAGCGAGGCCCCCTACAGCCAGTGCCGCCACTCCTCCAGCACAAGCTTGACCGCCAGGAGTTCTCTGTCACCAATGTCATAGTTCCTCTCAGCGGGTGACAGTCACCGAGAGAAAAAGGCACAGGGGCGGATCACCCCGTCCACCGGGGAGCGCTGTGAAAGTACTGCCCCCACCCCTGAATCAGAGGCATCCACCGCGACAAAACACTGCAGCGCGGGGTCCACCAGCGTCAAGACCCGGGAGGAAGAGAATTCCGTCTTCAGGGCTGCAAAAGCCGACGCAGCCTCCTCCGTCCACCAGAACACCACCTTAGGAGAGGTGAGGCAGGTCAGGGGGGCTGCAATTGAGCTATGCTTGGGCACAAACCGCCGGTAGAAATTGGCGAACCCCAGAAATTGTTGCAGCTGTTTCCTAGATGACGGGGGGGGGGGGCAATCCACCACCACCCTCACCTTCTCTTGATCCGGAATGACCTGGTTGTGTGAGATGATAAAGCCCAGGAAGGAGGTCTTCTCGGTGTAGAAATCACACTTTTTGGCCGTCACGAAGAGTTTGTTCTCCAGCAGTTGCTGAAGGACCCGCCTCATGTGAACCTGATGCTCCTCCCGGGATTTAGAGAAGATTAGGATGTCATCCAGGTAGATGAAAACAAAGGACCCCAGAAAATCCCGGAGGACGTCGTTGATGAGCCGCTGGAAGACGGCTGGAGCATTGGTGAGCCCAAACGGCATGACGAGGTACTCAAAGTGGCCGCTGGGGGTCCGGAATCCTGTCTTCCACTCATCGCCCTCCCGGATCCACACGAGACGGTAAGCGCTGTGGAGGTCCAATTTCGTGAACCAGGAGGCCCCCTGGAGGGAGTTGAAGGCAGAGTCCATCAGAGGCAGGGTATACTTGTGCTTGATGGTAATATCATTCAGAGCCCGGAAGTCGATGCAAGGGCGAAGAGAACCATCTTTCTTCCCGACGAAGAAGAAGCCTGCCCCCACCGATGATGACGATGGCCAGATGATGCCCGAGCTGAGCGATTCCTTGATGTACGCTTCCATAGCCTCCCGCTCCGGAGCCAATAAGCTGTACAAGCGGCTCAACGGCAGGGGAGCGCCCAGGCGAAGGTTGATGGCACAGTTGTACGGGTGGTGGGGGGGAAGAGACAGCGCCTTGGCCTTGCTGAACACCGCTCCGAGGTTGTGGAATTCTGAAGGCACCCTGGACAAGTCGGGGGGTGGAAGGGTGGGGGGGGAGAGGGGGACCACAGGAGAACACGCTGCCGATTGGAGACACGCACTCAGGCAGAACGAGCTCCAGGCGAGAACGCTGCCAGTTCGCCAGTCAAACGTGCGGTTGTGCAAGCGCAGCCATGGGTAACCCAGGATGATGGGGCAGCCGAGGTGGAGAGAACGAACAACCGGAGATCCTCACAATGGTTCCCAGAAATGATGGCTGAGACTGGAGTAGTCCGGTGCGTCACCCTCTCTAAAGGAGCCTTTGACAGGGTGATGAGGTTAAGAGGGGTTGGCAGAGCTTGGCAGGGTAACCCCAGTCGGGTTGCTAGTTTTTCAGAAATAAAGCTCTGTTCAGCCCCCGAGTCCACCAGTGCGTGTGTGAGGATCTCAGTGCGGTTGTGACAAAACCTAATTGGCAGGAGACACTTGGATAGGGGATTAGACCGAGATGAGTCCGCGAGGCCCCCTATAGTGACTCGCGGACCCCCCCTTTTGGCCGAACCAGGCAGGACTCGATGTCATGCTGGTCATCCCCGCAATACATGCAGAGACCCAGATCCCTGCGGCGCTGTCTCTCTGCCTGTGAGATTTTAGTTCGTCCCATCACCTTGGCCTCAGATTCATCCGGGCCCTCTAGTGCGGGCAGAGCCAAAGTGGACGACTGAGAGGAGTGGCGGAATGGTTTGCCCGAACTGCCGGAGGATCTCCGTTCGGCCGCTTGCTCCCTCATCCTATTATCCAAGCTAATGGCCAGTGAAATAAGCTCAGTAAGCCACTCAGGCTTATCTAGGCAGGCCTGCTCATCCCGTAGGCTAGGGCTCAAGCTACGGGTGAAGATGCTGCAAAGCGCAGCATCCTCCCACCCAACTTCCGCTGCTACCACCCGGAAGTCGACAGCGTAATCGGCAACAGACCGACTATCCTGGCGAAGGTTTAACAAACGGGTGGTCAGCACACTATCACGATCCGAATGGTCAAATACTTCATGGAAATCTTGGATGAACTGGGCGTAGGTGAGATTAGCGTAGCTGGGTTTCGCCATTACGGCGTAAGCCCATGCTAACGCTTGCCCTTCCAAGAGATTAGCCACGTAACCGATTTGGCTGTGATCAGAGGGGAAGTCCCCAGGAATGCGTTGAAACACCATCTCCACTGGAGGATGAAGCCCCGCGCCTCCCTGAGCTTCCCACTGAAGTGCGTGGGCGTGGGGATCGGTGTGAGACACGTGAACGCGCCCGAGCTAGCCTGGCTAGATGGTGAGCTAATGGGAGCTGGCCTGCTACTCTGAGCCGGAGGGAATGTCCGCTGTCCTTCCAGGCAATCCAACCAGCTGTCAATCTGACCTAGCTGGTTCAGAATAACCTGCTGCTGGTAAGTAATTTGATCGACTCGAGCCTCCAAGATGTTAAAGCGGTGTGCGAGCCCGCTGTTCGCTGGGTCGCTCTGACGGAGCTGTACTGACATATTGTCGGACCCAGGGAACATGTACACACAGGCTCAAGTTCAATACGATAATCTTTATTGAATTACCAGCAGGTGCGTGGGTGCGTGTATGCAGTATGTGAGTGTTGTGTTGGTGAACAAGCTGCAGCCGGGGGTGAAACAGAGCGCCGTACAGCCTGGCAACCCTAGAGACAGAACCAAACACAGGTGTTAGATTCAGCCGTGTTATAATGGATGGAGAATTAACAGGGCTTTCTTGCAGATGTCCTGGAGTTGACATCGGCTTGGGCTTTGGGCCTCCTGCCAGGGAGACAGCATCTGCTGAGCGCACCCGGTGAAGCGCTGAGATGCGCGGTGTAGTGAGAGGAGCGATTCCGCCGCCGCGAGGGAGAGAACCACCGCCTAAGGGATCCACCTGTGCACAGGGGAGAGCCTGGGAGAAGAGGTAAGGTTGGAAATGTTGAGCTTACGTGTCAACGGAGAGTCCAACGATGATGCGCAGGGCTGAGTGGAATCAGGGCGTGCACAGGACGAAGAGCGTAGCATTGCAGACGGCTCCATGCCGAAGCTCTAGGCAGAACGGGCTATATAGCCCGGGGCTGATTACTTCCAGGTGTGCACGCAGCTGAGGCAGATGACGGCCCAGAGTGAGTTGTAACAACCAAAAGCTTCAAAACAGAATCTGAAATTAAGGCTACTGTCAAACTCTCAAAAATGTCATGGCAATCAGTAGCATAAGAGTAGCAGCTGACAGCTAGACACGAATGGAGGGATGTTTTGCCTTTCTTTTTTTTTGGGGGGGGGGGGGGGTTCAAGGAGTCAAAAGAAAATGTTAATATAAAAAAATTATGAATAAAATCACTGCAGATTGTATGGTAAAGATCAGCCATGATACAGCAAACCAATCTAGTGACTGGCTGGGGTTTGGTTAATTAAAATCAGCTGCTTCTCTTATGCCACTGATTGCCATGACATTTTTAAGAGTTTAATTTCAGCCTTAATTTCAGCTTGTGTTTTGAATCACATTTTGATATTAAAAATAAACCACACCATCATCATTTTGGTTTGGAAAGTATTTAATTAAACAGGTACGGGACATCTAGGGTACATTGTGATTTGGGGATGGAGTAACTTGGGACGGAATGGCCAGGGTACAGAGTGACCTGATACCGGTTTAGAGAAGGTGCCCAGTTAGGATCACACACTAGCATTTCATAAGCTGGTTTGCCTGTAAAAGCAAAGAAAACAGGAGGAAAACACTTACAGTAGGTGTAGAACAAATTCAACCACTTACACATTCGGAAGTGTGTAGTGATATAGTACTTTTTCTAACAATAAGAACACAATCATAATTTGTAACAATACCAGCCAAGAAATTGGCAAAGTCATTTAAAATGTCCTTATTGTATTTGGGTGGTCTGTATATGACTGCACATAGCAGCGGGTTTGAGCGACCAACCTCAAAGAAAGTCAGTTCAAAGCTGGAGAATGGAGAGGGTAAAAAGCACTGCTGGCATTTATAATCATTTTTGTAAACGGTTGCCGGATATCGGAGTCTTTGTTTAACTTAGCTTTGTTTAGCTTAGCACTGCTAATATAGGCAAAATGCTGTGACCAAGCAAGTTTTAACCACTCAGTAACTGTGGTGATCTGTGCTGTGCTACCTTTTTTTTCTCTCTGATTATCTTCACAGCTGCGGACGCACCTGCTCCTCCAGGGAGAATCTTCTACATCTGTATTCTCCCTCATCTGCTTTTTGGGAAGTTTCGCCTTCCTGCCTACTTCAACTCCTGGAAGTCTCGCCTTCCCTCTACCAGCACTTTGACTCATGGGAATTTCGTCTTCCCAACTCAGCTGTAAGCACAACTTGGGTTCTGCACTATTTGCACCTGCCCTTCTCTCTCTCCTTCCCCTGTGCACAGGTGGACCAGCCTGGCAGCAGACCTCCTCTTGATCCTGGCGGCGGACCTCTCAGCTGTGGGCTCCCTTCTCCACCAGTGCACCCTATCAGCTGAGCCAGCGGGACTCAGTGGACTGGTGAAGTATTGCTTACCCATCTGAGTATTAACCATCATCTCACCACTGTAAGAATAGATTCACCTCTCCCAGTTCCCCACAGTATAACGAGTCCTAACTCTCCTGTCATTCCTCTCTCCTTAGGGTTGCCGGACTCGTCCTGCTTGGTCTGCTCCTGCCCACACATCCACTCATGCACACACACTCACATTCATCCTTCAATAAAACATCACTGTGGTTTATTTGAGTCTGTGTCTGTGCTTGGGTTTTTCTACAAACATGTCAGTAACAACAGAGTTATATACAGTAAATCATAACGTGTGGCGGTTTGGGATAACCTCCACAACAGACTAGGACAGACAGCTCGCTACTTCTGGGTTTTTCCGCTGCACTACTGTGATGTAATGTGCCATTCATGCATTGTTTCACTACTGTGATGTTAATGTGCCATTCATGCATTGTGTTCATGCATCCTGTCCCTACTGTGTCTCTCAAATGCAAATGCCATACCTACTGCTGTGAATGCCTTTCATGCATTGTCTGTAACTGGGTATAAATACCGCACATATTCTGTAACTCACTCTCTCTTTGACTGCTGCTGCTGACACACACAGCCTGTGTCTCTTTGCTGGAGAGCCTGAGGACACACACCAGCCCGCCTGCACAAGGGCTGGGGTGGAGTTCCTATGATGGTGGTGTGATTTAATAAACCTGCTTAAAACCTCACATTGCTGCCTTTATTTTATCATCGGCCATAAACGTACCTTTATGAAAATGTTTTGAACACACCACCATCGATAAAGGAATGTGGTTGAAAGTTATGTTGGGTCTTCTCATGGTTGCAATCCAGGCCATGCGTCGCTTCTTTGTTATATCCGAAACGTGGGCTGTGTTTTTTTTCTTCCAAGTTGAAAAACGATAAAAGCCTATTTCATTGTTTTCTTTTTTTCCATGGTGGTTGTGAAAACTACTTTTGTAGTTTACAACACAGCAATACTTCCCCATGTCTGCTTCTTTGTGATGCTATGTAGACGTAATCTCAGTGAACTACCATGGCCTACCCTTCCCAGAATGCACTTGGTCAATTTTGTAAACATGATGTCACACTGGCGAGCCTAATAGGACCAAAGGAGGCTGGATTAACGTAAACAAACTTGGAATTACAGTCTTTCTCGTTCAGTCAATATCTGGTCTACAAGTGTGTCACTTCCACTGTTAGTCTCTTCTTGCTCTGGGCAACAGTGAGGTGGAAAAGCTATGACTGGGGCTAACACAATAGCTCATTGAGCAAAAGCCACATGTAGCTTCTAGCTGCATAAAGCAAAAACAACACTCCTACGACAGGACGTACCATTTTCTCCAAGCAAGTAACGTCAACACTCTGACTCAAAACACACGAGTACTGTGCACAAGCCCGGTGACATTTTGATACACTCACGGCTGCCCTATCACTCATTCTCTGAAGCAGCCCCCGTGCCTCTCTTGCTCTCTCAAAACGCCACAGCTGCAGCTCCCCTCTTCCGCCCTCTTCATCGCCTGATAGACTACTCTGCTTCCGCAGTTGATCCAACTTCCAATTAGGCTACAACACCTGTCAGGGGAGTCTAAAATGGCTGGTATACCATTTTATGGAGCATATTAAGTATACTGTTACATAACAATGACTTATGCACATTTTCATGGCATCCATTAGTCTCCAAACAGGTGAGTATTTGTAACACTTCCCTTCTGTTGAGACTCAGCCTGCCAGTGACATTTAGGTTTGGTTTTACACAGCTTTGTGGCTTTTTGTCCACCTATCAGAGCATTAAGGGATTAAATGAACTTGGAAAAAAAATGTAGAGAGAAGTGTGGTAGTATAATATGACGTAACAATAAGTTACTTTTATGTTCTCAGATACTGTAGTTTTAAACTTTTTGACTTGCATTATTAATTTACAGTCTAAAACATTCACAAGCTTTTAGCAGACCATCCATGCATAAATTAAATTACTCTTTAATGTTTTCTTTGGCAGTTACAACATGAACATCTTCAATCCCTTCTTAACAATCATTTTTGTCTAAAAGCTCCCACCTGTGAGGAAAGCCCCTCTCTTGTAAATTCATCTAAAGGCCCACTTGTAAATTTTGTGCAGTGTAAACCTCTTCTGGATGTAAATAAATTTAAATTTGAGGCAAATACGAGATCAGTCAAACAACGGGAATCAACTCATTGAACCATTACAGGAACATCACTGGTTGACTGATATCACTGCAAAGGAATCACAATGAACAAAGTGTTGCATATGTACAAAGTTAAATGTTAAAGAACAGAGCTGTAACTGTAAAACACAAAGATGAGTGGTAAATAAGCATACAAGTTTTTAGCATTAAATACCCTCTGTCAATAACAAAGCTGAGTTCAACTCAAAAGTTGTTTTGCTCTAGCTAGTCTCTCTAATTGCCACTTTATCTAAATGGATCTCTTGATGACTTAGAAAATGTCAGTTATCTTCATTGTTAATTAGTTTTAACAAGAATACAGTGGGGAATCAAGTTTAATTAACTCAAACGAATCACTTCAATGACCAGAGTTAATTTTTATTTAACACTGACGTATTATTTGGCTGATTTGCTGTTGTTTATTGTTTGTGCTGACGTGTTAGGAGATGTGTTTGTTGCTGATAGCATGAAGCTGATTGAAGTTGACATTTAGGCACTATGCTGTAAATTCCAGCGGATTATTGAATGCTTATGAGCAAAGACCCCATGCAACACCCATAATGTATAATTACACAGTATAATTGTAATCATCTACTTAGTTATATAGAGGTTTAGTAAAACAGACAAGTGACTGGCTCGCTCTGATCTAATTAAAACTGAGGAGGCTTTTTGACAACTGAGCCGAAAGACTCCACAGAGGTCCTATACCTCCCAGCAAAAACTTTAAACTTCAGCATGAATTTAAATAGCAATAAGAGAGGGGGGGGGACTATTTGAAGGTGAATAAAAATGCTGTCTCTTTGCTACGATCTGTCCAGTCTCTATACAACCATTGTAAGAGTTTGGTTCATATTGCCAACAATCAGTCATTTCCTTTTCCTGTTTTTAGCATTTTAGCCCAGAAAGCTAATATGTCCGTGATCAGTCACCGCCACTTTTATCGGCTTTGTACGCGGAAAATAGCCACAGGATACAAGCGAAATTTATGTGGGATAATTATAAGACTTTGTAGATGTGATAGAGACTTTAAATGACCGACAGAACGCAAAATGACAACCATGATGGGTGAAAATGTAGCGACCATGCCAGCCAGCCAGCCAGCCAGCCAGCCAGCCAGCCAGCCCCCCTTTGTCAAAAGTAAGTGAGAATTTTCTGGGTTTTTTTTGTTTTGTTTTTTTATATATTGTACTGATTTCTAGTTCATATACTTTGAAAATAGGATGATGAGGTACCTCTGTACACAAAACGGTGTCAAAAGACACCATTCTTTGTGTAAATACGTCCAAAGTCCAGTTTTGACTGAGTTATGGAATTTAAAGAGGTGCCGCGACATGCAAATTAGATACGTAAATTTATTCCTATCTGAAACTTTAGATCATATTTTACATCTTTCTAATTGACAGTAAGCCATTATATCTTACCACTTTCAAGTTATAGCCTTGGAAATCTGAACTCTTTTATTGACAAAAAATATTTACCACTCTTGACCACAGTGGGTTATGTCGCAATTCGGTGACAAATTATTGATCTGATTTGATATGTGTTGCTTTTTTTTCAGGAAGAATTTAATTTTTGTGCATGCTTACTATCACAAATTAATCACAGTTATAATGTAGAGACATTGTTCCCTTATTAATGAGTAGAATATCTTAGTCACTAAAGTTTAAAGAATTGGTGCTTTAGTATACAGCATATATGGGTTTTATGAGGATCTCACTTCTTACATCGAATCTCTCCACCTCCTCTTTCTGCTGGGAGACCCACACAGCCCTGAGCTTTGAAATGGCCAATGGGCCTCCAGGCTCCACTGCATCTCCTTTTTATGTTGTTTATGGTTTCTGCTGAACAAACGGAACTCCATGTAATTGGTTCAGCTCATGTTTCATGAAAGTCAGTGAAATTGTGCCACACCCGGAAAAAAAAAAAAAAAAAAACCTTTCCCTTTGTTGAGTTTTTGGGCATTAGTCAAGCTGTAAGGAGCATTTTCTGCTCTTCCCTTTCTTTTTCTATTTTCAAGTAGGACCAGAGTTCCCATGCTCTGTGAAAATTCTTTTTCTTTTCTTTAAAGTTCACTTTTCCTTATTTTAATCCTTTTCTTTAAATCACTGTGCAAGAATATTTTGTTTGATTTTTTTCTAAGCTTAAACCAACTCATTCAAGTCACATACATCAGAAGAAATGGATCTGGGGCATGTTTTTGTCCCAATATGACTTTCTGATTGGACCTTGTACAATAAACAAATTCCTTCTTCAGTGCATAAGAGAGACCTTGCTCAGCTTTGCTGAAGAATCAGCCTATGTGATCTCGGGAACAGGCCATAATCGTGGTAAAGAATCTGTCTGCCAGTTCTTCCATCGAAATCCACCCCCATCCAGATGGAACAAGATCCACATGGACTGCCTGCTGCCATGGGACGCAATATAACTCTGCTTGGCTGACGGTCTGTTGTTTAATTTAAACTTAATTTTTTTCAGAATATTCCTGGAGTAAGTTCTTTAAACTTAATTTCATGCAAACTCCCATCAGAATTTCAAAATGCATTTTGTCCTTTCATTAATTTACGTTTTGTTTTTTTTCAGAGTAACGCCAATTTTCCATTTTTCTAGATAGTTTACTCATCATTTTCTTCATAAAATTGCATCCACTTTATTTGAACAATGCTATTTTATGGTTTTCCAATTTCCAGTATATTGCCAAGTTAAACTATGGTTTATTTGGTTCCACAAATGTTTGATTCACACGTGATGCTCACTCAGTAATTCAATAACCGTCTATGATGCCAATGATACATGTGGAATTCTTTGTTTTAAAATTATCCAAATCTGTTAACCTGTTCTGACATTTCTTATTAAACTATTGAAAGACACGTGGGAGTTATTGTTTGATTTCATGTTCATCTTCTTGATTCTAAGCAGACAAGAACTCACAAGGGCTTTTCTGAGACTGATTCATAATTGGTACAAATAAAGAATTGTTAATAAAATTGTCGATTATCTAGACTGGTGCCCTATAAGGATATGTTTGTGTAACAGTAGGAAATTTTCATCCCTACTCATATTCATGTTTACATTAATACTTGAACCAACAATAAAACACCTATAAACCCATTAATCTAAATTCACTACATATTTTACAAATTTTTATGGAAGTGGTCAATTAAAGGATGCAAAATATTTTAGAAAATTCAAAGCAATATCAGAGAACGAGTTCAATAGGGAATATGGCCTCCTTTTGCATTAATGCAGGCAGTAGTACACCTCCGCATGGACCTCACGAGCCTTCCAGTGTTTAGCCATGCCTCCTGTAGGAACAATTAGTTATAAGGTACAAAGATTATTTAGTTTATACCTAAAGGTGTGTATGTGGAAACGGAGGTTTACTTCGTGACCACAAACAGTCTCAAACAAGAGGGAAACACTCGTTTTTGGGGCACCAGTCCAAAATTTGGACAATTTATTAATAACTAATCTCTATACCTTCAATCAATCAGTCTCAAATATTCGTGAATTCTCCTAGGTGACTTTGTAAACAGACACAGGAAAAAGAAATCTCAGAAACTTCCATACACTGTTTACAGTTTTAATGATCAGACTCAGATTAAATGACATTGCATTCAACTGACTTGTTGGTAAGGTGAAATGATCAAGTATCAAGCATCACATTCAACTTATAACTGATTATTGAGCAAAAGAGTGTAATCACATTTGTGAAACCAAGGAAACCTTAGTATGAATTTGTAACTATGATGAAAATGGAGACTGAAATAACTGTAACCAAAATATGAAGAAAATTATAAAAGCTACATGGAAAAAAAAAATTCTGAGTTACTCTAAAAATAAAGATGTAATTTAATGAAAAGAGGGATACTATTTTTCTTTAATTCTATAGCTCTGATCAGAGTTATGAACTATTTTTGAACCTGAGACAAATTTTGACATACTTTAAGGTAATGGACATTGCACTACTCAGCAGATGAAACAAAGGAATCTTCCTCACGTGACCATTGTGCTTTGGCTTCTAGCTGGATCCTTAGATGAAGCTTTATTTGAAGATTATATCAGAGAATATCTGTCAGCAGATATTTCTTCCCAGGGACATGCAGTCAGGAGCTGAGGTCCGGTGATGATAATGAGGCTGCTGGCCACGGAGTATGCCGTGTGGACAACATGAGAATTTTTCAGTGGCATTCTTGGGTCCAAATAAATTGAAGATAGTTCAAAGTCTGATCAAAGTCACAGAATTGGAGAGACAAGATTAATTAAAAAAAAAAAAATCAAGACACGAAATTTGAGTTCTTCAGATGTCATGGTGACTGGCAAAAACAGCTTCCAGTGTGAGAAAAATGATCAGTCCACTTTAAACACGATGAGTTAAGAAAAATCAATAGGAAAAAGTTTAACAGATAAAATAGAAAAACGCCTGTGAACACGAAGTTTCACTCCATATAAAAGAGAAGTTGGCGCTCAAAAAAGAAGAAAAAGTATTTTTCACAGACGTTTAAAGGAAAGAGAATTCAAGGCAGGACACGGACAACTTAGACAACTTTCAGAAAAAAACAACTCTCTGAACTAGGGTGTTGCTCCCTATTTACTGAGTAGTTTTTGTTTTTTTTTTTCAGGGGAAAAACTTGACTGAAATGAGAGGGAACCAATTGTCTCTCATTGCAGGAGAATCAAATGAACTCTGGTCCAATAAGAAAACAGTCCTTTGTCTGTAACCGACCAATAGAATGAAAGGGGGTGTTGTCCAACAGAGACTGGCTGGTGATTGGCTGAGCCAGTGAAGTGACTTGAATAAGCTTTCCCAATAGGATGAAACACATCTTGATTACAATGAAAATTCATTTTATGTGTGTAGGCTAAACTGACTTCTGTGATTCATGACTAACTTTCAGTGAGCATGCACTTTTATAAACTTGTCCTTCTATAATTAACATGCATTAGAATAAGGTTCATTTAAACATTTTCAAACATGCAATACATTTAAACCAATGATTAATGAAACATTTTAAACCACGATTGTTCATCACAGAGTTGGTCATCTCTTCAAATAGTGTCCTGAGAATTATCCTGAGAAATGAAAACTTGAAGAGAGAGTTAATGTTTAGTCAAAAAAACAAACAGTTCAGCAGTTGACAGAAGTAAAGCAAACATATTCCGTAGTTGTCCACCAGGGGGTAATGTTGAGCTGTGGATAATTCCTAGAAACCTTTGGAATTCGTTCAAAGTATGTGGGATGTCTCAAACAGTACTTTAACAGTACTTTTTCTCAACCAGGCAGTACAAAACTGCCTGGTTGGGGAGGAAGCTCCGGGATTTATGATTGCAAACTAATCCATTCCTTGCACGAAATGGGATTCTTATCGTTCCTTTTACCATGGAATGTGTTTTCAAACTGGGGTTCTTAGGTGAAGGAAACAATTCTTGACCAGACTTTTTGGGTGAAACAGTTTCTTTAAGGTGAAGAGTGATTTTGTAGATTAAAACCAAAGGGATTGATGCTACACCTCCAGCGCTACCCCATCAGTTGATCCTAATCCTAACCCAGGACTGGCAAAATCTGTCATAAATCGCCCTTTTTAAGGGCTACTGAAGGACACCAAACATACGCTGTGGTTTCTGCACATTTATTAACATAAAGACAAACAAAGAGGGAACGCTAAACATACCAATACAAAATAATGAAGTGCTAGAGGAGAGCGGGACTCAATGTCACAGGGGGAATGGAAGCCAGGGAATGCTGGGCAAAAGGGTAGAACCAGCCGGTGCTCACCTGAAAAGACGCGGGGCTCACAGCTGGAATTAAGGGGAAAAACTCTGGATGGAGCTCTCCTCTCTCCTCGACAGTGAAGCACAAACAACACTCAGAGCTGGACTCTGCATCTGAGAAAGCCACAGTGATAGTGTCATATCTTCAGTGTTGTCCTATGAAAAGATATAATAAAATATTTACAAAAATGTGAGGGGTGTACTCACATTTGTGAGATACTGTATACCATTTCCAAATGAATGACAGGTGTGGATACATAAGTGGAGAAAATAATACAATCATTGACAGGTGTGCAGCCTGCGGACCAGTTTGACAGCAGGGAGCTATATAGCACTGTCAAAATAAAACACAAACCCCAAAATGTAAATAATAATACCACGAGAACAGAATATCAATATTTAAACTGGGTAAACAAGGAAACAAACAGACAGGGACGACTAAACTTAAACTGGAGACTCAGCATGGTGCCCACCCGTCCCCAGGATTATGACAGTGCCCCCCCCCCCCAAGGGTTTGAACCCAGATACCCCAGGGCAACATCAAAAGGAAAAGGAACCCCCCCACAAAGAAGACCTTCCCCTCCCAAAAAAAATGAAAACAACCTGCCCCGGAGGTGGGGAGGAGAGGGGGACCCAGACACGGGTGGACAGAAACAAAAAGAAAATACTCATGACCCACAACCTGCACAATACAGTGACCCAGACTCGAGGACCCTGGGGAGGAAGCTGCAGTTTGGGCTGCCTGCCAGAGTACTAGGACCACTGGAGTGTCCAATGGCCATCCAGAGTTCCTGGACCACCTGCACGGAAGGCGTAACCCGTGAGGTGGCCTCCCAGAGTACATGAGCCACCAGTCCACTGAGCACAATGCGCTTTCCCACCCATGCGGCGGCAGCTGAAACCCATGGATGGAACCCATGCTCCCAGTGGCCCGCAAAGTCTCCATCATGGGGAAGGAGGAACCAGCGGGTTGGCCTCCAACAATGACTGCTGGCCAATGGTGGAGCCTGGCAATGGTGGTGGCTGACCAGCAAGGAGGCCAGACAAGGGAAGTGGCTGCTCCGCGAGAACCTCCGGTGAGGACGGGGAGTCCATGATAATCTCAGACAAAGGCGCAGCACCCGCGGAGGCCTCAGGCTGAGGCGTAGCACCTGCGGAGGCCTGGGGCTGAGGCATAGCACCCATGGAGGCCTCGGGCTGAGTTGCATCACCCACAGAGACCCCAGACTGGAGCGCAGCACCCACGGCAGCCCCGGACTGGGCCGTAGCATCCACGGCGGCCCCAGACCGAGGGGTAGCACCCATGGCAACCCCGGACTGGGGCGCAGCACCCACAGAGGCCCCGGACAGGGGCGGAGCACTCACGGCAGCCTCGGACTGGGGCGCAGCACCCACGATGGCCCCCAGACTGGGGTGCAGCACTCACAGCGGTCCCAGGCTGGAGCACAGCACTCATGGCAGTCCCAGGCTGGTGCGTAACATGCACGATGGCCCAGACTACGGCGTAGGACACACGGAGACCTCAGACGGGGGGGAAGCACCCATGGAGACTTCAAACAGAGAAGGAGCACCCATGGAGACCTCGGATGAAGGGGGAGCACCCACGGAGACCTCAGACAGAGAGGAGGGACCAAAGGCAAACTTGGGAGAAGGCTCAGACACACATGACACAGACACCGGGTCAGAGTCACCGGCAGCAGTGGAGCCCGGTGAGGAGAGCTCAGGTAACACAGACGGCTGCACCTGGTCCTCCCTACCAAGAGCCAGGCAAGATCTTTATAGGACAGATAAAGTAAACACAAAAAAGAGAACTCGCCTGAGCTCGAGCTCCACCGTCATCCAGGACTCCGGCGATCCAGGCTGGGGCATCTCGGCTCTCTCCACCTGGGCATCCACACCCAACACAGCCACCTCAGGAGAAGGAGAGGGAAAAAACACCGGAGAAAGATCACCGGCAGCAGTGGAGCCCGGTGAGGAGAACTCAGGGGCAAAGGACTTCTCTGCAACTGTGGGGATTTCCTCTACTGCTGAAAGTGCTATGAGATGACTGTTGTTGTGAAATGGCACTATATAAATAAAGTTGAATTGTATTGAATTGAATTCTGCACCCGATTCTCCTCACCCTGAGCCAGACAAGAATTCTCTAGATCTGTAGGTGTCAAAACAGAACTGAGTACTTGCCTGGACTCAGGCTCCACCACCGTCTAGGACTCCTGTGACTCCGCGGTGACGACCCCTGTAGCGGGCATGGTGGTGGATGCAGCCCTCTGACCTCCAGGCATGATGACCGATACCATTGGGCTTCCCGACGTAGTGGATCCAGCTGGAGGTAGCCCCGTCACAGGCACCTAGTTCCAGGCAGCTGGAACCAGGGGACACTCCTCGGTTGGCTCAGGTCCCAGGGATCCGGAAACACCCCTCTCCTGTCCAGTACATGGTTGCAGGGCTAGCACAGGTCCTTCAGGACCGCTGGCTCCTCCGTCGTCTGGCGGCTTCGACCTAGGGCTTGCTGACCCTTGAGAAAGGCGGGGGGAATCACAGGAGGGATGGATGAGAGACTGGTGACAGCAGCATGCAGTGAGAGCTCAGCCGAAGGGGGCTGCAGAGGCTGAGCCTAACCACTGGGGATAAGACAAGGAATTTCATTGTAATATACAAGAGAATGAAAGAACACTTGCCTTATCTCCTGGGGCGCGATGGAGTCTGTAGCTGCTTAACCAGGAGCGACGGAGCTCCACTGGTGAGGAGATGGAGACCGAGGATGCACCAGAGTCTGAGCGTGCAAGCTTAGCAGCACCGTCTCCTCCTCCTCTGATGAACCTCCCTCTGGCCGAGGCATGAGCTCCGGATGGAACCACGGTTTATATTCCAGGAGGAGCTCTGTTTCCACCACCAACCCTCGCTGGTGCTCCTCCTGCTCCTCTGTGCTGGGGCCATCTGAAGGCATGAAGGCTGCGTGCCCAATCCGACAGGCTGTGGGACACAGTTCAGCAACGAGAGGTGGAACCGCTGCTGGCTGATGGCACCAGACATGAGACCTCCGCCCCCGGGATTGCCTCCCCCGTGGCACAGGTTCAGATGGCGAGGAAGCCTCCCCCAGCCCGAGGAGCCAATGTTGAGCGTGGTGAGCGGAAATGAGGAGGTCTGCCTGTTCAGGATAGCTCAACAGGCTGGGGAACGTCTCAATCACCTGTGCCACACTATCCCACACCTGCAGCTCCTCCTTGGGAGTGTGGGTTAGGAAAACGTCCGACACTATATCCTCCAAGAGTCCAGCCACCCAATGCTCCTCCTCATCCATCCCCACACTCTCACAGTCGGTGTGCCCAGACATGCCAGAGTAACCGGACGGAAAAAACGGGAGAACAGAAAAAAGAGAGGTGGGAGAAAAAAACAGCAGAAATGCACAGTGGCTGGTGCCCACACCCTGGTCGTGTCCTTCTCTCATAAATTGCCCTTTTTAAGGGCTACTGAAGGACACCAAACGCACACTGTGGTTTCCGCACATTTATTAACATAAAGACAAACAGGGAACGCTAAACATACCAATACAAAATAATGAAGCACTGGAGGAGAGCGGGGCTTGACGTCACAGAGGGAATGGAAGCCAGGGAATGCCAGGCAACGCCAGGCAAAAGGGGCAGAACCAGCTGGAGCTCACCTGAAAAGATGCGGGGCTCACGGCTGGAATTAAGGGGAAAAAACTAACCTGGACAGTGCTCTCCTCTTTCCTTGGCAGCGAAGCACAAACAACACTCAGAGTTGGACTCTGCATCTGAGGAAGTTACAGTGATAGAAGGACACAAAAACTGTCAAGGGTTGTCGTGCCCTTACACAGTATCTCACAAAAGTGAGTACACCCCTCACATTTTTGTAAATATTTTATTATATCTTTTCATGGAACAACACTGAAGATATGACAATTTGATACAATGTAAAGTAGTCAATGACAGCTTCTATAACAGTGTAAATATGCTGTCATCTCAAAATAACTCAACACATAGCCATTAATGTCTAAACCGCTGACAACAAAAGTGAGTACACCCCTCAGTGAAATTGTCCAAATTTTACCCAAAGTATCAATATTTTGTGTGGCCACCATTATTTTCCAGCACTGCCTTAACTCTCTTGGGCATGGAGTTCACTAGAGCTTCACAGGTTGCCAATGGAATCCTCTTCCACTCCTCCATGACAACATCATAGAGCTGGTGGATGTTAGAGACCTTGCGCTCCTCCACCTTCCATTTGAGGATGCCCCACAGATGCTCAATAGGGTTTAGATCTGGAAACATGCTTGGCCAGTCCATCACCTTTACCCTCAGTTTCTTTAGCAAGGCAGTGGTCATCTTGGGGGGGTGTTTGGGGTGGTTATCATGTTGGAATACTGCCCTGCAGATCATGCTCTGCTTCAGTATGTCACAGTACATGTTGGCATTCATGGTTCCTTCAATGAATTGTTGCTCACCAGTGCCGGCAGCACTCATGCAGCCTCAAACCATGACACTCCCACCACCATTCTTGACTGTAGGCCAGACACACTTATCTTTGTACTCCTCACCTGGTTGCCGCCACACACGCTTAACACCATCTGAATCAAAGAAGTTTATCTTGGTCTCATCAGACCACGGGACATGGTTCCAGTAATCCATGTCCTTAGTCTGCTTGTCTTCAGCAAACTGTTTGTGGGCTTTCTTGTGCATCATCTTTAAAAGGGGCTTCCTTCTGGGACGACACCCACGCAGATCAATTTGATGCAGTGTGTGACATATGGTCTGAGCACTGACAGGCTGACCCCCCACTCCTTCAACCTCTGCAGCAATGCTGGCAGCACTCATATGTCTATTTTCAAAAGACAACCTCTGGATATGATGCTGAGCATGTGCACTCAACTTCACTCAACCCCGAATGGCTATGTGTTGAGGTGACAGCAAATTTACACTGTTATACAAGATGTACACTGACTACTTTACATTGTATCAAAGTGTCATATTTTCAGTGTTGTCCCAAGAAAAGATATAATAAAATATTTACAAAAATGTGAGGGATGTACTCACTTTTGTGAGATACTGTATACCGTTTCCAAATGAGTGACAGGTATGGATACACGAGTGGAGAAAATAATACAACCAATGACAGCTGTGCAGCCCGCGAACCAGTTTGACAGCCGGGAGCTGCGCAACACTGTCAAAATAAAACACAAACCCCAAAATGTAAATAATAATACCACGAGAACAGAATGACAATATTTAAACTGGGTAAACAAGGAAACAAACAGACAGAGATGACTAAACTTAAACTGGAGACTGGGCACGGCACCCACTTGTGCCCAGGATCATGACAAAATCCGGATTTGTCAGAGAAAAGAGCAGTGTTCCACTGCCGTAGGGTCCTCCTGTTGTGCTGACGAGCCCACTTGTGGTGATTTTGCTGCCACTGTGCTGCCAGGATCATCACTCAAAAGGGTCTTCGAGCTTCTAGGTCCTGATGCCTGAGGCGCCTTCTCACAGTATTGGCCGAGATCCTTGGCTGGCGTCTCCCTGGAGTTTCCTGAGCTGTCTGGGTGGCTGTGTGGAACCAATCTCGTGCTGCTGCACGATGTACCGGTCTTGCTCCAGGGTGGTGACACATGCTCGTCTTTGACGTGGTATATCGGCCACGGACCCAGTTTCGATCTGGAGTTGTTGCAACCAAACAATGGTTGATGCATTGCAGCCCAATTGGAGCGCCACCTGTCATGCTGACATTCCACCCTCCAAAAGGCCCAAAGAATAGTTACATTCATCACATGACAGTCATGGCATCGTGGAGATTTCACAACATAGTGCTATGCATTTTTGTTCATCTTTACAGTATATAGTGAAGATGACCACTCCTTAAAATCACCCATTTTTGACTTTTGAGTATTATACCCAAAACAAACATCAAGCTCAAAAAGACGGTAGAGCCAGAGCTCAAAGGCAGTGAGAGGTGACAGTGAGTACAATTACTGAAAATGAGTTCTAGATGTATTTTGAGTCATATAAACACTATTACTGAAGCTCAGCTAGGATGGACTCAAAAATATTTATCCAGAAATTGTGTTGCATTCTCATTGGCAGCGAGTATATTTATATTATACCAGACAAGAAAGCAATATCCTTTTTGAGTTCAGAAAAAAGGGGGCTTGATGCTCTAACAGGCTGGAAGTACTACACCCAACACAAACATAATAATTTACAAAGATGAAAGTCTCAAAAATAGCCAACTCACTAGATTGCATTAATTTAGTTTTATTGCCACCTGCTACTTTATTTTACTAGAGGCAGGCTTCACCTCATGTGACATAACAACCTCTTGTGGGGGAAAATGCATTCTAAAGCACATACGAAAACACAGACTTTGTCATCTAAATTTCTGCCACTGCGCTGTAAACCCAATGTTGCATGAATATAATGTTTTATTTTAATCTTCGAGTTGCTCTTCATCTGTGAATGTAGCTGTTTTCACCCTCAGGAGCTTACATGCTTCCATGTTCATCAACATCCTTGCTGACATATCCGCTACGCTGAAAAATACAGTGGGAGCTGCCAGCACTGGCACAGCATAAACAAAACAGAGATGTGATTAGCCTTATAACAATAACACCAAAACTGGAAATTGTCTTTTATATAAAGGAAAAATCAAATAATGATTGATTATATAGTTCACACCTGAAGTATTACAGACTTTAATGCAGAAACGTCTCTTATTAGACGGTGTGACAGTTACAGTTGGTTGACCATCATAGACTCTTTTTACTACCAATTTATGCTGTCTGCAGAACATTTTTGAGAGCTAAACTAAGTGTAGATTTTTGTTGTTTAATTATTACACTTGAAAGACTTCCTATTTGCTGTCTTAAACGTTGGTACACATGTTGGGTTTTAAGCCTTAACTGCTGTATCCCTTTTCACATCATATTTAACTAATCACTTGCTTGACAAGCTCTCATCTCAGTCAAAACGAGACTTTGCCCAGTCTCTTCTCTCGTTTATCTTTTACATGTGAGTCTATTCCCTCTCACGCCATCATGTCCTCATGTGACTTTAACAGTCACTAACTTTACTGCAGGACTGCTCTGAGTTGTAAGGAACACATGAAACCAGAGAGAAAAGAGCCCACTGAATAAATCATCTGCAGAAAATCCACCTGGGGAGCTGGGTAAGAAGGCTGTGTTGAATCAGACATCGAAACCCTGAGAGGGAATTAACACTTGTCGTCTTCACATAATCCTTAAAATACTATTGACCTCATTTCAACGGTACACTTATGGGAGACATTAAAATTTTAAGTCCTTAATTTTTCAAAAATCCACTTTATTAAAATGGTCTATACAGTGTGTAGCACTGTATCTAGGATGATAAGACTACTATGTATTGATGCCTTTGAGTGTAAATGTCTTTTCTGTCTCTCTCAGACTGTGATTAGTTTACTCTCCTTTAGACCTTCAGAGAAAACTTATTACAGTTTGTCTGTCCAGGGCTCTGCCAGGAAGAGCTCTTGGCTGGCCAAGGGTGATACTGCTGTTACAGGGTGTTCAGCACAGTGAGCCAAGCCTGAAGAAACCCATGGGAACCGGGTGCAATCTTCCCCAGAATAAAGCCGTGGTAATGGTTAAGACTGTCAGGGAGAAATGTATTTTCTACATGATCAACCACTACAGTCTATGGGCCAGTGAAAAGGACATGTGAGGTACAGAAATGGACGAGGAAAAAAATGACCTTGAGAGATGAGAATATGAGACATATTAGAACTTTCTTTTCTATCCATATGACACTGATTCTCTGCTTAGCTGAAACATTTTTCATTCCGAAACCCCAGGTATTCTGCAAGTAATATATTTGTACAATGTCATATTATGGAAATCAAATGTTATTTTACCTATACTGAACTGAGATTCCCAAGAGATATTTTTATTTTGCTGCTATTTAACCCTGATGTCTTTATTATTGTCACACTGTGGAGAGAGGAATAATCAGGCCGAGCGTTCAGAGCAGATGAAACTTTATTCTCTTCCTCTCACATTCACCAGAATCCAAAACATTAAAAACACAGGTTGCAGACACTCTCTTTTATATTAACCGTCCTCCGCAACCTGAGGTGCTGTATTGACATATCAACCCCCCATGACAATTCCCCTTGTCCCCCAGCACCTTTGATCTGTCATGTCCTTCAGTCTGAGGGAAAACTACTGAGTGCCCCCCCTACTCTCAGACTGAGCCTTAACCCTCATGTCCTTTGGGCTTCAGCCTCCGTCCATAGCTGCTGTAACGGGGGATCTTCATCTCCGAGGCGCTGCTGTGCTGGTGGGGGGTTCCTGGGGGTGCGTCCGTCTGTGGGGGGACAAAGGGGTGGAGGAAAACACCTTCAGCATGCTCGTGTGACTGATCTGACGAGTCATTTACCTGGGGAGTTCTCAGTGGGGGTCTTCCACGCCGAGGAGCTCGGGCCAACACCACCTGTTTGTCTGCTAAAACAAAGGCGGGCTTAAGCCTGTCTATACAGATTGTCTCCCGGTGACCCCCCCAAGTCTAACACAAAATGCTTGTCCCCGGGTTCCAGCACTCTGAACGGGCCATCGAAGGGCAGGTGCAATGGGGTCCGGTGGGCATCGTGCCTGACAAATACAAACGACGAGTCCTTCAAGGTCTTTGGCACAAAAGCGCAGGGAAAACAGTGGTGGGCCGGGCTGGGTAGTGTCCCTGCCCCTGCGCTATGCTGTGAACACGGGGACG
Organism: Pholidichthys leucotaenia; assembly: GCA_020510985.1. Taxonomy (NCBI): domain Eukaryota; kingdom Metazoa; phylum Chordata; class Actinopteri; order Cichliformes; family Pholidichthyidae; genus Pholidichthys; species Pholidichthys leucotaenia. Next base: position 323,724,683 of record CM035843.1, on the reverse strand, counting down.
GATCGGTGTTTGGCACAGGGTTATCTGGCAAAAATTCCCCAGGGAGCCGCAGCGGCTGGGAAAAAAACAGCTCTGCTGGGGAGGCTGCCAAATCCTCCTTCGGTGCTGAACCCAACCCTAATAGAACCCACGGCAAGCGGTCTACCCAACTTGCATACGTAAGCAAAGTCCTGAGCGCTGCTTTAAGTGATCTATGGAAAAGCTCGCATAACCCATTGGCCTGGGGGTTGTTCGCAGTCGTGCAATGAATTGTGACGCCCAGGCTCCGGGCCATGGTGGACCAGAGGTCGGAAACAAACTGCGGGCCCCGATCAGACGTGATGTCCAAAGGGGCGCCGAAAAGTGCCACCCATGTCATCAAAAAAGCACGTGCAACTTCTGCAGATGCAATGGAAACTAGCGGGACAGCTTCGGGCCAGTGCATGGTGTGGTCCACCACTGTCAGGAGGTGCGTGAATCCCTGCAATGGCGGGAGGAGGCTCATGAGGTCTATGTGAATGTGGTCGAACCGCTTAGCCGGGATATGGAACGGCTCCAAGGGGGCCTTTGTGTGCCTGTGCACTTTGGCTCGTTGGCACGCTATGCAGGATGCCACCCACTGTTTCACCTGTTTGCCCAGGCTCGGCCAGACGAACTTTGCTCCCACCATTTTGACTGACATGCGCACTCCTGGGTGCGCCAGGGAGTGAACCGACTCAAAAAGGCGGCGGCACCAAGCGCGTGGGACCACCGGGCGCAGGCGGCCCGTGGAGACATTACAGATTGGGGGGGCATCCTGCAGTACTCTGCTCTCCAGTCTTAACCCTGTTGGTCCAGACTGGAGCACTCAAACATCCGCATCACCGATCTGCTCAGCGGCCATGGCCGAATAATCTATCCCCACGTAGACTGGGGCCACTAATGCGGCAGTCCGCCACCACGTTGAGTTTATCAGCCACATGCTGAATGTCGGTTGTAAACTCCGAGATCACGGCCAGCTGTCTCTGCTGCCGGCCCGACCATGGTTCCGAAACCTTGGCCATCGCATATGTTAGCGGCTTGTGTTCCACGAACGCAGTGAAGGTGCGCCCTTCCAGCCAGAACTGGAAGTGGCGTATGGCCAGGTGGAGAGCCAGTAACTCTCTGTCAAACGCACTGTATTTACGCTCACTGTCGCACAGGCGTCGGTAGTGAGCGCTATCCTAGCCGCTGGGTCCGGGTGCGCCAGCAGTGCGGCGTTCGCCAGGGCTGTTTTAACCTCAGAAAATGCCTGCTCTCGCTCAGGAGTCCAGTCAACTCTGTCCGCCGGTTTCCGTTTCTTAAGCGCGGCGTACAACGGCTGCCATCCCCAAAAACTCCTGCAGCGCCCTGACCGTCTGAGGCTGGGGAAAATCTGCCACTGCGCACACCTTGTCCGGCAAAGGTATTGCGCCCTCCAGTGAGATGCGGTGGCCCAAAAAATTGATTCCCGTCACCATGAACTGGCACTTCCCCGGATTGATTATTAACCCGTGCTCCTCCAACCTCTGGAAAACTGTCCGGAGGTGGGCTACGTGTTCATCCTCGGATGCGCTGGCCACCAGGATGTCATCCAGGTAGACGAACACAAACGGCAGATAGCACAACACCGCATCCATCATGCGTTGGAATGTCTGCGCCGCGCCCTTTAACCCGAAAGGCATGCGTAAAAACTCAAACAGACCAAACGGGGTTATTATTGCCATTTTAGGTATGTCCTCAGCGCGCACCCGGACAAGGTGGTAACTGCGGACCAGGTCTATCTTGGAAAAAATGCACGCCCCAGTGAAAAATCCTGAATATGCAGGATGGGGTAGCGGTCGTGCGCTGTGGCATTATTTAATCTGCGGAAATCACCACAAGGTTGCCACGATCCCTCGGCCTTAGGAACCATATATAGCAGGGATGCCCATGGGCTGTTTGAGCGTCTGATGTTGCCCAACTTTTCCAAGTTGGCAAACTCCTCACACGCTATGGCCAGTTTAGCTGCGTCCAGGTGCCGAAGTCGTGCGAAAATGGGCGGCCCCGTGGTGGTAATGAAGTGCTCCACCCCATGTTTAGTGACGGCTGCCGAAAATGTCAGAACCGTGAGTGCTGGGAACTGTGTGAGTAGTGTGTGGAACTTACCCCCTGGTGCTGTGATGTTGGCTAGTGTTGTGGGCCTGGCTCCTCGAGCTGTACAGGGGAGAGAATCAAAAGACATTGCGTTAATCAGGCGTCTGTTAGCAACATCGACTAGTAGTCTGTGTGCACACAAAAAATCAGCGCCTAAAATGGAGAAGCTGCATGCTGCTATGACGAATGTCCATTGGTATGTAGGGCCGTGCAAGGATACAGTCAGTGTCCTCTCACCAAAAGTCTTAATGTCTGAGCCATTTGCGGCCATCAGTTCGGGGCCGCTAGTTCCCGCCAGCCGGTCGGCATAGGACGACAGGATGAGGCTCTTTTGGGAGCCGGAGTCCATGAGGAACTGTCTCCCCGAGCATGAGTCTGTCACATAGAGCAGCTTGCTTGCTTCACCGGCGGTCACAGCTGCTGCCGACTGCCGGCCCTGGTGTTTCTCGAGCGCTTGAATTGGCACGGTGGCACGCATCGGCGTGCATCCTCTCCAAAATGACGGTGGTAGAAACAGAGCGTGCCTCTCCGGTGCTTCTTGGCCTCCGCTGCAGCCACCGTCACTGGCTCCTCACTTCCACTGGCCGTCTTGCTGGGTTCCGACGCTGCTGTGTTCACTGTGAAGGCTCTGGTGGTGAAGATGATCAGATCTGCCTCTTGGGCTAGAGCCCGGTAGTTGCGCGCGGCCAGCAGCGGCGAATAGGCAAGGACCGCCCTGGCTGCTGTCAGGAGGTTCTGGAGGAAAAGGTGGGCAAAGAGGAAATGCCCGTCATCTGTGCCCATCAGCGCCAACATCTTCTCCATCAATTCGACCACCGACCCCGTCTCCCAAGTCGGAGCATGTCAGGAGCCTCTCCGCTCTCTCACAGTCCAAAAGCATGTAGCGCCGGGTCAGCGTGGTTTTGAGAGCACTGTATTTGTCGCGGACTGGGGGCTGTTGGAGCAGGCTCACCACCTGCTGGGTTGTGCATGCGTCCAGTGCTGCAGCCACATAGTAGTATCTGGTGCCATCTGCCGTTATTCCCCGGAGTGCAAACTGGGCCTCGGTGTGAAGGAACCAAGACTCCGGGTCGTGTAGCCAAAAGTCTGGGAGTTTGACCAAAACGGCGCACGCGTTGCTGGCACTTCCCGTCTGGGTCGTCTCCGGGGTGTTCGCCTTGCATTCCATTGTGCATCAAGGGTCACCAGTGTGGAGAGAGGAATAATCAGGCCGAGCTTTCAGAGCAGATGGAATTTTATTCTCTTCCTCTCACATCCACCAGAATCCAAAACATTAAAAACACAGGTTGCAGGTACTCTCTTTTATATTAACCGTCCTCCACTACCTGAGGTGCTGCATTGACATATCAACCCCCCATGACAATTCCCCTTGTCCCCCAGCACCTTTGATCTGTCATGCCCTTCAGTCTGAGGGAAAACTACTGAGTGGCTTCCCACAACACTGCTTTTCAAGACATTTCTTGTGTAAGCATCATGCATGCCTGAACGCTTACCACAACTGTGTTATCTCAGTTTAATAATGTTAAAACAACGGTCAACAAACACCAGGGAGATAACTGTAGATGTCAGGAAGAAGGATAAGGTCACTCAAGCCTGCTTCATGCTGCATTTCCTCTCTAGTTCGCCTTGATCCACGTACGCTTTGGACGAGCCCGGCATGCACGCGACGCTGTACATGCTCATTTTTTTCATCTACCCAGGCCAAGCAGTTGACACATGCGCACAACCATCATTTGTAGTTTCACTCCCACCCAATAGGTAGCGCCAAGGCGCTGATGTGCCAGGATTTTCACCTACAAAGAAACAGCAAACTTCTTCACAAAGTTTCTCTTCAAATATAGAGTCCATTTCTGCTGTTTGACTTCCTGGTTTTCACTCCTTTCCACGAAGACGCTGCTGCCGCTGTGAACGAAAGTACTGTATGTATGTATGATTCATGTATGTTTTTATTCTCATTTTTCCGCCTCCTCATTGTCTTCTTCGTTTACTGATGTATGCTGTGTCGATATCGCCACCTCGTGAATGGGATGTTCACCTTCTTCTTCTTCTTCTTCTTCTTCTTCTTTTAGATTTGATTGGCAGTTGGCAACCAGCTTACAGGTGCATTACCGCCACGTACTTCACTCTATATCATCACTCTATCTGGTCAGGAGCTGTAGTCCTTCTATCATCATTGCTGTGTCCAATCAAACCTCAACACTATCTTCAGACATCACTTTTCTTCGTCTCCTCGTACTTTACTCTATATCATCACTTCACTCTATTTCATCACTCTACCCATCTTGGCCGTGGCAACTGCCACAATCAAGATGTCGGCCGCCAAGGCCGGTCTATCACGTACTTCACAAAATGGGACGGTCAGTCTTGCGCATGCGCTTTTCAGCGTGTTCAGGTCATGGGCAGGTAGCGCGGTCACAAAATTTGGACTGCACGCGTCTGCGGTCGAGCACTGCGAACACTAGCGGAATGGAGACGATGATGTAAATTTCGTCACATGAGGTTTCCGGTTACACGTACGCAGACAGCAGCGGTGTAACATGAAGCAGGCTTTAGCCATTCTTCATCAATGGGGGTCTCAGACTTCCGCTCCCTAGGAGTTCACATCATGGAGGACCTGACCTGGGGCGTGAACACAGCTGAGCTGTTGAAGAAGGCCCAACAAAGACTTTATTTCCTGAGAGGGCTCAGGGAGAGCAGCATCCCCCCAAAATCACTGATGTCTTTCTATGAATGCTCAATTTACTGTATGTGTGTGGTTTTCAAAGTGCTCGAGGGGGTCACAAAGGTTGCCCAGGAAATTGTTGGCTGTCCCTTCCCTCTGTGGAGAAACTTCACAAAACCTGCTGTCACAGTAAAGCCCAAAAACTTTTGCAGAATTCATCACACCCAAGTCACCATCTGTTTGAAATATTGCCATGAGGCAGATGTTACAGGGTGATAAAAACAAGGACAAATAGACCTGTGGATAAAAACAGTTTTTATCCACAGCCTGCAAAGCATTAAATACCATTAAAGCATGGTATGTAAGGGATCAGTGCAATACTGTGGATGCTGACATCCAAAGACTGGTGTAACACTTATTAAATGTCTTGTTTATATTTATGCTTCCTTTTGAGATAATCATGTATGTTTCTATGTATCTTGTATATATTTTATTACTTTCATATTTATATATTTTTTAACACTGCAAAGGATTGCACTTAATTTCATTATACTTGTTACAGTGACAATAAAGATAATCAGTTCAATTCAGTAACAATGAAACACATTTCAGCAGTTGTGGCCTGATTAGCTTCCAATTATTATTCATTTTGGTGATTTGGAACTACTTTACATGTGTTTGTGATCATTCTACGACACACATTTGGTTTTGTAATAACTGTATCCATAAGTAAATACTGATGCATTGCTGCATTCAAATGAAGTTTGGAGATTGACTGGGACAAAGGTTAAGACACACTAGAACATGCATTCACCCTTAAAGGATTTAGTTATAATCCACAATACTGATGAAATAGTCTTGATGTGATACTGATGAGAATCATTTAGATCATTTAAATCTGTAATGATCTAAAATTGTCAAACAGCCCTACACAATATATGCCACTGGGAAGATTGCTGGCAATACAAAGAAATGTAAATGTATGATATTTCTTTCATCAGTGGGTCTTCGTTTGATAGGAAACAGAACATTGCCAAGGGACAGTAAAGAAATTTCTATGTTAAGTCATGAATATTTCATATTGGTTAGGCATTTCGATTGAATATCTAATTAAATCTATCAGTCCCTTGGGGAATAAACACAATGATTCTGCAATTAATTTGATACTTAAAGGCAATAAATTGATAATCTAAGAATGCACCATCTGAAAAAGCTTAAGGTCCATGCTCATTCTAGTATATTTAGGCTGAGAGGCCAGCGTGGAGTGTGTATTTGAAAAAAGAAGAAAAAAACTGCAGTGACTCTAGACGCCCTGATAAAACATTAACGTGACAGTGGAGATGAATAAAACATACTGAAGTGATCCACAGGTCACACAAAGGCTAAATGTGGTTGTACCTATGTGACATAAGGTGTAAATATTGTTAAGGTACAACAGCCCTACTTCTCTTTGGGAAAAAAAAAAAAGTTCTATAGTGCCATTCTCTCTGAATGGATGATAAATCCATTTAGGTTTGAATATGGCAGGCTATAACAAATGACATGGGAACTGCCTGCTAGTATTAAAGCTAGTTTTCCTGGTTGCTATACAGGAAAACATAAAGGCATAAAAGCAAAAAATAAGAAGACAGGTAGAGGAATTAGTAAGTCAAATACTCTAATAAAAGCAGGTTGTGCAATAATTGTGGTTCTATATAAAGTTATCTTGGTTTGTGCCAAAGTGTTTCAGTGAGAAAACAGTGAACCCCAAATCACCCCAATAAGCATCAACTGATTTGTGAGACAGTGTTTTTTAAAGAAGCTGTATGCTTGAATTAATGTGTTGTTATGAGCCCTGATTTGCCCTGCATTGGATACCTATTAGCCTACTGTCTAAAGAAAAGCAGTGGGTGAGGAGGGTTACATATTTTCATAGAAGTTACAGATAACCACATGCATGAGAAGGCCACTGTCGTGGATCTTCTGTTCTTGGAGTCATTCAGGTCCTCGGGCTGGTAACCAACCATCGACTGCAACTCTTGATCTCACAGCTTCTTTATCACTGTAGTTTAGTTTTCTTTATATTTTACATAAAATTTAAAGGGGTCATTGACTGAAAAATGGTGCGTTTGTAGGTTTTAACTGTCTCAAATGTGTCAACTGGTCATGTAATTAGCCCAAAATTGTCCAAACCCTCAATGATCTGAAAAAAGCACACTGCCTTTATCTCGTTTCAGATCTTAGTCACCCTGATAACCATTCCTGTTACCACCTGGTTCACCGGCCCACAGTCCACAATATACCCTGCACCGCTATGGCTAACCCCCCAGTGGCCCCGCTGTGACCCCGCAGCCGGCGCCATCACGCCGGTCGCTGCAACCGCTTACGGCGCGATCCTAGGCTACACCCCCAGAGCTCGCCCACCATCCTCTGGGGGTCTGCACGACTCCGCTCCACCCCAACAGACAACTCTGGGGAGCTGCTTCATGACAGCGCATCTCCATATCTGGCCGTGGGAGAGGAGTGGAGTCCTGCAAAGCGAGACACTGCACGTTGAGATGCAGCAGCTCAGCTCGGGTTGCGGTGACTGGTGGGCCGATTTGTTTTACCATCCCAGCGAGACCACTGGGAGACGGGCCGGAACGATGTGAGACACACAACCAACTGCAGATCAGTGAACCAGTGCTGCTTATCCAAGCTAGAAGGAGACTAGAAGCTAGTCTAGTCAGCTAGTGGCTAACAGACGTAAGAGGTAGGGCGGAGTTGAACAGCTGAAGGATGTTTCTTAAAGTGACAGGCTTTAAACCAGAGCGTTTCAAGAAAGCCAGGGAAAAAAAAAATTGCTGAATTAAAAAAATAAGGAAAATGTGAACAAAATATGTCACAAACACTTCATTAGAAGAAGCCATCTCTATTGTCATTCAGTCCATACAGCCAATCAAGTTCAGTAGAACAAAATTATGTTTCTCCTATCTACAATGTTAATCACATCTAGAATCAGATGGGTCACTACTGTGCAAGGCACCACCACAAACAACTTCTCCCATTTTATTATGCTGAGCGCCAAACTAGAAGGCAGGAAGTACCATTTTTATACAGTCTTTGGTATGACCCGGCCAGGACTTGAACCCCCAACCTCCTGGTTGTGGGGCAGATCCTCTATCAACTAGGCCACCGCTCTGGTGGTGTGAGCCAAGACGTGTGAGCTATTAAAATGTGGAAAAAGTGCAGTCAATGACCCCTTTAAGCCATTCACGAAACATGTAATAAGCTTATCTTATTAAAAATGAAAACAGGCACTTTTAATCATCTCAGACTATTGTAGCTTCGTGGATGAATGCAGCCGCATGGACTGATGGGAAAAAATAAGCATGTTTTCCTTAGGCAAATGATTTAAAGAGAAGCTAGATCATCACTTTACTGTGCATAAACTGTTTCTGTTGGGATATTTCATTATTGTATTTAATATTTTATGTGACAATATTTGGCACCATAAATCAGATGTGCAGAGTGGGGGTGGAGCATGAATCCATCTTAAAGCGATGAACTGTTGGAGTGAAAGATAATTGCATTAAAGTTTGTTTACGCTGCTATTAAGATGTTGGGTGAAACTCATTGTCTGGGACCCCATAGCATTTGCGTATATTGCACTACGGAGGAGACGTTTATGCTTGAAATCCTTGTTTAGTCAACTCACAAAAGTAATCAGCTACTTTGGTAATAGCATACATTTTCACATGTTTTTTTTATTATGTGGGGAAATAACATTTGATAGAATCACCATAAGTTCCAAAGTTACCAGTGTTTGTTTTGTTTTGTTTTTTTTTAAATTGCTGCAGTATAATGTTTTGAAAACCAAATAATCAAGGAACAAGGCCATTTCCTGCTTTTGGGGGGCCCTACAGAAGACTGCGTTTGGGAGCGCCCTATTTTTGTAAAGCAGAAGAAGATGCTTCATGGCAGGGTATCAGTCTGGGACACTAAGAAGAAACCAGGATAGATTTGTCGAACTAAAATTCACATTAAAGATCTCAAGTTGACTAAAGCAATTTAAACATACAGAAAGTAAGGCTAGTGTCACTCAGTAAATGTGAATATTCTGATGTGTAATTTCAACCAGACCATCAATTACAGAGTAGCTCATTCTGGCCTGACAAAATCACCCGGGGGTGCTCAGATCTCCTGACCACTGACCCTGACTTTAAGCACAGCCTAGATACAGGCTCATCTAGGATGTGCATAAAGTCAAGGTCAATGGCCTAGGAGGAGAAATGTTTTATGGGAAATGATAAATGCTCAGATCTTCTGACTTTTGAAAATGACCTTGATTTCAACCTGGATGCAGACCTACCTGAGGGTCACTGTAAGTGAGTTTTGCGCAAATCGAGATAATTGCCTAGGAAGAGTAGTGATTTTTCTCAAATCACGTAAGTGCTCTCAAAAAATGCAGCCACAAGAGCTGATGGGAAATATTGAATGTTGGAAAATAAGTATTATCTATTAAGACTGTCACTTTACTATGTTACTGTTGTACATGTGTTGAAAGTTTTGTTGCTGGAATGTTTGAGTTTTAGATAGCTTTTGTGTTTTCCTTCCCCCCATTCCTCTTGTACCACAGTGACAATTGATCAACTGATGCGCTAACACTGAGGCTACATTTATAGCTTATAAGTCGCCCATGGTGTTTGTGTACATTGTCCTATGGCGGAAGTGACTGTGTCAAATGTGCTGTGTAAGTTTCTTAACTAAAAGTTGCTCCCAAGGATTGCACAACCAGTTATTAGGTTTAGGGGGCAATTACTTTTTCCACATAGGACCAGGCAGGTTTGGATAGCTTTTTTCCCTTAATAAGGGTGGATTCACACAACAAAGTTTGGACCAACTTTTACTGATGTTTTGGTAAACCTCTGGCTCTGCTGGCAAAAGTTGGTAAAAATTAATGATCGTTGGTGTTTATTGGCAAACGCTGGCAAAAGTCGTGTTCTTTGAAAATTTTCAGGATGCTGAAAATTTACAGATGTTTGGAAATAAACAATGGTGAAAGTTATGCTCAATTTGCAAAAGTTCCTGAGCGCTGCGATAAGTTATGCAGAGCTCGCCTAAGTCTGCCTAAGTTAAGCTGGCAAACGTTGACTGAAATGCTGGGGGAAGCAAATGTTTTTAGACTGAAACTCACTTCAAACATGCATGGATACAAGAGAAATGTTGTTGTCCATGGTGTTGAAATGCCAAAAGTTAAAAAAAAAAAAAAAATCATATATATATATATATATATATATATATATATATATATATATATATATATATATATAATCACCCAAAAATGTGACAGCCCAAAAGAAAGAAAGAGGAAAAAAAAACTCATTGCAAAATTTACTGTTCTTAATTTTTTGCTACATGCATAATCATTCTCCAGCATTTATTGATTCGGCTTCTATTGTGGGGAATCAAAAAGTGCTCATGACATTTAACAGGATTTTATGTTATTTCAATGGATAGAGCTGTAACAGTCAAAACATAATCACCCATCATTATATTTATTTATTTATTTATTTATATGATAATACACTAAATAGGTTTTTTTTATTCCATCCACATTCTCATTTTAATTGCGAACTTACTGTTGGAGTCTATAGATAGGCATTATTGTATTATTTTTTAAATGAATGAACAGGGAGCCTACGTGTGTTCTGGTGAGAGTGTGGGGCACGGGGGAGGTGATGGGATAGGCTATACTGTCAGTTTGGAGATTTTAAACTACAGACCTTTTCTGTAAAATGTTTTATCCACTGATCTGTTGTGTGTTGAGTCGTGATATGACATCATCATATGTCGTGCCTGTTTGTGCTCATGTGTTCCGATTAATGAAAAAACACACTCAGCCAGTGTTTTCTGTTCAAGGAGGAACGTTAAACTATTTGAGCACAGAACAGGGTTTTTCACTACACAGAGGAAAAAAAGCATTGCCGGATCAGTCTGCCCTACCAGGAAAACAGCTGCTCTTCTCCATGACCCCAGAGAAGAGCTGGTATGTGCTCACAAACCCGATATTCATTATCTAATGATGACAGTTTTTACAATGTTAACCTGTCATTCTTTTAAAAGAATGATTCAAAATGAAAATATCCTGACAGTTGTTTTGAATAAAATCTACAATTCTGCATTCACCAGCACAGATTAATACAATTTAGGCCAAGATGAAGGGCTCGCTCTTTCTTGGTTTAAAAGAGAAGCTCAGATGAACAATAACAAAACTGAAGGAAATTTTACAACTCTTAAACTCCTGGACAAAGAGAAAGACTGGCATCATCTCTGAATTGTAGCAGTCTGCTCTCATCCATGGCCAAGCAAGGCTGTAGAGTTAAAAAGCTCCTTTAAAGTCCGTAAAAGTTGGCAAAAGTTGGTGTGCGCTGAATTAAAAAAAAAAAAAAACAACCTGCACACAAACGCAATTTTATCGATGTTTGGACTCATTTCTCTGATTTTTCAAAATGTCTGTTAAAGTTGGTCCTGTCATGACCTGGGCATGGTCTGGGGACTGTGCCCATGCTCTAAGTTCATTTCCATGTCAGTATTTACTCTGTTGTCTTTTGTGCTCCTTTGTGATTGCCCTCTGTACTCCTTGGTCCTCAGTTTGTCGTGTAGTCCCCATTGCCCCTGTTATTATTGCTCTTTGTCCTCCTAATCTAATGTATAATTTTTTGTGCGTGTCCCTTTTATTCATTTACCTCTTGCTCCTCATGTGTTCTGTGCTCATAGCCACTTTTGCTCACTTGTGTTGCAGTTCAGCCCCCGATTGTGATCCCAGTTGTCGTGTGTTCTCCTGATTATTGGTCTCACTAGATATGTCTTCCCCTGTGTTCATTCTGTGTGGCATCATTAACGTTATGTTTGAACTTCCCTGCCGGTATCCTGTGTCCTGAATTCCTCTGTGAGTGTTTCATGTCTATCGTGTCCTGAGTTGTTTTCAGCCCCTGAGCTGTCATTTTGTTTCTCTTAGTTTTCTTTGTTAATAAACTGTGTTTTTGCACTGAAGCCAGCATACATCTGAGTCAATTTCTGTGTTCCACCGGAGGGTTATATGACGGTCCAGACATTATAGTATGGCCCAGCTTATGTAGCGATACACTTTAATAAGAATAGAGTAAAACTTGTATGGTAGTTTAGCCTGAAGAAGATACATTTAAGTTAAGTTATATTTTATATAACTCATTTCACTCAGCTGAAAAATAGATGTGCTTGAATAGTTTGAGTTAACAAACTTAAATGATTCAAGGCAATCGGTTTCCTCAAACACTTTGAGTTGAACTAACTCATCAGGTTTTACAGTGTAGGAGGGGACGTGATTAGAAATGAGTCAGAGGGACAGCTCAGGTTGAGCGGTTTGGGGATAAAGTAAGAGAGGCAAGGTTGAAATGGTTTGCAGAGGAAGGGCAGCTCAGTTTCACACACAAAAAAAGTAAAATTGCATTTTTTCTCACTCTAAGAAAACGTACATAGACATGGAAAAAAAAACAAAGCATTTTTCACGTGCAGTGGATACGTGGCATTTACAGCTTTAAGAAACATGTCTCCTGGCACCCTAACATTTGTCTGCCACTTTCTCTTTGTTTCTCTTTCATTCTCTGTAACCATTAGAGGTGACACCTCACCAAAACAATTTTTCCTGACCCTAACCACTACAGGAGGTGATGCCTAAATCTAGCCTTTCATTAGTGGAGTGAAAAATAAACAAACAAACAAAAAACACCCCAAAAAAGTCACTCACAGATCAGCATGAGACTCAAACTTGCGTCTTGTTGGTCTTGTTGCTTGAAACGGCTTGAAACTAACCATCCACCCCCCCCTTCCACCCCCCTCATGAGTGTTGGAAGACTACCTTAAACAGGTATTGTTCTGCTCATGTGCAGTGAGGATTGTTTTTTTTTACTTGTGTGTGCATTTGCACATGCACAGTAAGTGAAGGCTGGACTCCGCTTGTAAAAACGTATACAGTTAAGGTTTTTTTTTTTTCCATTTTACGTACAAATATATGTTTTTTTTAGGGGTGGAAAGTGTTCATTAATTACATTTTTTAGTGAGATTGGGTTAAGGAGGGATAGTGGGTATATTAGACAAAGGATGTTGAAGATAAAGCTGGCAGGGAGGAGGAAAAGAGGAAGACCACAGAGAAGATCCATGGATGTAGTGAAGGTGAACATGGAGAGGGTTGGTGTTACAGAGAAAGATGCAAGGGATAGGGTGAGTTGGAGGCAGATGATGTGCTGTGATGACTCCAAAAGGGAACAGCCGGAACAAGAAGAAGAAGAAGAAATGTGAATGAATATGAACATGGCCATGTATTGTGAATTGGTGAATGTGACCATAAAGGTAAAATTAAAAAAAAAATCAAATCTGGTGCTGTTGACACATAAGTTTTGTGTTTGTTTCAGCCCTTATATTGGACCTGCACCTACACCATGTACAACCTTCAAGTCTGACTTAATTTTTCCATTTCCTTTGTATATACTGTATGTGTATGTGTTGTTACGTCTAAAATACCTTAACCCCCAGTTTTTTTATACGAAGGCCAAATAACCAGACTGAGAGATGAAGTATGCTTTCACTTATTTTACTGAAAGTGAGATGTGGATTACAAGCAGCGCTGGAACACAGGTCTTTAGGAAAATACCCAAGAGAGTGCTACCCAAAAAGTGAGCCCTATAGTTTTTATAAAGCTTAACCACTCCCTCGTGCAAGAGGGAGGGGTTTTACCTCATTGTATCAGTACAGTTCATCTTATGTGTCAGTTCGGCTGTGTGCAGAACTGATTCTAACTGATTTCAACAAATGAATTATAGGGTGTAAATTAAACTCTAAAGTGTAGCGTGTAAAGCAAGCAGATAAAGAAGTGTGAGACAGACAGAGCAATCATGTCATTTTACAGACAGTGTGATGTGAATTCATTTACACAAGTATCTTTTTTTCCCACATGCACCTGTTTTTGTATATCCATTTTGAAAAACAATTGCTTAAGTGTATCTAATTTTTTTTAACTTTTTGGACAACACTTGTAGTTTTTTTTTTCCATTTGATGGAACAAAACTGCGCTTATGGGGCCGTATTACAACAACGTGATCGGTAAGTCAGTTGTCAGTGACGTAGAACGTGTTTATGGGGATTTCCACGTTCATTTTCTTATCACAACGGCATAAAAATTAACTTTCCGCTGATGCATGACACAAAGAGGCTGATCTAATTATCCAGAGGTGCATTTTGGATAATCCAGTCCAAAGTGCTCATGCCCATCCTTTTAAAGCAAAGAGGTGCATTATCTGAAGTGAACTTCAGACAGATTTTGCGCTGACCAAAGCCCATGTGTGTGAGCCAAAATGTAAATGATAGTAATGTTGCTTGGTAATAAGGAAGACATCAATCAGAGCTGATGCCCAGGTAGTTATGTTAGAAAGAACAAATAGGGAAGAATGGGCTGAAAAATCAGCTGAATGATATAATGTAGTGCACACAGATGTAACACACAGACATGAATGAGTTTGAAACTTCAGGAAAAGAAGATGATGCCTGTGCAAACTTTTAGAAACTTTCATTAACAATGGCATGGAAGTCACTCCCGACCCATGAGGAGATGGAGTGCTCCCACTCCTGCTGCTTTTGTTGACCAATGGTTTCCCCCATTTCGTGTGGGGGGGTCTGTGGCTCTCTATCCCAGTCCCTTCCAGGTGGGAAGAAAAGAGAAGATCTGGTTTGATTTCCCATCCGCAGCAATGCTGGCCACAAAGCAAGCCCGCTCTCGATGGCTTCAGGGAGCTTGCTGGTGGAGAACCATAACCCTAGGCATGGTGCTGGCGGCCTCTGGCCAGCTTGAAATCTGGGGCATGCGGCCTAGGCAGATGTGTGGATGCATCTCCTGTCTCTGTGAGGAGTTACAGTGAAAAGAAAAACACTGCACACTCCTTGTTCATTCATTTATTCCCCTAAAAATAAACACATTAATGCCTAATTAGTCCACGATGAAAATGAAAATGTGGATGGATGGAATAAAAATCTTCACACTGATACGCCTCCCTCCATGTGCACACATGTTCCCTGGTCATTCATTCATTACCCTAAAAAAAAATCCTACATTAATGCCTAATCTATAGACTCCAATGGTAAGTTGGCAATTGAAATGAGAGTGTGGATGGAATAAAAGAAATAGTGTGTGCTCATCATGCAGTATAATTAAAATGATGGGTGATTATATCATGACTGTTACAACTCTCTCTATTAAAATAAGATCCCAGCGCATATCGTTTCCTCATGAGCTCCAGAGCTGTGCGATTTCAAAACACTCCACTGAAATATCATTAAACAACGCACTTCTAACGACAGACCTCCTTTTCCTGATTAAAAGTAGATTCTCATGACATGGACTTAGCTTTGTTTTTAAATTGCTGTTTTATTTTTTCTGAAAAAATTAAAAACTTAACTAACTAGTAACTAAAATAATAGTAATGTACATTAGATTGCATGCTGCTAGCAAGCGCACTGTCTACTGTTAATTTGATAGTGTGACACAAAGCATAAAACACAGACAATGTGCTGACAGAAACTAACAAAAACACTGGTGTACAGCGGAAAGTCTGGTGGAAAAGTCTGTGGATGATCCTCCTAATAGGGCCCATGATGTCAGAGCTTTAAATTGTTCTATGTTAGTAGTAGTTGTGGTAGCAGTATTAGTGTGACCTCCTTTGAAAATAACAAAAATTATTGTAAAATGTTAAGACTAGTTGCTGTCTCCTTAAGAGCAATAGGCCATCCATCCATCTTCTACATCTTTTCAGGAGGTCCGGGTCGCAGAGGCAGCAGTCCAAGCAGAGAAGTCTAGATTTCCCTCTCCCCAGCCACCTGCTCCAGCTCTTCAGAGAGGATACCAAGGCGTTCCCAGGCCAGCTTGGAGACGTAGTCTCTCCAGCGAGTCCTGGGTCTGCCCCGGTGTCTCCTCCCAGAGGGACATGCCTGAAACACCTTAATAGGGAGGCGTCCAGGAGGCATCCTGATCAGATGTTCATACCACCTCAACTGGCTCCTTTCAATGTGGAGGAACAGCGGTTCTACTCTGAGCCTCTCCCGGATTACTGAGCTCCTCACCCTATCTCTGAGGGTGAGTCCAGCGATCCTACGAAGAAAGCTCATTTCAGCCGCTTGCATCAACAATCTCATTCTTTCGGTCATTACCCAAAGCTTGTGACCATAGGTGAGGGTAGGAATGTAGATTGACTGGTAAATCGACAGCTTTGCCTTAGAGCCCAGCTCCCTCTTCACCACAACAGACCGGTACAACGTCCGCATCACTGCAGATGCCGCTCTGATCCATCTGTCAATCTCTTGCTGCATTCTCCCCTCTCTCGTGAATAAGACCCCAAGATACTTAAACTCTTCCACTTGGGGCAGGAACCTGTCCCCAACCCAGAGAGGGCAAACCACCTTTTTCCGGCTGAGGACCATGGACTCGGACTTGGAGGTGCTGTTTCTCTTCCCAGCTGCTTCACACTCAGTGGCAAAGAAGAGCAATATGCTTGTTGAGAAACTGTCCGTGCTGAGTCCTTGCTGTACACTTTCTCTGATGACATCCTCATGTCTCTTTTTATCATATTTTCCACAGCATCCAGGTTCTTTGTTCATGAATCATGACTAATGCCCTATTTTTATATGAGGACAACAGAGTGATCAATGTGGTTCAAGGTTTCCTGAGGAGAAAAACTTCTCTGTCCGTCTTACTTTTCTTCTTTTCCTCCATTTCATTGAATTTCATGAGACCAAAACTGCATGAATATTATCTCTCTCACACACACATAGCATGATGCAATCTATTTCAGTGTTGTTCTTGTAAATGGATTTGGAGGCTATAACTGTAACTGTGTTCAGTAGGAACTGATTTTTCACTGAAAGGACAGATGTGCATTGATACCCAACTCAGTCTGGAAACACTTTGTTTTGTTTTAGGAATTTTGTGACTGTTGGTTTGATTTTTATTTTACTTGCTGTTTTGTAGGTTTCAAGACCAAAATGACTTATTTAGGTCAAGGAAAAGATTGTGGTTTGGCTTTAAATTACCTGGGTGATAATGTCAAATCTGTTTGTCGCAGTATGCAAGTAATTCTGGTCCAAAGGGTCTTGAACGTGCGGCTATATGATGAATTTATAGTAATGGCTATCTTGCTATTCCTGAAAGTGGTGCACACAGTATGTTGAAGGACAGCTTGTATGTACAGTATCTCTGCTCTGACAAATGGCCCCTCAGAATCATGGTGTGCTCAACATACAGCCAACTCCTTGTGAGAGCTGCTGGAAGTGATTGCACTGTGATTGTTGTGTAATTTTCCTGAAAATGGTGCTGGAAAGATAGACTGTATTTGCTGAAAGAGCTGTCAGAGTAAAGATATCCATATGTTCTTTCAAAGCAGAAAAAAAGAAAAAAAAGACTCAAATCTAAAAATGGCTTCAAACTTGGATATACAGTAATCCCTCAGGTGGAGAAGCATTTCAATACTAGGCTTATTGTGGTTGATTGAAATGGAATGGAATAATGGAGAATGGAATAAATGCAACTGTTGTATTAATGTGATAAATGTAGATTAATTTTGTGCTTTTGAAAAATTAGCCACCATTGTTCCTTCCAACTGCTATGGATTCTTTAAGCCATACAGTGTCACGTGCTGAGTCCAATGCTCTGCCAGACTCAGTCTTGTGGCTCCTTCTTTGTATATACATTTATTTATCTGTTGCATTTTTGGTATCCTCTTGAGTTTTCACTGCCTTTTATTTGTCTGTTGATGTCTCTGTTCGCTTTGGTTTTGTATTGTTTCATTGGTAATCATTGTCTAGTCTGTATTTGGTTTTGTTTACATTTCAGGTCTCTGGGTTGGCAGGTGGCCTTTCCGGGTTAGTGTGGGTGCCGCCTGTCAAACTTCCAGCTGCCCCTCCCTCACCTGTCATTACTGTCAGCTGCTCTTCCTCATTACTATGATCAGCTGTCTCCAATTATTAGTTGTTGTCTTCCTCTCCTGCTCAGGTCAGCCCGCACCTGTGATCACTTCTGTTGTCAGTTTATTTTCTATTTAAGCACTGTCAGGTCACGTTATTATTGCCACTTCCTCATTCGTGTTGGAATTTATGTCTTTCAATCGAGTGTTCCTTGGGACATTTATTCTTCCTCGACCTGCCTCGTCTCCTCCTGAGCTGTCTGCTCAGGAGTGCTACTTCCTAAAAGTTTTCCTCTAGTTTGCCTTTTGAGTTTGCACTGTTGGACTTTAGTTTCTATCACAATAAATGTTGCAAAATTTAATCCAGCGAGTGGGTTCTTCTTTATCTCTGTGAGCCGCATTAAGGTGCACATGACAGTAGGAAGTTTCCAGAACTGAACCCAGCTGTGATTTTTGCACATTTTATTTTTTCCCTTTTTCCCTTTTTCCACACACCTGTTGTAAACTCTGTTGTAAGTTTTTGGTCAGGGCGAGGATGAGTGCACGGTGTCCGAGCTGGTTGTTGATTTCGCCTCTAAGGCTCGAGCCACCCTCTGTCCCAAAGCTGTTTTTGGGTTTTTGGATAATGCTGTCGGGCTGATTCAGACGTGCCCCAGTCTTTGAAGATACCCGGGGTTAACGCCGCTCCTCACAACAATCTTCGAGTCTCAACAGCGTCTCGAAGAAGTGGTGAGAGAGTCATTCCCAGCTCCACTCCGGCAGCCCAAGATGAACTCCCTGAAGCGGAGAGTTCGCCGTCCACATCCCGAACCCATGTCATCTTCTCCCCTCCAAACGGCCCTTCAAGCCCCCGGGGAGATGGAGCACGACCTCAGAACAGTGGCTGACATCATCACACCCCAGGAATTCAGGCAAGTTCAAATTCAATCCCTCTCTCTCTCTCTCACCCAAAACTGCTTGCCTGAGTTCTGATGAGGAGACTCAGATTTCACAGCTCACTGGGTCTCCACCATCAGCTGCTGTTAATACCTTTCCTTCTCTCTCTCCTGTCTCCCCAAAATCTCTGCTGGTCCCGGGAGGGGATGACCGGACGATGGAGGAGCCAGAGGTCCTAGAGAAGTCTACTCCATGGGAACTGTTTCAGCCTGTTCGGGTTTGCTGGAGGAAGCCGTTCCCCTCATCGGCAGCAATTTCCCAGACATTGAGCCTGACGTTTCCTTCTGCTGCCGAGAGGTCTCCCAGGGTTTCCCTGTGTACGTCCACTCCCGTGTCCACAGAAGCGGCTCCACCATGTTCCATTGAGGGGCCCAGGCTCACCGTAGACACGGAGAGGGATGGCACACCTCCAGCCGCAGTGGGCAACAACACACACCAGGAGGACAGGCAAGTGACATTTATATCTTCTCTTTGTGATGAAAATTTGTCTTGCCCAATTCCTGGTAGAGAGACTCAGGGGTCACAGTCACCTGAGCTCTCTTCACCTGCTGCAACCCATACTTCCCCTTCTGTCCTCTCTGTGTCTCCTCTACTTTCTTCTGAGTGTCCGCCGGCCCCTGAGCGAAGCCGCCAGACGAAGGAGGAGCTTGTGGTCCTGGAAGACCCTAATCTTAGGCTAGCGCAGAGCCGACCCCCAGCAGCCACGCCGGAGGAGCCAACAGTGTGGGTTAATTTGCTTGGGGGCACCATGACTACTACCACCATCATGTCTGCTGCAGAGGCCAAAGCAGCAGAGTCACCAGCTGAGCTGGATCTCCTGAAGGCTGAGCTTGAAGAGTCGCCTTCATCCGGATCGTTGGAGTCCTGGACGGTGGTGGAGCTGGAGCTCAGGCAAGTGCTCTCTTTTGTCTTTCTTCTCCCAGTTTTGGACCAATCTTGCCTGGCTTTTGGTGAGGAGAGCCAGGTGCAGCCGTCTGCTGCACATGGGCTCACCTTGTCAGGCTCCACCGCTGCCGGTAACCCTGAACCCCCTTTTCTCTGTGTGTCTGAGCTCTCTCTCAGGGTCGCCGGAGAGGATCCCTCACCGCCAGATGTCTCCGAGGGTCCAGGTTCGCCACTGGAGACCGCCCAGGGTCCACCTTTTTCCATGGAGGCTGTTGCGGGTGCAGCATTGGCCCAGCCCGGGTCCATCGCGGGTGCTACGATGTCCCAGACTGGGACCACCGTGGGTGCAGCTGAGCTCCAGCCCGGATCCACCATAGGTGTGGCTGAGCTCCGGCCCAGAGCCACATCTGGTGCTGTTGAGCTCCAGTCCGGATCCACCGCGGGTGCAGCTGAGCTCCAGCCTGGAACCACCGTGGGTGCAACTGAGCTCAAGCCCAGAGCCACCATGGGTGCAGCTGACCTCCAGCCAGGAGCCAGCATGGGTGCAGCTAAGCTCCGGCCTGGAGCCACCGCGAGTGCTACTTCTCCCCAGTCCGAGGTCACCAAGGGTATTGTGGCCTCTTCTTCTCCTCAGCCAGACGTCATCGGGGTCCCCCCTCCTCCTCGACCTGATTACATCGTGGTTCCCTCCTCTTTGCTGCCAGACGCCATCATGGTTCCCTCCTCTTCGCTGCCAGACGCCATCATGGTTCTCTCTTGTTCACTGCCAGATGATGTCGGGACTCCCTCTCCTTTGCCGCCAGATGCTGTTGGGGCTCCCCCCTCCTCGGCCCTCCTCTCAAGTTGTGGGTGTCCCTGTGGGGAGGCTGCCTCCCAGGCTGCCTCTCCTGGGCTGGTGGCTGAAAGACTCAGACCGGCCGCCCGATAAACTGTGTCGTTGAGTTGGGTGGCCAATTTTCCCTGGCAGGCCACCTGACTCATTCTACCTGGTAGTCTGGCTGGTCTGGGATTTCAGCAGGCCACCAGACTGGGTGCACTATGCTATCCATGGAGCATGGGACTCTGGGCGGCCTCCTGTGCCTTCTAACTTCTGGACTTGGGGGGTCTAACTGTTTGTTTTTTCCTGTATGGGTCCTGAGCAGGGCTGTTTTTTGCTCCCTCCTGGCCTGCTCCCACCACCACCCGCCCTGGGTTTGTGGTAGTTCCTGCTGGGGGATGGGGGGGTAGGTTTTTTCTTTTTCTTCTGATGTTACGTTGGGTATCTGGTATCCACCTTTTGAGAGGGGGGCTCTGTCACATGCTGAGTCCGATGTTCTGCCGGACTCAGTCTCGTGGCTCCTTCTTTGTATACACATTTATTTATCTGTTGCATTTTTGGTATCCTCTTGAGTTTTCACTGCCTTTTATTTGTGTGTTGATGTCTCTGTTTGCTTTGGTTTTGTATTGTTTCATTGGTAATCATTGTCTAGTCTGTATTTGGTTTTGTTTACATTTCAGGTCTCTGGGTTGACAGGTGGCTTTTCTGGGTTAGTGTTGGCGCCGCCTGTCAAACTGCCAGCTGCCCCTCCCTCACCTGTCATTACTGTTCGCTGCTCTCCCTCATTACTACTATCAGCTGTCTCCAGTTATTAGTTGTTGTCTTCCTCTCCTCCTCAGGTCAGCCCGCACCTGTGATCACTTCTGTTGTCAGTTTATTTTCTATTTAAGCACTGTCAGGTCACGTTACTATTGCCACTTCCTCATCTTGTTGGAATTTATGTCCTTCAATCGAGTGCTCCTTGGGACATTTATTCTTCCTCGACCTGCCTCGTCTCCTCCTGAGCTGTCTGCTCAGGAATGCTACTTCCTGTAAGTTTTCCTCTAGTTTGCCTTTTGAGTTTGCACTGTTGTACTTTAGTTTCTATCACAATAAATGTTGCAAAATTTCATCCAGTGAGTGGGTTCTTCTAAATCTCTGTGCGCCGCGTAAAGGCGCACATGACATACAGTGGTGCTTGAAAGTTTGTGAACCCTTAAGAATTTTCTACATTTCTGGATAAATATGACCAAAAAGTCCTAAAAGTAGATAAGGAGAACCCAGTTAAATACATGAGACAAAAATATTTTACTTTGTCAATTTATTTATTCAGGAAAACAATTCAATATTGCATATCTGTGAGGGGCAAAAATTTATGAACCTCTAGTATTAGGAAGTAATTTGAAGGTGAAATTCGAGTCCGGTGTTTTCAATCAATGTAATGACACTCAGGTGTGAGTGGGCATCCTGTTTTATTTATATAGCTTTTATTTAAAGATCTATCCAAGTGTCAACACATGTTTTTGGAAGTGTATTATGGCATGGACAAAGATTTCTGACAAAGATTTCTGAGGACCTCAGAAAAACGGTTGTTGATTCTCATCAGGTGGGAAAAGGTTACAAAACCACCTCTAAAGAATTTGGACTCCACCAAGCCTCAGTAAGAAAGATTGTGCACAAATGGAGGAAATTTAAGACCATTGCTACCATACCCTGGAGTGTAATAGTCGACAAGGTCACAAAGGACCCCATGATAACTTCTAAGCAACTGAAGGCCTCTCTCACATTGGGTAATGCTAATGTTCATCAGTCAACCATCAGGAGAACATTGAACAACAATGGTGTGCATGGCAGGATTGCAAGGAGAAAGCCACTACTCTCCAAAAAGAACACTGGTGTTCATCTGCAGTTTGCGAAAGGCCACATGGACAAGCCTGAAAGCTATTGGAAAAATGTCTTGTGGATGGATGAGACCAAAATAGAACTTACTGGTTTGAATGAGAAGTCTTATGTTTGAAGAAAGGAAGACACTGAATTCAAGCATAAAAACCTTATCCCATCTGTAAAACATGGTAGTGATAGCATCATGGTTTGGGCCTGTTTTGCTACATCTGGGCGAGGATGGCTTGCCATCATTGATGGGACAATGACTTCTGAATTATACCAGCAAATACTGTAGGAATATGTCAGGACATTTGTCCATGAACTCAATCTCAAGAGAAAATGGGCCATGCAGCAAGACAACAATTCCAAGCACACAAGTTGTTCGACAGTGTATCCAGAAAGTATTCACAGCGCTTCCCTTTTTCCACATTTTGTTATGTTACAGCCTTATTCCAAAATTGATTACATTCACTTTTTTCCTCAAAATTCTACACACAACACCCCATAATGACAACATGAAAAAAATGTTTTTGACACTTTTGCAAATTTATTAAAAATAAAAAACTAACAAATCACATGTACATAAATATTCACAGCCTTTGCTCAGTACTTTGTTGATACACCTTTGACAGCAATTACAACCTCCAGTCTTTTTGAATATGATGCCACAAGCTTGGCACACCCATCTTTGGGCAGTTTACCCATTCCTCTTTGCAGCACCTCTCAAGCTCCATCAGGTTGGATGGGAAGCGCCAGAACACAGCCATTTTCAGATCTCTCCAGGGATGCTCAATTGGATTCAAGTCTGGGCTTTGGTTGGGCCACTCAAGAACATTCGCAGAGTTGTCCTGAAGCCACTCCTTTGATATCTTGACTGTGTGCTTAGGGTTGTTGTCCTGCTGAAAGATGAACTGTCTCCACAGTCTGAGGTCAAGCTCAGGAGCAGGTTTTCATCCAGAATATCTCTGTACATTGCTGCATTCATCTTTCCCTCTGACTAGTCTCCTAGTTCCTGGCACTGAAAAACATCCCCCACAGCATGATCCTGCCATCACCATGCTTCACTGTAGGGATGGTATTGGCCTGGTGATGAGCGGTGCCTGGTCTCCTCCAAACATGTTGCCTGGCATTCATGCCAGAGTTCAATCTTTGTCTCATCAGACCAGAGAATTTTGTTTTTCATAGTCTGAGAGTCCTTCAGGTGCCTTTTCGCAAACTCCAGGTGGGCTGCCATGTGCCTTTTACTAAGGAGTGGCTTCCATCTGGCCACTCTACCATACAGGCCTGATTGGTGAATTGCTGCAGAGATGGTTGTCCTTCTGGAAGGTTCTCCTCTCTCCACAGAGGAACGCTGGAGCTCTGACAGAGTGACCATTGGATTCTTGGTCACCTTTCTGACTAAGGCCCTTCTCCCCCGATCGCTCAGTTTAGATAGCTGGCCAGCTCCAGGAAGAGTCCTGGTGGTTCCGAACTGCTTTCATTTACGGATGATGGAGGCCACTGTGCTCATTGGGACCTTCAAGCAGCAGAAATTTTTCTGTTCCCTTCCCCATATATGTGCCTCGAGACAATCCTGTCTCGGAGGTCTATAGACAATTCGTTTGACTTCATGCTTGATTTGTACTCTGACATGCAGTGCCAACTGTGGGACCTTATATAGACAGGTGTGTGCCTTTCCAAATCATGTCCAATCAACTGAATTTATCACAGGTGGACTCCAATTAAGCTGTAGAAACATCTCAAGGATGATCAGTGGAAACAGGATGCACCTGAGCTCAACTTTGAGCTTTATGGCAAAGGCTGTGAATACTTACAGTGGTGTAAAAAAGTGTTCGCCCCCTTCTTGATTTGTCATTTTTTTGTATGTTTGTCACACTTAAATGTTTCAGATCAAACAAATTTAAATATTAGACAAAGATAACACAAGAAAACACAAAATACAGTTTTTAAATGAAGGTGTTTATTATTAAGGGTAAAAAAAAAATCCAAACCTACATGGCCCTGTGTGGAAAAAGTGATTGCCCACCCCCCACCCCCCGTTAAAACATAAATTAACTGTGGTTTATCACATCTTTGGAAAGCTGAGTTCAATTTCTCTAGCCACATCCAGGCCTGATTACTGCCACACCTGTTCTCAATCAAGAAATCACTTAAATAGGACTTGCGTGACAAAGTGAAGTAGACCAAAAGATAATCAAAAGCTAGACATCATGCTGTGATCCAAGGAAATTCAGGAACAAATGAGAAACAAAATAATTGAGATCTATCACTCTGGAAAAGGTTATAAAGCCATTTCTAAAGCTTTGAAACTCCAGCTTTGAGGCTCCAGTGACAGCCATTATCCACAAATGGTGAAAACATGGAACAGTGGCCAGGAGTGGCCAGTGACCGTAATTACCCCAAGAGCACAGTGACGACTCATCCAAGAGGTCACAAAAGACGCCACAACAACGTCCAAAAAACTGCAGGCCTCACTTGCCTCAGTTAAGGTCAGTGTTCATGACTCCACCATAAGAAAGAGACTGGGCAAAAATAGCCTGCATGGTGGAGTTCCAAGACGAAAACCACTGCTGAGCAAAAAGAACATAAAAGCTCGTCTCAGTTTTGACAGAAAACGTCTTGATGATCCCCAAGACTTTTGGGAAAATACTCTATGGACTGACAAGACAAAAGTTGAACTTTTTGGAAGGTGTGTGTCCCAATACATCCAACATAAAAGTAACACAGCATTTCAGAAAAGGAACATCATACCAGCAGTAAAATGTGGTGATAGTGTAATGGTCTGGGGCTGTTTTGCTGCTTCAGGACCAGAAAGACTTGCTGTGGTAAATGGAACCATGAATTCTGCTGTCTACCAAAAACTTCTGAAGGAGAATGTCCGGCCGTCTGTTTGTGACCTCAAGCTGAAGCACATTTGGATTCTGCCTCAGAACAATGATCCAAAACACACCAGCAAGTTCACATATGAATGGCTTAAGAAAAACAAAATGAAGACTTTGGAGTGGCCAAGTCTGATTGAGCATCTGATTGAGATGCTGTGGCATGACCTTAAAATGGAAGTTCATGCTCAGAAATCCACCAATGTGGCTAAATTACAACAATTCTGCAAAGATGAGTGGACCAAAATTCCTCAACAGCACTGTAAAAGACTCATTGCTAGTTATCGCAAATGCTTGATTGCAGTTGTTGCTGCTAAGGGTGGCCCAACCAGTTATTAGGTTTAGGGGCAATCACTTTTTCACACAGGGCCATGTAGGTTTGTTTTTTTTTCCCCCTTAATTATAAACAACTTCATTTAAAAACTGCATTTTGTGTTTATGATATGTGTTTATGTTTATGATAACTGTGTTATCTTTGTCATGAGCCGAGCAGGTTTGTTCTCCAGGCTCGGTTCTGACCTTCTGTGTCTTTGGGTTATTTGTGCAGCTGTGTATTGTGTTATCATTTGAGTTTCTTGCTGTTTCTCTGTTCACTGGTTATTTTTCCGTATCCATAGCCACTGGGTCCTGGCCGGCAGCTGTGAGGCAGCCTCCTTTGTCCTGCACTCTTGTGGGCGCTGTCTGACACTTGCTGGTCCAACCACGCCCCCTCTCTCATTACAGCCAGCTGGTTCCAATCCCGGTAAATGCCTTCCCCGCGCTTCACCCAGGTGCACCTAATTTTTGCCAGTAGTACATGTATTAAGAACCTCTTTGCCTGTCATGTATTGCTGGACTATTGAGTTGTCATATGTATGTGTTTGGATCTACACTGCCGCTGCTCCCTTCGGTGTATGTTATCCGCCTCTCATGTCTAGATGCCCTGCCTAGGCTTTGGTACTGCATCACACTGGGAGGCGTGATCATCCGTATTTGTTGTTTGTGCTCACTGGGCTTAACCTGGACTTACTCGGACTGCTCCAGTTCCGTGAGTATTAACTGCTTACATTCTCCCGTTGCAGTCAGTCTGTCACGCTTTGGAACATTTCCCCAGTTATTTTCACCCTGAACTGTAGAGTGTCCTGGAGGACCCCTGAGTGATCCTGAGCGGTTATGTTATTTTGGAACTGTTTCTCTGTTTGTCTTTTGTTTAATAAATGTGTTTGTGGTGTAACCTGCACGTAAATCCGTCTTCCTTCTACTCCTCCATGCGCTGCGTAAAAGCACACAGGGAGACCGTGAGAATCTTTGTCTAATATTTAAATTTGTTTGATGATCTGAAACATTTAAGTGTGACAAACATACAAAAAAATGAGAACCAAGGAAGGGGGGCAAACACTTTTTTCACATCACTGTATGTACTGTACATGTGATTTCTTAGTTTTTTATTTTTAATAAATTTGCAAAAATCTTAAAAAAAAATTCAGGTTGTCATTGTGGGGTATAGTGTGTAGAATTTTGAGGAAAAAATGAATTTAATCAATTTTGGAGTAAAGCTGTAACATAACAAAATTTGGAAAAAGTGAAGCACTGTGAATACTTTCTGGATGCACTGTACCAAAGATTAGTTAAAGAAGATTATGTTATGTCTCTAAATGATGGCCGGAGTCAGAGTTGTGCCATGCAGTGAACTGACTCTTTATTAGAGAACACACAAAGTTATATAGAGTCTGGCTGTAGCCCGCCTGACGTCACACCCAGGGCAGGCATGGCAAGATAACACGGGCCACACACACACACAACAATCACTACATATCATTCCCCTCCCCCTTGCAAAAATGCAAAGCACACACACACAATTCAGACCCACTCCAATTTAGGACCCGAATCATGCACTAAGGGAAATAGCAGGGAACACATTCACCCAAAACAATTAAAATCAGCATTTTTTTATACTAAATACACAAAATAATCCCCAAATAACAAACATTCATTCACATGCACCATATAAACATATTTACAGTAACGTCATTTATGTTACTCCAATGTCCACGGGCAGCCAAAGATAAAACCGGCTCGGAGGCCAAGGGCATCCCCACGGCATGTGTGCCCCTGGCCGCCACCTGCCCCCCAGATCGAAGCTGATCTCCCTGGCGAGAATGTCACTTCTCCTCACCCTCAACAGCTTCTGTCATCTGGACCCGCAGTGCTGATGCCCGGCACGCCATCGCTCCATGCCTGTTGGTCCGCTCCCGACTGCCTTCAACACCACTGCAGCTGCCGCCACTGTAGCCCCACACACTCTGGCCCCCTGTGGCTGAACTCCAGGGAAAAGTAACGCTCGCTCGTCAGCGCCCCTCATTGACTCAGGCACCTCGCCATAACGCCCAGCACCCTCATCCAAGGCGCTCTGAGCCCAGGCACTGAGGTCCTGCCTGACCTCTGTGGCACCCGGCACCTCCTCTCTGTTGTCCAAGGTGCTCCGCTGTGCCGTTTCTGTGTCCAGCTGCCGCTGCTGCTTCCCCGGACTTTCAGCATTACCCTTGTCAGTGTCACTCGTTGACCCAAGCGCCTAGTCGCTGCTTCCAGCACCGTCGTCCAAGGTACTCCGCTGCGGTGCCTCTGCGTCCGGTTGTTGCTGCGCCAACTCCAACGTACTGAGTTCCTCGGTTGGCTTGCCATTTTCGGTGACCGGGGGGCTCCTCCACTAGCGGCCCCGGTTCCACGTCAAAGTCTGACTGGTAGCTCGTAACTTGGTTTTGGTGCGCACCTAGCTTCGTGGCTAACTTACCCATAGACACTGACTGAGCTGCTAGCTTCCCCGAGCTAGCTAGCTTAGCTTCTTTTGGTGCCAACAGCTCCATTACCCACAGTTTTGTGGTTCTCGTATGTTCAGCAAAATATTCAGCCGGCTGCCCAACAGCGTCTGCATAAGACTCGGTTTCTCCTAACATACAGAGAATTTTCCGACCTTCTTCGCCAAGCTGTTGGGCCAGAAGTGCTTGTCTTCGTACTCCGTCGAGTCTACTTAAGCCCAGCGCCGCGATGTAACCCTCGAACATAGCCACCCAATTCGGCCACAGGATTTTTTTTTTTTTTTTTTTTTGTTACTTATTTGTACCCGTAGGTAGACTTGGTTTGCAGTCTGGTGACAAGCCACCGGCTGCTGGTCGCTGCGTGCGCGAGCGCCCTAAACCTACATGTTTTTGGTGTGCGGGAGGAAACCGGAGAAATCCCGGAGTAAACCCGCGCAACACGGGGAGAACATGCAAACTCCACACAGCTCACTGTTGGTCGGGGGCTGGGATCGAACCCACGATCTCATGATCCCTGCGGTCCCCCGGCCGAGGGTAAAACTGTGCTGTCACAGTGCTAAACCACTGCGCCACCGTGCAGCCGTGCAGGATCGCTGTCTCTCCCGGATATTCCAGAAATGGTGATAATGGTGGAGGTATCCCATACGCCCCATGGGTTCTCCTTGTCGCCAAAATGTTATGTCTGTACATGATGGTCGAAGTCAGAGCTATGCTATGCAGCGAAGTGACTCTATTAGAGAACACACAACTATATATAGTCTGGCTGTAGCCCCCCTGATGTCACACCCAGGGTGGGTACAGTAAGCCACACGGGCCACACACACACACACACACACGCACACACACACACACAACATTCACTACACATCGAATTAAAGTTAATTTTTTGAAATGGTCATGTCAAAGGCCTGACCTTGTTATGACCCGAGCGCCGGTTCTGATCGCGCTCGGGTTAAAGTTATGTCTCGCTGCCGGCCTTGACAGCTGCAGGCTGTATTCTGGCCTCACCGGGCTCTTATTGTGAAGGTGCTCGGTGGGGTTTCCGCCTGTCAACGGTCGGCCAGCTGAGTGTCATTACCGTCGTTAGTGTTTCGCCATATAAGCCCAGCACTGGCGACGGTAAGACGCAGCAGTGTCAGTCGTTATACGTC
The DNA here is from genome assembly GCA_020510985.1 of Pholidichthys leucotaenia. Classification (NCBI taxonomy): domain Eukaryota; kingdom Metazoa; phylum Chordata; class Actinopteri; order Cichliformes; family Pholidichthyidae; genus Pholidichthys; species Pholidichthys leucotaenia. The sequence continues at coordinate 323,695,639 of CM035843.1, read as the reverse complement.
TGAGTTACGGATGACTTGGACTATCATCTACCTTGTCTGCTTGTGGTTGACCGTCACTTCTCCGGCACCAGTAAGTGAGCTTTTAGCCTTACCCCTTCCGGTGAAAGTAGACCTTTGTGTGTCTTTGCTTCAGCAGCCCTGTGTAGCCAATTACTTAAACAACCTTTGCCTGTGTATGACCGTCTCCTCTTAAGGACCCGTAAGAGAGCTGTCTTGCCTTACGCCTCCGGAAGTGTATGGACTTATGTGTCATTGCCCCTGCATCTTGTGTTGTTTACTTTTCACCGTAATAAAACTCACTGTAAACTCACTGGTGACTGTGTGCGTCTTATGCTGGCTCGTGAGGGCCAGCGCATGACAGTACACTGCTGCCAAAACAGCGTTACGGTGACGCCAACCCGAGACGCTATTCACCAGTGGGTTTGAGTTTTTTGGACATTTGCTTTTTCCTGTCTGGGTACCGTGTATGTGAAGAATGCCGTCGCGGAGGAACCGTGTGTGGAGTCCGAGCCACGAGCTGACTGATGTGCTGGAAGTGGTGGATGAGCTGCTCAGCTCCGCTTCTCTGCTAGATTATGACCACGGCATACACTGGTACCTGGACGCTGCCGAGGATATACTTTGTCATCTCTCTCCCCGCTACGCTGACCACCCGGAAGCCGACGCGAGGAGTGAGGACATCGCTGCGCAACGCGAGATCTACCTGATGATGGAGGAGGAACGCGGCATGAAGCAGGAGAAGAGGCACTCCTGCTCTTTGCTCATGGATCCCGATCCTTTCCTCGATCCGTTCCGGGAGTTCGCACCGTCTGGGGGCCGGCGAAGGCGTCGGCGCCGCGGCCGGGTGCATCCTCGGCAAGCTCCTGCTCCGGATCCAGTTCCGGGCCGCCGGGATGACCCCCTCAACCAGCTGGCTGCTGTAAGTGAGCTGAGTCCTGTGCCGGTGGGCTCCGTCCATGGGTCCGTTTCTACCATCTAGCGAGCGAGGGAAGGAGCGATGTCCGCTACAGCTGATACCATCCTCCCCCCGGGAGACAGACAAGTTCAAGTTCACTTACCTATCGATCATAGTGATCTGTCTTGTCTGACTCCTGGGGGTGAAGCTCGGGGTTCGCAGCTCCCTGAGTTTCTTTCCCCAGCTGTAGCCATTTATATTAAACCTGCTGCCTCTGTGTCTCCTCCTGCTGAGCGCTCCTCGGCGTCAGTCCCACGCCATGGAACGAGGGGGAGGCCTGCAGCTCTGGGAAATATCCTGGCCCTGCAACCTAGCATTCGACAGAGAAGAACGGACTGCAGTGAGGAGCCAGAGCCGACGAGAGAGCGTCCCCAGGGTTCCTCAGGGATGCAGCCCGAGTCAGCAGGTCCAGGGTCCTCTGCCCCCACGCCATACGGGTTATTGGCGTGGACGCCAGCGCGTGAGGATCCAGCTGCAGAGACCATCAGGCCAGCTGTGGAACCCGACGCAGCCGAGTGGGAGCCCGACGACGAGCTGCTTCTTGAACCTGGATCGGCAAAGTCCTGGACGGCTCCAGAGCCCGAGTGCAGGCAAGTGCTCTTTCTTGTTTTCCTGTATGGTGTATTAGAGCATTTTTGCCTGCCTCATGGGGAGGCGAGTGAGGGGCAGCCGTCCGCTGCACCCGAGCTCGTCTCGCTGGGCTCTGGCGCTGCCGGTGGAACTGATCCCGGTCCTCTCTTGTTTTCTGAGCACCTCCACAGCGTTACCGGTCCAGAGCCAGTCAAGGTCACGGGACTGGGGGTTCCAGGTTCGGAGATGGAGGTCGTCGCCGGAGCAGTCCTGACCCAGTCGGGGTCCGACGTGTGGGCCGAGGTGACCCAATCGGGGTCCGACGCGTGGGCCGAGGTGACCCAGTCGGGGTCCGACGTGGGTGTAGCAGTGACCCAGTCGGGGTCCGACGAGGTCCAGTGGGGGTCCAGCGCAGGTGCGGCTGTGACCCAGTCGGGGTCCGACATGGGTGCAACGGTGACCCAATCGGGGTCCGACGAGGTCCAGTGGGGGTCCAGCGCAGGTGCGGCTTTGACCCAATCAGGATTCGAGGGGGTCCAAGTTTTTGGTTGTCCCCCTCTCAGGAGCCACCAGCTGGGGGCCGTGAGAGGTTCTTGTTTGACGGTCTGGCGCTCCCCTGTTTTGTCGTGTTCAGGTGAGCGGCTGCATGCAATCCCTCCACGGTCCTGGTGGTTGTGGGATACGGGTCGGCCACCTGAGGAATTGCTTGGAGCGTTCGGCGTCTTGGGTTGGCCACCCAATAAACTGTGTGTGTTACAGGGTGACCTGGTTCGGCCACCAGAGGACTTGTTTCTGGGGGCATGGGACTGGGGCAGGCCACCTGATTATCATGTACTGTGGGACTATCTGTGGGCCCATACGGGGCCTGGTCATGTTAAGTATGTCTAGAGATTTTTTTGTTGTTGTTTCTTTGTAAATCGAAGTCATAGTCTTAGTCAAGTCTGAGCAATTTTTAGATTGCCTCTTGTTTCCTTGTAAGTCGAAGTCATAGGCTTAGTCATGTCTGAGCAATTTTTGATTGCCTCTTGTTTCCTTGTAAGTTGAAGTCTTAGTCAAGTCTGAGCAATTTTTAGGTTGCCTCTTGTTTTGTTTTTTTCTCTCTTGTAAGCCAAAGTCATAGTCACAGTCAAGTCTGAGCAATTTTTGATCATCTCTTGTTTTTTTTTTCTTCTTTGTAAGCCACAGTCTTAGTCACAGTCTAGTTCTGAGCAATTTTTGATTGCCTCTTGTTCTTGTTCTTTTGGAAAACCATAGTCATAGTCATAGCCAAAGCAAAGCAATTTTAGATTGCTCCCTGTGTGTTGGTGTGTTTTTTTTTTGTTTTGTTCGTGTTTTGAAAGCCATAGTCAGGTAAAGCAATCTATATTGCCTTTTGTGTTTTGTATCCATAGTTTGGTCTTGTTTTGCTAATTGTTTTTTTCCTCCACTCTTTTTTTTTGAGGGGCTATGGTCAAGTCTTGTCTTTGTTTTTTGTTTTCCCCTCTTTCCTTGAGGGGCCATTGTATGGGGATTTTGTTCTTTGTTTCCAGGTATTTACATGTACTTCTTGGTTTCGTGTGTTTTGTTTTTTCATAGTCATCGTGTTTAGCACGTATATCTTTTCTTACAGTCATGTATGCTTTTTTCCAGAGTCATGTGTTTGTATTTATTTCCTTGTTTCCATAGTTTTCGTATGTTTTTTTTGGTCTGGTCATGGTCTTGTTCAGGGGTTGGTTTCTCTCCCTCCGCACCTGTCCTCCCACCTCCCACCCTGGGGGGGCGGGGGGGCAGGGTGGTTCCTTGGGGCGTTCAGAGTCCGCCCGTGGAGGGAGGGTACTGTTATGACCCGAGCGCCGGTTCTGATCGCGCTCGGGTTAAAGTTATGTCTCGCTGCCGGCCTTGACAGCTGCGGGCTGTATTCTGGCCTCACCGGGCTCTTATTGTGAAGGTGCTTGGTGGGGTTTCCGCCTGTCAACGGTCGGCCAGCTGAGTGTCATTACTGTCGTTAGTGTTTCGCCATATAAGCCCAGCACTGGCGACGGTAAGACGCAGCAGTGTCAGTCGTTATACGTCTGAGTTACGGATGACTTGGACTATCATCTACCTTGTCTGCTTGCGGTTGACCGTCACTTCTCCGGCACCAGTAAGTGAGCTTTTAGCCTTACCCCTTCCGGTGAAAGTAGACCTTTGTGTGTCTTTGCTTCAGCAGTCCTGTGTAGCCAATTACTTAAACAACCTTTGCCTGTGTATGACCGTCTCCTCTTAAGGACCCGTAAGAGAGCTATCTTGCCTTACGCCTCCAGAAGTGTATGGACTTATGTGTCATTGCCCCTGCATCTTGTGTTGTTTACTTTTCACCGTAATAAAACTCACTGTAAACTCACTGGTGACTGTGTGCGTCTTATGCTGGCTCGTGAGGGCCAGCGCATGACAGACCTTAATTCAATGATATGTTGTGGAAGGACATGAAGCGAGCAGTTCATGTGAGGAAACCCACCAACATCCTATAGTTGAAGCTGTTCTGTACGGAGGAATGGACTAAAATTCCTCCAAGCCAATGTGCAGGACTGATCAACAGTTACTGGAAATTAATTGTACTTACTGCAGCAAAAGGGGGTCACACCAGATACTGAAATCAAAGGTTCACAAACTTTTGACACTCACAGGTATGTAATACTGGATCATTTTCCTCACTAAACAAATGAAAAAGTAAAACATTTTTGTCTCATTTATTTAACTGGGTTCTCTTTATATACTTTTATGATTTATATGAAAATCTGATGATGTTTTAGGTCATATTTATGCAGAAATGTAGAAAATTCTAATGAGTTAAAAATATTCAAGCACCACCTGTAATGTTCTTGACAGGACTGCAGCCCCTGTCCATGCTTTATGTTCCCGTTTGACCCATTTATCATGTTCTCCCTATGTGCTTGTACAGCCCCAGCTGTCCTGTGCTGCCTGATGGCCTTGATGGCTGCACGGTGGCGCAGTGGTTTAGCACTGTGGCAGCACAGTTTTACCCTCGGCCGGGGGACCGCGGGGATCATGAGATCGTGGGTTCGATCCCAGCCCCCGACCAACAGTGAGCTGTGTGGAGTTTGCATGTTCTCCCCGTGTTGCGCGGGTTTACTCCGGGATTTCTCCGGTTTCCTCCCGCACACCAAAAACATGTAGGTTTAGGGCGCTCGCGCACGCAGCGACCAGCAGCCGGTGGCTTGTCACCAGACTGCAAACCAAGTCTACCTACGGGTACAAATAAGTAACAAAAAAAAAAAAAAAAAAAAAAAGTGTTGTTTTGCCCTGATTGCTCCTCTGTCTATTTATGTGTGTTTTCAGTCTGTGTTCTTTGCTGTGTCGTTATGTTAACGTCACATTGTTTCACCACGCTGTTTGGATTTATTATTTGTCTCCTCACATTGTCTGGATTATTTTTTTTTTTTGCTTCTTCCCATGTGCATTGTTTATTTTCTGTTGTTAATAAATCATGGTTTACCAGGTCTGCCTGGTGAGTGGGTCCTCTTCCTCTTTGCCCCAGAGGAGCAAACGCTTCTCTGACAGCATGACACAACAGAAAAGGACCCACTGAGATGACGCCACCTGTTAAGTATTCAGCAGATGGACTTTGGTGCCCGATGAGCCTGGGATGGGAGCTTTGCAATGCACTAATGGAAGTAGATAGGCTTATTTCTGGGGTCCTTCTGCAATTGTAGATGTTTCCCCTACAGTTGAAAGTGCTATGAGATGACTGTTGTTGTGAAATGGCACTATATAAATAAAGTTTAATTGAATTGAATTTCTTGTGCTTGTACGTCTCTCATGCCAAAACTGGCTCTGTGGTACCTGGGGCTCGTGGAGGTAGCTGTTCACCGCCATCCACAGCTCGCGGAGCATGCTGAGGGGGTGGAAAGGATCACCCTGGTGGCTGACCTGCAGCGTGAAAACTGCGGGATGGTGAGGAGTTTGAAGCATCCCCTGGGTTCAGCATCTCCTGCTCCTTGCCAGTCACCAGCTCCAGCACCATCTCCACCTCCCAAGTAGCAGCCTTCCACACCACAGGCACCTTGGGAGATTTCTGTCACCAAGAGGGAGCAGTTTTGGGGATCAAAGCTGCTGTTCGGCGGTCCTGGATGGAGGGAAGGCTCCCGGAGATGCCGACCCTCTTGACGCCTTGCACCATCACCAGCAACAGCCCTCTCCATGGCGCACACACCAGCTCCTCGCTGCTGTACAACTGCTTCTCACCAGATGGTCACCATAGCCACCCAAAGTGATTGGTTTGGTTCTCCAGCAGCAGATTCAACAGCAACAGCAGCCTCAGCGGCAACAGAGCTGGAGGCAAGGCAACTGCTATGTTCTCTTTTTTTTTAACATCTAATAGTGCAAGGTTTTGCCTTGCCCCCAATGAGGACACTCAGTTGCTGCCTGTTATTGCTGCTGAGCCCTCAAATGTTTTTTCTGCTGCCGTCCCCTTGTGTATTCTACCACTCACCTCAGCCCCTTGTTTCCCCGAGGTCATTGCCACCTCAGCTGGGTCCTTGACGGAGGAGGTGAGCTCAAGCACGGTTACTGCTCCTCTTCACGTGCATGCTCCAGCAGACTGCTCCACCTCATGTGCACGCTCCAGCAGTAACTGTCCCGCCTCACGTGTACACTCCAGCAACGATTGCTCCGTCTCACCTGCACACTTCATCAGGGACTGCTTCACCTTATGTGCACACAGCAGCAGTGATTGTTGTGCCTCACGTGCACACTCCTGCAGAGACTGCTCATCTTGAGGCCGTCATTTCTACATTGTCAGCATTGGGGTCCTTGCCAGTGGAAGAGCAGGAGTTAAAGGGCCGATGACACAATTTTGACATTTTTTAGCATGTTGTGTAAACCCAAAAGTCATTGTCGATGATCAATGTAATATTTACAACTGTGCCTGCATAAACTAGCTATCATCAAAAAACCACAGCCGCTGACTGGGCTGTGGTGCTGCCCACCGAATTAAGGGAGGCACCTCCATGACGTAAGCACGAGAACGGACTCCGGTGTTGTTGACTGGAATGACAGCAGTTTTGTAGCTCACAGTTTCTCTGGTTTCTTGTTTTAATTTTACGTCTATGCCTTCGCGTTGTGTTGCAGACTTAGATAAACAGCAGGCGTGAAAGACCACATCACACGCTTCAGCTCCAACTGTCATAAGCCTCCTCGTGCGCTCCTCCTGTGCTTTTACGCAGGAGAAGCGCACAAGGAGGGGAAGGATGAATGGATTTACTGCAGCTTTGACCTACTTTCTGCGATCGCATGCTGACTCTCACCGGTCCGGCCACGTCCCCTCTATCATTATCACCAGCTGAGTCCCCTCCCTCTGATCATCTTTCCCGGTCCTCGCCCTGGTGCTTCTCATCACACCATCACCAGCAGTGCGTGTACTTCACGGCCTTTTGCCAGTAATGCACTGCTGGTCCATAGTATTGTCATCTGTGCTGTTAGTCTGCCAGTATTTTCTGCACTCTCACAACGTGTTAATCACTCCATGTTCACCGTGGTTCTCGTGCGTCCTTGAAGTGATGTCGGCTCTGGGGCGCACCTGTGGCTAACACGTCTCCTCTCATTCGTTCTCTTGGTGATGCCGGCCCCCGAACACCATCAGTAAGTGTGTTTGTTTTTTTTGTATGACTTCACCTTTTTGGGAATTGTCTGTTGTTCTGTATTAAATGTGCTGTGGTGAACCCTGCACGTAAATCCTCGTTATTTCATCTTCCCTCTCCGTGCACTGCGTAAGAGTGCACGGAGGGTCATGATGAATGGATTTACATGCAGGATTTACCACAGCACATGTATTGAACATAAAGACTGATCCCAAAAGGTGAAGACTTACAAAAATACACAGAAACACAAACAGCAGGCGTTCGGGGCCGACATCACTCAGCGAACGTGGAGAGGAAACGTGTTAACCACAGTTGCGCCCCAGAGCTGACATCGCTGCAAGGGCACAACAGAACCACGGCTGTGTGGAGTGGCTAACACGTTGTGATAGTGTTGGCAATATTGGCTGGCTGACAACACGGCAGGTGATGCACACAAAACATGAACAGCTGACTGTCACTGAGTCTGACTCGCTAGGCACAATGCCCACTTGGCACGGCTCAAACCTATATGGTTTGATGCCCCCAGATTCTTCATTGTCATCCCATTCTTCGGAACTATAATCGTCTGAAGATTGACAACACAAACCAATTCCAGACTACATGTGCTGGAACCATCATTGATGTTTTCTACCGTTTCCATCCTGTGTGTACAATGGGCAGCCAAGCGCTGTGTTCCGTCGATGATGTTATAACATGGTCGTGGGGTTTTCCAGCCACTGATGCAATTGGTGACGTGGCACTCATGAAAATGTTGGATATTCGCGTGGACAAAAGCCTGTTTGACTTAGAACTGTACAGACCAACCTATTTCATCATATTGTATTATGTGTTAAAAAATCAGATGAAGTCAAAAACATGTCATCAGCACTTTAAGGCAAGTCCTCTTCTTTGTTTCCTTAATATCTGTATTAGAGAGGTCTTGTCTTACTGCTGGTGAGGAGACCCAGTTGCAACTTCCATTTGCTTCTGAGCTCGCCCCACCGAGTTCTTCTGCTGACTGTTTGGGTGTGGTTCCTGTTTCAACCTGTATCTCTTCCTCGCTGTCCAAGGTGGCGGCATCGGAGGAGGCTCCCATGTTTGATCCTGGGTTCAGAGCCTCTATGTTATTATCGTGTGAATTTAAAAGTTCCATGTTACTTCCTGAGGTTAAAGGCTTCATGATGACTCCTCCTGAGTTTAAAAGCTCCATGTTGTCATTTTCTGTGTTTAAGGGTTCTATGTCATCTCCCAACAAGATTTCCATGTCATCTCCTGAGTTTAAAACCTCTATTTTCTTTTGCTCAAGAGTCCTGTATGATTTTTCCCAGATTTAAGTGCTCATGTGTTATTTTCAGAGCGAAAGGTTTGTGTGCTATTTTCTGAGCATGAGGGTCAAGTGTTTTTCCCTGTCTGGTGGCCCATGGTCTTTGGTAGGCCGCCTGACACCCCATGGTCACCCTTTCTGTGGCCAGTGGACTTTGGAAGGCCACCAGAACCATCAGGTACTCCAGTTTGAGGACCCATGGACTTGGGTAGGCTCCCTGACCTGCTTTGCTCTCCGGTCAGGTGGTCCTGGAACTCTGGAAGACCACCTGACCCATTCTGGATTTTGCTGTGGGGGAGGTTACAGTTTGTTTTGGCCCGCCTGGCCATTTCCCCCACCACCCACCCTGTGAGGAGTTTGGGGTTTTCTTTTTTTTTCTCTTGTGTGTGTTACCCTAGGTTTGTCTGGATACCGCTCTTTAGGTGGTGGTGATGGGGCACTATCATGGGGGAACATGTTTGCAAACAAGACCCACTCTTTAAGTTATGTTTTCTTCCAGTTGTCAGTATGATTATTCTGCCCTCGCCTTTAGTTTTTGGTTCATTCTGTGTATCATTATCACCCTTACCCTGTCATCCTGTGTTACTCATTGCCAGTGTTGGGAAAGTTACTAAAAAATAGTAACTAGTTACAGTTATTAGCTACTTCTAAGGGAGAAACAATATCATTTCAGAGGAACATGTATATTTCAAAAACCTTCAGTGAGAACTACCACCAAGCAACACTGTGTTTCAGTGCAAGGAGTCAGATTATGGAACGATTTTGGACCTGAATTAAAATCATGTACAATGCTTGGACAATTTAAACAAAAACTAAAGGAAGAAATACTCCAAACATATATACAAGATGACATGTAAAATCATATAAGGATTGTCATATCCAGCCTGCGTTGTGTTGTAGCTTAGTTTTTTTTGTCACATTTTGTCTTAGCTTCGTTCTGAATTGTAATCGCTCTTGTTTTGTTTTTTCTTTTGAATTCTTGGATGGAACATGGGTGGGCAATATAAGCTGCGGCTTCAGCCATCACCCATTTCGGATAAATTATGTTGAACTGTATAATCAGAGGAGTTATTGTCTAATTTGACCTTGTTGGATTTTCTTTCCCCCTTTGTTATATTATTCAGTTTCTTTTAACCTGTACTTTTAATCTATCCGAAATAAAGATTCATTCATTCAAAAAAAAAAAAAAGTAACTGAGTTACTTCTGAGTTACTGCATGATTAAAGTAACTAGTTACTTGGGAAAGTAACTTTCACGTTACTTTTACGTAAATGCATACTTAAATCATCTTGCACACACAGCATGATCAAGGGCCCCTTGTTCTCATGAGAAAAAGAAGAAGAAAAAACTAATGAGAAAAAAAAGTCTTCTCTTACAGAGAAAAAAATGTCTCAGATTTACACAAACTATTATAATCAGTAGAAAGTCAGAAATTTACTAGAAATGAAGCTGTGAATTCACAGAGAAAATGTTGGACCCCTTGGCGGGCTGTTTTTGGCCCATGAGCCATATGTTTAACACCCCTGGACCAGCCCATTAAAAACGCACATTTAGAGGAATCACTTCCATGAAACAGTTGCATATCACAACAGCATGTAAATGAATGAGATAAAATAAAATAGAACGCACAGATAAAAGTTCACCGCTTAGAAGAAGCTGTTCTTTACTGCTACAAATCACAGTCATTTTTTCTCTGTGTGTAAGAAAACTTTAAATGCATTCAATGCGGACATTAAATGAGAGCTTCTTGCTCAAAAAACACTCATGTTTAACTACAGAGGTAGGCGCTTGCAGGGGTTACTCACCGCTAGGACAACAGGTGATCAGGGCTCGATATGAGAAGTCTCCACCACCGCAGCATTTCTTCACTGGGTTGTGATGTGAATTGGGACAGGATAGGAAATGGACCCGTGGAGGAGACTGTGTGACGGCTGCATCAGTTACGGTAGGGTCAATTTATATTTATTTGCTTGCCTTTGCCTTTGGCATGACAACCTCCAGTGGCTTGAAGCCGGTGGTGGCGCTGGGGCTGGCAGTCCCGCCCATAGCCACCGAAACTGTGTATTCATCCCCAGTTGGCAGATGATGAGGAGGGTGTCTAGCAACTGCAAGTTGTATGACCGTCTGCTTGCGCTAAAATATCTATCAACATTAATAAAACGAGTAATGCGAGTAACACATCTGATCAAATTTCAGTAACTGTAACGCATTACTGAATTTTTAAACAGTAATTTCATTACACAGCACGTTACTGCAAAAGTAGTGGCGTTACAGTAACGTTTTACTTTGTAACGCGTTACTCCCAACACTCTTCATTGCAACAGCGCTTTGTTTATTTCTGCGCATTGTTATTGGTCCTTTGTTAATTCCTCATGGCTGCACCTGATTGTGTCTCCCTCTCACCCTCTCCTCCTCTCTCTCTTAATTAGTTTCAGCTGTTTGTTATTGTCACTCATTAGTGTCTGTGTATTTCTGTTCCACTCAGTCTTCAGTTCACTGTTGTGTCATTAAACACTGGTTGTGTTCCTCACCCGCTTTTGTGCGGTTTATTTTCATGTTTTATGTTCTGCCAGTTACTACCCAGCCCTGTGCTGCACCTTTTGATACTAAATCTGCTGAACCTAATCTCTGCATTTGGGCCCATCCTTGCAGCGGAGCATGACACCACTATGCCTAAATATTTTTCCTTTGCTCACATTTGGATTTTGATGTATATTTTTTTTCCTCATCACCATATACAGTGGATGTAAAAATTCTGCGCACCCCTCTTCAAATGCCAGGTTTTTGTGATGTAAAAAAATGAGACCAAGATAAATCATTTCAAAACTTTTTCCATTAATGTGACCTATAACCTGTACAACCCAACTGAAAAACAAACTGAAATGTGTTAAGGGAAAAAATAAAAATAAAAAACTTACAATAACCTGTTTGCAAAAATATGCACACCCTTTAACTAATACTTTGTTGCAGAACCTTTGGCCTTTATTACAGCACTCAGTCTTTTTGGGTAGAAGTGTATCAGTGTGGCACATCTTGATGTGGCAATATTTGCCCACTCTTCTTTGCAAAAATGCTCCAAATTTGTCACCGGTATTTAGAATTGTTCATAATTCCCTCCACCTTCACTAAGGCCTCAGTTCCAGCTGAAGAAAAACAGCCCCACAGCATGATGCTGTCCCCACTATACTTCACCGTAGATATGGTGTTATTCTGGTGTTGAGCAGTGTTGTGTTTGCGCCAAATATACCTTTTGGAATTATGGCCAAAAAGTTCAACCTTGGTTTCATCGGACCATAACACATTTTCCCACATGTCTGGAAAATTTCAAATGTGTTTTTGCAAAATGTAGCCAGGCTTGGATGTTTTTCTTCGTAAGATAAACATTGTAAGATAAGGCTTCCATCTTGCCACCCTACCCCATAGACCAGACATATGAAGACGACGGGAGATTGTTGTCACATGTTCTAAACAGCTACTACTTGCCAGAAATTCCTGCAGCTCCTTCAATGTTGCTGTCGGCCTCTTGGCAGCCTCCCTGACCAGTTTTCTTCTCGTCTTTTCATCAATTTTGGAGGGATGTGCAGTTCTTGGTAATGTCACTGTTGTGCCATATTTTCTCCACTTGATAATGACTGTCTTCACTGTGTTCCATGGTATATTTAATGCCTTGGAAATTCTTTTGTACTCTTCTCCTGACTGATACCTTTGAACAATGACATCCCTCTGATACTTTGGAAGCTCTCTGTGGACCATGGCTTGTGCTGTAAGATGTGACTACAAAAATGTCAGGAAAAGCCTACTAGAACAGCTGAACTTTATTTGGGGCTAATCAGAAGTGCTTTCAGTGGTGGCAGGTGTGTGCTGACTCCCATTTAACATGAGTTTGAATGTGACTGGTTAATTCTGAACACAACCACATCCCCAGTTATAACAGGGTGTGCATATTTTCGCAACCAGGTTATTGTAAGTTTTTTATTTTTTATTTTTCCACTTAAAATATTTCAGTTTGTTTTTCAGTTGGGTTGTACAGGTTATAGGTCACATTAATGGTGAAAAAGGTTTTGAAATGATTTATCTTGGTCTCATTTTGTTTACATCACAAAAACCTGGCATTTCAACAGGGGTATGTAGACTTTTTATATCCACTTTACTATGGTTTCCAACTCACAGCAACAGTTTTACTGGCCTGAAAAATTTCTGATCTTGCCTCTGTTTCTTTTTTTCCCCTACATTTCAACAAGCAAACAACTGACTGTGTTGTGCATATTGGCGGTGGTTAGTTTTTCATATAGCGACAAGGTCCTAATACCTTTACATTCATTAAAATACATTTTTCTCATTATTGTGTCATGAGAATAGTCACATTCTCAGATAGGAAGACAAGATGTGACTCCATCAAGAAGTTAGAAGGAAAAGTACCACTGCTTCAAAATTGGCTTTTGGTGTTTTGGCCAAAAATAGCTTGTTCGTTGAGAAGGATCATGTTGTGAAGGAAGGACTGTTCTGAGAAAAAAATGAATCATGGGGAAATGATCTCTTTGGAAAAAAGAGGTGTAAAAGCTATTATCACTGGTGTTAATGCAGCTTATAAACAAGGAATTAGGCTTATTTCCATTCAAAAGCTGGGTACCATTGGATAAATTGGGACTTGGAATGTGAGACAATTCTCTGGTTATTTAACATAAAATCTAAATCTTTTCTGATTTAGATTCAGATAGTTAAACAGCTGAATTATTTAACCCTTATATTGTGTTTGGGTCAATTTTGACCCCTTTTCAACTTTAGGTATGTAAAAACTACTATTTGCTCTTTTCTTTATTGGAACGAGGCTTCATAATATCCTCAGAAACAGCTATTTTAGCACAGCTATACAAATTTTCACAATTTTAGTAAATTCTGAAGGTCTCTAAAAAAATGTGACATTTGTGGTGTCACAGGTCAAATATGACCTGGCAGAGAATACTGGCTGGCTCTGTGGATCAAAATGGCTCAATTTGTCCCAACACGCACACACACATGCACACAAATACACATGCATGCACGCACAGAGATAGGCACGCTATGCCACCCCTTTCCCACATGAACACAAAATTTCTCACAGAAAATTGGCAAAATAACAAAATAAAAACTGGCATCTATAAACAGGGTTTTGCGAAGACGTTATCAGTTTCATTCTGCAGTAGCATCAGTCAGCATGAGCAAGAGATTCACTGACCATGTTTACATGCACATGGATAAAGTGCTTATGGTCGGATTTCTTGAGTTATCTGATTATTCAAGCGACCATGTAAACAGAATCCAGTAAAGGCCATATAATCGGGGTCATTAACTCATTTGGTTTACCCTCAAATAATCTGTTCATTCAGTGCATGTAACTACAACAAAACTGATTATTGCCATTATTGGTTTATTCCCAATCATTGTTTTATTGTGACCATGTAACTGAGGGTCACTGTCTGTGAAGCTATTGATCCTATCTTATGATCCTGGATATAAGAAAAACAAAGGAGGAGTTTACAATCTGGACAAGGTCACTGGCACATATACATGCAATCGAGACAAAAAGGTGGCTAACGACTGCCTTTTATAATATATTGGATGTTTCTACATGCAATGCATTTGTGATGTGGATGGAAATAAATCCCAAATGGAATACTGGAAAACCCTTCAAGAGAATTTTTAGGAGGAGGTGAGGAGTCTCTGGTAAATCCCCACTTTGAAAGACAATAGCATTTGGCCAAAACCCAAACCTCTGTCAGTTTGGTGAGAGAGCTTCACTCTACACCCACACCGGCATCCTGCACAAGGAACCAGACAGGGGATGCAGGGGGAGTAAGAAAAGAGGTGCCAGTTGTGCCCCTCCAACAAGGCCAGAAAAAAATGGCACCAACTGCCACACATGTAAGAAACATATTTGCAAGAAGCACACTAATACAATCACATACCGTGAATCATGCATGTAAACAACACACAACACTTGCACACACAGAAACACACACAGGAACCATATTGTTTTTCAACGTTCAGTTCATGGTTTTTTAATTTGCGCTTGCTATTCTGAGTAAAATAAAGCTGGTTTTATGGAAAAGAGAGGACTTCTTCTCTTTTTCCTAACATAAATCTATACGAGTCAATTTGGACCTGTTACACCACAGATATCACTATATACAGCAGGGAAAATAAGGATAGAACATGTCAACATTTTTCTCATTAAACATATTTCTGATGGAGCCATTGACCTGAGATTTTCACCAGATATCAGTAACAAACCAAGTAATCCATACATACAAATAAATCAAGGCAACTGTGTTCACAAAACAAGTTATATTTAATAAAGTGGAATGACACAGGGAATAATTATTGAACACTGTAGTGGATTAAGATTAATGGGTTTTATACAGTAGCTGTTTTACTTGTTGGTACAAGTATTAATGTAAATATGAATGTGAGTAGGAATGAAGATTTCATTTCATTACACACTCATAGCTTGTTGGGGCACCAGTCGAGATGATGGACAATTTTATTAACAATTCTTTATTTGTACCAATGATGACTCAGTCTCAAAAAACCTTTGAGTTCTTGTCTGTTTATAATCAAGAAGATGGACATGAAATCAAACAATAACTCCCATATGTCTTCCAATAGTTTAATAAGAAATGTCAGAATAGGTTAACACATTGGTGGTGAAAAAAGTCCGTCGTCTGTGTCTCTGTTTTTACGCACTTTAATGTGTTTAAACGAAATTCTCTGTGTCGTTTTTTTCCTTGAATGTTTGTGGACTGTATAACGAAGAGCTCCCTGGTTCCATCAATATGGATTTCCTCCCTATTTTTGCACTGCTGCTTCTTTTCCACCGGCTCTTTGTCTCTGAGGTAAGCGCAATCACGATCATGCCGGGGAGAATACAATATTCCAGAGACATGTTACTGCATTTAAACACGGATAATGCAGCGTCTGTGTTTGAGTCTGTGCTGCGACTGCCGGACTTTATTTTAAGAGATTTTGATGGACACAGCGTTGAAAAGAGAGACAAGAGGAGGAAATGCGGAAAGCATGGAGGCATGAAATTAAGCCTGAGGAGACGTCAGTCTAATAGTGTTCCTCTTCCTTCCATGATTCTGGGGAATGTACAATCCCTGAGAAATAAAGTAGATGAAATTCAAGGGAATGTACACTACCAGAAGGACTTCAAGAACTGCTGTGTCATGGCTTACACGGAGACGTGGCTTACGGCGCAAGACCCGGATGTGAACCTGTGTATTGACGGCTTTGGAGCCCCACGTCGCTCGGATCGGCAGGAAGAGGTAACGGGGAAACGTCAGGGGGGCGGCGTATGTTTATATATTAATAAACAGTACTGCACATCTGTCACGGTCAGAGAGCGCATCTGTACACCCGATGTGGAGCTTCTGTCCGTATCGCTACCCCCCTTTTATCTGCCCCGCGAGTTCCCCCAACTTTTCATCACGACTGTGTACATTCACCCAAGGGTGGACGCTGACTCCGCCTCCAGCGCCATCTTTGATGTGGTACAGCGGCTGCAGTCAATTTCTCCAGAGGCTCCAAACTTTATTCTTGGGGATTTTAACCATGTTTCTTTAAAGAAGACACTTAAAAACTTTTATCAGTATGTCTCCTGCCCAACCAGGCGAAAAAAGACATTGGACCTGTGCTATGGATCCATTAAGAGGGCCTATAAATCACTTCCCCTTCCTCCTTTAGGATTCTCAGATCACAACTGTGTACATTTGCTGCCCACATATAAAACTGCTGTCAGAAGAGGCAAGGTGAAGACCAGAGACATAGATGTGTGGACAGAGGATTGCACTGCCTCCAGGAATGCTTTAACTGTACAGACTGGGAGGTTTTCACACTGTCCTGCGGGGATGATTTGGACTCTTTGGTAGACGTCACATGCTCATACATGGCTTTCTGTAAAAATATGATCGTTCCACGTAAACGTGTCAAAATATATCCCAACAACAAGCCATGGGTTACAAAATCAGTTAAATCCTGCTTACAGAGGAAAGCACTTGCCTTTAAACAGGGGTCTGTTTCTGAGCTACAGGTTGCCACAAAAGAGCTGAAGTCCGAAATTTTAAAAGCAAAACAGAATTATAAATCAGAATTGGAAAGCAAGATGGCAACAAAGAAGCTTGGTTCAGCCTGGGCCAGTATGAAAACTATTGCAGGCCTTCAGAGCACAGAGTGCAGTAATCGTGTGTTTTTAGATGGTTTTAATTCAGACACAGAGCTGGCTAATGCTCTTAATTGTTTTTATGGTCGTTTTGATTCCTCTGATTTTAGCACAGAAACCCAAGATTTGAAGCAGAAACTCAAAGACAATCAGCACTTTAATATTGAGGTGCAGGATATTAAAAGGGAGTTCTGTGCTGTAAACGAGAACAAAAGTCAGGGCCCTGATAATATATGTGGGCGATTGGTAAAGTCCTGTGCACATGAACTGAGTCCTGTATTTCATTACATTTTCAATAAGTCCTTACAGACACAAGATGTGCCCAAGATCTGGAAAGATGCCGTGGTTGTTCCCGTTCCAAAATCCAGCTGTCCTAAAACGGTAAACGATTTTAGACCAGTTGCTTTGACTTCAATTTTAATGAAAATTTTTGAAAAACTGGTCAGATTTGAGGTCCTAAAGCAGACTGAACATGCATTGGATCCTTTGCAGTTTGCATATAGGCCTCACAAAGGAGTGGAAGACGCCACTGTCACTCTGTTTAACATGCTTTTTAAACATCTGGATTTTAATGGGACACACGCCAGGCTTTTATTTGTGGACTTTTCCTCCGCCTTTAATACAATCCAACCTCACATTTTAGTTGAAAGGTTCCTGCAACAATTTGATTTGAGCAATAATCTGGTGGGTTGGATTCTGGATTTCTTAACCAGCAGGACACAGAGAGTAAGGGTCAATGGTACATTGTCTGACCAAAAGTGCTCTTCTACTGGCTCTCCTCAGGGGTGTGTGTTGTCACCACTACTCTTCATCCTGTACACAAACATGTGTCGGAGCAGACATGACAACAGACACATTATAAAGTATGCTGATGATTCAGTTGTTGTCAGTCTCCTCCAGGATGGTGAAAGTGGCCACGGCCCAATAGCTGATGATTTTGTTCACTGGTGTGAGGATTCCTACCTGCAGCTGAATACGACAAAAACTAAAGACATGATTATTGACTTTAGGAGGAAAACTCCCAGGCACAAAGTCACCGTACTAAAAGGACAGACCACTGAATGTGTACAATCCTACAAATATCTTGGGACGATTATTGATAGTAATTTAAACTTTGAAGGGAACTATGAAAGGGTGTGCAAAAAGGGTCAGCAACATTTGTATTGTTTGAGGAAACTTGCACGCTTCCAGATTGACCGAACCATAATGACAATGTTTTATCGGGCTTTTATTGAATCTGTTTTATCCTTTTCTTTAGCGTCATGGTTTGGTCAGATAAAACTGAAACAGAGGAAATCCTTGGATCAGGTAGTTAGATGGTCCAGTCGTTTGCTCGGTGAGTCACAGCTGAGCCTGACATCCTTGTACACCAGACAGGTACAGAGGATTGCTACCTCAATTTTAAATGATGACTCCCACCCTTTGCACTGCCACTTTCAGCTTCTTCCCTCAAGACGGAGGTTTGCTGTCCCAAAAAGTAAAACCCAGCGCTACAAAAACAGCTTTGTTCCTGCTGCTGTCAAAGAGTTGAACAAGTTGTAACAATATATTGTACATAATTTAGTTACCTATTTATTAACTCCATTTTATATTTACTTATTCTTGTAGGATTTTTATTTGGGTTCTGAATCTTTTATTGGGTTTTAGACCTTTGAGTTTTTAACCTCTTTGACTAGTCTTTTAACTTTTTAATATGACCCTTCCCTCTTATCTCTGGTTTTTCTCCCATCTCTTTGTCTTTATATCCTGATTGATGGAGCCTTGAGTATTTTTATCATGTTTATAGTCAGCTTCATGTGTGCCTGTGTTTGTGTTTATGTTAAATGTAATTGTGGTTTGTAAA
The DNA here is from genome assembly GCA_020510985.1 of Pholidichthys leucotaenia. Classification (NCBI taxonomy): domain Eukaryota; kingdom Metazoa; phylum Chordata; class Actinopteri; order Cichliformes; family Pholidichthyidae; genus Pholidichthys; species Pholidichthys leucotaenia. The sequence goes on along the minus strand of CM035843.1, from coordinate 323,677,153 downwards.
TATGGATGTCACCAGACTGCAAAACAAATCTACCTACGGGTACAAATAAAGTAACCTGAACCTGAACCTGAACCTGAACATTTGGATGATTTGAGACAGAGAATTCAACATGTATCATGAGCATCATAGACTGTTATTGAATTACTGAGCATCAGCTATATCGAATTACATAACTCAGTCAAAAGTGGACTTTGGACATATTTACACAAAGAATGGTTCTGTTCTTTGACATCTTTTTTTCTACAGGGGTATGTTGTTATCTTATCTTCAAAGTATACAGACATGGACAAAATTGTTGGTACCCCTCTGTTAATGAAAGAAAAACCCACAATGGTCACAGAAATAACTTGAATCTGACAAAAGTGGTAATAAATAAAAATTCTATGAAAATTAACCAATGAAAATCAGACAATGCTTTTGAATTGTGGTTCAACAGAATTATTTAAAAAAAAAAAAAACTCATGAAACAGGCCTGGACAAAAATAATAGTACCCCTAGAAAAGATTGAAAATAATGTGACCATAGGGACATGTTCAACCAAGATGTGTCCTCTAATTAATGTCACAGGTGTCTACCTACTTGTAATCAGTCAGTCGGCCTATTTAAAGGGTGACAAGCAGTCACTGTGCTGTTTGTTGACATGGTGTGTACCACACTAAACATGGACCAGAGGAAGCAAAGGAGAGAGTTGACTCAGGAGATTAGAAAGAAAATTATAGACAAGCATGTTAAAGGTAAAGGTTAAAAGACCATCTCCAAGCAGCTTGATGTTACTGTGACTACAGTTGCACATATTATTCAGAAATTTAAGATCCATGGGACTGTAGCCAACCTCCCTGGACGTGGCCGCAGGAGGAGACGGATAATACGAATGCTAACAAAAGAGCCCAGAACGACCTCTAAACACATTCATGGTGAACTCCAAGGTCAAGGAACATCAGTGTCAGATCGCACCATCCGTCGTTGTTTGAGCCAAAGTGGACTTCATGGGAGACGACCAAGGACGACACCACTGTTGAAAACAAATCATAAAAAAGCCAGACTGGAATTCGCCAGACTGCATGTTGACAAGCCACAAAGCTTCTGGGAGAATGTCCTATAGACAGACGAGACAAAACTGAAACTTTTTGGCAAGGCACATCAGCTCTATGTTCACAGATGCAAAGATGAAGCATACCAAGAAAAGAACACTGTCCCTACTGTGAAACACGGAGGAGGTTCTGTTATGTTCTGGGGCTGTTTTGCTGCATCTGGCACAGGGTGTCTTGAATCTGTGCAGGGTACAATGAAATCTCAAGACTATCAAGGTATTCTAGAGAGAAATGTGCTGCCCAGTGTCAGACAGCTTGGTCTCAGTCGCAGGTCATGGGTCTTGCAACAGGATAATGACCCAAAACACACAGCTAAAAACACCCAAGAATGGCTAAGAGCGAAATGCCGGACTATTCTAAAGTGGCCTTCTATGAGCCCTGATCTAAATCCTGTTGAACATCTGTGGAAGGAGCTGACACATGCCATCTGGAGAAGGCACCCTTCAAACCTGAGACAACTGGAGCAGTTTGCTCATGAGGAGTGGGCCAAAATACCTGCTGAGAGGTGCAGAAGTCTCATTGACAGTTACAGAAATCGTTTGATTGCAGTGACTGCCTCAAAAGGTTGTGCAACAAAATATTAAGTTAAGGGTACCATCATTTTTGTCCAGGCCTGTTTCATGAGTTTGTTTTTTTAAAAATAATTCTCTTGAACCACAATTCAAAAGCATTGTCTGCTTTTCATTGGTTAATTTTCATAGAATTTTTATTTATTACCACTTTTGTCAGATTCAAGTTATTTCTGTGACCATTGTGGGTTTTTCTTTCATTAACAGAGGGCTACCAACAATTTTGTCCACATCTGTATGAACCAGAAAATCAGTACAATGTCAAGAAACAAAGTAAGTCGTCACTTACCGTTGGCGAAGGGGGCTGGCTCGCTGACGTGGTAGGTCCGTTTTCGTCCATCAGGGTTGTTATTTTGCATTCTGTCGGTCATTTGCGCTCTCTTTCACATCTACAAACTCATGATAATCCCACATCAATTTCGTTTGTATTCCGTGGCAAGTTTTCATGTATGACGCCGTTTAACTTGACGATGCATGATGATGATGGCGGCCATATCTGTTTTCTGAGCTCAAAGAAGGAAAAAGACAAAGAAGAATAAGGATTTCTTCTTCTTTGGTGTATTCCGTGTCAGCCCTGATTCCTCCAACATGTGTCTGCCACCTTCTGAACTGGCAGATCATTACAAATCCTCAGTACAGCTGGGAAGTTAAAGGGACATCAGATTCAGTTGACAGGCACAGCTGCTGCGCTGTGCCACTAGGGGCGCGTGAAATCTGACAGTTAAAAAGTTAAAATACTCTAACTGTCTGTGGTGCATTACTGCACCCGGCAACCTCCCCCTCAGGTGGTCAAGATTTTTTTTCAAGAAAATATTCAGTTTAGATGTCAAAAATTTCCAAGGCTATATCTTGAAAGTGGTAAGAGATAATGGCTTACTGTCAATTAGAAAGATGTAGAATATGATCCAAAGTTTGAGATAGGAGTAAATTTACCCATCTAATTTGCATAAAGTGATGCAACCATAACAAGTTACATAACTTTCAGTCAAAAATGGACTTTGCACATAGTTACACAAAGGATAGTTTTGTTTTTTTGTTGTTTTTTTTTTGTCACTGGTTTCGTTTTGGGTTTATTTGTTATCTTATCTTCAAAGTATATGAATCAGAACATTAGTACAATGCCAACAAACAAAGAAATTCATCGGACTTACTGCAGTCCAGGCAGCTCGTTTTGTCCATTTTCGTCATCCTGGTTGTTATTTTGTCTTCTGTTGGTCATTTTCACTTTCTCTCCCACATCCAGAAACTCTTATGATTATTCCATCTCAATTTCGGTTTTATTCTGCCACAGTTTATCTTATATGACGACACGAGAACTGGCGCGATTGTTCTGTCCAGTCACACGGAGCTGCGGTCGATGGCAGATGAAAATTAACCAGCTTCAGCTTCAGCTTTGTTATAACGCTCTGTTATAACAAAATGTAAATATTTACCTTCAAAAGTTAAATAATCTCTTTTTAGAATCATATTTGGCAAATTTGGGACCAAATGCCTTCTCTGTGTTGCGATGGAGCATGTCAACATTTTTTTACATTCTCTTCTTCTTCGGTGCCCCAGAAGTGAGGTTTTCGGGTGGTTCATTGGAATACATCAGTCCTCCAAGTCAAGAACAGTGAGCTATATGTGTCTGCCACCTTGTGATGTGGAATACTTAGTACAACTGGGCATTTTTTATGGTTTATGGCCACATCACATGACAGGTGCCGAACTGCAACACAGACAGTGGGGGCGTTGTTGTATTATGAAATCCACTACGTTTAATGGTTAACAGTGGACTTGCTAAGGCTAAAAAGAGGCCCTAATTAGGAGGCTGTTACTGAGGATTCACCTAAGGATTGTTGACTTTTTGTCTTGGCTCTGCCCAGTTCTGACTGGGTGGCAGTTGGTGTGATTGCTAGGTAGAAGGCTAGACTGAGAAACAGGAGCGCCATCATCCTGGCAAACACATAGAAGTGAGTGATTTTAATCTCGACCTTCTTGTTGGTTTTTCCTTAGACACCCGAGTAGCAGATGAAAATTATTCTCAGAGGTGGAACAATTTCTTTTAGACATTGAACTCTAAACCTTAGATAGTTTATCACCTTTAGTGGGGATTTTGATGTTGTTAGCTCAAGCTAATGGTATTGGATGTTTTGTGTGTACTGTTTGATAATAGTAAACTGATTAGAATTGATTAGAATTTAACAGAGGCCTTTAAGATTAATTTAAGGGATAATTTGGTTTTAATTTACCCTTTTTCTTTTTTGAAGTTTTGATGCAGTTAACTGATTGGTTTGGAGAAATGCAGCCGAGTGTACCTGAGGCTAGTAGCTAACAGTTATTTCTCGGATATAGGCCTGATTTTAATCTTATTTATGAACTTACTGTGACAGTGTTGTTCCCGATAAGTCGCATGGGGTTTTGGTAAAGTTTACTTTGATTCTGATGGGCGCATTTGAAAATGGGGTCCTGGATTTGGTACTTAAGTGGCCAACATTTGTTGTTGACAACGTATTGATCCATCCACCCGGACAGGAATTTAGGAGCAACTTTCCCTGCCTGTAGATTGATTTGTTGTGTTTGTGGTACAAATGCGTAGCGGAGAACCTTGTCCCCCCCTTGAGGTTTGCCATGGGAGGCTTTTTGGTCATTGTAAACTTTGTGTCATTTGGCAGAATGGTCCAAGCATTTTTGAAATGTGGCCTTGGGAGCATTGTATATCATTTTGATGCTCTGTGTTCTGCAGCTGGAAGATTATGGGTGTTGGCAGTCATCACCCCCCTCTGGTTTCGAGGAACAATGAGCAGTGGCGATGATTGTTTGTTGGAAACTGTCACACCTCGCTCTTGCCGGTCATCATTACCAGCTGCGTGCACACCTGCGCCTCATCAGCGATGAGCTATATCTACCCCCCTGCCCTCTGCTTCGGCCTGGAGTCATCTTCGCTTCAACACTTCAACACGGCGACTGACCCGGTCTCTACCGACAGCGCATCCTGCACGTAAGCAACTCTCCATACCCTTACCTTCTCTCCAGTCCTTCCCTGTGCACAGGTGGATTCCCAGGCGGCGGCCTTTTCCCTCTCCTCGCCTCATCTCCGCCTGCATGGCTCCGGCTCGTCAAGGGCGCACAGTCGCGCTGTCTTCCAGGGCACAGCTGTCAAGCCAATGCCAGCCACTCGCCCATCTGCACGTGAGCAAGCGTAGTAAATTATTCCCACGATGTGGTCGGCTACAACTAACCTCCTGCTCTGCTCTCCCCTCAGGGTTACCTGGTCGCACGGCGAGCTGTTCTGCCCACTATGCACGATGTCCACCCACACCACATCTCCATTCCCACTCACACACTCATACACCTTTGGTTATCAATAAAAGCATTAAATCTTCCCGAGCCCGTGTGCATGTGTTCCCTGCAGCGCGTTGTGCGCACTGCTGAGAAGGTGATCGGCTGCAAGCTCCCATCCCTCCAGGACCTGTACATCTCCAGGACCCGGAGGCGTGCAGGTCGGATCATAGCCGACCCTTCACACCCTGGACACGCACTGTTTGCCCCCCTCCCCTCAGGTAGAAGACTTCGGTCCATTCAGACTAAAACCTCCCGCTACATGAACAGCTTCTTCCCCTCTGCCATCAGACTGCTGAACACTAAGTGACTTATTAGACTCTCGTGCACTACGTACAGCAGCTCAACCGGACTCATGACAATTATCACTGTTTTCTTTTTGCACTACCGAATGCACTATGTGGAACTCCACAATATCTGCTGCTTGTTAATATATTTAAAAATTGCATAGATTAGTATTACTTATTCATATTCTACCTTTTATTGCATGCATAGTTTTTTATTTTTATCTTTAGTGCTACTCCATGTTTAATATTGCAGCATTGCACCGAGACAAATTCCTAGTTTGTGTACTACATGAACAATGGCAATAAATCTCATTCTGATTCTGATTCTGATTCTGAGTCCAAGTTTATGACAGAAACAGGAATACAAGTGCCATTGCATAGCTGCAGAAAAGGTTGCGTCGCAGGAAGTGTTCTCGATATCTGTATATTAGAGAAATTTGGCGCAGGGAGCATGTGTACAGTCAGGTTCCACTGGTGTTTGACAGTTTTATGGACCACGGGGTCATGGGCTTGAGTAGATGCATGCCTGGTGTTCGCAAAAGTTGGATCTACCGATGCAGAACCGTTAGATTGCGGAGGGTCAGGGGAGCCGGTTGATTTGGCTCCTGTGACCACGCCGGCCACAGGGGTGGGCGGGTGGGATTCAGAAGGTGACACCAACGTTGAGTCAAAGGTACAAAGGGGGCCATGTGGAGCTTTCTGCTCGGCCAGCGACTTCCCAAGGTCATTCGATTCTTCGTCTTGACCTTGTGTTTGAAGGTGACCTGAGGACACCTGAGGACAGTGTTCACCTTGGTTTTTGTGGTCACTTTCAATTGGGTTCAGTTGTTCCAACAGCACTAGCTGTGTGAGAATTGGGTTGTCCGTGGTGTCAAGAACAAAGCACTGTGATTCAGTTGTCCTTGGTAGATCGAATGGCTGAGGGTGTTGAATTTGAGCCCATAGTTTGAGATTCTTGAAGTCAATCAGTGGCTCAAAGTGATTCAGTAGGTCTTTGCCGACGAGCAATGTAATGGAGTCAAGTTTGGACACATAGACCAGATGAGTCAAGGTCATGGGACCAATGGTGACTTTGATTAGTGACACCCCCAACAAAGTTGTGTTAGTGAGCGCTTCTGGTTGAACGGCTAACAAACAAGGTTCCAGTTTTAAGTCTTTGTGAGCGCGGTTAGCAGCTACACATACTTGATCAAAAAGACTGTGTGACATAAGAGTGATGTCAGTGGCAGTGTCTAAAACAGCGTCCTGACACATCACGTTTTCAAAGGTCAGTGGAAGGTAGAATTTTCGTGCCACCCCCCTCTCTCTCATTTAAATTGCAAAGAAATTGTAGAACCGGTGGCTCAATACAGATTTGCAAAGTGTCATTTTTAGAGGAGTGCTCTTTGGCTTGTGGTTCGGCTGCCCAGAACAGCACTGGACTGCACTAGGTCCTTTGGTTCTTCTCCATTTGTAGGAGGGGTTTTCTTTTTGCCTTTTCTTTGTGATTTAGAGCATTTCTTCTGAGTTGGGATAGCTGCAATAGCTAGGATGTCAGGTGTTTCATCTTCTCTGTTGTTTTGAATCTTCGCTAGGAGATGTTTGAGAGCTTCTATATCTTCTCAACTGAAAGTAGGAGTTTCTTTCTTCTTCCAAAGCTTCTGATTGGTCTCTGCTTCTGAGCTTCTATGATGAGGTGGAGGAGACTATTTGCTGTGGATACGCATGTGTTCGTATCAGTACCTGTCATCTTGAGAGTCCATACCGTATTCTCGTGATCTATCTGGTGGATTTGGCCTACGACAGTAGCCGGACTTTTGCAAAGTTGGTCCTGAGTGGGATCCAGAGGACCTATTTTGGTTTTGACCTTGATGAGGTCGGTTGGGGAAACATCTCAGATTTTCATGTGATTGCGGTGTAGGAGATGGAATAGGGTGAGTGGCTCCTTCCAACTCCAGGGTGTCAGAAGTGGTGGTGATAGCTAGCACAGTGGCAGGCTCAACGTGCTAGAGGAGCAAGACAATTTTACTTATCAAATTGCTTAAAACAAGTAAAACTTTTCTGGCAAAAAAATCCTTGTTTAAAGAAATTTGATTAGTAATATTTTCTTGCTCCATTGGCAGACATTTTTACTTAAAAAAGATTTTAATTGCTTAAATTAAAAATATCTTATAACAAGTAAAATATTTTTACAGAAAATTGTACAACTAAAAAGAAAGATCTTGTCAGACAAAATCAAGCATTATGTCATTGATTTAAAATATTTTTCTCTTACTTAAATTTCATTTTTTGCAGTGTTGACAATCTAGGATGAAACATACAAATGTTCTGTATTTGCTAACTCCCTCAATATTCTTTTGAACTCGGACCATTGTTTATCCGTCTGGATTTGGAAGTGGTGCCACAGAGACAAGAACCAGGAAACGTGAAAGAGGAGACAAAGCGGATCAGTCACAGCTATTGCAGATTGCGTCAGGTGACGTAGGGGGGTACTGCATTGCTACGGTGATGGGGCCACGTCAATGCCATCACCACTGCGTCAACCTGATGTGGGTGCATAAATCCGGCTTTACACCCTGATGTTATGTGCTGGACTGTCTCAAAGATATTTTTGCACTGCCTATACCTGGGGTGCTGTCTGGTGTGGTAGATCTTAGGAGGGATGGAGTCCTGGCCCAATTAAAACCCTGCTGAGCTCTACCCCACAGAGCTACCTAAGTCTGAGCCCAAGGGAGGATTGTACTATTCATCATTATCTGTAGCTTAAGGTGAGAAAAGACAGAGAAACCAAATGCAGTGAGGGTGACATAATGTTGGAGTGGGAAGTTAATAACTGAAAAGAAAGGCAAGAAGATTTGCTTTGTTCCTGTCCTTGCTATGATTACAAGGGTAGAGTGATTCAGGATTTAAACAAATTCATGTTGATATTTTAGTTTTCCATTATCAGCAGCAGCACACAAAGGTCACATTTATTAGCTATTAAAAATTTTTTGAAAAGGCAGAAAAACCTCATCAGAAAACATCTGAGTTTACAGGCCATACTTTTCAATTACTTACTTAACTTAATCCTCGCCTGGCCACTTAAGTGACTGTTGCGGCCATTCGTCTGAAGGTAGGGTGGTCTTGGGCTAGGGCAATGAGGTCAGCCAGAGGTCTTATCGTTGTGACCTGAGTCGTCCAGGACAGTCTGGGCCAACCTCGGGGACAATGCCAACCCTGGGAGGCGGAAGGGGGGATGAGCACAGGCTGAGAGGGCCTGCTTGGCCGGAATCCGATCATCCAACCTGGCCACGTGGCCGAGGAGCCACAGCAATTACATATTTGAATTACATAAGTATGAATTTGTTCTTAAAACCAGTGGTTCCTGGTTTCCTGCCATTCCACAATTTCGTTATACTATACAACTGTACAATGACAGTAAAGCCTATTCTATTCTATATCCTCTAAAGCGGGGGTGTCCAATCATGTGCCATGGAGGGCCAAGACCTTGCAGGTTTTCTCTTCTAACCAGTCTCTCAGCAGGTGTTTTCACTTATCAGCAATCAGTGGGAAGAAATTCAGTGAAATCTGCTGTTGAAGATATTGGTTGAAGGTAAAGCCTGCAGGGCCTTGGCCCTCATGGGACATGATTGGACACCCCTGCTCTATAGGTATATGCAAGCTGTGATGCAAGAGTTAAGGTACAAATTACATTGTATTAAAGCAGAAATGTAATGCTTCATATTATCTTCAATGAAATTATATAGTATATTAATAATAATCAATTGCATTTATATAGCGCATCTTATGACACCCAAAGATGCTTTACAATGAGTCCATTATTCATTCACACCACAGACAATGGTAAGCTGCTTCTGTAGCCACAGCTGCCCTGGGGCAGACTGACAGAAACATGGCTGCCAATCTCGCACCACCACTGAACACTTATTCACATTCCTACACCGGTATCATGGACGCTGGAGGCAAGGAGGGTAAAGTGTCTTATTCAAGGACACAACAGCAGGGTGAGGGTGGAGGGATTCGAACCCTGACCCTCCAGTTGTTGGACAACCTGGTCTGCCTCCTGAGCCACTACCACCCACGGTAATGTACAATCATAAACATTTTCATAAATATTCTTGGGTATCAATCCATCCATCCATCCATCCATCCATCCATCCATCTTCTTCCGCTTAATCTTTTTTGGGTTGCGGGGGGGGGGGGGGGGCGCCTTTCCCAGCATCTTTGGGTGAGAGGCAGGGTACACCCTGGACAGATCGCCAGTCCATCACAGGGCCATCACAGAGAGACAGACAAGCATTCACTCTCACAGTCATACCTAAGGACAATTTAGAATCCCCAGTTGATGCCAATAAACCTAACTTGCATGTTTTTGGCATGTGTGAGGAAACCGGAGAAATCCCGGAGTAAACCCACGCAGACACGGGGAGAACGTGCACACTCCACACAGATCACTGTTGGTCAGGGGCTGGGATCGAACCCAGGATACCCCGGCCAAGGGTGAGTTGCTGTGCTGCCGCAATGCTAACCACTCCGCCACCGCGCTGCCCTATTCTTCGGTAATTTATAATTTATTTTTTTTTATTATTATTATTGGGTAATTTATAATAAAAAATCCTTTTATCTTAGTGTCTGAGATCTTCATGTAAACAGCTCATAGGAAGAAGCTCTGAGGGAAAGAAAAATTAGTACTGTCCTTGAGGGGTCAGGAAAAAAAAAACCATTTAGATAAGTCAGCTATTCAAACAAGAATTCAACAGAAGTCATTAAACAAAATCTTTGTATATTGTGGAACAGGCCTTTGGGAAAATCACCCAGTGTCTTTCCTAGTATGTCGTTAATTGATGGGTTCATCTAAAATGCAATAGCAAGCTGTCAGCAGGCACCAGCTGTGGACTAACATGCTTGGTCAGCTGGTGCTCAGCTGTAGCTGGTGTAGATTAAACACTTCCTCTTCTCTCAGTGTATTCCTCTTTCCCTTCCTCTCTGTCTCTTTTCTCTCACACATTGCTCATCTAAATCAACAAACTACGACAGCTGCATATCAGCCCCTGAATAGACAGCAGTTTCTGCAAAGATGGGGTACATGTTATTGATTTCCAGTCAAGTAGGTATTCAGAGCATGCACTGTACAGATTGTTTGCTTTTACGGGGCCTAATTATATCCTTGTTTTCCAAGTATAGCTTTGTTGTGCAGAATACAAGTACATTTTTGAGTCAGATCATGTTCGTAGGACATTTGGACTTTCCATGCACTTACCTGGACCATAGTAGATCTGGACTATAAGTAGTGTCCTGTGAGGAGATACTGTGCAAGATGTGAGAGAAGGTTCACAGAATACCTTTTTCCTCCAAATTACTTAAAAGAGATAGCAAATTTTAACATGCTAACAAAAAAAAAAATAGCTACTTTGCCTGCTGTTTGGCTTCCAATTCTCACCACAGTGTAGCTTATTTTCCTTCTCCAGCAAAGTCTGTTTCCTCTGGTTGGTTAATTTGACTGAAGAAAGTGGCAGTGGACTGTGACAAATGTTTAATCCAGTCACATGCTGAACATTTTGTTGCCAGTGCCATCTTCCAAACAGTTTCCAATCTCAACTTTGCAGATGGTTCTGTGTAACAAACCATCTGGTGGTCAGGTTAGAATACAAGGCTGTCTTAGCAAATCACCGTTTTGCATTCTGACTTTCTCTGTGAAAAAAGTAACTACTGCTAACAATGAGGATGCTGTAATATGGTCTGGTTTTGTATTTAAATGAGTGTGTGTGTGTGTGTGTGTGTGTGTGTGTGTGTGTGTTATTAAAAATGACACATCTGGACCCTCTTCCCAGTTAAAACTGAAATCTTGCTTGGTCAAACCCACATGACATTTCTGCAGAATTTTCAACATATGCCATGCTCTAAATGCATGCCTTCAGGTTCAGGTTCAGGTTCAGGTTACTTTATTTGTACCCATAGGTAGATTTGTTTTGCAGTCTGGTGACATCCATATTTACAAGCCACAAATTACATTCAACATAGACACAAACACAGGCACACATGAAGCTGACTATAAACATGATAAAAATACTCAAGGCTCCATCAATCAGGGTATAAAAAGACAAAGAGATGTGAGAAAAACCAGAGGTAAGAGAGAAGGGTCAAAGGGTCAAAAACTCAAAGGTCTAAAACCCAATAAAATATTTAGAACCCAAGTAACATCCTACAAAAATAAGTAAATACAAAATGGAGTTAATAAATAGGTACCTAAATTGTGTGCAATATATTGTTACATCTTGTTCAACTCTTTGACAGCAGCAGGAACAAAGCTGTTTTTGTAGCGCTGGGTTCTACTTTTTGGGACAGCAAACCTCCGTCTTGAGGGAAGAAGCTGAAAGTTGCAGTGCAAAGGGTGGGAGTCATCATTTAAAATGGAGGTAGCCATCCTCTGTACTTGTCTGGTGTACAGGGATGACAGGCTCAGCTGTGGCTCACCAAGCAAACGACTGGACCATCTAACTACCTGATCCAAGGATTTCCTCTGTTTCAGTTTTATCTTTGTGCTTCTGTAAACACATAGACATGACATTGCCACTGCACAAGTCTCCCCAGTATATTAAAGTAAGTGACCTTTGTTGTGAGTGGTACAGTGCATCTGGAAAGTATTCACAGCGCTTTACTTTTTACACATTTTGTTATGTTACAGTCTTATTCCAAAATGGATTAAATTCATTTTTTCCTCAAAATTCTACACGCAATACCCCATAATGACAATGTGAAAAAAGTTTTTTTTTTTTTTTAGATTTTTACAAATTTATTAAAAATAAAAAAATTAAGAAATCACATGTACATAAGTATTCACAACCTTTGCCATGAAGCTCAAAGTTGAGCTCAGGTGTATTCTGTTTTCGCTGATCATCCTTGAGATGTTTCTACAGCTTAAATGGAGTCCACCTGTGGTAAATTCAGTTGATTGGACATGATTTGGAAAGGCACACACCTGTCTATATAAGGTCCCACAGTTGACAGTGCATGTCAGAGCACAAACATAGCATGAAGTCAAAGGAATTGGCTGTAGACCTCCGAGACAGGATTGTCTCACGGCACAAATCTGGGGAATGGTGCAGAAAAATTTCTGCTTTTTTGAAGGTCCAAATGAGCACAGTGGCCTCCAACATCTGTAAAAGGAAGAAGTTCGGAACCACCAGGACTCTTCCTAGAGCTGGCCGGCCATCTAAACTAAGCGATCGGGGGAGAGGGGCCTTAGTCAGGGAAGTGATCAACAACCTGATGGTCACTCTGTCAGAGCTCCAGCGTTCTTCTGTAGAGAGAGGAGAACCTTCCAGAAGGACAACCATCCCTGCAGCAATCCACCAATCAGGCCTGTATGGTAGAGTGGCCAGATGGAAGCCACTCCTTAGTAAAAGGCACATGGCAGCCCACCTGGTGTTTGCCAAAAGGCACCTGAAGGACTCTCACACCATGAGAAACAAAATTCTCTGGTCTAATGAGACTAATGTAACCCTTACCTTACGTTAACTAGGTAAGGGAAATTATTAAGTGTAGACCAGTTGCTAGGTTCGTAAGGATTACAATAGGGAATTAAAATGAGTGTGGAATGAAATAGCTGGAGGCAAGAAATGAGCAATAATGGTTGTTATTTTTAAAGATAAAGAAAAACAGAGTATACAAACAATTTACAAATATACAAATATAACAACGGCCGGCATGAAATAAAACCCCAAAAATGTCCTACTGAGCTCAGTGTTTGTTCGTCTTTTTGTTTTAGTCGTTTGACCAGTCAAGATATCTTGTATTTCCAGACTCAGGTTTCTTTTCCTCTTTTAAAGCGGTGGCTTGAGTTGTTACTGACATAACGCACGGCTCAGGAGACACACACGGAGGCTCAGGGTAGATCTAATAGCTTTATTAAACAACAAGAATGTGTGGCTGCGTGTCTGTGAAATGAGAATGTATTGGTGGTGGCGTCTGCGTCAGGCACGGGGGCAGGAAGCCGTTCAGCCGGACAACCCTATGGGAGAAGCAGAGGGAGAAGGGTAACGGGCACCACACCAATACAGGAGACAATGATAATGATAGCTGGCTTACTTGGTTTGGGCAGGTGGCTGGCGTTAAGCAAGGGCGTAGCCCGGTAGACAGCGACCTGGAGCGCCTGAAGCAGCAGTGAGGAGATGGCGGCGAGGGGACGTTGTCCGCCGCCGGGAAATCTACCTGTGCACAGGGGAGAAGGCTGGGAGGAAAAGGTAAGAGATGCTTATGTTGTATCTTGCTTGATGAAGGGGGTTCCTTGCAGCAAGGGATGCCGATGAGAACAGACAGCTTCAGGCCGAAGCCCAGGGCGATGCGGCTTAAATCCCTCGCCGCTGACGAGGCGCAGGTGTGTGGACAGCTGGCGCCGCTGATGAGCTGCGAGTCATGACAGTACTCCCCCCACTAGCAGCGCCTCCTGGCGATGGTTTCTCCGGGTGCGCTCGGTGGAACTCAGCGATGAGGGACGGATCCAACACAAACGAGGAGCGCACCCATTGTCTCCATTCCGGTCCGTAGCCCTCCCAATCCACCAAGTACTGCAACCCGCGACCCCGGCGCCGGGAGTCCAGGATGGTAGAGACTGTCCAGGCCGGATGGCCGTCTATCATCCGGGGCGCGGCTGTGCCGCAGGTGGAGGGCAGAGGGGGTCAGAGACCACCGGTTTCACCTTGGAGACGTGGAAGGTGGGATGGATGCGGAGGGAGGGGGGAATAGCCACACGTACAGCCACCGGGTTGATGATCATGGTGATGGGAAATGGACCGATGAACCGTTGGGCCAGCTTTCTCCTCTCACCCTTTAAACAGACGTCCTGAGTGGACACGTAGACTCGTTGGCCTACCTAGTAGGCAGGGGCAGGTCTCCTGTGCCGGTCCGCCGTGGACTTGTTGCGCTCCGCTGTGTGTAAAAGTGCGCTGCACGCCGAAGACCAGATAGAGCGGCACCGCCTGAGGTGCGCCCGGACTGAGGGGACAGTCAACTCGCTCTCCTGCGTCGGGAACAGAGGAGGATCGTAGCCCAGAGATGCCTTGAATGGGGACATCCCAGTGGCAGAAGAGCGAGCGGTGTTATGGGCGTACTCCACCCAGGCGAGGTGTGTGCTCCAGGACGCAGGCTTGGATGCAGTAACGCAGCGGAGCACAGCCTCCAGCTCCTGACTGGTCCACTCACACTGCCCGTTGGATTGGGGGTGATGGCCGGAGGAGAGGCTTACCTTGGCTCCCAGGGCGTTGCAGAAGGACCTCCAGACGTCCGAGGCAAACTGGGGGCCTCGGTCCGAGACCACGTCTACCGGAATCCCATGCAGCCTGACCACGTGCTGGATGAGGAGGTCCGCCGTCTCCAAGGCAGATGGGAGCCCCCGTAATGGAACGAAGTGAGCAGCCTTGGAGAAACGGTCAATGATGGTCAAGACTGTGTCGAAGGTGTTGGAGACAGGGAGACCGGTGACGAAGTCTAGGGCAATATGCGACCAGGGCCTACCAGGGACGGGCAGGGGCTGGAGCAGGCCCGCGGGGGGAGCTTTACCTGACTTGCTGGTGGCACAGACGGGGCAGGCCCGGGCGTAGCGGGCGGCGTCCCTCCGCAGACCCGGCCACCAGAAGGAGCGTTGGAGGAGGTCGATCATCGGGGAGGACCCAGGATGGCAGGTGAGCTTGGATGTATGAAGCCAGTGGATAACCTCCCCGCGGACAGCAGATGGCACAAAAAGCCTCCCCTCCGGTCCGCCACCAGGGTCTGGTTCCAATTCCTGCGCCTTCCGGATCTTGCTCTCGATGTCCCACGAGACAGCCCCCACAACGCACGACCTGGGCAAGATGGTGTGGACCGTGTCTTCTGACGCCTCAGGGGCAAATTGCCTGGAGAGGGCGTCGGGCAGGCCGTTCTTGGAGCCAGGCCTGAAGGTGATGTTAAAACGAAACCTAGCGAAGAACAAGGACCAGCGCACCTGTCGGGCATTCAGACGTTTGGCAGTTCTTAAATATTCCAAGTTCTTGTGGTTGGTGAGTACCACGAACGGCAGGGCAGCCCCCTCCAGCCAGTGGCGCCACTCCTGAAGCGCGAGCTTGATGGCGAGGAGCTCTCTGTCCCCCACGTCGTAATTTCGTTCCACCGGGGACAAGCGCCGAGAGAAGAAGGCGCAGGGCCTTTTGGCCCCGTTGGCAGGCGACCGCTGAGACAACACCGCCCCCACCCCCGTATCCAAAGCGTCCACCTCAACGATGCACTGCAGCGCGGGGTCGACTTGGCTGAGGACCCGGGAGGAGGAAAACTCCGCCTTCAGCGCCTGGAAGGCAGCTGCGGCCTCCTCTGTCCACCGGAACAGGGTCTTAGGGGAGGTGAGGCGGGTCAGGGGACCGACGATGGCTCCAAAATTAGGGACGAAGCGGCGGTAGAAATTGGCAAACCCAATGAACTGTTGTACCTGCTTCCTTGATGTAGGAGTGGGCCACTCTACCACCGCTTTGACCTTCGCTGGGTCCGGGAGCACCTGGTCATGAGAGATGATGAATCCCAGGAAGGATGAAGTCTTGGCGTAGAATTCACATTTTTCCGCCTTAACATATAATCGGTTCTCCAGCAGCCTCTGAAGGACCCGCCTCACGTGGACCCGGTGCTCGTCCCTGGATCTGGAGAAGATGAGGATATCATCCAGGTAGACAAACACGAACAGGCCGATGAAATCCCGGAGGACATCATTAATAAGGCGCTGAAAGACGGCTGGAGCGTTGGTCAACCCAAACGGCATAACCAGGTATTCGAAATAATCGTTCGGGGTACGGAAGGCTGTCTTCCACTTGTCTCCCTCCCGGATCCGGACGAGGTGGTATGCGCTGCGAAGATCCAGCTTGGTAAACCAAGTCGCCCCCTGGAGGGAGTGGAAGGCGGTATCCATTAGGGGCAAGGTGTAGCGGTCCTTCTCCGTGATGTCATTGAGGGCACGGTAGTCAATACAAGGACGAAGGGAGCCATCCTTCTTGCCCACGAAGAAGAACCCTGCACCTAATGGTGATGATGAGGGGCGGACGATGCCGGCACTCAGCGACTCCTTCAAATAGGTGTTCATTGCCTCCTTCTCCGGTGCTGACAGGCTGTAGAGATGTCCCGAGGGTAAGGGTGCCCCCTGACGGATGTTAATAGCGCAGTCATAGGGCCAGTGTGGAGGAAGAGACATCGCCTTGGACTTGCTGAAGACCATGCCCAGGTCGTGGAACTCCGAGGGCACCAGGGTGAGATCCGGAGGTGCGGCGTCCTTGGGAGTGGGAGGAGAGGATGGGGCGCAGGCAGCGGATTGGAGGCAGATGCCCATGCAGAAAGAGCTCCAGGCGGACACTCTGCCGGTCTTCCAGTCCAGGACAGGATTGTGGAGGCGGAGCCATGGGTATCCAAGAATCACAGGTGTAACCGAAGATGGTAGGACGTAGAAGGTGATATCCTCCCGGAGATTTCCTGAGATGATTACTGGGACTGGGGTCGTCCGGTGTGTTACTTTTCCCAGGGAGACACGGGAGAGGTTTACTAGGGCGAGAGGAGACTCGAGAGGGTGGCAACGGATGCCCAATCGGGTTGCCAGGCATTGTGAAATGAAGCTACCCTCTGCGCCTGAATCCACCAGTGCATGCGTGAGGTGCCCTGTGGGATTGTGACAAAATCGGATGGGCAGCGTCAAATGAGTGAGGGGAGTTAACCGATTAGCGTCCGCAAGGCCCCCTACAGTGACTCGCGGACCTCCCTGTTTGGCCTTTCCGGACAATGCTCCACCGTGTGCTGGCTGCCCCCGCAATACATGCAGAGGCCCAACTCACAGCGGCGTTGTTTCTCCGCTGGGGGGAGCTTTGTCCTGCCTGTCACCATCGGCTCCGACTCCTCGGAGGACTCCAGTGGCGGCAACGCCAGGGGGTGAGCTTGGGGCAGGCGCGCCGAGGCCCCTCGTGGGCGAGAAGAAGACTTCCACTCCGAGGCACGCTCGCGCAACCTGTTATCCAAGCTGATGGCAAGGGAAGTCAGCTCCGCTAATGTCTCCGGGATATCCCGTCCAGCCAGTTCATCCCTCAGACCAGTGCTAAGGCTGCGAAGGAAGATGCCACAGAGCGAACGCTCTTCCCAGCCAACCTCCTCCGCACCAACCCGGAAGTCGATCGCGTAGTCAGCGGCTGATCGGCTTCCCTGCTGGAGGCTGAGAAGACGATCGACCTGGACGCTCTCCATACGCGAATGATCGAACACTTCCAGGAACTGTCTCACGAACTGGCCATAGGTGAGGGTGGCGTAGCTGGGCTTCGCCATTACGGCATAAGCCCAGGTAAGCGCTCGACCCTCCAAGAGGTTTCCTATGTAGCCAATCTGGCTATGGTCTGAGGGAAAATCTCCGGGGACGCGGTGAAACACAGACTCACACTGCATAATAAACCCCCGCGCTCCACCGAGCTTACCGCTAAAGCGGGCGGGGGTCGGAATGGGTGTGAGTCGTGCCGGTGCACCCGGAGCAGGCTGGACGGCTGCTGGAGCATCAGGAGCTGCGCCACCCAGACGAGCCGGGGGGAACGGCTGTTGGGGGTCCAGACGGTCTAATCGGTTAGTAATAGTGCATAATTGATTGAGGATCACTTGTTGTTGGTGGGCTATTAGATCCACCCGAGCCTCGAGGGTGGAAAGACGGCGTGTGAGCCCGCTGTCTGCCGAGCCGCTCTGCTGAAGCCGTACTGACATAACGCACGGCTCAGGAGACACACACGCAGGCTCAGGGTAGTTCTAATAGCTTTATTAAACAACAAGAGTGTGTGGCTGCGTGTCTGTGAAATGAGAATGTATTGGTGGTGGCGTCTGTGTCAGGCACGGGGGCAGGAAGCCGTTCAGCCGGACAACCCTATGGGAGAAGCAGAGGGAGAAGGGTAACGGGCACCACACCAATACAGGAGACAATGATAATGATAGCTGGCTTACTTGGTTTGGGCAGGTGGCTGGCGTTAAGCAAGGGCGTAGCCCGGCAGACAGCGACCTGGAGCGCCTGAAGCAGCAGCGAGGAGATGGCGGCGAGGGGACGTTGTCCGCTGCCGGGAAATCCACCTGTGCACAGGGGAGAAGGCTGGGAGGAAAAGGTAAGAGATGCTTACGTTGTATCTTGCTTGATGAAGGGGGTTCCTTGCAGCAAGGGATGCCGATGAGAACAGACGGCTTCAGGCCGAAGCCCAGGGTGAGGCGGCTTAAATCCCTCGCCGCTGACGAGGCGCAGGTGTGTGGACAGCTGGCGCCGCTGATGAGCGGCGAGTCGTGACAGTTACCACTTTGAATTTTGTGCACTGGAGAGAGGAAGGATGTTCTTCAATCGAGATCTTGGTTCAGATCTCGGGTCAGGTCTCGGGTCAGGCTCGCCATCTCCATTCGGAGAGAATCCAGGATCCAGAAGGTTCTTAATCAGCAACCAAAAAAAAAACCTAGCCTGCACAACAATAATGATATTATTGTATACAGCTAAAGTAATTCACTTTTCAATCTCTTCTCATATAACACCATAGCTTAGTGTTTAAATTCTTCTCTCATATTACTATTGTTACAATCCAGTAATATAGTAATATCTTTCATCTCACATTTCACATCTTACATGCATGTTTTTTAACTCAAATTCCCTCTGGTAGTACATGAAATACTTTTTTTTTTTCATGTAACCAAATAAATGAATTTCTCTTTTTTATCTCTACATCATTTAACCATGAAGTTATGATTAATGTTTTTTTTAACCTTTTCTTTGTAAATCATGAAATGAAATACAATTAATTTATCACATAACCAGGGAATATACTGTCCTATTACTTCCAATATTCCCTTTTAAAATCAGTAAAACCCTGTCTGAGCTACTGGGTTTAGCATAACCTGTGAATTTACATAGGAAACCAACAAAATGTGCTTTTAGCATCAAACTACACATTACATTCGACAGAAATAGTGCATAAGAACTAAAAGTACTTCAGCATACTGTTGGGAACTGAAATCACATTTAGGAAAACCATACAGACACAAAAATAGCCTTTTCCATTGCTTTTAAACAGGAAAAAAATCCACTCGCGATTAACATTAGCGTAACGCTAGCATGCTTCTCTTTATCACACACTTGGTTTCCACTCACCAAGATGAGATATCAGCGTGAACACAGCAAAGGACACATCCACTATGCCTCTCAAGCTCGTGCTCCAGTCAACTTAGGATAATAAGGGTTTTAAATTAGCGTTTGGACAGTGTTTAGATCCATTTATAGCACTTTTCAGTAGTAACTCACCAAGAAGACCCACAGGCCTCCACACAGATCGTTCACAGCCTCTCTTGTCCGCTCTCAGATCGCAAAAGACCGAAAACCTGGGTGTGCGCCTCGGCACTCTGCTCGTAAGGCGGGGCTAATATCACTCTTAACGAATGAAAAGACCGAGATCGCCCAACGTGACCATGAAACGGGAATTTAAAAGTTGGATAACGAGGATCACACTTCCTCTTCCCAAAATAATCGTTTTTCAAAATAAAATCACACAATTGTATTAATACAATTGAAATCTGAGAAAAAGGGTCATTTTCTCAGCTGGGTTACACTAAGATTAAACCCTTTGGCGTGAATGCCAGGCTTCATGTTTGGAGGAAACCAGGCACCGCTCATCACCAGGCCAATATTATCTCTACAGTGAAGCATGGTGGCGTCAGCATCATGCTGTGGGAATGTTTTTCAGTGGCGGGAACTGGGAGACTAGTCAGGATAGAGGGAAAGATGAATGCAGCAATGTACAGAGACATCCTGGATGAAAACCTGCTCCAGAGCATTCAAACTGGGGCGACAGTTCATCTTTCAGCAGAACAATGACCCTAAGCACACAGCCAAGATATCAAAGGAGTGGCTTCAGGACAACTCTGTGAATGTCCTTGAGTGGCCCAGCCAAAGACCAGACTTGAATCCTATTGAACATCTCTGGAGAGCTCTGAAAATAGCTGTGCACTGACGCTTTCCATCCAACCTGATGGAGCTTGAGAGGTGCTGCAAAGACGAATGGGTGAAACTGCCCAAAGATGGGTGTGCCAAGCTTGTGGCATCATATTCAAAAAGACTTGAGGTTGTAGTTGCTGCCAAAGGCACATCAACAAAGTATTGAGCAAAGGCTGTGAATACTTACGTACATGTGATTTCTTAGGTTTTTTTATTTTTAATAAATTTGCAAAATTCTCTAAAATGTTTTTCCATGTTGTCATAATGGGGTATTGTGTGTAGAACTTTGAGTAAAAAAATGAATTTAATCAATTTTGGAATAAGGCTGTAACATAACAAAATGTGGAAAAAGTGAAGCGCTGTGAATACTTCCTGGATGCACTGTAGATTTAAACTCTTCATACAGTCTCACTCAAAAACATACATCTTGGCCATACATTTAATCTGACCTTCAAATGTCACTCACATCACCAAAACACTCTATACTCATTTAAAAATTAGTTCATTCAACGTTCAGCTGACATTTTCACTCAGAAACATACATTGTCCCTGGGCTGCAGCCTCCTCTTTGTCTGGCTCCTTGTAGCAGCAGCATTTGGACAGGAACACCTGGTTGGCCTTTTTCCTTCATTACTGCCACCGTGTTAGGACTGACTCATTCACTTATGCCCTGCCAGACTGTTGACATCACAGCAGTAAACAGTTTTACCTCATGTCTACCTTGAGTTGTCGGTACTAACATTTATGCCTTGTCTCAAGACACAGATTCATTACACGTCAGCTCCTGACCCACTGACCACTCTGTCCTCAGGAACGTGGAATGGAGGACTTGGAAGATGATTTCACTGAAAACCGATCCTGCCCCGGCTTCTGTCAGTTACTGCTCACACACTCCAAATCTTGATGAAAGACACCATTCATTCTTCATTAGAAAATTCTCTCTCTCTATCTATCTAGCTATCTATCTATCTATCATAGTGGTTAGTACTAGTGCCTCGTTGAAAGAAGGCTGTGGGTTCACATCCACCAGCCAGCAGAGCCTTCTGTATGGAGTTTGCATGTTCTCCCGATGCTTGCATGGGTTTACTCCGGTTTACTCCTACGTTCCAAAAGCATGTGTTAAGTTAACTGGAGACGCTAAAGTGGCTCTAGGTGTGAATGGTGAAGGGATTGGTGCCCTTGAATTTCCCTCTGGGATTAATAAAGCATGCCAAATACTATCCATTCATCCATTGCTTATCCGGAAGTCCTCCAGTGAGATTAGCACCTGTTGGAGGGATCATGGGGACTTGTTACGATGTGAAGAAGAAGAGCCTGGGCTTCTCTGCTTAAGATCTTTACATACGCCGCACGAACAGAGAAATTTGTTCTCTCTCCCAGGGCTGTAAGAACAAAATGATCTCATTTTGTTCTTGCAGCCCTGGTTTGGGAGTTCTTATAGCTTGTTCTTGACACGTCATCGTGGCAGAACTTTTTTCTTGCGCGGTGTCAAAGAACTATTGTGTGACTGGTCAGAAATTTGAATTTCCTAGGAGTTCTGCACTTGAGTTTCTTGTGAAGCATGAAATGTCCTGGCGAGAAAGAATTTTGTTCTTGTTCTTGCCACCTCAAGAAAAAGAAAAAAATTCTGTTCTTGCAGAGTATGTAAAGGCCTTTAGACTGCTACCGCTTGGACCTGGACTCCTGAACATACTGTTTAATAAGCTTCTTAAAATATGAATCGTAGTGATTGTGTCTGCATTTGAGTCTAGCTCTTCACAGATATGACATTGTCCAATGTCAGTCATTCCACACATACTAGTGCATCACAGCGAATTAGAATATAATGATTCAGTGCTTTAATTCAAAGACTAAAACAAAATTGTCAAAATTAAAAAACAAAAAAGGCTTCAAACAGCTCACTTTATGAAAATATGAAAAGTTTAACCTTTTTAGATTATTTTTTAAATTACTTTTTCAGAATATTCTAACGTTTTTAGATGCACTAGGCAACAGGTCGGCTATGAAGCACAATATAATAATGAACTCTTCTCTCTGGAGTTTATATGGTTTCTCAAGTAAACGTAATGAAAAACTAGTTCATTTTACTTTATTTACTGTACAAAAACAACAGTTATGTCATGAGCTGAGCACTGGAGGTTTCCATCGTGCTCAGTCTCATGGCCTTTCTCTATATTTGTATATTTGTTGTATTTTGTGCTTTTTGCTTTCGGCATGTCTCGTTTTGTTTCTTATTTTCCTCATCTCCTTGTTTATGCCATCATAGTTTTGTTACTCTTTTATTTGGTATTAGTTTGTATTTATTTCTCAGTCCTTACTGGTTGATATTCACTTCTTTATATCATACTGTGATGCTCTCTCTCCAGGTTGACAGCTGTCAGTGGCACTTCCGGATTTTTCCTCCGTTGTGGGCGGTGTCCCTGTCAGCTGTCAGTCCCGTCTTTTCCCCTGTCATTGCTTCCAGCTGACCCAAATCTGTGATCATTGTTTCCCCCTGCCCGCTCATGGTATCCACACCTGTTATCATTTGTGTCAGTTTATTTCTGGCCCTATTTAGGGACTGTTATTTCTCTCATTCATTGCTGGACTCTCAAGTGCTATTCCCCGTCAGAACCCCTTCCTGTTCTGATGTCCAACCTGCCTACTCCAATTTCGCCTTATTGTAAGTTTTGTTTTCGTGCACTATTTGAACTTGTTTTTTCATTAAATACCACAAACTAGCAGTCTAGCGCCTGGGTCTTCCTCCCTGTCCCGAGGGGCGATTCATGACAAATTAATTACATAGATCAGATAGCTTCAATATTCTTTCTGTTTTCTGTGCTCCTTATCCTACACCAGTATTTTTCAACCTTTTTTGAGCCAAGACACACTTTTTGCATTTAAAAAACTAGTGCATACCCATGCATGCCCGTAGAAACCAAGTATTAGCAAGTATTTCTGGATGCCTGTAGAAAGCAAGTGTAAGCAAGCATTTCTGCATGCCCATAGAAAGCTACTGTTGCCATGGCAACAGTAACCGCAGTGATGTCTGCCTTTGATCTTTGACATGGTTACCATGGCAACAGTAACCATGGTGAAACCCGCCTTTGATCTTTGACATCACCCCTCATTCAGTGATGCCTGCCTTTGATCTTTGATGATGTGTCTGCCTGGCAACAGTAACCATGGTAGCATCTGTGCATCTATGATGTCATAGCTATGAACGCCCATACGTCCCCTACCGACATTCATTAAAGATTTCCCCTCCTAAACTTCCGCATATCTGGGGAGGCTGAAATTCGGGGATGCACACCCTCATAACCTCAGCACAGCACGTATAAAATCTGAGACTAGTCTGATGAATGGTTCTGAAGATACGCACGGAACACACAGACACACAGGCAGAGATTTCTTGCATTATAATATGATGTTGCTGCACCCCACCAAACAAAAATGTCACTGTTTAGATAAACACAAAGCTGACATTGTGGCAATGACTGAAGAAAGGCATATGGAAATAAAATCACCTGTTCCTCTGTGTGCTCACGAAGACTAACCACTTGCTGCAGTAGCTTGCTGTTGTTCCATCTGCCAGTAGCATTAGCCGCTAACCACTACGATCGTGCAGTAGATGTTAAATATTCCTCTATGGAACTGTGGAACCTCCTCAGCTTCTCCAGCCAAAGTGTCTGGCTGTCATTATATCTCTTGGACTCTTGCATCACCCCTAATACATCCACAGGGACTCTCAACTCAAGTTTATTTACTCCAGCTCACCCATTCCCTCCATACTCTGTCTGCCAGATCATTGTTGTAAACTTGAATCACACCCTTATCTTCTGCACCTTGCCTTCTGCTTTTGGGTTGTCACGCTTGTCTTTGACAATATGACTAAAGCAGTGCACACAATATGAAAATGATAATAAGGAATAAGATAAGGAATAGCATAAGGCGCCGGGACCGGACGGCATCAGCGCAAAGCTCCTCAAGTCCTGTGCAGACCAGCTGTGTGGGATTGTGACGTATATCTTCAACATGAGCCTGAAACTGGGGAGGGTACCACAGCTGTGGAAAACATCTTGTGTGGTACCTGTACCAAAAACTTCCCACCCCAAAGACCTGAACAGCTACAGACCGGTGGCCTTGACGTCCCACTTGATGAAGACCCTGGAGAGACTGCTCCTTGCTCACCTCCGCCCCCTGGTGGAACCAGCGATGGATCCACTCCAGTTCGCCTACCAGCATGGCATTGGGGTGGAGGATGCGGTGATCTTCCTCCTTCACCGTTCTCTGTCCCACCTGGAGAAGCCCGGGAATATGGTGAGGATCATGTTCTTTGACTTCTCCAGTGCTTTCAACACCATCCAACCGATGATCCTGAAGGACAAGCTGCTGCGCGCAGGGGTGGACCAGCACCTGTCATCATGGATCCTGGACTACCTCACGAACCGGCCTCAGTTTGTGAGAACCCGGGACTGTGTGTCCGACACGATCATCAGTAGCACGGGGGCCCCCCAGGGAACGGTGCTGGCTCCCTTCCTGTTCACTCTTTATACTGCGGACTTCTCACACAACACAACACACTGCCATCTACAGAAGTTCTCTGATGACTCTGCGATCGTTGGCCTCATCTCCAATGGAGATGAAGCTGAGTACAGAGGGCTTATCCAGGACTTCGTGGACTGGTGCCATCGGAACTGCCTCCAGATCAACGCGAGGAAAACTAAGGAGCTGGTGGTGGACTGCCGCAGGCATGGGCAGCCCCTCACAGTACCAGTAAATATACAGGGAACAGACATCGAGATGGTGACATCCTATAAGTACCTGGGTATTCATCTGAACAATAAACTAGACTGGTCACACAATACTGATGCACTCTACAAGAAGGGACAGTGCAGGCTGTTCCTGCTGAGGAGACTCAGGTCTTTTGGTGTACAAGGGGCGCTGCTGAAGTCATTCTATGACACGGTGGTGGCATCAGCCATCACTTTTGGAGTGGTCTGCTGGGGCAGTGGCATTACTGCAGCCGATAGGAAGAGACTGAACAAACTGATTAAGAAAGCTAGCTCTGTCCTGGGGCAGCGCCTTGATCCGATGGAGGAGATAGGAGAGAGAAGGACGGTGGCTAAACTGTCATCTCTGCTGGAGTCCGAGTTCCACCCTATGCAGGACATACTGAATGCACTGAGGAGCTCATTTAGCAGCAGACTACATCATCCCAGGTGCACAACCGAGAGGTTTCGTAGGTCCTTCCTACCAACGGCTGTCAGACTGTACAACCTAAGCAGGGCTGCTCGCAGAGATAGCAAAAAGACGTAACAAACTAATAGTTTTTTGAATGCAAAAGATGCAATAGACTTACACAATGGTCCCCTCCGGCATACAACTGGGAACATACCGGTCGCTATGGAGGGTGAGAATATGTATGGGCACATAATCATACCATGTAGGATAACTAAGTAGACGGTTATGCTGTTTCATTCCATCTAGCAACAATGCTCTGCACTGTGTGTGTTTATATATTTGCATATTTATTCCATCTAGCTACAATGCTCAGCACTGGGTGTGTTTATATATTTATATATCTACATATTATTCCATCTAGCTACATTGCTCCGCACTGTGTGTGTTTATATACTTGCATATTTATTCCACCTAGCTGCAATGCTCCGTACTGTGGGTGTTTATATATTTATTCCATCTAGCTACAATGCTCTGCACTGTGTGTTCATATATTCATATATTTATTCCATCCAGCTACAATGCTCTGCACTGTGTGTCTGTGTGTGTGTGTATATATATATATTTTATAGTAATACGTACATATGTTTATTAGCTGCTCTTGCTTGCTTGTTTTTTTTCTTGCCTTCTGATTGTTGCTCTGAGTGTTGCTATCCCTGTGCTGTTGCAATCCTGGAATTTCCCCGTTGTGGGACTAATAAAGGCTTATCTTATCTTATCTTATCTTATCTTATACAGTGGTAAAATGCTAGAGGTTGTTGATTTTTCAAAGTATGAGTTGACCATGGAGGTGTCCAATCTTTGAAATATACATCAAGCTTGATATGGTGTTACTTCACAGGACAGTAGCAGATTTGTGTGTGTGTGTGTATGCGTGTACAGCAGGGAAAATAAGTATTGAACACATCAACATTTTTCTCATAAAACATATTTCTGATGGATCCACAGACCTGAGATTTTCACCAGGTATCAGTAACAACTCAAATAATCCATACATACAAAGAAATCAAGGCAACTGTTTTCACAAAACAAGTTATATTTAATAAAGTGAAATGGCACAAGGAATAAGTATTGAACACATGAAGCCATCCCATCCCCCATCAGTGTAAATTAATTTCAGCTGGTTAAGTCCTGACTGATAGCCTTTAAAAAGGTCTGTGAATATTAGCTTGTCACACCACAAAGAACTCTTGATGGGAAGAAGCAAAGAGCTCTTTCTAGACCTTTGGAACCTTATTGTTGCATATATAATGATGGCATTGGTTACAGGTGCATTTCTAAACTGCAGAATGTTCCAGTGAGCACTGTTGGAGCTATCATTCTGAAGTGGAAAGAACATCATTTTACCATAAACCAGCCACAACCAGAAGCTCCTCACAAGATTTCTGACAGAGGAGTCAAAAGAATTATCGAAAGAGTTATCAAAGAGCCAAAGACCACTCATGGAGAGCTCCAGAAAGACCTGGAGTTAATAGGTACTGCTGTTTCAAAGAAAACAATAATATACTCAACTGACATGGGCTCTATGCCCGCTCACCTCGCAAGACTCCATTGCTGAAGAAAAAGCATGTTGAAGCTCGTTTAAAGTTTGTTGCACAACATTTGGGCAAGCCAGTAAAATACTGGGAGAATATACAGTGGTGTGAAAAAGTGTTTGCCCCCTTCCTAATTTTTCATTTTTATGTATGTTTGTCAGACTTAAATGTTTCAGATCACCAAACAAATTTTTATTATTAGACAAAGATAACACAAGTTAACACAAAATGCAGTTTTTAAATGAAGGTGTTTATTATTAAGGGGGAAAACAAAATCCCAACCTACATGGCCCTGTGTGAAAAATTGATTTCCCCCTAAACCTAATAACTGGTTGGGCCACCCTTAGGAGCAAGAGCTGCAATCAAGTATTTGCGATAACTGGCAATAAGTCTTTTACAGCACTGTGGAGGAATTTTGGCCCACTCGTCTTTGCAGAATTGTTGTAATTCAGACACTTGGGAGGGTTTTGAGCATGAACTGCCTTTTTAAGGTCATGCCACAGCATCTCAATCGGATTCAGGTGAAGACTTTGACTAGGCCACTCCAAAGTCTTCATTTTGTTTTCCTTAAGCCATTCAGAGGTAGACTTGCTGGTGTGTTTTGGATCACTGTTCTGGCGCAGAACCCATGTGCGCTTCAGCTTGAAGTCACAAACAGATGGCGGGACATTCTCCTTCAGGATTTTTTGGTAGACAGCAGAATTCATGCTTCCATTTACCACAGCAAGTCTTCCTGGTCCTGAAGCAGCAAAACAAGCCCAGACCATCACACTACCACCACCATATTTTACTGTATGATGTTCCCTGTATGAAATGCTGTGTTACTTTTACGCCAAATGTAATTGGACACACACCTTCCAGAAAGTTCAACTTTTGTCTCATCAGTCCACAGAGTATTTTCCCAAAAGTCTTGGGGATCACCAAGACATTTTCTGGCAAAACTGAGATGAGCCTTTATGTTCTTTTTGCTCAGCAGTGGCTTTCGTCTTGGAGCTCTGCCATGCAGGCCACTTGTGCCCAGTCTCTTTCTTATGGTGGAGTCATGAACACTGACCTTAACTGTGGCAAGTGAAGCCTGCAGTTCTTTGGACATTGTTGTGGGGTCTTTCGTGACCTCTTGGATGAGTCGTTGCTGCACTCTTGGGGTGATTTTGCTCGACCAGCCACTCCTGGGAAGGTTCACCAC
The DNA here is from genome assembly GCA_020510985.1 of Pholidichthys leucotaenia. NCBI lineage: Eukaryota > Metazoa > Chordata > Actinopteri > Cichliformes > Pholidichthyidae > Pholidichthys > Pholidichthys leucotaenia. The sequence goes on along the minus strand of CM035843.1, from coordinate 323,648,970 downwards.
TGTTCCATGTTTTCACCATTTGTGGATAATGGCTGTCACTGTGCTCTCACTGGGCAGCGCGGTGACGGAGTGGCTAGCACTGCAGCAGCACAGCAACTCACCCTTGGCCAGGGGATCATGGGTTCGATCCCAGCCCCCAACCAACAGTGATCTGTGTGGAGTTTGCATGTTGTCCCCCTGTCTGCGTGGGTTTACTCCAGGATTTCTCTGGTTTCCTCTCACATCCCAAAAACATGCAAGTTAGGTTAACTGGCATCAAACTGGGGATTCTAAATTGTCCTTAGGTATGACTGTGAGAGTGAATGGTTGTCTGTCTCTCTGTGTTGGCCCTGCGATGGACTGGCGATCTATCCAGGGTGTACGCCTGCCTCTCGCCCAAAGATGCTGGGATAGGCTCCAGTCACCCCCCCACCCCCCCGCGTCCTGAAAAGGATTAAGTAGAAGAAGATGGATGGATGGATGGATGGCTCTCACTGTGGTTCACTGGAGTCCCAAACCTTTAGAAATGGCTTTATAACCTTTTCCAGACTGATAGATCTCAATTACTTTGTTTCTCATTTGTTCCTGAATTTCTTTGGATGATGTCTAGCTTTTGAGGATGTTTTGATCTACTTCATGTTGTCAGGCAGGTCCTATTTAAGTGATTTCTTGATTGAGAACAGGTGTGGCAGTAAGCAGGCTTGGGAGTGGCTAGAGAAATGGAACTCAGCTTTCCAAAGATGTGATAAACCACAATTAATTTATGTTTTAACGAGGCGGCAATCACTTTTTCACACAGGGCCATGTAAATTTGGATTTTTTTCCCCTTAATAATAAACACCTTCATTTAAAAACTGAATTGTGTGTTTACTTGTGTTATCTTTGTCTAGTATTTAAATTTGTTTGATGATCTGAAACATTTAAGTGTGACAAACATACAAAAAAATGAGAAATCAGGAAGCGGGCAAACATTTTTTCACACCACTGTAGTCTGGTCAGATGAGATCAAAATTCAACTTTTTGGATGCCACAGCACACAGCATGTTTGGAGGAAAAATGGAACTGCACATCAGCCCAAGAACACCATCAGGAGCATCATGGTGTGGGGGTGTGTTTCAGCACATGGTACAGGCAGGCTTCATATAATTGAAGGAACAATGAATGGACAAATGTACAGAGACAACCTTGATAAGAACCTATTGCCATCTGCCAACATGCTGAAGATGAATTGATGGTGGACATTTCAGCAAGACAACGATCCCAAACACACACCCAAGGAAACTCTCAACTGGCTCCAGAGAAGGAAAATAAAGCTGCTCGAATGGCCCAGTCAGTCACCTGACCTGAATCTAACTGAAAAGCTATGGAATGAACTGAAGATCGGAGTTCATAGAAGACACCTACGGAACCTTCAAGATTTGAAGACAGTTTGTGTGGAAGAATGGGTTGAAATCACTCCTGAGCAATGCCTGCACCTAGTTTCTCCGTACAGGAGGCATCTGGAAGCTGTTATTGACAGCAAAGGCTTTTCTACTAAATATTAAATGAATTTCACCAAGTGTGTTCAATACCTATTCCTTGTGTCATCCCACTTTATTATTTATTTACTGCACCCCCACCTCTTAGAACTTCTGTGTACCTAACTTCTGAACAGAATACCAGAATAACAAGGATTTCCCCTAGCTGGCATTGTTGCATCCCCCTACATAAAAGTGCTTTTGGACCATCAGCCTTCCCATACAAAGCTATAACAGAACAGAACAACTCCCCACTGCATTGAAGACCAGAACAAATTACAGAGACTTTACCACAGAGACTAAAAAATGGATTTTAAGTAATCAAGTGTGCCAGTATTGACTCTCTCCCTTAAATGGGATTTCAAATTGTACTCTTAAATTGTTTTTGTGTGCTGTTTCTCTTATCTTTTTACCTTTTAAACTTGCTCCCTGCTTGTTTCAGGGTCAACAGATTCTGAAACCCAACCTGAATTGCTTTCTATAGGTGCTGTTTTTCTTTTAATATCTTTCTGCCTGCCCCAAGGACTACAGATGGAAATTAGTGAGAACGCTGTAATCTGGTACAGACCATCTTTACCCTGTGTTTAATGTTTCTTGTGTACATGGTCTCTGACAAATAAACCAATAAACTAAACTTATTAAATATAACTTGTTTTGTGAACACAGTTGCCTTGATTTCTTTGTATGTATGGATTTATTGGGTTGTTACTGATATCTGGTGAAAATCTCAGGTCAATGGCTCCATCAGAAATATATTTAACGAGAAAAATGTTGATGTGTTCAATACTTATTTTCCTCGCTGTATCTGCCTCAGTATAGCAAAATAACACTGGCACATTGTTTGAGAGAGCCTCGCCTTTGATGTTGCAGGGGAAGACTGTGCTGGCTCTGCGGCTGAAGTCAACTTATAATTAATTAACGCGGAAAGTTGTAATGATTCAAGCCGGGCCATTAATCGCACTCTCCACGTTGACTTTGATCATTTTTTTCACTGCAGTCTGTAACCAGAGAAACAGTGAAGCACACGGGTTTAAGAGAAACTGACGAAAACCAGATCAAGTGTTTCCTTTACTTTCAGTGCTGTTGTTAACAGAAAGAGAGAGAGAGAGAGAGAGAGAGAGTTGTTTTTTTCTTAGATAGGGAAGTGGATCAGGTGCATTTTGTAATTACTGTGTGACAGAGTAATAAGGCAAACACAAACACTTACAGACAAAAAATAAAGCTACAGGCACATAGACACACAAACTCACCCACACGAGCATGCATACACACAACCCCCTCAACACACACACACACACACACACACACACATACACAGAGCAGGTCAAGACACAGCTGTTTCATGGTCTGCAGACCATTACAGTTTGCAAAATACGAACACCCCAAACAGAACCTGTGTCTCAGACAGTGACTCTGAGCACATGTGAACATAATTTTTAAGTTTTTGAAAATGACAGAAGCAGATCATTGTTCCAAGGCCTTGTCATTGCCAGTCACCAGTTTTCCTCCAAGTAATGACACTCTAAGGCTGGGTGACACATCCTAATCATTCGCATAATCAACGGAGGATAGCCCCTAGTGAATTCAAGCCTTGTTTCGACAGAGGTGATCAATAACTACATGCGAGAAGAGTGAACAGAAGGCACGCAGCATTATTGGGCTTGTTACTGTTGACTTATTTTTCCTTTCAAAAATCTTAATGGAGAAATTGAAAGCACAAAGCAGAAAGAAAGAGGAGAATTAACGCAAGAAAAAGTCCCAATAGCTGGGACCAGTAGTGCATGATAACATAACAATATTAATGATATTAAAATGTCTCCCGAAGGGTTTTTTATGACTTAAAGTTCATCTGGATAATGTGGGCTTGGATATGAAGTTGCATTTGTATGAAAGAAAAGTTTTCTCGAGTGTGGTACTTCTGCTGGGGAGCAGTTTCTCCTGTGTCCCTCCATCGCACAACTAATGTAGTGAAGAACTGAATCAGCAAACAGCAGGAATTCAAGGATGCTTGGCTGCAACATTGAATCTTTTTTGATGCCTGTCTGATTTATGGTAATACGGCTTCACAAGAGCCTCCTGAACACACTACACTCCTCTCTCCTTTCAGGTTTTGAATCAGAAGTGCATTTTCAGCAAGAAAACAATGTTAGCCCACCAAACCAGACCATGCAGTATGCTATAGAGAAATTAGATCAGATCATATTATAAATTAATGCATCTGCTATGAATACACCATCATTCTCCCTGCTTTTGGACTTTCATTTACCAAGTTACTGAAGCTGATGGGGAGCAGTCCACTGGTGGAAATGGAGATTTTAACACTCACCTTTATTTGAAATTTTCTGTGTGTATGGGATGAAAGTGTAATTTGTCTCAAATTTAACCTTCTTTGACGTGATGGCTGGTTCAGTTTCATTTCATTAAATGCATTATCTACAGATATAGCAGTCATATAATTTTACATGTATATTCCTTTTTAAATTGTATGTTTGATAAGTTCATGTAAAGTTCTGGATTATACAGCGGTTCTAATCAACTATAGAACAGATGTTGGCTGCAGCTGCCTGTCAGTCAGAAAAAACAAATGAGTGAACTAAATTTCTAGTAAGGTTATAGCTAATTACTTACATGCTAACAAAAAATAGAAATGGTCATTTTACATTAAGGAGCAGAGATTAATAGATTCCACAGATATCTGTGGCATATTGGAATACCACCATACATGTCACGGGCGTGGGGACACACATATGACATGACGTTATCGTGCAGTGACTATATTAGGGGAGTGACGGCGGGAGACGGCCTCTTTGGCGCTCTGCCTCTATGCCAACACCAGCCTGTACTCACTCCCGGTTAGCATAGCTACTACTATACTGTAACACGTGCTGTTAGCAGTGTCCTTAAAAAAGTTACTGTTCAGTACAGTGACCGCCTCCACTGTCCCTCATTTCCAAACATAACAATGGTGATGAGGAGAAAAATTGGGCTTCCGGAGGAAAATTCAACGTTTTTCCTAAAGAAGGATATGTGTCTGTTACCCTGACCGGTGAGGGAGGTGACTAGATGAATCAGGCTTCGTCAACGCCGACAGGGAGTGGGAGAAGCAACCCAGCAGTACATTGTGGACCTCTGCTGTCTGACGAGCAAGTGCAGGTTTGGCCATTTAGAGGGCGAAATGGTGCGGGACCAGCTACTGGAGCAAACCAGCAACTCGTGGCTGTTGGCAAAACTAATCATGGCGCCCGATGACACTACCGTTGGTGAAGGCGGTGGAGTTGACATTCCAGCTGAAGGCTGCCAACAAGCTAACATCACAACTAGGTGAGCCACAACAACGAGCCCCATTAGTGCATGCATTTACCCCAGCAAAAGAACCCGGTCACACCACAACCTTCTCAGAGGACGCCAAGGTGACCACTGTGAAACACCATTCATGCAGTGACTGTGGCTCTCCGACGCACAAAGAGAGAGCGCAATCCTGCCCAGCCAAGGGGCAGCGATCGTCACGACCGACATCAAGCCCGCCACCCAGTCCACAAGAACCACCAAGAATCACACAGTGGGCCCCAGAGGGGTGGCGTACAAGTGGTGTATGGTAAGGTTAGATGACGTCAGCTTACCATTGCTCCTGGACACCGCTGCTGTGAGGTCAGTGATGAACTGGGTTACAGTTAAAAAACTCTTCCTCAACCATCCTATTAGGAAGAATCCAGTAGAGCTGTATGGCTATAGGAACACACACATCAGCTTAGTAGGGACCGTATCGCTGGCAGTTCTCTATGGGTCAAGAGTCCTCCCGGCATTCGTCTTCCAGGCAGCCACACACGGGGACAACATCCTGGAGTGTGATCTTTTTTACAAACTGGGTTTTACCATCCGTGATAGCCTTGGGATCTGAGTGCCCAGACGACCTGCAGATGTTCCTGTCCCCACTGATGCAGATCACTGCACACTTGGAGCCAGCCACCTTCCAGATGATTGATGGTTCGAGATGGCACCCAGGTCTGTCGCAGCCAGCGCCTCCAGGGCCACGCCCACCACGGGCTTGCCTGATGCCCCTGAGGTTGAACTGTAAAATGACTCTGTGTCTTTGAAATGTTTAACAGAGCATGGTTGATTCCAGTGGCAGAATTATCCACTCAACCATGCAGAGTTTCACTGGCAGTCTGCCCGGTTGCCCAGGTTCAGATAATGGTTCTGGTTCTGGTGTATGGAACCTTAAGTAATTTATGGTATGGGTCTAGAAGCTAATACTATCATATTGTGCCTTAACATCGAGCAAATGTGTGTAACCTAACATTGGCAACCTAGTGTGCTTAACATTGTGCATTATGTTAGCCACAATGCTGGTAATCGTGAATATATGTGTTATGCTAGCAATATGCTACAATCAAGGTACCCCGCTAAGGTTAACCATCACCAGCAGAGTTCTGTTTTTTCCAAGAGGGTGTGTGTGTGTGTGGGGGGGGGGGGGGTTGCGTATTGGAATACCACCATACACGTCATGGGTGTGGGGATGCACATACGATGTGACGTCATTGCACCGTGACTATTAGGGGACTGATGGCAGGAGACGGCCTCTTTGGAGCTCCTCCTCTGTGCCAACACCAGCCTGTACTCACTCCCGGTTAGCATAGCTACTACTATACTGTAAAGGAGCCTTCACACCAAACAAGAACAGGGGAATTTTTTGCGCAGCACGATTACATTATAAATCAATGTAAACACGCCAACAGACATGAATAGTGAGATGCAGACAAGCGAAGTTGTCTTTAAAACTTCTGCAGCTGTGTTCATCCTGCTGTGGAAATTCCCAAAACAATGTCACGCTTCGGTTTACATTATCCGACTGGGGGCTCACCTGAAAATGTCGTCTCAAGCCTCCAAAACTTCACAGATGATGGGTGTTTACGTTGCTAGCTTGCTAGCTTGCTAGGACGTCCGTGGCCGGAAACCGTGGGTAAATAACTCCAAAATCCCCATTCAGCTGAAGAGTTCCTGGTCCTCCTGTCTCCCGGTGAGTGAGTTTCATTTTCAAACTAGTTTTCTCTGCAATGGTGATAATTTTACTCCGGTGACAGCAGAATCTCAAAGCTAGCTAGCTAGCTAGCTGCTAGTGGACGCAAACATGCAAACACGCAAATTTGCACATACATCTTCCCATTCACTTTGTATGGATTTGCGCTGCCCGTTCGCGTTTAGTGTGAACACACCTTAACAATGTGCTGTTAGTAGTATCCTTAATAAAGTTACTGTTCAGTATAGCAACCACCTCTGCTGTCCCTCATTTCCAGACATAACAATATCCATCTGTATGACAAAAGGGCAGCAATATATTGAAATTTGGCGCCACAAATTCGGCGCCTCTTCCGGCGCCACACAAGTAGGCTGCCTTTTTGCAACAGTGGATCAATTTCTGCCTATTTCTATTTACTATCTGGCTCTCTTGCCAATCTTTCTGATCCAGCGTCACCTTTATTCCACCCGAACACGTAGATCGCCCAAATGTCTCCTGAGCCAGCGGACGGAGCCACTGTTTCTAGCAGGAGGTGGCAGTACAATAGAGACCAGCTGTTAGCACTTAACCGGCCCACGATGCTAAAGCAAAAACTCGACATACCGGGAGAGATAAGACGGAAACGGCGTGGGTGTCGAGCTGGAGTAAGACGGCAGGCGAGGAATATAAGGTACAGACCCGTCCTCCCATCCGTTATTATGGGAAATGTTCGATCTCTACTCAGTAAGACTGATGAGCTAGCGGCTATCTCCCACTACGAGAGTGTCTTCAGGAAGAGTAGTTTGATGCTATATACTGAGACGTGGCTAACAGAACTAGCAACAGATGCTAACATCGAACTGGAGGGTTTCCACACAATACGGGCAGACCGGACACCAGACAGTGGGAAGACAAGGAGCGGAGGAGTGATAATGTATGTCAGTAACAACTGGTGCAGACCGGGACATATCACGGTTAAGGAACAGCACTGTAGCAAAGACATTGAGTTGCTAGCTGTTAGCATGCAGCCTACATATCTCCCGAGGGAATATTCACACGTGATCTGCATTGTTATTTATGCAAATCCGACGGCGAACGCTGGGACAGCGCGTGACGTCATCCACTCAGTAACTGGCAGGCTGCAAACAGAACACCCAGATGCTCTTCTCCTCATCTCAGGTGATTTCAACCATATTTCACTGTCCCCCATTCTGCCCACGTTCACCCAGTATGTCACATGCCACACTAGAGACAATAAAACACTGGACTTATTCTATGCAAATACTAAGGAGGCGTACACCTCACCACCACTCCCCCCACTCAGGAGATCGGATCACAACTTAGTTCATTTTCTGCCGGTGTACAAACCCTTAGTACACAGACAACCTCCGGTCATGCGCACGGTGAAGTTATGGTCTGAGGAGGCAATGGACGCGCTAAAGGACTGTTTTGAAATCACTGCCTGGGAGCAGTTCTGCGATCCACATGGTGAGGACATTGATGGCCTCACTCACACCATCACGGACTACATCGGCTTCTGTGTGGACAACACCGTACCCACCAAGACCATACGGTGTTGCTCGAACAACAAACTCTGGATCAACCCTGAGATAAAAACACTTCTGAGAGAGAAGAAGAGGATCTTCAGGTCGGGGAACAGGGAGATGCTGAAGCCTGTTCAGAGGGAGCTGAGGAGGAAGATCAGAGAAGGCAAGGACAGCTTCAGGAAGAAGATGGAGGACAAGCTGCAACAGAGCGACATCGGCGGGGTCTGGAGAAACCTTAAAACCATCTCTGGACTCCAGAATACTTCCCCCCAGGCCACGGGGGGCAGGGAGTGGGCGAACAATCTGAACCTGTTTTTTAATAGGTTTGACCAGTCGCCCTCCCCCCGGACTGGACAACAACCACTGCTGCCTCTAAAGTCATCGAGACCTGCTGTCCACACCCCACTCCACCAACACCCTCCCACTCCCAGCACACAGCCCCCCAACCTGACCCTCACTAAGACCCAGGTGAGGACAGAGCTGAGGAAGATCAAGGCGAGGAAGGCGTCGGGACCGGACGGCATCAGCGCGAAGCAACTCAAGTCCTGTGCAGACCAGCTGTGTGGGATTGTGGAGCATATCTTCAACCTGAACCTGAAGCTGGGGAGGGTACCACAGTTGTGGAAAACATCTTGTGTGGTACCTGTACCAAAGACTTCCCGCCCCAAAGATCTGAACAGCTACAGACCAGTGGCCCTGACGTCTCACATGATGAAGACCCTGGAGAGACTGCTCCTTGCTCACCTCCGCCCCCTGATGGGACCAGCGATGGATCCACTCCAGTTCACCTACCAGCATGGCATTGGGGTGGAGGATGCAGTGATCTTCCTCCTTCACCGTTCTCTGTCCCACCTGGAGAAGCCCGGGAATGCGGTGAGGATCATGTTCTTTGACTTCTCCAGTGCTTTCAACACCATTCAACCAATGATCCTGAAGGACAAGCTGCTGTGCGCAGGGGTGGACCAGCACCTGTCATCATGGATCCTGGACTACCTCACTAACCGGCCACAGTTTGTGAGAACCCGAGATTGTGTGTCTGACACGATCATCGGTAGCACGGGGGCCCCCCAGGGAACGGTTTTGGCTCCCTTCCTGTTCACCCTTTATACTGCGGACTTCTCACACAATGCAACACACTGCCATCTACAGAAGTTCTCTGACGACTCTGCGATCGTCGGCCTCATCTCCAACGGAGATGAAGCTGAGTACAAAGGACTTATCCAGGACTTCGTGGACTGGTGCCATCGGAACTGCCTCCAGATCAACGCGAGGAAAACTAAGGAGCTGGTGGTGGACTGCCGCAGGCAAGGACAACCCCTCACAGCACCAGTAAACATACAGGGAACAGACATTGAGATGGTGACATCCTACAAGTACCTTGGTGTTCATCTGAACAATAAACTAGACTGGTCACACAATACCGACGCACTCTACAAGAAGGGACAGCGCAGGTTGTTCCTACTGAGGAGGCTCAGGTCTTTTGGTGTACAAGGGGCGCTGCTGAAGACATTCTACGACACAGTGGTGGCATCAGCCATCACTTTTGGAGTGGTCTGCTGGGGCAACGGCATTACAGCAGCCGATAGGAAGAGACTAAACAAACTGATCAAGAAAGCTAGCTCTGTCCTGGGGCAACGCTTTGACCCAGTGGAGGAGATAGGAGAGAGAAGGATGGTGGCTAAACTGTCATCTCTGCTAGAGTCCGAGTCCCACCCTATGCAGGACATATTGAACGCACTAAGGAGCTCATTTAGTAGTAGACTACATCATCCTAGGTGCGCAACCAAGAAGTTTCGCAGGTCCTTCCTACCTACGGCTGTCAGACTGTATAACCTAAGCAGGGCTGCTCGCAGAGATAGCAAAAAAACGTGACGACCTAGTAGTATTGAATGCAAAAGACGCAACAGACTTACACAAATGGTCCCCTCCAGTATACAACTAGGACAATATCAGTTGCTACGGAGGGTGACAATATGTATGAGTACATACAGTGAGGCAAAAAAGTATTTAGTCAGCCACCAATTGTGCAAGTTCTCCCACTTAAAAGAAAAGAGAGGTCTCCAATTTTCATCATAGGTATACCTCAACTATGAGAGACAAAAAGAGGAAAAAAAATCCAGAAAATCACATTGAAGGATTTTTAATGAATTAATTGGTAAATTCCTCAGTAAAATAGGTATTTGGTCACCTACAAACAAGCAAGATTTCTGGCTCTCACAGACCTGTAACTTCTTCTTAAAAAGGCTCCTCTGTCCTCCACTCGTTACCTGTATTAATGGCACCTGTTTGAACTCGTTATCAGTATAAAAGACACCTGTCCACAACCTCAGTCAGACTCCAAACTCCACTATGGCCAAGACCAAAGAGCTGTCAAAGGACACCAGAAACAAAATTGTAGACCTGCACCAGGCTGGGAAGACTGAATCTGCAATAGGTAAGCAGCTTGGTGTGAAGAAATCAACTGTGGGAGCAATTATTAGAAAATGGAAGACATACAAGACCACTGATAATCTCCCTCGATCTGGGGCTCCACGCAAGATCTCACCCCGTGGAGTCAAAATTATCACGAGAACGGCGAGCAAAAATCCCAGAACCACATGGGGCGACCTAGTGAATGACCTGCAGAGAGCTGGGACCAAAGTAACAAAGGCTACATCAGAAACACACTACGCCGCCAGGGACTCAAATCCTGCAGTGCCAGACGTGTCCCCCTGCTTAAGCCAGTACATGTCCAGGCCCATCTGAAGTTTGCTAGAGAGCATTTGGATGATCCAGAAGAGGACTGGGAGAATGTCATATGGTCAGATGAAACCAAAATAGAACTTTTTGGTAAAAACTCAACTTGTCGTGTTTTGAGGAGAAAGAACACCATACCTACTGTGAAGCATGGGGGTGGAAACATCTTACTTTGGGGCTGATTTTCTGCAAAGGGACCAGGATGACTGATCCTTGTAAAGGAAAGAATGAATGGGGCCATGTATCGTGAGATTTTGAGTGAAAACCTCTTTCCATCAGCAAGGGCATTGAAGATGAACCGTGGCTGGGTCTTTCAGCATGACAATGATCCCAAACACACTGCCCGGGCAACGAAGGAGTGGGTTCATAAGAAGCATTTCAAGGTCCTGGAGTGGCCTAGCCAGTCTCCAGATCTCAACCCCATAGAAAATCTTTGGAGGGAGTTGAAAGTCTGTGTTGCCCAGCGACAGCCCCAAAACATCACTGCTCTAGAGGAGATCTGCATGGAGGAATGGGCCAAAATACCAGCAACAGTGTGTGAAAACCTTGTGAAAACTTACAGAAAACATTTGACCTCTGTCATTGCCAACAAAGGGTATATAATAAAGTATTGAGACGAACTTTTGTTATTGACCAAATACCTATTTCACCGAGGAACTTACCAATTAATTCATTAAAAATCCTTCAATGTGATTTTCTGGATTGTTTTTTTCTCATTTTGTCTCTCATAGTTGAGGTATACCTATGATGAAAATTGGAGACCTCTCTCATCTTTTAAGTGGGAGAACTTGCACAATTGGTGGCTGACTAAATACTTTTTTACCCCACTGTATTCATACTATGTAGGATAACTAAGTAGACGGTTATGCTGTTTATTCCACCTTGCTACAATGCTCCGCACTTTGTATACATATTTATATATTTATGTGTACGTATGTATATCCACTGCTCTTATTTATATTTTTCGTATCTTCTTAATTCAATTCGTGGTGTGTCTTTCCACCCAAGGCTATCTTACTTGCTGTGGAAGTGCTAAGATTTCCTTAAGTCCTTCTATTATTGTCCAGTTTTTTGGTATATTTATATTATGAGTTTCAATAAATTACATTGTGTTTGAAAAAGAAATTGTAAATTTAAGACATTGGGATTGGACCCTTATCTGATTTTCCTTCATGATAGATAGGAACCCTAACCACTAGAGCTATTTCCTGTTTTGTTTTTTTGTTGTTTTTTTGGGGGGTGGGGGGGGCCTTATGCAAGATTTCAGTGCCCTCACCACCCAGTGTTTACCCTCTCTCTGTCATGGCGGCCGCTGGGCCGTCATCGTCATCATCATCATCATCAGCTGCGCACACACCGGGAGGTGGCAATCAGCGGGCTTTAAAAGCCAGAACCGCAGATGGCTCGGCACGGAGTCGTCTGCCGCCTTTGCCCAGCAATGCGCCGAGATCACGACCTCAAGCCAAAGCCAAGACCAGGACTTCACGCCAAGCCAAGCCAAGTAAGAAACCTCAGCACTCATCCTCTCCTAGCCTTTTCCCCTGTGCACAGGTGGACCTCCCTGGCGGCGGATTAACTCCCCCAGCTGACGGGACACCATCTCCTCCTCCACGGAGTTCCTCCTCATCTCCGCTACGTTGAGCACCACGAGCACCACATCGCACGGGCACTCGGAGCCAGCAAGATTTACTCTGTGGCGCCTGCATGTAAGCATCACAAGCTTCAAGTCTCCCATTCTAACGAACAGCTGTAATTGTTTGTGCTTGTGTGTTCCAGGGTTGCCAGGTTGCCACAGGACACGCTCAGCTCCAGTGACCAGACAGCCACGCACTCACTCACTCACGCACTACACGCACATAATATTAATAAAGAATAATTGTCAAATATCTACTCGTGTCAGCGTCTGTCTCCTGGGTCCCTAACCATGTCAGTATGACTCCGTTAAGTTGACCCAGCTGACACTCTTAGCGCTCGAGTAGATATGATTGCACACCAGCAGACAGTCATTCTAAACCGATTAACACAGGTTAACAGCCGGCTGGACCGTCTGGAAGGACACCAGACGTTTCCCCCGGCGACCGGGACCTTTTCAGCCCCCGTAGCCGCTCCTACTAGCCAAGCTAGTGCACCATCTACACATCGTCTCACTCCCGTGCCAACCCCCTCCTGCTTCAGCGGAAAGCTCGGGGAAGCACGAGGGTTTATACTCCAATGCGAGTCAGTGTTTCTCCACGTCCCGGGGGACTTTACCACTGATCAGAGTAAAATTGGGTATATCATCAACCTGTTGGGGGGTAGAGCCTTAGACTGGGCTTACACAGTTATGGCTAAACCAAGTTATCCTGTTTTGACTTACCAGCAGTTCGTGGCAGAGTTCATGGAGGTGTTTGATCATACAGACCGGGGCGCGGTGTTAACCGAACGGCTGTTAAGTCTTCGGCAGGGCAGTAGATCTGCCGCCGATTACGCCATTGACTTCCGGGTGTTAGCCACTGAGATTGGGTGGGGGGAGCCAGCGCTTTGTGGTATCTTTCTCCGCAGTCTTAGCTGCGAGCTGAAAGATGAGCTAGCGGCACGGGACAAACCAGACAGGCTAGGGGAGCTAATTTCCCTCACCATCAGCTTGGATAGTAGGCTAAAGGAGCGAGCGGCCGAACGGCGGACAGCCTTCCGTTCGAGTAAACCACGCCCTCGCTCCGCTAGCTCTCCCCTCCTCACTCTGCCCTCGTCAGAGGAACTTCCGGGGCAGGAGGATATGATTATAGGGCAATCGGGAGTTTCAGCGGCTGAAAGACAGCGCCGCAGGGATCTGGGCTTATGCTTTTATTGTGGCAATGGATCTCATGGGGCCGCTGAATGCCCGAACCGGTTAAAAGGGGAGGTCCGTGGATCACAGTCGGGCGATTCACGGACAAGAACCAGAAAAAACCCCTCACTAGTTGCCACATTCCTATCAGGCTACTCCATAAACACAAAGAACACTCCACACATGCCTTAGTTGACTCTGGAGCTGAGCAGAACTTTATCTCAAGAGACCTGGCAACCCAGATGGGCCTCAGCTGTCAACCTCTATGTCCTCCTGTCAATCTCGTCACCCTGTCCAAAGCGTCACTGACATCGGCTTCCCATCAGACAGCCCCTGTGTCTATAATAGTCTCTGGGAATCACCGAGAGGAGATCCGGTTCCTGATTTTGCCCATCTCTTCCTCGCCCGTCATCCTGGGGTACCCCTGGCTCCGGCTTCATAACCCCACCTTTGACTGGCAAGCTGGGAGTATTACAGCGTGGAGTTCTTTCTGTCTGAGTGCCTGCCTTCAATCTGCGGCGTGCGCCCCCTCGGTCTCGGTGCCTCTACCTTCGACGCCACCCCCGGACCTGTCCAAGGTACCTGAAGTCTACCATGACCTGGGGCCAGTGTTTAGCAAGTCACGGGCATTGTCCCTACCCCCTCACCGTCCTTACGACTGCGCTATCAACCTCAAGGCTGGGGCCCCTCTCCCGGCGAGCCGCCTATACAGCCTGTCCGCCCCGGAGCGTGAGGCCATGGATACATACATCAAAGAATCTCTGGCATCTGGAATTATTCGTCCTTCGTCCTCGGCCGTGGGTGCAGGGTTCTTCTTCGTGGGAAAGAAGGACGGTTCGCTGCGCCCCTGCATCGACTTCCGGGGTCTCAACGAAATCACGATCAAGGACAAATACACACTGCCCTTGATGAACACAGCCTTTGACTCCCTCCAGGGGGCATCCTGGTTCACTAAGCTAGACCTGCAGAACGCCTACCACCTGGTGCGCATCACAGAGGGCGACGAGTGGAAGACGGCTTTTCGGACCCCAAGCGGCCACTTCGAATATCTGGTGATGCCGTTTGGGTTAACCAACGCTCCAGCTGTGTTCCAGTGCTTGATAAATGACGTCCCCCGGGATTTCCTCAACTCCTTCGTGTTCGTCTACCTCGATGACATCCTCATCTTCTCACGCACGTTGGAGGAGCACCAGGTGCATGGGCGACGGGTCCTGCAGCGCCTCCTGGAGAACCAGCTGTCCATCAAGGCAGAAAAGTGCGAATTTCACACTGACCGGACCTCTTTCCTTGGGTTTATCATCGCCCAGAATCAGGTGCTCTCCGACCCAGCCAAGGTCATAGCGGTGGTGGATTGGCCCACGCCCACGTCCAGGAAACAGCTACGGGGGTTCCTGGGCTTCGCCAATTTCTACCGTCGCTTCGTGCCCAATTTTGGGAACATCGACCCGCCCCCTGACTGCTCTCACCTCCCCTAAAGTCCCTTTTCGTTGGAATGAGGAGGTTGCCGTGGCATTTGGGAGACTGAAGGAGGAGTTCGCCTCGGCTCGCGTGCTGACCCAGGTAGACCCGGAGCTGCAGTGCCTGGTGGAGGTGGACGCTTCGGATTCGGGGGTCGGGGCCGTTCTCTCCCAGCGCTCTCCAGCGGATGGCAAGATTCGGCCGTGTGCATACTTCTCCCACCGCCTGACGCCCGCTGAGAGAAATTACTGCATTGGAGACAGGGAGCTGCTGGCCGTGAAACTCGCCCTGGAGGAGTGGAGACACTGGCTGGAGGGGGCTGCCCAGCCGTTCGTCGTTTGGACTGACCACCGTAACCTTGAGTACCTCAGGACGGCCAAGCAATTGAACGCACGCCAGGCCCGCTGGTCACTTTTCTTTGGCAGGTTTAATTTCACTATCACCTACCGGCCAGGGAGCAAGAATGGCAAGCCTGACGCCCTCTCGCGGCAGTTCGACGCACCATCCACCGAAGAGCAGGAGGTGACCATCCTGCCGTCCTCTTGTGTGGTGGATGCGCTGTCTTGGGGAATCCGCGAGAGGGTCAGAAGAGCGCAAGAGACAGAGCCTGATCCGGGTGGGGGCCCCCCGGGCTGTCTGTTCATTCCCCGCTCTGTCAGGGGTCAGGTAATTGAATGGGGCTACGCGTCCAGGTTGGCGTGCCATCCGGGAGTGGGCCGAACTACTGATCTTCTCCAGAGGGCCATCTGGTGGCCAGGGTTGAGAAAGGATGTCCACAGCTATGTCCGGGCCTGCGCCCAGTGCGCTACTGGGAAAACGTCATCATCCCCCCCGGTGGGTCTTCTGCACCCTTTGCCCGTTCCATCTCACCCCTGGTCCCACGTAGCCATGGACTTCGTAACCGGCCTACCTCCCTCTGATCGTTTCATGACGGTTTTGACGATAGTGGACCGTTTTTCTAAGGCGGCCCATTTTGTGCCTCTCCGAGGGTTGCCATCGGCGCGGGAGACGGCGGACCTTCTCGTCCAACATGTGGTCCGTCTTCATGGAATCCCCGCTGACATCGTTTTGGACCGAGGACCACAGTTTGTATCCCAAGTCTGGAAGGCGTTCTGCATGGTGCTGGAGGCCACGGCTAGCCTCTCCTCCGGGTACCACCCGCAGAGCAACGGCCAATGCGAGCGTGCGAATCAGGAGCTGGAGGCTGAGCTGCGCTGTGTCATCTCCTCCTGCTCCTCTTCTAGGAGCACGTATCTACCTTGGATCGAGTACGCCCATAACACCACGGTGTCCTCTGCTACGGGGATGTCCCCTTTCAAGGCGTCACTAGGGTTTGATCCACCACTGTTCCCTGAGGAGGAGAAGGAAGTAGCGGTTCCTTCAGTGCAGGTCCACGCCAGGTGTTGTCGGCGGGTTTGGTCCATCATCCGCAGAGCCCTTCTGAGGGCCACGGAATGCAACATCCAGGTGGCCAACCGCCACAGGAGACCTGCCCCGGACTATAAGGTGGGTCAGAAAGTTTGGTTGTCCACTAGGAACATCAGTGTGCCGGCCGAAAAGCGCAAGTTAACCAAGCGCTTCATCGGCCCTTTTGTCATTTCTCGTATTGTCAATCCTGAGTCTGTGCATCTTGTTCTCCCCTCTTCCATGCGCATCTGCCCCACCTTTCACATCTCCCAGGTCAAGCCGTGCATCTCCGACCCTCTGTGCCCACCCCCCGCGGCTCCTGCTCCCCCGAGGATGATCGATGGCCATCCGGCCTGGGGGGTGACTGCCATCTTGGATGTCCGCCGGCGGGGCTGGGGCCTTCAGTATTTGGTGGACTGGGAGGGGTTTGGTCCTGAGCATCGTTCCTGGATTCGCCCAGCGTTGATCCTCGACAAGCAGCTGATCCGCGATTTCCATCGGGCGCATCCAGGTAGGATTGGGCAGGTGCCTGGAGGCACCTCTAGAGGGGGGAGTACTGTCATTGCGGCCGCTGGGCCGTCATCGTCATCATCATCACCATCAGCTGCGCACACACCGGGAGGTGGCAATCAGCGGGCTTTAAAAGCCAGAACCGCAGATGGCTCGGCACGGAGTCGTCTGTCGCCTTTGCCCAGCAATGCACCGAGATCACGACCTCAAGCCAAAGCCAAGACCAGGACTTCACGCCAAGCCAAGCCAAGCCAAGCAAGCAACCTCAGCACTCATCCTCTTCTAGCCTTTTCCCCTGTGCACAGGTGGACCTCCCTGGCGGCGGATTAACTCCCCCAGCTGACGGGACACCATCTCCTCCTCCACGGAGTTCCTCCTCATCTCCGCTACGTCGAGCACCACGAGCACCACATTGCACGGGCACTCGGAGCCAGCAAGATTTACTCTGTGGCGCCTGCATGTAAGCATCACAAGCTTCAAGTCTCCCATTCTAACGAACAGCTGTAATTGTTTGTGCTTGTGTGTTCCAGGGTTGCCAGGTCGCCACAGGATACGCTCAGCTCCAGTGACCAGACAGCCACGCACTCACTCACTCACGCACTACACGCACATAATATTAATAAAGAATAATTGTCAAATATCTACTCGTGTCAGCGTCTGTCTCCTGGGTCCCTAACCATGTCACTCTCTCCTCCAAACAGAAGAAAGAGAAGGTGGAGGCAGTGGGATAGAACTGTCAGTCTGAAGATTTTAGCCTACAGACCTCACTGCTCTGACAAACTATTACGCTGGCGACATATAATCTATAATGTCTGTGTCCCCTCAGTCATCTCCTTCAATCGATCTTTTGTCTGTTCATGCATGCATACACTCAGCTGTTGTTTTCCAATTAGATGGATTAATCTGAGAACAATTAAATACAAACTATCCACCTACACCCTGTGATATAGACTATTCCAAATCATTTGAAGAAACAACAGAGTTTTTCACTGCACAGAGAAAAAATGGTGTGTACATTTATGAAAATTTGCAAAAGGATTGTCCTCTTTTCCTAAGTTTCAAATTCATTCATGCCTGCATGATGCATCCGTGTGCATGTTAAATCACTCAGCTAGATTGTTCAGCCCAACATCATCTCTTCCCCATTTGTCCTCTCTAAAATTACTACCAGGGCATTAAATGTGATTAATGCCTGCTTAATGCCAAGTATGGCTGCAATAATTAGCTGACGATGTCGACGATGTTGATCATAAAAAATTTTCGACACAGATTACTATTGTTGACGCATTGTTTAATTTTAATGTTTATATGCATACCACAGAAATGCTCAGTTTAACTGTTCCTGCGAAGAAGAGGAGGAGCACATCATGGCGACATGGAGAGAAAATCATGGAGAAGGCCAAAAGTTTCCAAAGTATGGGAGGATTTTGCTGAAAATAAATAGAAGAAACAACTTCAATGTGGACTCTGTAAAGCAAAGTTGTCATATCCCACCTCCTCCACTCCGTTCCCCCTTCTTCAGCTGCCTGTCAGCAGACCACCGCTGTGCTTCACCCCGATGATAAATGAATCATGTCGGGCCACTTCTAAACACCTCACTGGTAAGGTTAGTAAGTTTTAGTGAGTACCTGTTGGCCAATAATCTCTCTAAGATGATGGTTGCTGATGGCTGAGCTGCTTCAGTAATGCTGGCTAACATGTTAACCACAGTAAATTAGTGAATTACAGGAGTGTCTTACTCTTTTTCATCTTCTCCATTATTGTTGCAGTAATACAAGCACTCATTCTGAATATTAGTGCATCTCAGGAAATTAGAACACCATAATTTGTAATTTAATTAAATAAGGATAATCATAATCATCACAAATAAATTAAAACAGCTTAAATATTTCAGTGTATGTGTAATGAAGTCTCACATTCTTGAACTGCAATTTAAAGCATTTGTAAACTGTTATTTTGGGCTGGAAGAAGTTATTTTAATTTTCATCTGAAGCCTAATTAAACTTTTAAACTTCTAGACCCTGTCATAAATGTCCTCCCGGGGCAGAGAGGAGACCCACATGCTGAACTGTGAGTTTGTGATGATTTATTACAAATATAGCGTACAACGTGCACAAAATAACTAAAAAGCGACAAAGAGATTAACACAGTACTCAGAGAAGAAAATAGAGGACGTCAAACTTATATCTGGGAGCAGTCATTACCACAGCGAGGAATACATGGATCAGTGGGTCTTAAATAAGGCATAATACAATTGAAAACAGGTGTGGATATCAGAGCGGGCAGGAGGAAACAATGATTATAACTCAGGTCAGCTGGGAGCAATGAGAGGGGAGAAGATGGGGCTGACAGCTGACAAGGACACTGCCCACCATTGAGCAAAACCGGAGTGCCACTGACAGCTGTCAACCCAGAGAGAGAATACAACAGTACAATGTAAAGATTTAAATGTCAACAAATAAAGACTGAGAAATAAATATAAACTAATACCAAATAGAAGAGTAACAAAACTATGACATAAACAAGAGGATGAGAAAAATAAGAAACAGTACGAGATATACAGAACCCAAAAGGCACAAAACACAACAAATATACAAATATAGAGAAAAGCCATGAGACTGAGCATGGCAGAAACCTCCAGTGCTCACATCATGACAGACCCAGCAAGGTTTCAAACAGGATGGACTAGCTTGTTATTTTCTTTTTTACTTTAATAGAGTTGAACATACAGAGTTACAACAGCCCTCTATGATGCAGCAGAAGCTGATGTTTGAGCTTTGTTTCTTTATTTTTTGGGTTAAAAGACCAAACTTTAATGTCTGTTATTTAATTTTGTTGCTACAAACACTTTTGATTAAGCTGTCAAGTTCAAGTTTCCAACCCATGTTTGATGGGTCATTATTTTATTTAGCTATAGGAACTTTCTATAATAGGCTGGATTATATTAAGGCAGAAACTGACAACAAACTGACATTCACAGGTGTGCAGGCTTATAAACAGGTGAGGTAAAACATGACCTGGATCCCCAAACAGGAGTTGTGCCAACAGGAAGCAGACATGGTGGGTATGGCAGAAATAATCGTGATTAGTCGACTAATTGAAAAAAATAGTCGTTAGATTAGTCAACTACCAAAATAATTGTTAGCTGCAGCCCCAATGCCAAGCTGTGCTACTATCACGTGCATTTTTGCTCGCATGCACACACTTTTTTAGTGCAAAACCCATCTTAAACAAGCCATCATGATCAGAGTTCACTTTAGATAATGAGCTTCTGTGCATTAAAGGGATGAGCAAGAGTGCTATGGATTGGATTACCCAAAACACTCCTCTGAATAATTACACTAGCTTCTTTGCACTTTTTACCAACATACAGACTGTTTTCCACAATGCCTGTAATAGCAAAACCGCTTGGGTCACGTCCACAAACATGCTATGCGCATATGACAACTGACGAGGGAATAGAATGTCATAATGTGGCCCAGTATCTTCAAATAAAGCTTTCTTCATAGATTTTGCTCTGGGTCAAGCATTTTTTGTAAACACCATCCAGAGAGGCGCAAGAAGGAAAAAAAAAGGTAGAAAATTGTTTTATTTTCAAACTTGAAAATTACATAGCAAATTAAATTTAAATAGTTAAAGGGTATTTTTTTACTGCTTTTCTTTCAAAATGTATTCTGAAGTGACTGAAAATGTGATCAACACATACAAATACAATGCAATGTTTTTGTAAAAATGTATTTTTAATTTACCTGATTACTATGTGGTGTTTTGGACATGGTGGCTCGCTGTAGGTGACGTCATCATGTGGTGAACTGACCGTGGCACCATACGGTGTCACACTTCTGTATATAGTTGGTTGTGTGTTGAATAAAGAGGAGTTCGGTTCACGTCGATAAAACTGAAACAGAGGAAATCCTTGGATCAGGTAGTCAGATGGTCCAGTCGTTTGCTTGGTGAGTCACAGCTGAGCCTGACATCCCTGTACACCAGACAAGTACAGAGGATGGCCGACTCGATTTTAAATGATGACTCCCACCCTTTGCACTGCAACTTTCAGCTTCTTCCCTCCAGACGGAGGTTTGCTGTCCCAAAAAGTAGAACCCAGCGCTACAAAAACAGCTTTGTCCCTGCTGCTGTCAAAGAGTTGAACAAGCTATAAAAATTATATTGTACATATTTTATATTTACCTATTTTGTAAGATGTGTGCCTGTGTTTGTGTCTATGTTGAATGTAATTAGTGGCTTGTAAATATGGATGTCACCAACTGCAAAACAAATCTACCTACGGGTACAAATAAAGTAACCTGAACCTGAACCTGAACCTGTCCATTGTCAGCGCCTCATTTCCAGATATATCAAATGGTGATGAGGATAAACCCTAATAACGTCGACATGAAAGCATGCTTGGCACCCCCACAGCCGTTCCTCACCACACCAGATGAGCCACCGGTCCCCCGGACCAACTGGCATGGGATGTTTCAGAATTTTATCGCCACTGCCAGTCTAGACAATGCTAACAACAGGAGGCCAAAGGAGGTGCTAGAATACAGTCTCGGCGCCAAGAGGCTGCATGTGCTTCGATGCTTGGCCTCTGCAGACACATACAAAGACTGTGTGGCAGTGATGGACAGGCTGTTCGCTGACAGACGCAGTGTAACGGCATGTCGGGCAGTTTTCAGATGACACCGTCAGCGCACAGATGAGATGATCCAGAAGTTTTCTGCAGCGCTCCAGGCCCTAGCGAGCAGGTGCACTTTTGGTCATTTAGAAGATGAACTAATACGCGACAAGCTGGCAGAGAATACTAACAACAAGTGGCTGTGGGATAAGCTAGTTTGGGCAGGAAACAGGCTAAAAATAGATGAAGCTGTGAGAACAGTGTCCCAAAGAGAAACGGCTGACCAGCTAATATCACCGTTAATGCCGCCTAGCCAAAAGCCCCTCGTCTGGCCCCACGAGCACAGGCCATCACCACTGCCACCCAGCGCGCTGGCTCCGCTTCTCCCCGCTACAACCAGAACAAGAACAGCAGGAAGCAGGACAACATAGGTGAGCGCCCGTACTGCGACGGCTGTGGTTCATCCAGACATCACTCAATCAACTGCCTGCCCATCTAGGGCGATGAAATGCTATCGCTGCAGGAAACTAAACTATTTTGCCAGGGTCTGTTGCTCAACCTTCACAGACTCAATGGCCCACTCACCAGGCTTAGCCGCTGTTCACTCAGTTGATGCCAAAAACTGGCTATTCAGGTGGTGCACAGTGGAGCTAGACGGCGTCAGTGTGCCGCTGCTGCTGGATACGGCAGCCTCAAGGTCCCTTCTGAGTGTGTCTATGGTCAGGAAGGTGTTCCCTTGGAAAACCATTGCAGCTAATGCGGAGGACTTATTTGGTTATTGCCATGCCAGAATCAGTATGGTAGGGATGGTCAGTTTTTCTGAGCGATACGGCTCTAAGGCCGTCCTATCGTTCACCTTCCAAGTGATGCGCCAGGGGGCCGATCTGCTGGGCATCAACCTGATCAGCAAGCTGGGTTTCTCCATCACCGACCCAATGGGCACCACCGTTCTGGCAGTTGCCTCCTCCTGGCAACACTGTTGGCCAGTGCTTTTCACTGGGCTGGGCTGCCTCACGTGTTTCAACCACAGACTGCTCATTGACCCAACAGTGCCTCCAAAAATTCAGCCTCTGCACCGGTTAACCCTTGCACTATGGGATGCTGTCACAGCAAAGCTGCAGAAGCTATTGGATGCCGGCATCATTGAGCAGGTCAGCGTATCTCCCTAGATCTCAAACTTGGTGGTGGCAAAGAACAAGATGGGCGGCTTACGACCACGTATCGGCTTCAAAATGGTGAACAACACGGTGATCCCCGACAAATATCCCCTTTCCACAATGGAGGAGCTGACAGCAGTGTTCCATGGTTCGAAGGTTTTTTCTAAACTGGATTTCTGCCAAGGCTACCTACAGGTTCCCCTTCACCCAGACAGCCAAAACCTAACAGCCTTCATCACCCACATGGGAGTATTCAGGTACACCCGCATGCCTTTCGGCCTTAATTCTGTTCTGAGCTGCTTTCAAAAGATCATGGCTACCATCTTCGCCGGTCTCGCAGGGGTGGTGGTGTACTTGGATGACATCATGGTGCATGGCGCAACATCGGTCTCCCACGATGCCCGCCTTGATAAGGTTATGGAAGTGTTAACGAGACATGGCCTCAGACTCAATGGGGAGAAATGCATTTTTGGAGCAATGACCATCAAGTTCGTGGGTTTCTGCCTATCTGTCAAGGGCCTGAGCCCCCTACACTCAAACACTGAGGCGGTACTGCAGCTACCCAAACCATCATGCCCCGCACAGCTCTCATCTTTCTTGGGCATGGCAAATTTTTACGGGCGTTTCATTGTCCAGTACTCGGAGAGGATAGAGCCGCTACGTGCCCTCCTGAAGCAGGATACACCCTGGGGGTGGATCCCGGTGTGCTCCACCGCCATCAGTCAATTAAAAACACAGCTCACTTCCCCACCGGTACTCACCCACTTCGACCCACAAAGCCCCACGTTTGTGATGTGTGATGCCTCCAACATATCAGTAGGAGCCGTTTTGTCACAACTGCAAGGAGAAACTGAGCACCCAGTTGCGTTCGCCTCAAGGTCACTCACTTCAGCCGAGCAGAAGTACTCAGTGGGAGAAAGGGAGGCACTGGCGTGCACTTGGGCATATAAATGTTGGCACATGTACCTATATGGATGACACTTCACACTGCGGAGCCCTCACGGCACTGCTGGAGACATCGGGGCCAAGGCACAAACCTCTGCGCATCTACAGGTGGACAGAAAGATTTCAAGCGTATGACTTCAGCACCCAGTTCATGCCGGCCAGAGAAAACGTAGTGGCGGACCTCTTGTCCCGGGCCATGCCTAACCCCACTCTAAACGGTGACCGAGACCCTTGGAGCCGGAGCTGATCCACATGCTGTGTGGGCCAATTCAAAATACTGTCTCACTGCAAGAGCTCCAGGTGGCATCTGAACAAGACCCAACTCTGACCCAGCTGTGCACCTTTATTCGTGAGGGCTGACCTTCCAACATGCAGGGGAAACTGGCACCCTTCCAGGGAGTCAAGGACGACTTGTCATGCTGGAACATCACGACAAGATAGAGCTGGGACTTCAGTGACCCAGGAACAGCAGCTCGTGAGGAGCGTCTGCCGGGGCCGACGGCGGCAGTGCAGCCCGAGTGCCGTCCAGCTCGGGTTCGGCAGAGACCCTGCCACCTAAAGGACTTTATGACTAATTTTTGAGTGTAGCCAGGATTTGACTCGGTCAGCGTGGGCATGCCCGTAGTCTATCCGGGTGCCCTGGCAATCACGTAAAGTTCTTTGGGGTTTTTCAACGGAGGGTAAATGTGGTGTTTGGGACATGGTGGCTTGCCATAGGTGACGTCATCAAGTGGCAAACTAGCCATGGCGCCATACGGCATCACCCTTCTGTATATAATTAGTTGTGTGTTGAATAAAGAGAAGTTTGGTTCATATCTGCTGTCAGCGCCTCATTTCCAGACATAACAAACTAGGCTTATTATTACAAAATGAATACTTTTGCCTCTGTGCTGTGTGCTTACTAGCAGGGCATTGGATATTAATTAAAAAGGGAATTTATTTTTAATTCACTTTGAAAGTTGACCTTTTAAAGTGTGGCCTCTCCTCAAAGTTTAAATGGAGTTTTACCTTCGATTGGGACTTTGGATTTAGTATAAAATATTTTTGGCGTGGGGCTACTTTGTTTGAACAGGAGAAAGAACCAAAACAGAGAAAGGCTCACACCGTTCTTTTTATCTGTGACATAATGATGGATGGATTTAAGGAGACAGAATATACATAACTGACTTAAAAGGGAAATTTAAGCATGTTATCTAAGCAAGAAAGATTCGGGACTAGTAAATGTAATAACATTTTAGGAAGCTAATGTGCATCTGTTGCCAATTCAGCGTTTTATGAAACTCATACTTCATGGAGACTCTTTTTTGGTTGTTGTTGTTGTTAAATGAATATCACCTCCAGCTACTTATGTTCATTATCCATGCCCCTGAAACTAATTTAGACATATCTGATTTGTTTTATCTATCTATTGCAGTGATTTCAGTTTTGGAAGGGCAATTATATACCAAGATTAATGTATTCTATTCACACAGCTCCTCTTTATTGCCGATAATGAAAATAAGGAGGGCTGAGCTCGTTCATAGCATAGGCCAGGGGTAGTTTACTCTGTTCTCTTAATTAGGCCCCAACATATCCCCAGTGCTCCTGTTGGCAAAGTTTGACACAACCTGCTATAATTGCTAACATGCACAGATGTGATAAAGTATATTTGCTGTAGGATAAGGGGATTAGGATGCACTGCATGTGCAGATCAGAACCTCGGGTATATGAAGTGAGATCGGCAGAAAATATTTATGCGTATGAGGAAGACGCTACAGAGAATGAGATGTACATGCTAGGTTAAGTAATGCAACATTAATACAATATTGAACCAGCTGTCACTAGTGAGATTGGTGAATTTCCTCTATCGCCGCAAACTGTGAATTCATAAACACAACCCCTGAATAACAGATTAGTGGAAACTCATTTAAAATAGTTACTTGCTCCAGTATCTCTCAAGCCCTTGAATGATGACTTCAACATCTGATTAATCCAAGTCTCAGGTTTAACGGTTGAAATAGTTTACCATCATATTCAAGGTCACTGCCACTTTGTACAAGTGGAGCGATATATCAGTTTCCACATATTAGTCCATGTTAAAATTGATCCAGCATTCTTTCTCTCTGAGGCTTGAGGGAGGGCTACAAATAGAACCAGTCCTCTGTGAACCACAGTGACCTAGACACACCTGAGACAGCCCTCAGCCAATCAGCAGGCAGGACACATGTCACACATGGCTGTCTACAGCCAGACACAAGGAAAGTGGGCCACATGCAACAGTGGCACACAAAATTCAGTCAGTCTATCTATCTATCTATCTATCTATCTATCTATCTATCTATCTATCTATCTATCTATCTGAACAATGTCAAGACAACAGTAATATATGGTGAGTATCTTCATGCAGGTTATGCTGGAATTTGATTGATGGATTTTGACATTGACAGTGTCCTCTCCACTAAAGTGTAAAAATTACTCTTGGCTAGTATTCCCACTTGAACTTCTCCTTTATCATTTATTCATTAGTCCACAGGTCGGTTGTGGCAGAGTTACATTCTACCATATTAGCTATGTATAAAAAATAATGAGGAATGCATACAGAGAGGGGAACAGTGATCTCAGAGCACTGTGGTAAAAACTGGAATGCTCTCTTAACATGCATGGAAGTCATCACCCATGTAAACTAATTACATAATATAAGGCTTCTCGATACATATCAATGTGCTATACACAGAAAACAAAGACAGAAATGTATCCCTTTCCTATAATGTTGCTATGGATACCACAGAAGCATCTCATGAATTAAACGGGGCAAAGGATCAGTGCCAAGCACCTCCACCAACAACACCTCAGACCATTACTCTGTCTGCTGCTGTCCTTAAGTATCACACCTCTGCTCGAAAAAGACAGCCAGTTCCCCCTGAGTGTGATCTTGTCAAAGTCTCTACCCATATTCCCAAACACTCGTAACCCCCGTGGCAGTCTGACTGGGTACAGTCATCTTCATATACCTTAAAACAAAATGTGATCTCATGTATTGACCCTCATGTCTCAACAAGGGGTAATACCCCCTTCACACAGGGGTGGAGATCATTGAGAGATCGCTAAGTGATGGCAAAATGGCCAGATCTTTCAAGGATCTCTCAGGCATCGTCAAGATCTGTCAATGATCTTGCAGCAATCTGCAGTGAGCTTAACAGTCCTTAAAGTTTTGACTCATTCCACAGGAGTGTCTCAACAATCTTTTGAGCGCTCAATGATCTCATCCATCTCCCAATGATCTCTGAGCAATATTTCAGCAAAATCTACTGGTCTTTCATTGAACCCTCAGTGATCCCTCACTGGTCTCTCAGCCATCTCTACCTTTGGGGTGGAAAAATTTGGTGTTCAATCATTGAGAGATTATTGGTAGATCAAGTGATTGATAAGCATTCATTGAGAGTTTGTTGAGCAATTTGACCATCTGTGTAAAGGGGGATTGAATGGTAATTTTGCAAAAAACACAACTATACTTTCACACTATTTGTCACTCATATCACACCTGTTCTGAAGGAAACAGACAGCTGCAATTCATGCAGATCTCTCCTCAATAATGAACTGTAGGCTTATGAGAAATATTGGTTGCATATATCTTATATATTTTCTTCTGGTTTATACGTTGCCTGCAAGATTTGAGTTTTATTTTCATTTCTTTGATGACTGTCTCAGTAAAAGACCAGAAGGCAGTGACTGTTCATCCAGACAGGCCCACCCTGATTAGTGCAGGGCACCCTTATTAACCTTCAGTGATTACTTCTCATCATTACTATTAGGAGGTAGTGGAGCTTCAGGTACTTACGCAATCATCCAAGAATCCCAACTCCTACTACAAATGAAGAAGAAGACAATCACTCTTGAAAAGAGCATGGTTTAATGAGATAAAACAGTGAGAGCCCCTTTACACAGATGGCGATTGTAAAGAGCTTTGAAAGATCCTTGAGAGATCATTGAGAGACCAGCAGAGATCAAAGTTTTATATAAAACCTAGATATGACAGAGCTAACATTTTCATGGCAAATGTAGGTAATTATACTGGTTAATTATAATGGTTGACAGCTCCTGCAGCATTCATTGTATTTACTGTAATCATATAAGTAAGCTATGTATGTGGAATGTGACTTTACATGTCTATGACCAGTAAGAATGTCACAGGCAGACACAGCCAATGGCATAACTGGGTTGGTGTCATGTCTCTACCATGCACGTCAGACAAGAGCAAGTTCAGGTCAGACTGTTGTCTTTTTCATGTTTAAGTTGCTGATTTGTGGGTCCTGTATGGTAAACTGTTAATTCAGGCATGACGAGGCTGATGACACACTGGGATATGATTTGATTGATGATCGGGTGCACCTGCTGCAGTGAGGTGAACGTCCTTTAATTTTACCATTTGTGTGGATTGTAAATGCTGCAGCTTTCCACGTGGCTCATTAATCTGCCTTCTACACACCTGCATGTTTCCTTTTCAACATTTATCAATCATGTATCAATCAGTGATTGAATGAGGAAAATAAAATGTGAAGCCTGCACCTGTCAGAAGCCTGAAAAATATACATGTGCATGCGTGCTGGTGCAACTGTAATCCTCGGTTATGATTCTAAATGAGACAGAAAACTGGCAGAAATGCAACACTAATGCAGAACCATATTAGTAAAGAATGGCCCTATGGGAACAACGTTATTTTGATAATGTGTTTCAAATAAAGCTGAGAGTTCATTAATCATTGTCCTCCACAAGATGATAAGAAATGGGCTAAAGCAGTTTGAGCAGGATTTAAGGAGAAAAACAGGGCCATACATTCTTCTGTTTTATCTGTCACCACAAGAGGATTGAATTTTTTAATCTTTTTTTTTTTTTAAATCGGGTATACACCAACCTATTGTAGGTTTTATAAAGTGTTTGTTTTTAAATGAGTGACATTCCCTCCAGATCCCTTCATCAGCATAACAGGCAGCTAAAATTAAAAAGCGTCAGGATCCATAGGCGTCAGTTAAAATAATCGTTTCAGTAGCTAAGGTTTTTTTTAATTCCTTTGGGAGATACTGACAATATTAATCTTAAGAACATAAACCATTGCTGAAAGAAATGAGTGCATTCCTGGAGAGGATTGGGACATGTTAATGCCCGGTTTGCATGTGAACGTGTGAAGAGGTTGTGGGACTGCTCTATGGAAAATCGCCACCCTCTTTGCACCTATGAATTGCTCTCTCCTGAGGATTAAAGTGTTGAAAGCAAAAACTGAAACTCGAGTCAGAGGTGAATTTGGGACGTTTCTCCCTTGCTCATCAGAGGCTGAAAATTATCCTCCAGCTTGCACTTTGCAAACTAGTGTTATTACATAACATATTTATGAGCCAGGTGGACTTAGCCCAGCAACATTAGCAGGCCTGCACTGTTAAAACTCTTTAATTTTTGATGAAATTATACTGCGTTATTGCATATATTTCTAGTTTTGTGTGTAAAAATGTAAGATTTATTTAATGGATTTACATGCATTTTTCATGGTTTTTATTTTAAAATACAGTTTGTAACGCTCAGTGATGGCAGCGGCCTCAAATGCCCTCCAACCACCCCTCTCCTTCCAGGATCGATCATGGATCAACAGTGGCTGTCGGATGCTAAAATTCTTCCACACTAAAATATAACACTGGAATTAAAAGGAATTCTTCTAACTTATTTGCTGTTCGTTTGTGGCTACTTTTCAATACTTCTGTTCAAAAAGCAAGCAGACATATTTTCCAAAATGTCAGATCAATTCTTTAATATTTCTCTTTCAGGAATAGAAAGAATATAAAGTACAGCTTCATATCTTTTGAAAGGTGGTCTATAATACTGCTTTAACAGCTGTTGACTGTGAGATATCCTGCTACTTTTGATGATTATCCTCTGATATCCTCCCATGTACCCCGCAGAAAACTGTTTACTCACAAAGTCCTCACAGTTGTACCACTGAAACATGGTTGGCTTGTTAGCTGAGGCACTGAAGGGAACTAGGAATGTAGAATTTTAATGTACGTGTAATGTCTTCAGATAATTACAGAGAGCAGTTGGTCATGAAATTCAACCCACCTTGTTATTCAGTGACATTTGAATTACTGTAATTGCTCACAGTCATTGGTTGAAAAGGCCAGTCTTCTTACAGGATGTGTGTTTCGGTGTTTGAGTACACCCGCTAGTCACTTTAATAGGTACATGTAACTGGTACTGGGTTGGCCTATTATTTATTGCCTTCACACCTGCCTTAATTCTTCATGGCATAGATTCAACAAGGTGCTGGAAACATCTCAGAAATCGGTGTTTTATGATCTTGGAAGTGCTTGTGATTAGGCCTGCAATGACAACAGCTAAAATGATTAATCGTAAGATAAGAAAAAAACAACCACGATAAGTTTTCTGGCTACGATAAGTCGCCGTTGACGCGTGTGTTTCTTTACATGATCCACCATTTTAGCCAGTTGCGCTCCTTCTTTCCCTCTGCATGTTCCTCGTGAGAGGCGGAGCTCATGCTCACACCACAGGGACAGTCGGAACAAGTGAACTGGCGAGCTGAATGGTCCGTTTATGATTTAGTTTGTCCTGACTGAGCTCAAAAGTCTGCTCTTTTTTAATAGCGTGATTGCTTCATGCAGCAAAGCTCTCAGTTTTTGCTTGATTGGAGAGGTTGGCTTCAACTCTGGCTCAGTTATTAGATGTAGCACCCATGTTTACACTGCTTTTGTATGATCGATGTGACCGTTCTTATCATATCTTACCGGCTGTATTAGAGCGCACTACCAGAAAAAAACAGCTCAAAATAGACGGTAGGGTCCATGAAACTGAAGTGTTCACTATGTAGTTCTGTACTGTGCCGTCTCTGAGACGTGTATGTTGTAAACAAACAAACAGCGCTTAAGGATGATGTAAAGCCACGTTTCAGTCATCTGCAGCAACGGTGTTTATTTATTTAATTTATATTTTATTTATTTAGGGTATTTTAAATATTTTTTCCACATTTCTATTCCAGCATTTAATATTGTTTATAAATAAATAAATAAATGTTCATAGCTCTTTGAAAAGTTGTACATACTGTTATCATTATATCACAATATCCTGGGCATCAAATGGTCTTCACGGTGTCAACAATAATATTGTTTATCGTGATAAATTTGGGGAAAATGTATCATCCATCAAAATCTGTTATCTTTACAGGCCTACTTGCGATTAAAAAAACATACTTCTTGGTTGGAAAGAGGTAGAAGTCAGATGGTGTGAGTTCAGGAGAATAAAGGTGTTGAGGAAGGATTTCATAGCTGCAGGACCGCGCTCCCATCTGGACAACTTGCGAGTTGTGAACCAAGGCTGTTGTAAAACAGAGAGCGGCATGATGACGTAGCCGGCTGGTATCATCATCACACCGACATACATAAGGAAGGAGCCGGCCATATTATGGTCTCTTTTGCTGGCCCTCTCACATAACAACAGTCAGGAGCCGAGGGCTCATTCACATGTATTGTATTTAACTTGCATCATGTAATAAAGTTCGAGTTCCATCACAGCTCATTTCTCTGTTGGTCATTCCATGTTTCCAGACATAACGGGCAATGTCTTGCAGGAGGTGGACACCTTTGGTCAGTATGCCACTCCTCTCTGTTTTGATGGCCTTCCACAATGTCTCCAGCAGTGAAGTGTAGTAAGTCCCAGTAATTGTGGTACCCTTTGCCAGGAAATCCATCATCAATACTCCATGTTGGTCCCAAAAGTCTGAGCATGACTTTGCCTGCTGAGGGTTTGACATGTGCCTTCTTCTGAAGTGGTGAGTCATAATGTTTCCATTGCTTCGACTGGGCTTTAGTCTCTGGATCATAGTGATGGACCAATGTTTCTTTCTACACAATTAGTCTGTCAAAAAAGCCCTCCTGGTTTTCTTGGCACATGGCCAAAAGAGTCTAACTCTTGAGCATGTGACTCATTTCTGCTTCTGGAAAGGTGTGAGGAATGGGTGCTTTTTCCGTTGATGTCTGACCATACTTGAACTGTCAATACCAGTGCCTGACTATGTTGTACGGTGACACATTCTCCCTATAAGTCTCTTTCATCTCATTGAACATCTCCTGTGGTGTGAAGCCTCTCAAATACAGAAACCCGATGACCACTCTGCATTCAGCTGGCTCCATTATCACACCTTACTCCACCTTAGCATCTGTAAAAGAGAAACTCTTAAGATGCATTCCAACGAAACACGAAGGGTGATTCTTTTGCACTGCGATTACATGTAAAGTCAATATAAAAACGTGAAGAGATGCAAATTTGCATCTGAGCGAGTAGCGGAGGGGCAGGGGCAACTTAGTTCCCCGCTGAACCTCCATTTCTCTCCCCTTTAACACCCCCCCCCCCCGTGCTTCCTCAAACTGTATACACATATATATCATATCTGCATATTGTCATTATATATTGATACATACTGCTCTTCTGTATATTATCATCACATATTTAACTACATACTGTTTTGTATATTGTCAATACATATGTATCTACATACTGCTCTTCTGTATATTGTCAATACATATTTATCTACATACTGTTTTTCTGTATATTGCCACTTTGTATAGTTAGATTGTCTGCTACTTACCTCACTTCACCTGCACTTTGCTCTTCTGTAATTATGCTAATTTATTCCCATCTCTTACCACCCTCACCTGTACATAACTGCCCACCTAATTTATTGTACATTATTTGCACATAACTGTACTCTAACTTTCTACACTGACCTATCTGTATATATTTGCTTAAATTGTACATACTGTCAATTACTGTATATACTGCACTGTTGTCCTTTGCACTTCTGATTGGATGCTAAACTGTGTTTCGTTACCTTGTATTCATACATGTGTAATGACAATAAAGTTTAATCTAATCTAATCTAATCTAATCTAATCTAATCTATTTAGGTTTGCAACATTATCCAGTGGGGCACAAAGCTGAGAAAATGTCACTGCTCAGAAAATGTCACTGCTTCCTTCAGAAAATGCACCTGAATGATGGTTATTTACACTGCTAGCCTGCTAGCCCCCATTAGCACATCTGTAGAAGTACGTGAGTGGGTAAACTCCCGACACTCCATTTCAGCAGCAGAGTTCCCACTCCATCTGTCTGCAGATGAGTGGCAGTCACATTTTTAAGCTAGTTTACTCTCCAGTGCAGATACTTTTACTCCAGAGACAGCAGACTCTCAAAGTAATTAGCTATTGCTACCAACTCCCTTGGACGTGAATGCACAAATTCGCATGCATGTGTGTGTTTACACTGAGTTAACATGTAATCATCCTGCATGAAAATTTTGCTTTGCGATTGGTCTTAATGCACCTTTAGGAGTTCAGACCTGCAAATTATCACATGACCTATGGAAATATGTATTATGACACGTGCAATTTCAGTGTCCTACAGTAACGGGATGTGGATCAGGGGAAATCTTTAATGAGTCGCCCTCATAGCTGTAGTAGATCTGTTGGTGGCACATTCATAAAGCTCTATGCATGCATGCATTTTTTTTTCATATTGTTTACACCAAATTCTGACCCTACCATCCAAATGTTGCAGCAAAAACTGACTCATTGAAACAGACTAATTCTCCTCTGATCTCTGACATCAACAAGGCATTTGGACTCAGACAGCTGCTCCCCACTGAGATGTTTTCTCTTTTTCAGACCATTCTCTCTAAAACTTAACAATAGTGAAAAACTCTGTAGATCAGCATTTCCTGAAATAACTACACCAGTTCACCTGGCACCAACAACCATGCTGCGTTCAAAGTCACTTAAATCACCTTTTGTCCAAATTCTGATGCTCAGTCTGAACTTGAACTTCAGCAGCTCATGTTGACCACATCTACATGCCTATATGCACTGAGCTGATGTCATGTGATTGACCGATTAGATATTTGCATTAACAAGCCGTTGAACATGTGTACCTATTAAAGTGGATGGTGAGTGTATTGTATATGAACTGAATCGGTGAATCGGTGGTAAGAGCATTTTACCCCCTTTGCTTAAATCAAGAAATATGCTGCATGATGATCAGCCATTTACGTTACATAAATAAACTGTGAGTTATTCATAAAATCATTGAAGCACTCCATTTCTGCTTAAGGTCTTTACATTTATTGTTTCAGTTAATATGTGGATCATCTATTTATAAATGACCATGGACACACTGTTTAAATACAGATACAAATACATTGTTTCTTGTGGTCTATAGTAAATGTGCATTTTTATTTTCATAACATGTAGGCATCTCAATGTATAATGCTGCTCCAGACCTAATGCAGTTTACAGTATGTGGATCAATATCTCCTCTATAAAGATATTACATAAATGGTCACTTATAACCTATCTAACCTAATAGGCTGTGTTGACTGATAGAAAAGCTGAAGGAGGAGGTGATCATTTTTCTAAAGCTCACTGCTGTTACCTTGACACTCCACTACTGACTCCTGACTGCTGATGGTCACCTCAAGGCAGCCGATTCACACACAATGGCAGTGTTCCACAAAGCTAGACATACAGCATTCAGTAAAATGAATGCCTCATTTAAACTCACCACAGCCCAAGAATAGTACAGAATCATGGAGTTGAATTCAGAGGCTTTGGCTTACAAGTTCCTGTCTTGCTTATTTTTATGTTTGCTTCCTAAGTTGAGTTTCAATTTTTTTTATTTTTTTTTTTCAAATTCACCAAAAACCCGTCCGCTTCAGCAGTCTGAAGTCCTTAACATATCAAACAAAAACTTGCTATGGAAATGTAGGCAATTCCCTGAATAGTGGAGTTTATTCTCAGTGGGCTAAACACTGACTGGGTAGCCTCTTAAATTTTCAAAGAAGGCACAGAGGAGGCTATAGATCAGGGGTGTCATACTCATTCCATGCAGGGCCAAGACCCTGCAGGTTTTACCTCCACCCAGTGTCTTCAACAAGTGATTTCATTGAATTTCTTCCCACCAATTGCTGATCAGTGTAAACACCTGCTGAAGACTCTGGGTGGAAGTAAAGCATGCATGGTCTTGGCCCTCCATGGAATGAATTTGACACCCCTGCTATAGATGGATCTGTTCCAGCACAAAAAATATGAACACAACAAAACTGCTACTGCAACCCGATAAAATGTCACACTGTGGTCTACCGATGCCCAAGTTATGAACAAGGAGTAGTTTTACCAGAGCAGACATCATCCCATATCTTATTTTAATAGGTACACCTGTTCAACTGCTTCTTACTGCAAATATCTAATCAAATATCCAGTGAGCACTGTTGTTGATGCCAAAGGTCTGAGGAAAAAGGGTAGACAGGCTCGAGATGATAACAGTAAGTCAAATAACCACTCATTACAACTGAAGTGTGTAGAAAAGCATCTCTGAAGGCACAAAACATTGACCCTTGAAGCAGACGGGCTCCAGCAGCTTAGAAAAACTGGAGCCACTCCTGTCAGCTAAGAACTGGAAAGTGACTCACCGAAATGGACAATATAAGACTGAAAAAAATCTTGTCTGAGTCCCAATTTGTCCTGCAGCATGCAGGTGGTAGGGTTAGAAATTGGTGCAAAGAACATGAAAGAATGTGTGCATGGATGGAGCATCATAGATGTGCATCTAAAAGGTCCGCAGCAACTCTGTGATGCTAGCGTATCAACATGGACCAATATCTCTGAAGAATCCTTCCAGCAGCTCACTGAACCTACACCATGAAGAATTAATGCATCTCTGAAGGCAAAAGGGATCCAACCCAATAATACTAGCTACTACAGGTGTACCTATAAGTCTGTGCGTGTGTCTATTGTGATGATCAGGTGAGCGTGCTCCCCCTCCCCTCCTGTTTCCCAGCTCCGAAGCTGATCACGCTCTCCTGCGTGATTGTGTGCACCTGCTGCTTCCTCATCTGCCAGCTATAAAGGAGCCAGTCTGTGAGTGCTTCTCCACTGGAACATTGGGAATTGCTGCCTAAGACTAGGTCAAGTTGAAGTTTACATCTATTTAACTTGTGGTTAATCCCTTTCTCTTCTCTTCCTCAGGTTGCTGCCATCACCTGTACACGCAGTACGCTTGCATGTACTGTGGTTCCCTAGAACACTTGCTGCCAGATTGCCCCATAAAACCAAAAGATTCGGCCTGTCAGTAGCCATGGGGGGGTTTGACGGGTGGATCTTCAGCTAATACCCCCGATAAATTTTCTCTGCCGGCCCTCATTCAATTACTGGGGACTAAGCTTAAGGTTTTGGTGTTAATTGATTCGGGAGCCGAGTAAACTTTTATTTCTCAGGGGCTGGTGCAGGAGCTACAGATTCCCACTAAGAGCTTACCGACTCCATTAAATGTCTCAGGCCTTTCCAGCTGCAAATTGGCTACTGTAACACAACAGACTGAGCCAGTGTCAGTTCTTCTGTCAGGTAACCGTCAGGAATTTCTTTCATTTTTCATTCTGCCAGGTTCATTGTTTCCCGTAGTCCTGGGTTGTCCGTGGCACTGCAAGCACAACCCCATCATTAACTGGGGACAAAATTCAATTTCTTCATGGCGTCCTTTCTGCCTTTCTTTGTGCCTCTGCTCAGCCACTTGCTCACCCACGCTCCCTATCTCCTCCCCTCCGGCCGAGCCGCTGGACCTCAGTCTCATACCCAAGGTCTATCATGACCTTGGGGAAGTCTTTAGCAAGTCTAGGACCCTTTTGTTGCCATCTCATCAGTCCTACAACTGTGCTATAGACCTCCTCTCGGGCACGTGACTGGCATCCAGCCAGCTCTACAGTTTGTCCGGGCCGGAGAGAGAGGCGATGCAGAGCAATATTAAAGACTTCCTTAACGCCGGGCTCATTCGCCCCTCCTCCACTCCTCTCGGCACAGGGTTCTTTTTTGTGGTGAAGAAGGATGGGTCCCTGCGGCCCTGCATCGATTACCAGGAGTTAAATGCAATCACCATCAAGGATAAATATCCATTACCACTA
The DNA here is from genome assembly GCA_020510985.1 of Pholidichthys leucotaenia. Lineage (NCBI taxonomy): Eukaryota > Metazoa > Chordata > Actinopteri > Cichliformes > Pholidichthyidae > Pholidichthys > Pholidichthys leucotaenia. The sequence goes on along the minus strand of CM035843.1, from coordinate 323,612,312 downwards.
ATTAACTCGGCGTTCGAACTCCTTCAGCACACGTGAGTTTTCATCAAGCTCGATCTCCGGAATACTTACCATCTGGTTCACATACGGGAGGGGGACGAGTGGAAGACGCTGTTTAAGACTCATCTAGGGCAGTTTGAGTATTTAGTGATGCCCTTTGGGATGACCAACGCCCCCGCCATTTTCCAATGGATAATTAACGACGTGCTCCGGGGACATGGTGAACCAATTTGTTTTTGTTTATTTAGATGAGATCCTTATTTTTTCACGCACACTGGAGGAGCACACAGTCCACATCCGGGCTGTACTACAATGGCTGTTGAAAAACCAGCTTTATGTGAAGGCTGAGAAGTGTGAGTTCTCCTCCCACTCCACTTCCTTTTTGGGCAATAGCCGAGGGCGAACTAAAAGCCGACCCGGCTAAAGTTGACACGGTGGTAGATTGGCCTACTCCCCAGTCCAGAAAACAGCTCCAGCATTTCCTGGGCTTCACAGATTTCTACCGCCATTTTATTGGAGACTACAGCAAGGTAGCCCTGCCGTTGACCCAACTGACCTCAATAAAAGCACCATTTATATGGTCTAAGGCAACAGAACAGGATTTTCAAAACTGGAAACCCTTTTCTCTGAAACGCCCATTTTGGCCCAAATAGATCCACGCTTGCAGTTTGTGGTTGAGGCTGATGCTTCTGATTCAGGAGTGGGCGCTGTCCTCTCCCAGTGCTCCGGCTCTGATCAGAAGCTCACCCTTGCACGTATTTCTCTCAGCGGTTAACTCCAGCCAAGAGGAATTACGATATAGGGGACCGTGAGCTGCTGGCCATAAAACTGGCGTTGGAGGAATGGAGGCACTGGCTAGAGGAAGCCACTCAACCCATCATTGTCTGGACTGATCACAAAAATTTAGAATAATTAAGATCATCCAGAAGATTAAATTCCAGGCAGGCCCATTGGGCCCTATTTTTCCTAAGATTCAATCTTTCTATCACTTTCCGCCCTGGTTCCTGCAATATTAAACCTGATGCTCTCTCTCGCAAGTTTGCCTCCAATGCTTCACCTTTCTCTCTCCCTCTTTCCGCCTCCTCTTCTCCTGAACCCATTCTACCTTCTTCCTGTATTGTAGGTGCCCTCTCTTGGGAGATCGAGCAGAGGGTCTGGCAGGCCCAGTCTTCCGAGCTCATTTCCAAGGGAGGCCCAACTAACCATTTGTATGTCCCCTCTGCCCACTGTAGTGATGTAATCCAGTGGGAGTAAACCAGCTTCTTTGCATGTCATCCTGGAATATCCCGGACTATTGAGCTTATACAGCGAGCGTTGGTGGCCGACCCTGCGAACAGATGTCCAAGAGTTTGTTAAAGCATGCCAAGTCTGCGCCACTAACAAATCAGACTCCACACTTCCTGCCAGTCTCCTTCATCCCCTACCTGTTCCAAGTCACCCCTGGTCACACATTGCAATGGATTTTATTACGGGTCTCCCTCTTTCTGAGGGTAACACTGTCATTCTTACTATTATTGATTGTTTCTCAAAAGCTATCCATTTAGTGCCCCTGCCCAAGTTGCCCTCGGCCGCCGAGACCACCAACCTCCTCACCCTGCATGTCATCTGCCTACACGGGATTCCCATGGACATTGTTTCTTACCAGGGTCCGCAGCTTACTTCCCAAATTTGGAAGGCCTTCTGCCGTTCTTTCGGCACCACGTCAGCCTCACCTCTGGTTACCATCCACAGAGCAACGGGCAGGCCGAGCGTGCCAACCAGTCCCTTGAGGCCGCCCTGAGATGTGTAGCTTCCTGTAATCCCACCATCTGGAGCTCCCATCTGACCTGGGTGGAGTATGCCCACAATACTGCCATCTCCTCTGCCACCAGACTGATGCCGTTCGAGGCCTTGGTAGGCTACACCCCCCTCCTTTGCCCATGGCAGAGAGGAAGGTAGCTGTTCCATCCATGGAGACCCAAGCTCACCGCTGCCGCCATCTGTGAAGGTCAACTTGGGCTGCCCTTCTCCACTCATCCAAGTGGAACCGTCATTACTCCAAACGTAGACATGCGCCGGTGCCCAGACACACTGTCGGCCAGATGGTGTAGTTGTCAGACGATCAGGTCCCACTGAAGACTGATTCGAGGAAAATGTCACCCCGTTTCCTGGGTCCATTTCCTATCTCTAGGATCATTAATGATGTGACTATTTGACTCAAGCTACTTTCAGCACTCCACATCCATCTGACATTTCACATCTCCCAGATAAAACCCCTCTCCACCAGCCCCCTCTGTCCTCTCCCGAAGCCTCCTCCTCCTCCCCGGGTCCTCAACGGCCATACCACCTACACCGTTCAGAGAATTCTGGATGTTCGCCATCAGGACCGGGGTTACAATATCTGGTTCACTGGAAGGGTTATGGACCAGAGAGGTCGTGGCTTCCCGGTTCCTACTTCCATGACAAATGGATGGTTCGGGCTTTTCACCGGGCGCATCCCGACAAGCCTGGAGGGACGCCAGGAGGCGCCGCTTGAGGGGGAGGGCACTGTGATGATCAGGTGAGCGTGCTCCCCTTCCCCTCCTGTTTCCCGGCTCCGGAGCTGATCACGCTCACCTGCGTGATTGTGTGCACCTGCTGCTTCTTCATCTGCCAGCTATAAAGGAGCCAGTCTGCGAGTGCTCCGCCACTGGACCATTGGGAATTGCTGCCTAAGACTAAGTCAAGTTGAAGTTTACGTCTATTTAACTTGTGGTTAATCCCTTTCTCCTCTTTTCCTCAGGTTGCTGCCATCATAGTGGTGTGTCTCTGGGGCTGCGCATGCTCACTTCATCTTGCCTGGACTTCACCTGCTCCACTCGGTCAGTCTACAACTCCACTCCATCTCCTCGCCACTCCTTCCATCAGCTGGCCCCGCTCATCCTACTCCAGCCATCCTCCATTCCCCTGCATGCTGGGTTCACAGCCGGGCTCTCTGCTCACAGTAGTAAGACTCTTCTCTCCTCTCTCTTTATCATTTCACCTCCCCGATTATTCCACTAATCCTCTCCTCTGTTCCTCTCTTACAGACTGCGTGCTGCCTCCAGCGTGCATCCTGATTTGTGTTTGGTTGTCCTTAATAAATTGTGTGCATATACATCCATGTCTGTGTGTTCTTCTGGTGTTGCGTTCTGCATTTGAGCCTCAGGTTAAGTATTCATGACATCTATCTGTCTCAAACTTTTGTCACAGTTTGACTTTAAGGAGCGTGGATATTTTTTTCACAAGGTGAGGTCATTCTGCTTGTTCTGATATTCACCACAGGGGCCAGCTTACATTCAGGGACTTAATTGAGCTGACAAAAGGTGCCTCTAAAATATCCTCGCACAAGGGTACAGTGGCATAAGCAAGGCTGTATCTCTGTTTTAGTGTGGGTGTGTGCATGTGGACTGTTGTATGTCTGAATAAAAATCAAATTATAGTCTGCATGTGAGCTCTGAGCCCTGATAATAGTGATATGGACGATCAAATGGAGTCCCTCGGGATAGGACATCGACATTGTCTATGAATTCAAATGAATACAGACATACCAGTATTTCTTTTTCTGTTCATAAGAATTGATTTCTGTCCTGCGCATTTACGTGGGATTGAAAAATTTGAGAAAAGGACTGAAAAAGTGAATTCTTGACAACTAATTGTCTTTTGCCACAGGCTTAAAGGAATTAGGCTTCCAGACAATGTGTGATTTCCTGGTACTGTTTGGTAGCGGGTCAGCTGAGTGGTCCTGACAGAATAAACTTAAAGTGTGTGCTGCACCTGCTTGTTTTCAGGGCAGACACTGATTGCCATGAGAGCTTTTCCATTGGAGCCCCTTTGTTTGTCTATGCTTTCATAAGTAAAGTTACATGTAGAAATGATTACCAGACTCTGCAGACTGCCAGGTCCTCAGAAAAGAATGCAAACAGAGAATATGAAAGACAGAGGCATACTGCGGCTCACTGTCTGCAGGCTGAAGAGATAAAGCAAAATGTTATTTTGTGACCTTTTTATTGTTACTTTCTGAGTGGTTAAATAAATATTGTTAGGTTTGCTGGAGCCCATACTCTCCATCTAGTCTGTTTTATGGTGTACAGTAGTTGTGGAGAGCTGCTGGGATCAAGAGTGTTCGTGGTCAAAAAATTAAAAAGTGGGAAGTTCTTTTCTTTGAAAGATTCATAAGGGTTTTTTTCAGTACTGCTACTGTATTTCAGTTTGCAGTAACTAAAATTGTAAATGTTGAAAATACTGTAAATACTGTAAATGCACCTTTTTAAAGAATACACATTGTTTACCTGCACATTGGTGACATGCACAAACATTTTGGTGGGCAGATGTTGAACCAAAAAAGGGCACTTCTACAAAGTTTTGGCTCCCTTCCTGTTCACCTTTTATACTGCGGACTTCTCACACAACACAACACACTGCCATCTACAGAAGTTCTCTGACGACTCTGCGATCGTTGGCCTCATCTCCAACGGGGATGAAGCTGAGTACAGAGGGCTTATCCAGGACTTTGTGGACTGGTGCCATCGGAACTGCCTCCAGATCAACGCGAGGAAAACTAAGGAGCTGGTGGTGGACTGCTGCAGGCAAGGACAACCCCTCACAGCGCCAGTAAACTTCCAGGGAACAAACATTGAGATGGTGACATCCTACAAGTACCTGGGTGTTCATCTGAACAATAAACTAGACTGGTCACACAATACTGACCCACTCTACAAGAAGGGACAGCACAGGCTGTTCCTACTGAGGAGACTCAGGTCTTTTGGTGTACAAGGGGCGCTGCTGAAGACATTCTACGACACGGTGGTGGCACCAGCCATCACTTTTGGAGTGGTCTGCTGGGGCAGTGGCATTACAGCAGCCGATAGGAAGAGACTGAACAAACTGATCAAGAAAGCTAGCTCTGTCCTGTGGCAGCGCCCTGACCCAGTGGAGGAGATGGGAGAGAGAAGGATGGTGGCTAAACTGTCATCTCTGCTGGAGTCCGAGTTCCACCCTATGTAGGTCACACTGAATGCACTAAGGAGCTCATTTAGCAGCAGACTACATCATCCTAGGTGCACAACCGAGAGGTTTCGCAGGTCCTTCCTACCAACGGCTGTCAGACTGTATAACCTAAGCAGGGCTGCTCGCAGACATAGCAAAAAGATGTGACAACCTAATAGTAGTGAATGCAAAAGACGCATTAGACTTACACAAATGGTCCCCTCCGGTATACAACTAGGAAAATACCGGTAGCTACGGAGGGTGACAATATGTATGGGTACATAATCATACCATGTAGGATAACTAAGTAGACGGTTGTGCTGTTTCATCCCATCTAGCTACAATGCTCCGCACTGTGCGTGTTTATATATTTATATATTTATTCCATCTAGTGACAATGCTCCGCACTGTGTGTGTTTACATATTTACATATCTATTCCATCTAGCTACAATGCTCCGCACTGTGTGTGTTTATATATTTACATATTTATTCCATCTAGCTACAATGCTCCGTACTGTGTGTGTTTATATATTTACATATCTATTCCATCTAGCTACAATGCTCCGCACTGTGTGTGTTTATATATTTACATATTTATTCCATCTAGCTACAATGCTCTGCACTGTGTGTGTTTATATATTTACATATTCATTCCATCTAGCTACAATGCTCCGCACTGTGTGTGTTTATATATTTACATATCTATTCCATCTAGCTACAATGCTCCGCACTGTGTGTGTTCATATATTTACATATTCATTCCATCTAGCTACAATGCTCCGTACTGTGTGTGTTTATATATTTACATATCTATTCCATCTAGCTACAATGCTCCACACTGTGTGTGTGTTTATATATTCACACATTTATTCCATCTAGCTACAATGCTCCGCACTGTGTGTGTTTATATATTCATATATTTATTCCATCTAGCTACAATGCTCCGCACTGTGTGTTTATATATCTATATATTTATTCCATCTAGCTACAATGCTCCACACTGTGTGTGTGTGTTTATATATTCACACATTTATTCCATCTAGCTACAATGCTCCGCACTGTGTGTGTTTATATATTCATATATTTATTCCATCTAGCTACAATGCTCCGCACTGTGTGTTTATATATCTATATATTTATTCCATCTAGCTACAATGCTCCGCACCGTGTGTCTATATATTTATGTTTATATGTACATATGTATACTCGCTGCTCTTGTTTTTCTCTTGCCTTCTGATTGTTGCTCTGAGTGTTGCTATCCCTGTGCTGTTGCAATCCTGGAATTTCCCCATTGTGGGACTAATAAAGGCTTATCTTATCTTATCTTATCTTATATACTGAAAAAGTATACACTCAAGGAGATATTTAACGCTCCATGCATTTCTACAAAAAGATCATCTCACACAGAGACCATGGTCTTCATCATTAATTATATATTTACATGACAAAAGGTCAATGACAAAACATGCTTCCCCTGAAAGATAAGCTTCTGTTGAAAAATAAAATCTTTGCAAAAACCTGAAAAAGGCTTTTCTTTCAATAAATACAATATTAAATCGCCATTCATAAATCCTTGCAAAAAAAATTAAAAAGGCCATTCTTTTCGACAGCAAAATGACCAAAAACATCCCATTGTGGCACATATGTTTGGTTCATATTTCCCCACAAGAGTGTGGCACATATGTCTGGTTCATATCTCCCACAAATGTATGGCTTATGTGGATTGTATGGCTTATGTGGATTGGGGCTTCACGTCTGGAGGAACAAGACAGGAGATGGCGAGGAGGTGTGAAGTCGGAGAGGGCACACAGATGTCTCCCACCGTGCCGCTTCAAGCGTCAGGGAAACGCCAAGACAGGGGGGCCGGTAGCAGCTGCATCCCTCGGAGAAGAAAATAAGCTGCTTTACCTGACAGATGCACACTCGGGGAAACAATTCCTCGTGGACACGGGCTCCCAGCTGAGTTTCGTCACGCCTACCTACGCGGAACGGCTGATGCCGTCCAAAGCTCCCTGGGTGTCAGTATCAGCAGCGTATGGCTCAGCGATTAAGACATTCTTTGAGAGGACCATGCGTCTGTCCTTACAGGGCCGTTCATTCGAGTGGACCTTTATTGTAGCGGCAGTCAGTTTTAACATGTTAGGGGCTGATTTTTTGTGCTCACATGGTTTATAGTCTTTTCATTCTATTCCCTGCACAGCTCGGGTGGCTCCGCCGACTGCACACGCCAACGTCACAGCTGCAGGTGGTAAGTTTCATGCTTTGCTCACTCACTTTCCAGCACTCACAGTTCCAAAGTTTTCGGCTGCAGTGGCCAAACACGGGGTGGAACATTTTATTACCACCACTGGGCCGCCCGTTTTTGCAAAAGCCCGGCGCTTGGACCCAGCTAAACTGGCCATAGCGCGCGAGGAATTTGCCAACCTGGAAAAACTGGGCATAATTAGACGCTCCAACAGCCCCTGGGCTTCCCCGTTACACATGGTCCCAAAGGCTGATGGCTCGTGGCGACCTTGTGGCGATTTCCGCAGGTTGAACAACGTCTCAGCACACGACCACTACCCGATTCCGCACATCCAGGATTTCTCAGTTCATTTGTCGGGGGCGCGCATTTTTTCTAAAATAGACTTGGTGCGCGGCTACCACCAAGTCCCCGTGCGTGCGCAGGATATTCCCAAAACCGTGGTAATAACTCCGTTTGGGCTTTTTGAGTTTTTGCACATGCCGTTTTGGTTAAAGGGCGCCGCGCAAACTTTCCAACGCATGATGGATGCTGTTTTACGCGACCTGCCTTTCGTGTTCGTCTATTTAGACGACATATTGGTAGCCAGCACGTCCGAGGTCGAACACGAAACCCACCTCACAGTGGTTTTTCGGAGACTGGCAGAGCACGGGTTGATAATTAACCCAGCGAAGTGCCAGTTCGGGGTGGCGCAAATCGATTTTTTGGGGCACCGCGTTTCGCCACAGGGAGCGGTTCCCCTTCCTGAGAAAGTGCGCGCGATAACAGATTTCCCCCGACCTCAAACGATAAAAGCGCTGCAGGAGTTTCTAGGGATGGTTAATTTTTACAACCGGTTTCTTCCGAGCGCAGCACGGCTTATGCAGCCACTGTACGCGGCACTGAAAAAACAAAAACCCACTAATAAGGTCGAATGGTCTCCGGAGCGGGAGCGCGCTTTCTCCCAGGTTAAATCAGCCCTTGCAAACGCCGTTTTGTTAGCGCACCCAGTTCCAACAGCCCGTTTGGCGCTCACCACCGACGCTTCGGACCTAGCGGTGGGGGCAGTCATTGAATAGTGTGTGGCAGGGACCTGGCAGCCTCTCGCTTTCTTTAGCAAATCCCTGCACGATAACGAGCGTAAATACAGCACGTTTGACAGGGAGCTTTTAGCCCTACACTTGGCCATCCGCCATTTCCAGTTCTGGCTGGAAGGGCGCCGTTTCACCGCTTTTGTAGACCACAAACCGTTAACTTTTGCGATGGCCAAAATCTCAGAACCTTGGTCAGGCCGACAACAAAGACAGCTAGCGGCAATATCGGAGTTCACCACCGATATCCAGCATGTCGCAGGCAAACACAATGTAGTGGTGGACTGTCTCTCACGAGCTGTTGGCAACGCCAGGCCACGTGGGGGCAGACTCGGTGGCTGTGGGCCAGAGCAGTGACGCGGGAGCGCGCGCGGCCCCGGTCCACGTGGGTTTGGATTATGCAGACATGGCTGCGGAGCAGGTTGGTGATGCAGATGTGCACGGGCTCCAGTCTGGACCAACAGGGTTAAGGCTGGAGCACAGGGTGCAGCAAATAGGTATGCCCCCCTTAATATGCGATGTCTCCACGGGTCGGCCTCGTCCAGTGGTGCCAGCCGCGTGGCGCCGCCGCGTTTTTGACTCGGTCCATTCGCTGGCGCACCTGGGGGTGCACGCATCGGTCAAGATGGTGGGGGAGAAATTTGTCTGGCCGGGGTTGCGCAAACAGGTCAAGGAATGGGCAGCAGCTTGTGTAGCGTGCCAGAGGGCTAAGATACATAAGCACACGAGGGCCCCTTTGGAGCCTTTTCACATCCCGGCTAAGCGGTTTGATCATGTGCATGTTGATCTGGTGGGCCCGCTTCCCTCGTCTCAAGGGCACACACACCTTTTGACGATGGTGGACCGCACCACACGTTGGCCAGAAGCGGTACCTCTGGCGTCAACAACGGCGGAAGAGGTTGCGCGCGCGTTTTTAACAGCTTGGGTCACGCGTTTTGGAGTTCCGTCGGACATAACGTCAGACAGAGGCCCTCAATTTGTTTCCGAACTGTGGTCGTCTATGGCCCGCAGCTTAGGGGTGAAGGTACACCGCACTACCGCGTATAACCCGCAGGCCAACGGTTTATGCGAACGTTTTCATAGGTCATTGAAAGCAGCCCTCAGAGCATCGCTCACGGATACAAATTGGGTGGACAAACTGCCATGGGTTTTATTGGGGTTGCGTTCTGCAGCGAAGGAGGATTTACAAGCCTCCCCAGCGGAGTTGGTGTTCACACAACCTCTCCGTTTGCCCGGGGAATTTCTCCCCAAAAATCCTGCGCCCAATTGCCCCCCCGCTCAGCTGTTGCAGAGCGGCACAGGATCAAACACGTTGCCTGGCCCAGTGCATCACAGTTTTCCACGCGTTTTTGTGCCAGAGGCTTTGAAAAACGCAGAGTTTGTTTTTGTTAGACATGATGCACAACGCCCAGGGCTGAGACCGCCTTATGATGGACCGTTCAGGGTGCTGGAAAAAAATGAGAAGCATTTTTTGCTAGATTTGGGGGGCAGAAGGGAGCTAATTTGCATAAACAGACTCAAGCCTGCTTTTGTCCTGGCTGATGAACGAGTGCAATTGGCGAAATCCCCCCGCCGGGGCAGGCCGCCGAGAAGGCATGCTCCAGAGCTCTCACAGAGATGTGCTAACAAATCTAATCCCCAGGTGCGAGGAGACGCTGCAGACGCAGCGAAGCCGGCCTACAGCAGATTCGGCAGGAAGCTCAGACCTAAAAGATTGGGGGATTGATTGTTGGTTATGTGGTAATGTTTTTTTATGTATGCATTTATGAGTGTTTGTCCCATGCAGACGTTTGGGGGAGGGGGTCATGTGGCACATATGTTTGGTTCATATTTCCCCACAAGAGTGTGGCACATATGTCTGGTTCATATCTCCCACAAATGTATGGCTTATGTGGATTGTATGGCTTATGTGGATTGGGGCTTCACGTCTGGAGGAACAAGACAGGAGATGGCGAGGAGGTGTGAAGTCGGGCCCTCGTCTCGGAGAAGAGGACCTGGGGGGTTTCCCGGGACACCGGAGAATAAGAGACAAGGGTGAATCTTCAGAGACTTGCATTGACACTCTAAAGGACTGTTTTGAAGCCACTGCCTGGAAGCAGCTCTGCGATCCACATGGTGAGGACATCGATGGCCTCATTCACACCTTCACGGGCTACCTCAGCTTCTGTGTGGACAAATCCGTTCCCACCAAGACCATTCGGCGTCACTCAAACAACAAACCCTGGATCAACCCTGAGATAAAAACACTTCTGAGAGAGAAGAAGAGGATCTTCAGGTCGGGGAACAGGGAGATGCTGAAGTCCGTACAGAGGGAGCTGAGGAGAAAGATCAGAGAAGGCAAGGACAGCTTCAGGAAGAAGATGGAGGACAAGCTGCAACAGAGCGACATCAGCGGGGTCTGGAGAAACCTCAAAACCATCTCGGGGCTCCAGAATACCTCCCCCCAGGCCACGGGGGGCAGGGAGTGGGCGAACAACCTGAATCTGTTTTTCAATAGATTTGACCAACCGCCCTCCCCCCTGTCTACACAACAACCACTGCTGCCTCTAAGAAATCAAGTCCTGCTGCCCACTCCCCACTCCACCGACACCCCCCCCACTCCCAACACACAGCCCCCCATCCTGACCCTGACCAAGACCCAGGTGAGGACGGAGCTGAGGAAGATCAAGGCGAGGAAGGCGTCGGGACCGGACGGCATCAGCGCAAAGCTCCTCAAGTCCTGTGCAGACCAGCTGTGTGGGATTGTGACGTATATCTTCAACATGAGCCTGAAACTGGGGAGGGTACCACAGCTGTGGAAAACATCTTGTGTGGTACCTGTACCAAAAACTTCCCACCCCAAAGACCTGAACAGCTTCAGACCGGTGGCCTTGACGTCCCACTTGATGAAGACCCTGGAGAGACTGCTCCTTGCTCATCTCCGCCCCCTGGTGGAACCAGCGATGGATCCACTCCAGTTCGCCTACCAGCATGGCATTGGGGTGGAGGATGCGGTGATCTTCCTCCTTCACCGTTCTCTGTCCCACCTGGAGAAGCCCGGGAATATGGTGAGGATCATGTTCTTTGACTTCTCCAGTGCTTTCAACACCATCCAACCGATGATCCTGAAGGACAAGCTGCTGCGCGCAGGGGTGGACCAGCACCTGTCATCATGGATCCTGGACTACCTCACGAACCGGCCTCAGTTTGTGAGAACCCGGGACTGTGTGTCCGACACGATCATCAGTAGCACGGGGGCCCCCCAGGGAACGGTGCTGGCTCCCTTCCTGTTCACTCTTTATACTGCGGACTTCTCACACAACACAACACATTGCCATCTACAGAAGTTCTCTGATGACTCTGCGATCGTTGGTCTCATCTCCAACGGAGATGAAGCTGAGTACAGAGGGCTTATCCAGGACTTTGTGGACTGGTGCCATCGGAACTGCCTCCAGATCAACGCGAGGAAAACTAAGGAGCTGGTGGTGGACTGCCGCAGGCATGGGCAGCCCCTCACAGCACCAGTAAATATACAGGGAACAGACATCGAGATGGTGACATCCTATAAGTACCTGGGTATTCATCTGAACAATAAACTAGACTGGTCACACAATACTGACGCACTCTACAAGAAGGGACGGCGCAGGCTGTTCCTGCTGAGGAGACTCAGGCCTTTTGGTGTACAAGGGGCGTTGCTGAAGTCATTCTATGACACGGTGGTGGCACCAGCCATCACTTTTGGAGTGGTCTGCTGGGGCAGTGGCATTACTGCAGCCGATAGGAAGAGACTGAACAAACTGATTAAGAAAGCTAGCTCTGTCCTGGGGCAGCGCCTTGATCCGATGGAGGAGATAGGAGAGAGAAGGACGGTGGCTAAACTGTCATCTCTGCTGTAGTCCGAGTTCCACCCTATGCAGGACATACTGGATGCACTGAGGAGCTCATTTAGCAGCAGACTACATCATCCCAGGTGCACAACCGAGAGGTTTCGTAGGTCCTTCCTACCAACGGCTGTCAGACTGTACAACCTAAGAAAGGGCTGCTCGCAGAGATAGCAAAAAGATGTAACAAACTAATAGTTTTTTTGAATGCAAAAGATGCAATAGACTTACACAATGGTCCTCTCCGGCATACAACTAGGAACATACCGGTCGCTATGGAGGGTGAGAATATGTATGGGCACATAATCATACCATGTAGGATAACTAAATAGACGGTTATGCTGTTTCATCCCACCTAGCAACAATGCTCTGCACTGTGTGTGTTTATATATTTACATATTTATTCCATCTAGCTACAATGCTCAGCACTGGGTGTGTTTATATTTATATATCTATATATTTATTCCATCTAGCTACAATGCTCCGCACTGTGTTTTTATATATCTACATATTATTCCATCTAGCTACATTGCTCCGCACTGTGTGTGTTTATATACTTGCATATTTATTCCACCTAGCTGCAATGCTCCGTACTGTGGGTGTTTATATATTTACATATTTATTCCATCTAGCTACAATGCTCTGCACTGTGTGTTCATATATTCATATATTTATTCCATCCAGCTACAATGCTCTGCACTGTGTGTCTGTGTGTGTGTGTGTATATATATATATTTTATAGTAATATGTACATATGTATATTAGCTGCTCTTGCTTGCTTGTTTTTTTTCTTGCCTTCTGATTGTTGCCCTGAGTGTTGCTATCCCTGTGCTGTTGCAATCCTGGAATTTCCCTGTTGTGGGACTAATAAAGGCTTATCTTATCTTATCTTATCTTATCTTATCTTATTGTGATTGAATGTTTGCAGAAGCACCATGTGACTTGAGTTCTTAATCCCCCAGAGGTATAAGAGTGAGCTGTAACATTATTCTGCCTCTTCTCGCTTTTGAGAATGTTGGATGAATGTGTTCTGGAATAAAGCCGAACCTGAGAAATACACTCATGTCTCGTCATTGAACACATCTTCCACACCATCTTGTTAGCCTGCTGCTCTCGATCCCCATTAAGAGTGTAAGGGTAGTTTAAATTGAGCAACTTACTATATCAGTGAGAGTATAGTAGCAAATGTACAAGAAGAATCATGAAAATCTGAGAAAAAAGATGTAAATTTTCGGGGGAAAAGTTGCAAATTTATCAAAATAAGTTAGAACTTTCAAAGAAAAATGTTAGTTTACAAAGAAAAACCTCACTAGTTGGTGAGAATATTGGACATTTATGAGATTAAATTTATTTTTAATAATTATAAAATGTTCTAGAAATGTCAATTGTAAATTTGTGACTTTATTGTTTTAAATTTAGGGCTTTTTCTTGGAAATATGGTTGTTTTTTTTAGCATTTGGACATTGACTTTTGTCCCCACATAAATTTAACTTTTTTCTCATTAATTTGGGACTTGCTTGTAGTAAATTTGTAACTTTTTAAGTTGTAAATTATCATCTTTTATCCTATTTTTACACCTTTGTTCTTACAAATTTGTATGCTTATGAATATCGCAACTTTTACTGATGTTTTGGCAAACATCTGGCTCTGTTGGCAAAAGTTGGTAAAAGTTAATGATAGTTGGTGTTTGTTGGCAAATGCTGGCGAAAGTTGTTGTAATGGTCTCTGTGTGTGCTCTGTCTTCCTGCCTCTCTTTCCCTCTAGTTAGGCTCATTTTTAAAAAAAAAATTTTTTTATTACTTATTTTGTACCTGTAGGTAGATTTGTTTTGCAGTCTGGTGACAAGCCACCAGCTGCCGGTCACTGCGTGCGCAAGCGCCCCGTGTCCCTAACCTGCATGTTTTTAGTATGTGGGAGGAAACCGGAGAAATCCCGGAGTAAACCCACAGGGAGAACATGCAAACTCCACACAGATCACTGTTGGTCGGGGGCAGGGATCGAACCCACGACCTCACGATCCTCGTGATCCCCCGGCCGAGGGTAAACTGTGCTGCCGCAGTGCTAGCCACTGCGCCACCGTGCAGTGCTAACCACTGCGCCACCCTGCAGCCTCGCTCACCACCTGCTGTTAATCAGAGGAGGGCCTTTAAATAGGGTGCTCCCCCCTCACTTTGCCTTGTGACGTTATCCTGCACACAGCCGTATCTTGTCTGAGCTCAGAATCCTTGTATTGTCTTGCCTTGCTGTGTTTTTGACCTCTTGCTTGTCCTTGACCCAGAGACTGCCTTCTGTATTGGAATTGTCTGCCTGCCGTGATGTAATCTGCTGTGCTTTGACCCCTGCCTGCCTCTGGATTTTGGAAATTGCCTCTTGGATTGGTTTTGGATGTCTTGGACTGTGCACACCTTCACCTCCCCAAGTAAGTCGACTTACCGACGTTTACCATCACTGTTCTTCACTCTCACTCCCCAGCACTCAGACCTGGCCAGCCTGTCTTCTATAATCCCCAGGAAACTCCCCTTGAGCACCATAGCACCTCTCCCCCTGGCAACCTGCTCTCCCAGTGTGGAGTTCCTTCACCTGCTCCCAGCCGCTCTCCCCTGTGAAAGAGTAAGCACAAAAACTAACATACAAGCTTCATCATACTGATTTTCAGTTATACTTACCTGTCTCTCTCCTCATAGGGTTGCCAGATCTTCGAGAAAAATCTCCATTGCACATTATCTTGCACAATTATTGTAATAAAGACCATTGTTTCACCTCAGTTATCGTTTCCCCCCGTGTCTGCTTTTGGGTCATACTCCACACACCATAACAGTGCGTCACCAGCAAAACTGACCCAGCAGACACAGGATGGAAATGAACAGCTCGGGTCTTTTGAGCAACGGTTTGATCAGGCCAATTATCAGTATCAGGTCCTTGTAAGTCAAGTTAATAAACTTACCAAACGCCTGGCCCAGCTGGAGACCACAGTTCAGAGCCTTGCCACAGCCCTCTTCACCGTTGTTCCCGCTGTTACAGCTAGTTCTTCCACTCGGTCGGGCTGTTCCCATCTCGTCTCCACACCTCCCCGTTATAATAGTCGGTTGGGGGCACCAGCAGGTTCCTCTTGCAATGCCAACTCGTGTTCGACCTAGTTCTGGATGATTTCCCCTCCGACCACAGTCGGATAGCTTATTTGACAGGGTTATCCGACAATGGTGCTCTTTCATGGGCCCAAGCTATTATCCAGTTGCCAAATTATAACTCATACACCTACAACTGTTTAATGGAAGAGTTCACCTGTGTGTTTGATCATTCCGAACAGGAGGGGACTGCGTCTTCCCGGCTTATAACGATTTGCCAGGAGGCTAGATCAGTAACCAAGCACTCCATCAATTTCTGGGTTCTCATGGCTTCCGTGGGCCAGGATGATGTTGCGCTGCGCGCAGCGTTTACCCACAGCCTAAACTCCACTCTCTGCGATGAGCTCGCCCACCTTCGGGATGAATCCAAATCACTCGATGCACTCATCTACCTTGTCATTAAATTAGACAATAGGCTACAGGAGCAATCAAAGGAATGAAAGTCCAGCTTTCGATGCCTAGCTCACTCTCCACCGCCCCACTTGCAGTTCCCTTCCCTCCCACCACCCGACTCACCAGACCCTACGGCCGCGGGCAGGTCGAAACTGCAGTGACGCAGCAGTGATGTCGCAAGGCGGGGTTATGCTTCTATTGTGGGCAAGCAGGTCACTCGCCTGCACAATGTCCCATGAAGGGAAAAGGCATCACCCGCTAGTCAGAGTAGGGGGACTAGTGGGCAATGCACCCAGATACGTTTCACTTTACCCATATGTCTGTTGCTCAGAAACACCAAGCATGTCAGCGTAGCACTGACTGTTTCAGGGGCTGAACAAAACTTTATTTCTGAGTCTCTGGCAACCCGATTAAAAATTCCCTGCAAAAGGCTACAGCAGCCGGTAGGGGCAGTCGCCCTGGCTGGCCAACAGATGTATCAGGTTTCTAAGCAAACTAAGCCCATAGCCATGTTGTCCTCTGGGAATCATCGGGAATGCATAGAATTTTTTTTTTTTATCTTCCCTGTTTCCACCTCACCTATAGTGAGTGCTAGGCTACCCATGGCAAAGGCTCCACAACCCAACCATTGACTGGGGTAAGGGGGCCATAAGTTCCTGGAGTCCCTTCTGCACGGCCGTCTGTCTCATCAGCCACCTGTTCACCACATATTCCCATTCCACCTCTCGCTACTGAGCCCCCTGATTTGGCCAACGTACCCTCAATCTACCATGAGCTGGCGCCCATCTTTAGTAAAACCAAAGCGCTGTCCCTTCCCCGTCACCGGCCCTATGACTGTGCGACTGAGCTTCAGCAGGGGGCATGTCTACCATCCAGAAGTTTGTATCACTTATCAGCGCATGAAAAAGAGGCCATGGATAAATATATTAAGGAGTCCCCAAGTGATGGAATCATTCGCCCCTCATCATCTGCAGTAGGAGCGGGGTTTTAATTTGTGGGTTAGAAAGATGGCACTCTCCACCCTTACATTAGTTATCAGGAAAGCAATAATATCACGGTTAAAGACAAATTTGTGCTATCACTCATCAACTCGGCTTTTAACCAACTGCAGGGTACCACCATTTACACGAAGCTTGATCTTAGGAACGCTTATGTCATGGCGGCCTCTGGGCCATCATTAGTGTCATTAGCCCCAGCTGCGCACAGACCAACAGGTGTGAATCAACGGCTGTTAAAAGCCAGTGTCGCTGACAGCCCGGCACTAAGTCGTCTGTCTTCCTCAACGGAGAATGAACCTGCACTCCGCTCTCTGGTCTCGTCAAGAATATCTCTTGTCTCGTCAGGAACTTTGTCTGTCTCGTCTGGAACCTCGTTTGTCTTGTCTGGAACCTCGTTTGTCTCGTCAAGAGCTTCACTTGCTGCATCCAGGAACTCTTCCCAGCGTCAAGCAAGTAAGCGCACCATTTGCTACTCAACGCCAAACCTTTACCCCTGTGCACAGGTGGACCACCTTGGCGGCGGACCTGCGTCCCCAGCTGACGGGGTAACGCCATTGCGTCTTCGTAGCGGCTCGCTACCACCACGCCTACCAGTACGTCTTGCTCCTCAATTGCCAGAACTATTATTGTATCAATTACAGGAGTATTGGCCAACGTTATCGGTGGAATCACTGTCATCAGCATCAGTTGTGTCGTCATTGCCACTGTGTGTGGAGTCACTAACCTCGTCTTTGTCTGCATCATCATCTGTGTCATCGTCATCCCGGTCTGTGGAGTCACAGCCGGCGTCATCGTCAGGATCATCGTCATCCCGGTCTGTGGAGTCACAGCCGGTGTCATCGTCAGGGCTGTCATTGTCACAGCCGGTGTCATTGTCAGGACTGTCATTGTCACAGCCACGGGGAGTAATCCCAGCACGGTCACGGACGCCTTCACCTCCACGCTGCCCGGCCGCTGGAACTCAGCAGAGCGAAGCCAGTGCTGCTCTCAAGTAAGCCTTGTTATCTGCAGCTCTTTGCTAGTGTGGAGCATTAGTAATTTGTCTCTGCTTATCTGTTCCAGGGTTGCCGGGTCTCCGTCCAGGTCGCTCAGCTCCAGTGACCAGAACGATATCCTCGCACTCACACTCGCATTACACTCACTCACAATCAAATAAAGATTATTGTCACTATCTGCTCGTGTCAGTGTCTGTCTCCTGGGTCCCGAAACATGTCAGTACGACTCCGTCACGAAGACCCAGCGGACAGTTCACTGTCACGCCAAATCAACACTCTTAGCGCCCGGGTAGATTTATTTGCACACCAACAGACAGTAGTCTTAAATCAGTTAACTGCAATAAATGGTCGGCTGGATCGTCTGGAGGGACACCAGACGTTTCCCCCCACCGTAGACAGTTCTGCCTCTGTGGGCTTAGCATCTGGTCAAGCTAACATCTCCTCGTCTTCTCGCCTCACCCCTATTCCCACCCCTGCCCGGTTCAGCGGAAAACTCGGGGAAGCTCGTGGATTCATATTACAGTGTGAGTCAGTTTTTCTTCGTGTTCCGGGGGACTTTACTCTTGATTCAAGCCGGATTGGCTACATTATAAATTTGTTAGCAGGAAGAGCTTTGGACTGGGCGTATTCCATTATGGCGAAACCAAGCTATTCCCTGCTCACTTACCAGGAATTTGTGAATGATTTTTTGTCTGTATTTGATCATACGGATAGAGGTGAGGTGTTGACAGAACGATTGCTGAGCTTACAACAGGGAAAGAGATCAGCTGCTGATTACGCCATTGACTTCTGGGTCCTGGCTGCAGAGATTGGGTGGGGGAAGCCATCATTATGTGGTATCTTTCTACGTAGTCTTAATGATGAGTTGAAGGATGAGTTAGCGACACGGGACAAACCGGATAATTTACGGGATTTGATTGCCCTAGCGGTTAGTCTTGATAGCAGATTAAGGGAGCGAGCGGCTGAACGGCGTTATACTTCCCGTTCGGTTAAACCCCACCCTCGCCTCCCCAACTCTCCTCCTCTCGCTCTATCTGTGTCAGAGGAACTTCCGGTTCAGCAAGCTATAATCAGTGGCCGGTCTAAAGTGTCAGCAGCAGAGAAACAACGCCGCAGGGATCAGGGCCTTTGTTTCTACTGTGGGAAAGAGTCACATAGGGTTTTTGAATGTCCCAATAAGTTAAAAAGGGAGGGCCCGTGGATCAGAGTAGGGGGATTCACGGGCAATAACTCTAAAGAGCCCCTTACTTGTTGTCGATTACCTCTTAGGCTCATCCATTTACATACAGAATACTCCACATTGGCGTTAGTAGATTCTGGAGCTGAGCAAAATTTTATTTCTAGAGACCTGGCAACCCGGATGGGTCTTAGCTGTCAGACTCTAGATCCCCCTGTCAAACTGATCACCTTGTCTAAAGCGTCGTTGACTACTATTGCTCATCAGACGGTTCCTGTGTCAGTTATTGTATCAGGAAATCACAGGGAGGAAATTCAGTTTTTTGTTCTGCCTGTTTCTTCTTCGCCCGTTATTCTGGGGTACCCCTGGCTGCGCCTACATAACCCCACTATTGATTGGCAAGCTGGGAGAATAACGGCATGGAGTACGTTCTGCCTCAGTGCCTGCCTTTAATCGGCGGCATGCGCCCCATCCGTCAAGGTGCCTCTGCCTGATTCATCGCCACCGGACTTGTCCAAGGTGCCAGAGGTCTATCACGATTTGGGGCTAGTATTTTGCAAGTCTCGGGCATTGTCCTTACCCCCTCATCGCCCTTATGACTGCGCGATCAACCTTAAGGCTGGGACCCCTATCCTGCCGCCTTCCTGCGTCGTGGGCACCCTGTCCTGGGGAACCTGCAAGACAGTTCGCCAGGCTCAGAAGACAGAGCCGGATCCCGGGGTGGGGGTGGGGGGGCGGGCCGCTTGTTTGTTCCACACGCTATCCGGGGCAAGGTGATTGAGTGGGGTCACGCTTCCAAATGGGCCTGTCATCCTGGAGTGGGTCGGACCGTGGATCTCCTTCAAAGGACCTTCTGGTGGCCAGGGTTACGGAAGGACGTTGTTAATCACATCCGGGCCTGCGCTCAGTGCGCCACCAGGAGGACTACCCAATGTAATATCCAGGTGGCCAACCGGCATAGGAGACCCGCCCCGGACTTTAAGGTGGGTCAGAAGGTCTGGTTGTCAACCTGGAATATTTGTGTACCGGCCGAGGAACGGAAGCTCACGAAGCGCTTCATTGGCCCTTACACTATTAATCGTATTATTAACCCTGTGTCTGTGCGCTTGTCTCTCCCCTCTTCGATGCGTATCTGCCCCATTTTTCATGTCTCCCAGGTCAAACCATACGTCTTGGACCCCCTGTGTCCTGCTCCAGCGGTTCCCGCGCCCCCGAGGATGATCGATGGCCATCCGGCCTGGGGGGTGACTGCTGTTCTTGATGTCCGCAGGCGGGGTCATGGTCTTCAGTATTTGGTGGACTGGGAGGGCTTTGGACCGGAGGATCGCTCTTGGATTCGCCCAGCGTTGATCTTGGATAAACAACTGATTCGCGATTTTCATCGGGCGAATCCAGGTAGGATTGGGCAGATGCCTGGAGGCACTGCTAGAGGGGGGAGTACTGTCATAGCGGCCTCTGGGCCGTCATTAGTGTCATTAGCCCCAGCTGCGCACAGACCAACAGGTGTGAATCAACGGCTGTTAAAAGCCAGTGTCGCTGACAGCCCGGCACTGAGTCGTCTGTCTTCCTCAACGGAGAATGAACCTGCACTCCGCTCTCTGGTCTCGTCAAGAATATCTCTTGTCTCGTCAGGAACTTTGTCTGTCTCGTCAGGAACTTTGTCTGTCTCGTCTGGAACCTCGTTTGTCTCGTCTGGAACCTCGTTTGTCTCGTCAAGAGCTTCACTTGCTGCATCCAGGAACTCTTCCCAGCGTCAAGCAAGTAAGCGCACCATTTGCTACTCAACGCCAAACCTTTACCCCTGTGCACAGGTGGACCACCTTGGCGGCGGACCTGCGTCCCCAGCTGATGGGGTAACGCCATCGCGTCTTCGTAGCGGCTCGCTACCACCACGCCTACCGGTACGTCTTGCTCCTCAATTGCCAGAACTATTATTGTATCAATTACAGGAGTATTGGCCAACGTTATCGGTGGAATCACTGTCATCAGCATCAGCTGTGTCGTTATTGCCACTGTGTGTGGAGTCACTAACCTCGTCTTTGTCTGCATCATCATCTGTGTCATCGTCATCCCGGTCTGTGGAGTCACAGCCGGCATCATCGTCAGGATCATCGTCATCCCGGTCTGTGGAGTCACAGCCGGTGTCATCGTCAGGGCTGTCTTTGTCACAGCCGGCGTCATCGTCAGGGCTGTCATTGTCACAGCCGGTGTCATTGTCAGGACTGTCATTGTCACAGCCACTGGGAGTAATCCCAGCACGGTCACGGACGCCTTCACCTCCACGCTGCCCCGCCGCTGGAACTCAGCAGAGCGAAGCCAGTGCTGCTCTCAAGTAAGCCTTGTTATCTGCAGCTCTTTGCAAGTGTGGAGCATTAGTAATTTGTCTCTGCTTATCTGTTCCAGGGTTGCCGGGTCTCCATCCAGGTCGCTCAGCTCCAGTGACCAGAACGATATCCTCGCACTCACACTCGCATTACACTCACTCACAATCAAATAAAGATTATTGTCACTATCTGCTCGTGTCAGTGTCTGTCTCCTGGGTCCCAAAACATGTCAGCTTACCATCTCATTTGAATTAGGGAGGGTGACAAATGGAAAACAGGATTCCATATTCCTACAGGTCACTTTGAGTATTTGGTCATGCCCTTTGGCCTCGCTAATGCCTCAGCTGTGTTTCAGCGTCTTATCAATGACGTCCTGTGGGATTTTCTGGACACCTTTTTGATTGTGTATCTGGCAGTGGTGGACCCTCAGGGTCAGCAAAGCCTTCTCTGCTGGCCTAAACACTATCAGAATTACATTTACAACCTACATTCTTATATTTGTTCCATGAAGATGTATTAAATTATTCCCAATTGTCTACTGTCTTTCATTTTGTAGCTTTTCTCTTGGTTGCACTCCTTCCAGTAGTGTAAAGCATGTTAGTTTTTTTGTCCAATCATATTTCAGCCATCTGTGTTGTCAGGGTCAAGCAAATCTGCCTTGGGCCTTAAGGAGTTAACAGTGCACTTTGTAGGTTAAATTAACTGTTAAACTTATCCTGTTGCTTTAACCAATCAGATGTCTTCTGTACATCCACGGGTACGCATAGAAGGCATCCGAGCATTTTCACGTCTTTTGATTGGATGGTTAGACTACTCCAACCACAATGAAGGGGATCCTAACTAGCAAAACGCCAGTGCAAGGACTTGCTTAAGCAGCTACAATATACTGTATCTGTTTAAATATAATAGCTGTTTTTCCACCCACAGTGGCTGACAGGGGAGAGGAAAATGATTTGTTCACTGATATTTTAAAAATTCAATTTTCCAGACGGACTTTTCAAGAAAAGCTGGTCATTGTGAAGAGAGGTCGACCAACCCCAAAGCTAGTAGGCATGTCTTAGCTTGGGAAATGATTTGTTGGTCACTTCCATATTAACAATGAGCGGTATCCTTGGATTACAGGCTCCAATGAGTGCTGCAAATGATCTTGCTGGGGATGCCAGTTGTTTGCAACTGATCAAGTAGATACTGTACTTGAAGCCAGAGACGGTTTGCAAACTTGAACTGTCTACTGTCATACCCTGACGCAGCATTTGCCAAACGTATAAAAATTGGTCAAAAATGCTGGGATATGCTGAAATTTTCACTTTTGGCCGTATGCATCGCGTATCCATAATGACTTGGACATATACATAATGTATTAGTAACTTATATAGAATATTTCCACAACTCATAAGTAACTTAAACCAACTAATGCTTAGCGTGTTGCCGACATTCACAACTTTTGCGCAACAATAGTCTAACTTCTGCATAGCTTATAACTTCTACATAGCGCAGTCATGCCAAACTGCAATAGCCTCCCGATCCATGAATCCTAGGTGTGCGAGAGATCATCTCTGTTCAGCCCAGACGATTCTCCCCTCCAAAGACCACGGCCAGGGGCGTGACTGACCTGGCAGAGCTGTCAAATCTGTCAGGTCAGTCACGCCTTCAAAGGCACGGTTCAAAGGCACATGAACTGACGGTGATAAAAAAGTTTATTTTCAATAAAGTGAAGAACTGAAGAACTTTGAGGGATTCTGGAGACATGGAGTCTGAATGAGCCATGTTCTCCACCTCCATTATTAAAGCAGCTGTACAGATCTGTGGCTGCAAGGTTGTTGGTGCATCTTGTGTTGGCAACCCCCAAACCAAGTGGTGGACACGAGTGGTGAGGGGGGCCATCAACCTGAAGAAGGAGTCCTATCAAACTGGGTTGGCTTGTGGGACTCCTGAAGTAGCAGAGGTGTACCGGCAGGCCAAGCGGAGCGCAACTCAGGTGGTTGCTGAAGCAAAAACTTGGGTGTGGGAGGAGTTCGGTGAGGCCATGGAACAAGACGTTCAATTGGCCTTGAAGAGATTCTGGCAAACTGTCTAGCGACTCAGGAGGGGGAAGCAGCTCCCTGTCCACACTGTGTAAGCTGGGAGAAGGGGGAATTTAAAAAAAGAAAAAATATATATATATAATCCCCCAAAAATGTGACAGCCCAAAAGAAAAAAAAATCTCCTCATTGCAAAACTTACTCTTGTTAATTTTTTGTTTCATGTGCAATCATTCTCCAGGATTTATTAGTTCAGCTTCCATTGTGGGGAATGAATCCATAAGAATCCAGACCCCTTTCTCCTTCACGGAAAAATATGGGGGTCTGTGTTCTTATGGGTTAATGGGAGGAGTTGTAACAGTCAAAATATAATCACCCATCATTTTATTTATATGATGATACACTAAATAGTTTTTTTTTATTCCCTCCACATTCACATTTTAATTACGGACTTACTGTTGGAGGCTATAGATAGGCATTATTGTATTATTTTTTTAGAGGAATGAATGAATGAACGAACAGGAGAAAAGAACATGCAGAAGTAACTACATAGGAATATAAAATGGAGATAAATTCTGAAACATATGCCCAGTGAAGATGGGTTCACTCCAAAAGCTGGTCCAGAATGGCAGGAATCCTCCACAAATGCTGATCTTTATATGGGCGTCGCCTGACATTGATGTCAGCTGACCTGTGCTGAGTATTCGTTTGCTTAAGTTAACCTAAGTTGGCAACAGCTACACATATGCTAGCCTAAGTTGGCAAAAGTTTGCCAACGCTGAATGCAACACTGACAAATGCAAACAAAAGTTTGTAAAAGTTGGTGTGCTGGATTTAAAAAAAAAAAAAAAACTGCTCACAAATGTAATTTCACTGACGTTTGGACTATTTTCTCTAATTTTTTAAAACGTCTGTAAAAGTCGGTCCAAACGCTATAGTGTGAAGCCATCTTACCCTGGTTAAAGGACAGCAGATGCAGGCTGCTGTGGGGCTGTGTAGCAGAAGGCATTCGGGGCTCACGTGCTGGTCAGACAGAATTAATTGGACATCAAAATATAGTTATCAGACGTTAAAACACATTTGATCAGCAATTGGTGTCTACGTGGGGGGAAATTAAAAAAAAAAAAGCTCTCCAGAAGGACACTTCAGAGGGCAGAGGGGGTGGTGCTGGAACGCTGCATGATGTATATCTGTGCACATACCTCCTGCACATTAGTTATAAGCACATTTTTTTTGTTAATGCAGCTGAAATTAAAGCTGATCTATTTTGCTTTTCCTTTACATTTCTCACATAAATCTGGCTGTGAATGCCCATGAAACAGTAAAAGTCCCAATGAGCCAAAACTCGTGTTTCAGACTGCTTTAAAGGACTGATGGGAGGTCTTTCTTCTCCCGGCTCCTTACACAGACAGAGAAGTTGTTCCATCTTCATGTCATCTTCAGCACACAGCTGTCGCTGCCATCACAGCAGCACCAACCTGCTGCCCAAACCACCAACCTGCAGGTGGGAATCAGTCGGATACGGCAGACTAAAACAGGCTTGTTTCACACTGGGGAAAAAAAGAGCAGTGAAAGGATAAATAAGTGTTAACTTGTGAGTTACTCCAGTACTGAGCATAGCTGGCTGAACAGCAGCAGAGAAGGTCATCCAAGGTAATCCATTTTGCCCCCCCAAGAGTCCTGGGTAACTCAGCACCTGTGACGAGCTCACAGACACGCCGCGCGCTCGTTTTAGCTTGTTCATTACAGGAAAGATTTTTGCCTTAAATTTTCTAATGCGCATGTTTCTAAATCCTGATCCAGCTTCCCATAAAAGCAGTTTTGACTCACAGTCATTCTGCGCAGAGAGAGAGAGAGAGAGAGAGAGAGAGAGAGAGCGCTGCTCCTCCTCCTTCCCATCCTCCTCCTCCTCCTCCTCCTCCTCCTCCTCCTCGTCTCTCTTCCCACTACTCATCCAGAAAAGCCAAGGTAATGCGGTCCTCACGGCGGAGTCCTCTCGTCTTTTCTCCCTTCGCATGATGGAAACTGAACTAACGGAGCTGTGGTACGTCCGTCATCGCCACTTTGCCCCGTTCACATCAGCTCAAGTGTTTGTCTACTCTTGTTCTCCTCTTCCACTAATAACTTCTCTGTCGGTATATATATATGTATATATATATATATATTTTTTTCTTCTTCTTTCCAACAGACTGGCTGTCAGAACTAACCAAACCTGCGACTTGTAGCCTAGTTCAGCTGCTCCTGGATGAAGGTGGCGTCTCTTTGGATGGAGAGTTTTGGAATCGGTGAGTTTAAGACTTCCATTATAGTCATTTAAACCGCTAATGCAGGCCTAATGTGTATGTTAAGTTGGATTGCTTCAGTGTGTTATGCATTAATGCTCTTTTAGAGTTGGATTCATTGATATGGTAAAAGTCTGACTCATCTGGAGTGAAAGGAAGATGCATCAGGAGCTTTTTTTAAAACTTGGAACTCAACAGGTTTCGACTCTCCTATTGCTCTTCTGAATACCAGTTAAGCCAGTTGAATTATTTAAAAAAAAGAGAGAGAGAGATGTGATTGCAGCTGTTCTGTAATGCATTTGATTTTCTTGCTTTCCTTCAGTTAGGATACAGTAAACTGCAGTCGTGAGAAAGCTGCTTCTTAGCACTAACTCAATAGAGGGAAACAGGAGTGTAGCCCTAAGGAAAATGCTGCTTTATTTCAAGCACAGGAAGTTTCTTCAATTACTTTATAGCTTGTATATATCAAATGAAATTTTTTTTTATTTCCTTTACATAAAGATTTCTGACATAATTGTGGTACTGAAATTAATTTCTATTCCAAGATGCATTTTTGATATTGTATCTAGTTAAAAAAGAATCTGATGTTGTTAATTTCGCCTCACTGTTCCTATTTTTTTCCTTCACATTCTCTGTTCGGCTGTTTCAGTACCGTTCCTTCTGTTTGCTCGTTTACTCGTCTGCCTGTGTCTCTCTGTGTGTCTGCCACAGTACCACAGCATCGATGTGTTTCTTATCCTTAAAAGCCTTTCCCTCATTTCCCTTTAGATGGTCAATGAGCTGAAGTCAAGCTGGTTGTGAAGGTGCTGGACTTGTCCCCCCCTACACCCCAAGCCGGACACAGCATGGCGGCGGGAGTAGCGGCATGGCTTCCCTTTGCCCGGGCAGCGGCCATCGGCTGGATGCCTGTGGCCAATTTACCTATGCCAGTAGCACCCACTGACAAGAACAAGAGGCAGGATGAGCTCATCATTCTTAATGTCAGTGGACGCCGTTTCCAGACCTGGAGGAACACACTAGATCGCTATCCAGACACACTACTGGGCAGCTCAGAAAAGGAGTTCTTCTACAATGAGGAGACCAAAGAGTACTTCTTTGACCGGGACCCTGACGTGTTCCGCAGTGTGCTCAACTTCTATCGCACGGGCAAGCTCCACTATCCTCGCTACGAGTGCATATCATCCTATGATGAGGAGCTGGCTTTCTTTGGCATTGTCCCAGAGATCATCGGTGACTGCTGCTATGAAGAGTACAAGGACAGGAAGAGGGAGAATGCAGAGCGCCTGATGGATGACCAGGAGGACAACAAGGATGCTAAGCTGCCTAACATGACCTTCAGGGAAACCATGTGGCGAGCTTTTGAGAACCCTCACACATCCACAATGGCCCTTGTCTTCTACTATGTCACTGGCTTCTTCATCGCTGTCTCTGTCATCACGAATGTGGTGGAGACAGTGCCCTGTGGCTCAGCCCCCAACCAAAAGGAAGTGCCGTGCGGCGAGCGCTACACGGTGGCCTTTTTCTGTATGGACACCGCCTGTGTTATGATCTTCACCGTGGAGTACCTGATGCGCTTGTTTGCTGCACCCAGCCGCTATCGCTTCATGAGATCTGTCATGAGCATCATTGACGTGGTGGCCATCCTACCGTACTACATAGGCTTAGTCATGACTGACAACGAGGATGTGAGTGGCGCCTTTGTGACGCTCCGTGTTTTCCGTGTGTTCCGTATCTTTAAGTTCTCCCGTCACTCTCAGGGCCTTCGCATCCTCGGCTACACGCTGAAGAGCTGTGCCTCGGAGCTGGGCTTCCTGCTCTTCTCACTCACTATGGCCATAATTATCTTTGCTACAGTCATGTTCTACGCAGAAAAGGGTTCAAGCTCCAGCAAATTCACCAGCATCCCGGCCTCCTTCTGGTACACCATCGTTACTATGACAACACTTGGGTAAGAGCAGTGCAGGCACCTCTTTTATCTAGTTGCAGGCAATGAGTGTTTTTATGCGCAAGCGTGTGTGCAGTATGCGACTGAGTGAGTTTGTAAATCTGTGTGTGTGTGCTGTTGGGCCTCTTATGTGTGAGTCGACGTTTGGTTGTGGAACATTTGTCTGACTGTGGTCTGTAACCTATCACTGCTTCAGAAGTCTCTGCCCTCCTTTCTCAGCTGTCCCTTTGCAAACTTTATGCATGGCGATAAGAAACTACGAAGAAGGAGTACTTTTTTTCCAGTACAGTCACCCCCACTGTGTTTTTTACTGATGGATTTCTTCTGGGGGAAGAAGAGCCATCAAGATGTTCTCTCTCTGTAATGACTGTGCCATTGCTCACCCTTTATACATCACCGATAAGAGAGAGAGAGACAGAAGGACACGGGGAGAGGAGGGGGAACTTGAAAGCATCTTGGTGAACCAAAACATTAGATAGGAAATAGAGGGAAAACAATATACCATTACCTCTCTCTCTGACTTGGCCTGTGGTTAGAAAAATGCACTTTTAGAATGAAATCAAGCAGGCTTTGGTGTTGAGACCCCCCTCCCAAACATTCCTTAGTCTCGCTTCTTTAGTTACTAGTTGCTTCCCTTTCAGCAGCTCATGGTTGAAAAGTCTGCAGTGCAGATTATCTGGATGCTCTGAAACCAGTGCTTTGTTTCTCTCCCTTTGAGATCGCTGGTAGAGATAATTATTGCTAATAACACACACACACATTTTAAAGGCATGCATGTCCCCATTAACTTGCAGCTCTGAGCTGTTGTCAGTGTATCCTTTGTCAAAGTCGTGAATTGGCTTTTGATATTGCCTTGTTTTTTTTTCTTCCAATCTGTTTTTGTTCATTTTTTTATGCCATTATGCATTTCCACCAGCAATTTATGGTAGTAAGGGGAACTACGCACAGATCATTAATTTTACTGTGTACATGCACACACAAACACATTGATGCAATACTATTAAGGCCTAATGTTAATGTGTTTTATGAGCGTCCCCTGGTGTAGTTGTGTGAGTCAGACTGATAGGCTGACAAATTGCAGCATCCTGCTAAATGTCAGCGTCACGGAGGCCATAAATGGCTCCCAGCTCAGTGCTGTGACACACTTGGAATCCTGTCGCTGTGCCTCGCCGTTCACAGCCAGCCCAGGAGATCTGGTTTTCAGGCGCTGTTTCATTGTGGATCAGTCGTTTGGCTTTCATGTCAGTCGGAATGTGAAAAACAAAGTAATGTATGATAGTTTTTCTTAAGCATCATTGCCACTGTCTTCTGGATGAGCCGCTGGTGGGGTTTCTCTTCACCCTTCCTGCAGTCAGTGGTCACCTGTTGCTTCTCCTTTTCACAAAAGGGCTGTGAACCTAGACCTTACCTGGTGAAGGTTCATGGCAGAATTTAAGGTTTATCATGCCAGCTTCTTTTGTTAGACTCTGTTTAATCCAGCTGAGCCCCTATAGAAGAAGTACTTGTTGTTACACATAAATTCAAGCAGGCTTCACATGTCCTCGCTGGATCCAGACAGACTTTTTTCCGTGGTGAGGCTGCATCTTCAGCAGGCTATCCGCTGTTGTGGGCTAAATGACTGTTGCCCAGAGTTTACGTTTGGAAACAGCTCGGTTTTGGACTGTCTGTTTGTGTGTTAAGAAGAGGGTAGTTATTGAGCTTGGCCTCATCAATAAACCAGAAGCCAGAAGTGGGTGTCAGAGTGACTAATGATGTGGCTGGCTGCATCTGCTGACTAATGTAAACCTGCCTGACATTCTGGTCTCTGCTCACTGTTTACGTCAGAAAAACACACACAGACACACGCTCCCTCTCTCTCTCTCTCTCTCTCTCTCTCTCTCTCTCTCTCTCTCACACACACACTCACACACTCACATGCACACTGGTGATTCTCAGATATTGATATTTGTCTTGTGTATTTTGACATGCATAAACACACAGAAATGAATATTGATGTGTATTTTCTTTGCATCGGTGGCTCATGACGTACGTAGGTGCTTCTGCCCAAGCTCATTACAGACTATACTGTGTATGTAACGGATTCAAAGGTATCAACTTCATTTAAAGTTTTTCCACTCTCCTCCTGTTATGGTTCTATTGAATTCTGTGGATTGGTATCTGCCGTCTGCTCTGCAGCAATTTATACTCGTCTAACTTACATCTAACTTAATAATATGACTTTTCTTGACTTCTTCTCTTCCTGTCTGGGTGCTTGAAAGCTTATAAGTGTGCTCTTACAGAGAACCTTAAATTGCTTTAAATCTTGTTCTTTTTTAAAGTTGTAACTTGTATGAGTGCGTGGACGTGCACAGGTTTGGACTGTTGTTACTTGGGCAATGGCCTATTTGTCGATTTTAATTGAGTTGCCCATCCAGAGGAAGGTGAAGAAGAAAAAGGCTGGCCTGTCAATACTAGAAATGGCTTAGTTCTCCCCCCCATATATATATATATATATATATATGCAAGTTTTGTCTAATTAATTTGTCATGTTACAAGTTTTCCTTCTAAATTTTGAGCAGTTTTCTTTCTAAAATATGTGACTTTTTTCCCTGTAAATATGTCACTTTATACTAGTAAATTTGCAGATTTTTTTTCTTGTTTCGCTCATGTATTTTTTTTTTTCATATAATTTTGAGGCTTTATTCTGAACCGTTTTATTCAAATGTGTATGTTTTTTGTAAATTAGAGTTTTTGTTCTTGTGAATTTGTGATTTTATGTGACTTTGGAACATTCTCATCAAACGGCTGCTTTGTTACCTCCACCAAGGAGGTAATGTTTTTACCGGGGTTTGTTTGTCTGTCTGTCTGTTACCAACATCACTCAAAAAGTTATGAACAGATTTTGATGAAATTTTCAGGAAAGGTGTGTAATGGCACGGGGAACAGATGATTAGATTTTGGTGATGATCTCAGAGTGCATACCTCCACCAAGGGCTTTGTTTGCATTTGTGCAGCAGGATTACACAAAAACTACTGGATGGATTTGGATGAAATTTTCACCAGAGGTGCTTCTTGGGCTAGAGAGGAACCCATTATATTTTGGTGATGATTTGAGAATGCATACCTCAGCCAAGGCTCTTATCTTCTCACAGTGTGTTAGCAACAATACTCCAAAACTGATGGACAGACTTTGATACCATTTTCACCACAAGTGGCTATAGGGCGACACACAAACCCATTACATTTTTGGAGGTCATCCATGAGAAACGGAAGGAGCCTTGGCGGAGGTATGCGCTCTATGAGTGCTTTTCTAGTTTTTCTTGTAATTAGAGAAATTCTCATGAAATTCTTAAACTTTGTGAAATTTTGAGGCTTTTTCTTACTCATGAATTTTCATTTTTTCCTTGAATTTGTGACTTTCATGTCATAAATTGACATATTTTTCTTTGCAACTTTGTGACTTTTTGTCAGTATTTTCCCCTCATGTTTAGCTATTGATTTTTCCCTAAAAAAGAGACTTTTTCTTATCATTATTTTTCTTTTGTAATTTTATGTTTTCTCAAATATTTTTGTTACACAAAATGAGTGCACCATTTTCTGCATTTTCGTATACATTTTCAGTGATTACACAGGGTTACAAAAATAGTTTTTTTGTAAGCTGTCTGTGTTTTTTCAACAGATTTGACAATTTTGCACCGCTGAATCCGAAAATGACATCCGTTTCTCTCAATCAGGTGCTAAGTAAAAACCTGCACTTACTTAGTACTGTGCATGTACTTACCTTTATATAAAGGCAAGTACATGTAAATTGAATGTTACGTCATCATTGTTCAAAATTCAGAGAATTTCAAGACATAAATAAGAATTTTGCATCATATAAAGCGAAAATACCCGTACATGTAAACAAAAACGTATTAAACAACATGTGGCCATAATTCAAAAAGTTGACCTGATTGAGCAAAACCAATGTGATTTTTGGATTCAGCACATCAAAATTGTCCTAAATCAGCTAAAAAAATACTTAGACAATAAATTTGGTGTTGACCAGTGTTATTATTGTACATTTGTGACTCCTTTTTCTCAAAAATTTGCAACTTTAATCATTAATGTGTAGCATTTTCTTAAAAATTCACTTTTTTCCTTGTAATTTTGCCCTTGTTTCAGGTTAGAGCCTATCAAAACATCAGTGCACACCCTGTGTGAGTGTATATGCAGACTGCAGCATTTCAGACTGTGTACGTTAGGACATTAGGGTTATGGCCCAGTACAACGAGGGAGTCCGCTGTAAGCGCATGCAGCCTTGCCTGATGTGGCTTGGCTTTTTGATTGTTACGTTTATCTGACAATAATCCACCCTCAGTCAGAATCCATAATCCCACTTCAGAATGCAAGGTGGGTTGCTTTTTTTCCCAAGAGTTCTCTTCTTTTTTTTCTAAAGCTTTTGTGTGACAACTGTGTGTCAGAGGTGATGTGAAACAGAGACAAATCTGTGACGAGTGGGCTAAAATTAGAAATAAAGAAAATCGATTTTTTTGCATCAAACTGTTTCATCCAAACATGAAGACAATAATTATACAGTACATGCAGCATTTCGATGTGGCTGATGTTTGACACAAAGTGCCTCTTCTGCAGCTGATGACCAAATGGATAAAAAGAGCTTTAACCACTCTAGTGAGTTAGTAAAGGCACTGACTGCCCTCCTCAGGGCCTTGCGCTCGCTCTGTAGCCGGGCTAAAAAGCTTAGCTGAAATCCTACAAATGAGTCAGGCAGGCTCATGGAGGCACGGCTTTAGGAAATCAGGGACATTTGAGCAGTGGGACCTGTGATGGATTTTATTCTCTACATTATTAAACAAATACATTTTGACCTTTGGCTGATCATAAAATTGAACACTTGTCATATTTGTTTGGACCTGTGTTACAGGAGGCTGCATGTGTGTGTGTGTGTGTGTGTGTGTGTGTGTGTGTGTGTGTCTCTGAGAGAAACGCATAAGCAGCTACACCCTGGTCTGTCATTGCTAGCCCAGTACTTGACATTATTATTATTATTATTATTATTATTATTATTCACACTGTAAAATGAACACAGGAAAGACGGGGGGAAAATTATTATTCCATCCAGCTACAATGCTCTGCACTGTGTGTCTGTGTGTGTGTGTATATATATATATATTTTATAGTAATACGTACATATGTTTATTAGCTGCTCTTGCTTGCTTGTTTTTTTTCTTGCCTTCTGATTGTTGCTCTGAGTGTTGCTATCCCTGTGCTGTTGCAATCCTGGAATTTCCCCGTTGTGGGACTAATAAAGGCTTATCTTAAAACGTACTGTAGCTATTTCATTATGCCATTGTTTCAGATTAGCAGTTAAGAACATGCCAAACCTTTTGACTTGTACTATTTGCTTGGTATTTCAATTAATTCTTGTCAACAAATGATTCAATAGCTGCTTGCACTTTAATGATAGCAGAGTAGAGATGTTCACTGAAAGTGTTGAAAATATCTGAAAACTGTTATATGTAGATATTACAGATTTTTTTCTGTGTAATGAGTATCGTCAAAGTGTCGATTGTTTACAGAATAAATATTCTCATTAAAATGCTATTCATAACACAAGACTTAGATTGATCTTATAGTTTTTCCTGGTACTTCAAGTGAAGAAAATGAGAAGGACATTTTAGATGAGGGCACAGACCGAGATCATTGGATGAGCACTGAGAGGTCAAAAATTGGCCCAATCTCTCAACAATCTCTGAAAGCCTTGAAAAAGCTGTTTCTGTGTAAATGTTTGGGAGACCGCTGAGTGATTTTCATGGTGATCTATAGAGATCTTTGAAAGATCCTTGAGAGATCCCTGAGAGACCAGGAGCACCCTCACTGATCTCTCAGCAATCACTGCCTTCAGAGTGGAAAAATTTGGCATTCATTGAAAGATGTGCTCCTTGACTGCTCAGTGATCTCATCAATCTCCCAATGATTTCTCTGCAATCTCTCAATGATCTCCACCCCTGTGTAAAGGGGGGTTAACAAAATGTGCGTTAACAAGTAAACAGGAGAAATGTTCAATTCTAACAGGTTATACAAAAAATCTCAATGAATATTTCACTCTTAGGGGGGTTTTGTCTTTTTCCATGATCTAATAAAGAGGGACTTGTTAAAATCTATGGTAAAGATCAAACATCTCAAACATCAGCTACCTGATGATTGATGGAACCACCGATCAGCATCGTGCTACCATCAGCTCCATAGCTGATAAGACTCCAACCATCTATTGTGATGAGGCTTTAGTCACTAAAGCCTATCTCCACGCATAATCTGATTATGTGTGGAGTAACACTACGGCAAGCTTTTTGCCCCAACATTGAAACCACTGTTGTGGATTGAAAAATGTTTAACATTTTTCTGTCATAATGATACCTGTCAGGGAAGGAGGTATATTAGGGATTAAAGTGAATGTGAATAGTCATTTCTTTAAAAAACATTGTTGGATGCAAGCTAAATGGACGGAGACAAATTGTGACAGCTAGACAAATACATCACACCTTAGAAGTGGTTGCAGCCCAGGAGAAGAAGTGGCTCATTCATTAATCTCAAGGTTGATGATTCAGTTACTCTCTTCCCTGGAATTTTGATTTGATTTTTTTGATTTTGTATACTTTATTGATCCCCAGAGGGGAAATTGAGGGCATCCACCTGGATGGATGAAGCGGCCATGGTACGGCACTATCCCTTTACCATTCACACACACATTCACACCTAGGGCCACTTTAGAGTCTCCAATTAACCTAACCTGCATGTTTTTGGCCTGTGGGAGGAAACCGGAGAAATCCCGGAATAAACCTGAATGCTGAACTGCCCTTGGGCAGGATGCTAACCACAGGCTGTCTCCTTATGCATCTGTTGGCGTATGAATGCGGCTGGTAGTTCATAGAGTGGTCTGTGTGATTAGTAAAGCACTATATACAGTGGTGTGAAAAAGTGTTTGCCCACTTCCTGATTTCTCATGTTTTTGTATGTTTGTCACACTTAAATGTTTCAGATCATCAAACAAATTTAAATACTCGGCAAAGATAACATAAGTAAACACAAAATGCAGTTTTTAAATGAAAGTGTGTATTATGAAGGGAACAAAAATTCCAAAGCTACATGACCCTGTGTGAAAAAGAGATTGCCCCCAAACCTAATAACTGGTTGGGCCACCCTTAGCAGCAACAACTGCAATCAAGTGTTTGCGATAACTGGCAATGAGTCTTTTACAGCACTGTGGAGGAATTTTGGCCCACTCATCTTTGCAGAATTGTTGTAATTCAGCCACATTGGAGGGTTTTCGAGCGTGAACCGCCTTTTTATGGTCATGCCACAGTATCTCAGTCGGATTCAGGTCAGGACTTTGACTAGGCCACTCCAAAGTCTTCATTTTGTTTTTCTTAAGCCATTCAGAGGTGGACTTGCTGGTGTGTTTTGGATCATTGTCCTGCTGCAGAACCCAAGTGCGCTTCAGCATTTTCCCAAAAGTTTTGGGGATCATCAAGATGTTTTCTGGCAAAACTGAGACGAGCCTTTATGTTCTTTTTGCTCAGCCAGTGGTTTTCGTCTTGGAACTCTGCCATGCAGGCCATTTTTGCCCAGTCTCTTTCTTATGGTGGCGTCATGAACACTGACCTTAACTGAGGCAAGTGAGGCCTGCAGTTCTTTGGATGTTGTTGTGGGGTCTTTTGTGACCTCTTGGATGAGTTGTCTCCGTGCTCTTGGGGTAATTTTGGTTGGCCGGCCACTCCTGGGAAGGTTCACCACTGTTCCATGTTTTCACCATTTGTGGATAATGGCTCTCACTGTGGTTCACTGGAGTCCCAAAGCTTTAGAAAAGGCTTTATAATCTTTTCCAGACTGATAGATCTCAATTACTTTGTT
The DNA here is from genome assembly GCA_020510985.1 of Pholidichthys leucotaenia. Classification (NCBI taxonomy): domain Eukaryota; kingdom Metazoa; phylum Chordata; class Actinopteri; order Cichliformes; family Pholidichthyidae; genus Pholidichthys; species Pholidichthys leucotaenia. The sequence continues at coordinate 323,577,006 of CM035843.1, read as the reverse complement.
TCTCATTTGTTCCTGGATTTCTTTGGATCGCAGCATGATGTCTAGCGTGTGAGGATCTTTTGGTCTACTTTATTTTGTCAGGCAGGTCCTATTTAAGTGATTTTTTTGATTGAGAACAGGTGTGGCAGTAATGAGGCCTGGGTGTGGCTAGAGAAATTGAACTCAGCTTTCCAAAGATGTGATAAACCACAGTTAATTTATGTTTTAACGGGGGGAAGGGGGGGATCACTTTTTCACACAGCGCCATGTAGGTTTGGATTTTTTTTCCCCTTAATAATAAATACCTTCCTTTCAAAAACTGAATTTTGTGTTTACTTGTGTTATCTTTGTCTAATATTTTAATTTGTTTGATGATTTGAAACATGCCTCTCACCCAAAGATGCTGGGATAGACTCCAGCACCCCCCCCCCCACGTCCCGAAAAGGATTAAGCGGAAGAAGATGGATGGATGGATCTGAAACATTTAAGTGTGACAAACATACAAAAAAAAGAGAAATTAGGAAGGGGCAAACACTTTTTCACATCACTCTGTGTGTGTGTGTGTGTGTGTGTGTGTGTGTGTGTGTGTGTGTGTGTGTGTGTGTGTGTGTGTGTGTGTGTGTGTGTGTTCGACTGTGTCAAATGCAGCGCTGAGGTCCAGTAGGACCAAGACTGAAATGTTGCCACTTGGTGCATTCTGATCGTTCAACAGTATACTCCAGAGTGGACTGCTCGGGGCATTCCGCCGTATTAAGTGAGATTTCAAACCGAAGGGAGCAAACGGTCTTCATTTCAAAGGGAACTGAGAACTGAGCAGGGAAGAAGTGAACAATGGTGCATCACTTCACTGGAAGTTGACAAGATGATTACCTGTAAGCCATTGCAGCTCAAATACGAGTAAAACAAACTATTGTTGCTAATGTTATTAACAAGCTAAACTGATGTTGGTTATTGTTTATATCAACTGATAGTAATAAAAATATATTTGTATTAATATTTTATTTCAGAAGTATAAATTATCCACCATAGTATCAGTACGTGTCTATGGTTGCCGTGGTAACGGATGGAGGCGGGGGCCAATGGTTACAGGGTGTTTCAAATGGAGAAATTTTGTGAAGGGCGGTTAACTTAACTGATATTCCCTGAGAACGGAGCAGGGAGTAGGGAGTACAGTTGAAGTACACCGTGGATCGGAACATGGCTACTGTCTGTATTGGAGCGGATGTCATTAAGGACCTTAACTAGAGCTGTTTCAGTGCTGTGGTATGGCGGAAAACCTGACTGGAAGACATCAGAACAGTTATTTAGTGTCAGGAAGTTGTACAGTTGTTGAAAAAAAAGCTTTTCCTGTTATTTTACTGAGAAAGGGGAGGTTTGATACCGGCCTATAGCTGTTCATGAGCGAGGTGTCTTGGTTGCTCTTTTTTAGAAGTGGCTTGATAGCAGTTGTTTTTAGGCACTGAGGGAAGACACCTGAGTGCAGAGACATATTTATCATCTGTAGTAGATCTGAGGCCATACAATGTTTTAAACCCTGCTGGCAGAGTATCAAGGCAGCAGGCGGTGGATTTCAGGTGGCGTATGATGTCATCCAAGTTTTTATGATTGATTCAGAAAAACTGGTGTTTGTTTCTTCTCTAAGAGCTCGAGAAAGACCCGAGAGAGACTGAGGAGGACCAACTGTGATCATGTGATAACAACAAGGGAGCATGATGTACCGGCGCTAATAATGTTTAAGTAGCCCGTTAATTTTAATTCTGTGAATTGTTTGTATGCTATGTCAATGTTCTTATCTTCTCTGACACAGTGGTGAAGGAGTAGACCTCAGAAAATAATAGTTTTTAATGAACAAACAAGCATTTATTAAATACAGTAGGTACCTGGGCATCTCCCTGCAGACTGGGTCGGGCATCCGTCAAAAATTTTTAGCGATCCAAATCCAATGAGCCAGATTTGTTCCGCAATGGTCCGGGACAGGTGGGGAGCAGAACACTGACTAGAATGGGAACTATTTGCTGCAGAGACCGTATTGCAGTCGTCACGGACCACATTCCAGAGTCAGTGGAAATCCTGGGTTACACTTTGTACATTCTGCCAGTGATTGTGGTAATTTCTGGTGGTGCATTGCACATTTTCACACTTTGTGACCTTGTTGTCCAAATATCAGATCACTTTGCCAGCACATTGCACTCATAGAAGTGGCGTCTATTAAAACGGATACACAGAGCACAGCCCTATTATCAGTCCCTACTTTCGTGGCTCTTTAAAATTTGTGAGTGCCAGAAAACAAGAACACACTCCCCACTACTTTTCCATACCATGTTCACCTAATAAGGCTTATGTGAAACAGGGGCACTCCTGGAAATGATGTTCTTGTGCATTTACACTTTGTGCATGTGCATGTATACAATGGTGTGAAAAAGTGTTTGCCCCCTTCCTGAGTTCTCATTTTTTTGTATGTTTGTCACACCTAAATGTTATAGATAATCAAACAAATTTAAATATTAGACAAAGATAACACAAGTTATCAAAAACAAAACCTAACAACTGGTTGGGCCACCCTTAGCAGCAACAACTACTATCAAGCATTTGTTATATGAAAATGGGAATGAGCAATGAGCCTTTTACAGCACTGTGGAGGAATTTTGGCCCACTCATCTTTGCAGAATTGTTGCAATTCAGCCACTTTGGAGGGTTTTGAGCATGAACCGCCTTTTTAAGGTCATGCTACAGCACCTCAATTGGATTCAGGTCAGGACTATGACTAGGCCACTCCAAAGTCTTTATTTTGTTTTTCTTAAGCCATTCAGAGGTGGACTTGCTGGTGTGTTTTGTATCATTGTCCTGCTGCAGATCCCAAGTGCGCTTCAGCTTGAGGTCACGAACAGATGGTTGGATATTCTCCTTCAAGATTTTTTGGTAGACAGCAGAATTCATGGTTCCACTTACCACAAGCAAGTCTTCCAGGTCCTGAAGCAGCAAAACAGCCCCAGACCATCACACTACCACCATCATATTTTACTGTTGGTATGATGCTCCTTTTCTGAAATGCTGTGTTACTTTTACACCGGATGTAATGGGACACACACCTTCCACCTTCATGAACACTGACCTTAACTGAGGCAAGTGAGGCCTGCAGTTCTTCGGATATTGTTGTGGGGTCTTTTGTGACCTTTTGGATGAGTCATTGCTGCGCTCTTGGGGTAATTTTGGTTGGCCGGCCATTCCTGGAAAGGTTCACCACTGTTCCATGTTTTTGCCATTTGTGGATAATGGCTCTCACTGTGGTTCGCTGGAGTCCCAAACTTTAGAAATAACTTTATAACCTTTTCCAGACTGATAGATCTCGATTAGTTTGTTTCTCATTTGTTCCTGAATTTCTTTGGATCGCAGCATGATGTCTAACTTTTGATGATCTTTTGGTCTACTTCATTTTGCCAGGCAGGTCCTATTTAAGTGATTTCTTGATTGAGAACAGGTGTGACAGTAATCAGGCCTGGGTGTGGCTAGAGAAATTGAACTTAGCTTTCCAAAGATACTGTATGATAAACCACAGTTAATTCATGTTTTAACGGGGGTGGGGGGCAATCACTTTTTCACACAGGGCCATGTAGGTTTGGATTTTTTTTTTTTACCCTTAATAATAAACACCTTCATTTAAAACTGCATTTTGTGTTTACTTGTGTTATCTTTTTCTAATATTTAAATTTGTTAGATGATCTGAAACATTTAAGTGTGACAAACATACAAAAACATGAGAAATCAGGAAGGTGGCAAAGACTTTTTCACACCACTGTATTTCCTCTGCAGAAAACCGACCTGTCCTCCCAGGTAAACATGCCATTATAATAGCAAGCTGCCACAGATCATGCACATATGCCTTTTAAAGGAGAACTGATGAGCTATTCTCATTGGTTTATTGCATGTTACACACAAAATGCAGGTGCCACCACAAATTTCCCTCCTCTGTTTCATTTTTGCTGAGCACCAAGCTGGACGGCAGGAAGTTCCACTTTTATATGGTCTTTGGTATGACCCAGCCGGGATTCAAACCCTGGCCTCCCGGGTGTGGGGCGGATGCTCTACCAACTGAGCCACCACTCCGTTATGGATGCACAATCATTTTTTACCCACTGTCACAATTGCAAAACGACTTGGGGCATGCCCTGTAGTTCCATTTGTCTTAAGGTGCCTTCACACCAAATGCAAACGGGTGGCACAAATGCATACAAAGTCAATGGAAAGAGGCGAGCACACACAAAATCGCACATTTGCGCGTTCATGTCCAAGGGATAGTGCTAGCTATCTAAGATTCTGCCATCATCGGAGTAAAAGTATCAACATTGGAGAGTAAACCAGTTTGAAAATGAGAATGACACTCACCTGGAGACAGAAAGACCAGAAGCTCTTCAGCTGAATTATTTACTCACAAATTCCTGCCACGGACGTGCTAACAAGGCTAGCAGGCTAGCAACGTAAACACCCACCATCTTGTGAAGTTTTGGAGGCAGGGACAACTTTTTCAGGTGAGCCCCCTGTCGGATAATGTAAACCTAAGCATGACGTTATTTGGGGGATTTCCACAGCAGGTTGAACACTGCTGCAAAAGTTATAAAGGCAACGTCACCTGCATCTCACTCAGATGGTGAATTCATGTGTATTTGTGTATTTACATTGAGTTATAATGCCCGTTCGTGTTTGGTGTGAAGGCACCTTTATGGTGCCTGTTTCTTTGAGGTTCCAGAGGTCATTTGAGGAATGTGTTTTCATTTGAAATATGATGCATCTTCTGTTTGCTGTTTAAAGCAGTAGCATTGTTTCTTAGTTATGGCTCTGAGCATTTCTTGGCTACTGCATGCTTTTGATTATGTTTCCTTTTTAAACTACAATGTGAAAAAGATACTTCTGCAAACTATAATGATGGTAGAATATCTTAGTACATTAGACCAGGGGTGTCAAACTCATTTTAGCTCGGGGGCCACATACTGCTGAATTTAATGTCAAGTGGGCCGGACCAGTAAAATAATAGCAAAACAACCTAATGGCAGTTCCCAATTTAGTACAAAGAAGTACAAGTACATCATAAAATGTTTACATTTATTGAACCATCGATCTTTTACAAAACACGAACAACCTGAATGATGAATCTTCATCAAAGTATGAACAACCTGATTTTTTTTCTTTTCTGCTCTGTTTTGAACTGAAGCTGCTGATGAACAGTATCTTAATCACGATAAAAACAAATGCCATTTAAGGAAGCAGATATCATATTGCTGCCATCTACTGTTTAGTCCTGGAACTTGTTTGTATTTTGAACAATGACCCCGGTTACATGGTCATAAGAAACTGATAATGTCAATAATCAATTTTCTCGTGTTTACATGCAGTGAATAAACGGATTACTGGAGGGTAAACCACTTGAGTTAATGACTCCAGTTACATGGCTTTTATCGGATTATTCTGTTTACATGGCCACTTGAATAATCAGATAACTGCAGAAATCCAGTCATAACCGGTTTATTAGTAGTGTACATGTAAACATGATCATTGACCATGTTTACATGCACATGAATAAACCGTTTATGATTGGATTTCTGGAGTTTCATTCCAGATTAAGACTCTTAATCAATTTTTGGCAGGTGAAATACAGAATTATTGTCCTTTGAGACTTTTCACAAGTGCGAGAGAGCAAGTTGCAGTATTATATTCACAATTTAATCCTGAACCAAATAAAATCATTTTTAAAGCTTGAAAACTGTTTCAATCAACATTAATACCTTTAATCAATTTTTGGCAGGTGAAATAACATATTTATAAACTATAAGAGCCCTTTGAGACTGTTTGCAAGTTGGATAGAACATGTTATAATCTTCACAATTCAACCTTGAAGAACCACATCAAGTAATTTTTTGGCAGATAAAATGTTTGAATCCAAATTGGGAGCCTTAATGAATTTTTGGCAGATGAAGCATACATTTTATGGATTCTACTTACAATATATAAATATAAAAGGTAAATAATGCACAAACACTAGTATTCATGGGAAAGAAAAGCTTTATTGACTTTTACATCGTTATACACAGATTTTGTTAATGTCAGCAGACTTTTCTTAACATATAAGGAAAAACATTAAAAGCTGCTACAGGATAAAATGTCATATCTGATTATTCTAAGACAAAACTCATGGAGCTAAAATTATGACTAATCTCTCACCATATTCAATATTCACAGACATACCTTTGCTAATTGCATGGACAAAAAGTTAGGTCTGCTTTGCTCAAAAGCAGCTGTCGGCCTCAGAATCAGGAGAGAAACGACTTTAGCTGAGCGAGGTGCACTCCCGCAGTGAGCCGATCAGTTTCTGGTGGCGCCATCACTTTTTGGCACGACACCGCAGCTTCTCTTGTTTTGAACATGTTCAGAAAATGGTGTGACAAAAAGAACTGGTTCCGACTGTAAAAACATCCAGCAAAAGGCAGCGAACTGACGCCTCCACCACCCCCCAACCCGCCAAGCTGCGATTAAATACAGTAAATACCGTGACATTTCAGTGTGTGCTGGATCCAGCATCCATAAAAAAAGACTTGGTGCATATTTTTAGTGATGGGCGAGAAGGGATAGTAACAGAGGCAGGTGGGAAAAGTTTACCTTGGAGTCTTTCTGGAAGAAATCCTTGTCCTGACCTGCTGCATAACAGACTCTCTCAGTGTAAATTAGGGGTCACTTTTGTATCTGCTACTCTTGTGCGACCCCAAATGTCAAACGTACGGCCCACAGGCCAAAACCGGCCACCAGAGAGTCCAAACCGGCCTGCGGGTCCATACGTTTGACACCCCTGCATTAGATTGTTTTGTTTTTTCTGAAAATCATCACTTACATCTCCCAAAACAACACGTCATCATTTACAATGGTGTCTTGCAATTTTAATTTGTTTCTTTGTGTTTAATGTAATCACAAGGACATTGACCAATCATAGCACTTGTTCACGTTAAGTGAATTTTAACCTGGTGTGTGTGTGTGTGTGTGTGTGTGTGTATACGTCAAATAGGTTCGTTTTGTCTTCTTTTAATGATTTATCTTTTGTTCATATGAAAGACAAAAAATAAAATAGATTTTTTCTTTCAAAAAGAAAGAAAAAATCTTGTTCTGCCTTTTCTTTTTTCAAAGAGAAAAGGCAGAACAAGAAACATTAAAATCAGCAATATCAGATCACTGCAAAAGAAATAATCACATCATGGACTGGGACAACACAAAAATTATTGGATCGGAGAGCAACAGACACAAACGCTGGATCAAGGAGGCCATAGAGATCAGGAAGCGGGGAAAAGACACCATGAACCGAGATGAGGGAGCCTTTATGCTTTCCCACACCTGGGACCACATTCTCCAGAGACCATCTGACGGCGGGAGGCGGGGCCAGATCGGTGGATCCGACAGATCTGCTGAGCTGGCCCCGCCTACGAAAATCAGCTGATAAATGTCACCTGGCGGCAATCAGCTGACTCTTCTGACGAAGGCTGCAGTGCAGTTGAAACATGTAAAGAAGGTAAAGACATCTTTCTATTTTATTTTTTGTCTTTCATATGAACAAAAGATAAATGTGTGTGTGTGTGTGTGTGTGTGTTTCCATCAACTTTCATTGTTTCTTGCTCTGATTTGTTTTATTCTAAAGCCAGCAGTCAGATCAGAATAAGATAAGATAAGATAAGCCTTTATTAGTCCCACAATGGGGAAATTCCAGGATTGCAACAGCACAGGGATAGCAACACTCAGAGCAACAATCAGAAGGCAAGAGAAAAACAAGAGCAGCGAGTATACATATGTACATATAAATATAAATATATATATATAGACACAGTGCGGAGCATTGTAGCTAGATGGAATAAATATATGAGTATATAAACTAGAAATGAATAAAAGAATGATGATCCGTGCAGATGAGCGAGTATTGATTTGGACAGTAGAGTAAAATGTGAACAATATTGTTAGTTCTAGTAGTAGGAATGGGCATATAACTGAAGAGAGTGTGACTGCAAGTCAGTACCTAAATGTGACGTCATGGGTCCATTGTCTTGGGTGCATGAGGGCAGTTAGCCTGTAGAAGTAATCTGTCTGTGGTGATTTACATCTGCGTCTGGTCATAGACTTTTCATTATAAGGTCACGATTGGATGAAAGCTGATCAGCATTCAGATTTATTTGGAGTTTGTGTATTTACTGTAAATTAATTAAAGTGCAGGGATTTTTGAATATCACATAATTGAGAGTTTTACAAGTTCTTTACATTGAAATTGTCACCTTTTTTGATATTTTGACAAGCAAACACAAGATGTTTAATGCAGATAAGCAATACTTTAACTGATTTTACATGGTCATCCAAGTTCTTCACACCTTTTCCACTCAGAATTGTAGAGGCTTTTCCCACATGTATAGCCTCTTTCTATTTCCTGCACCACATTTAAATGGGATTCACATCTGGGCTTTGACAAAGCCATTCCTTGACCCTCTATTTCTTTTATTTGACCTGGATTTGTTAGTGCGCTTAGGATCATTTTTCTACTGAAAGGCCTTCATTCAATTTAATTTCAAACTGTAGACAGATGGCTTCCATTATTTCCTTGCTACAATGCAGAGTGTAGACTGAAGCAATGCCTGAAATGGCACTGATTTCAAAAGAGCAAAACAATCACAAACATTTCTGATTTTGCTTCTGTTTGATTCAGCTTCTCCTGAATAATATTTATAATATGCTCTAAATATGTCTACTATGATTATCCCTGTCTAAATTAGCTTTAGTAGGTCACATGACCCATGGGTGGTTATTGGTAAAACCCCTGCCAGCTGATTGCCATCAGGGGCCATATGAATAGACGTGGAACCTAATTTGTAAAGCTTCTTCACAAAATGAGGCCTGACAAATGTTTATGCCACTTCCCATGCAAGAGTTGGTATTTATTTCATGAAAAAGTGATGGAATAGAAACTGTGACCAAGAGAAATCTGGCAGCACCAACGGAGAGTTTGAGAACTGAAGCAGACTCTTTAAAACCAAAAACATGTAGGTTTAGGGCGCTCGCGCACGCAGCGACCAGCAGCCGGTGGCTTGTCACCAGACTGCAAACCAAATCTACCTACGGGTACAAATAAGTAACAAAAAAAAAAAAAAAAAAAAAAAAACTAAGTTTGAAGAATCATTACATGATACTACATGAAGTTTTGCACTTTGCATCTAGAATTGCTTCATCATAAATACTGGTAGTTTGTACTGTTTGCTTCATGATCGTCCTGACAAACACATTAGGAACACGTCAGATGCTGTATAAGGGCCTCTTTACACAGCACGGAGATCGTTGAGAGATCGAGCCAATTTATCTTTGGGATTGTATGGGAGAGCCTTGTGTTGTTCTGGACTGAGTCAAAACTTTGAAGATACCATGGCGACTATGGAGATCATTGAACATCATTGACAGGTCAAAAACTGGCCAGATCTTTCAACAATCTCTCAATGATCTCCACCCCTGTGTATAGGGGGTATAAACCAACTGAAGATAAAATGACCTCAGTGTCTCATGACTGCAGTCTCACCTTTAAACCCCATCAAAGGTTAAAGGTGCACAGACCCATGGTCAGTAATACCCCCTTTACACAAGGGTGGAGATTGTTGAGTGATGACAGAATGGGCGGATCTCCAAATAATCTTTCAGTTATTTGTCAGTGATCGCCAGGCTCTCTCACTGATCTCTCAATAATCTTCAGTGAGCTCCACTGTCTTCAAAGTGTTGACTCAGTCCAAAGCAATCTCTCAACCATCACCAAAGGGAAGCAAAGAGAAGCTTGGGAGCGATCACACTGACAAAGGTTCCATACTTTAGGGATCAAACCTCAGTCAGCACAGAACCGCCACTACAGTGAGAGTAGGCCCTTAATTGAAAGACTGCAGGAGATTGCTGAGAGATTATTGGGAGATTGATGAGATTGTTGAGTGTTCCTTGGGAGTTTGTTGAGAGATCGCTTTCCTTTGATGAGACTGAGAGATTGTTTTGGACTGAGTCAAAACTTTGAGGAGTCCGTGGCAGCCATGGAAGATCATTGAGAGATTATCAAGAGATCATGGCAATTGCTGAGACATCATTCAGAGATCATTGAGAGATCTAGCCATTTTTTCATCTTTCATTGTTGTCTCAGCAATCTCAATCTCTGTGTAAAGATAAGATAAGATAAGATAAGCCTTTATTAGTCCCACAACGGGGAAATTCCAGGATTGCAACAGCACAGGGATAGCAACACTCAGAGCAACAATCAGAAGGCAAGAAAAAAAAAAAAAAAACAAGCAAGCAAGAGCAGCTAATATACATATGTACATATTACTATAAAATATATATATACACACACACAGACACACAGTGCAGAGCATTGTAGCTGGATGGAATAAATATATGAATATATGAACACACAGTGCAGAGCATTGTAGCTAGATGGAATAAATATGTAAATATATAAACACCCACAGTATGGAGCATTGCAGCTAGGTGGAATAAATATGCAAGTATATAAACACACACAGTGCGGAGCAATGTAGCTAGATGGAATAATATGTAGATATATAAAAACACAGTGCGGAGCATTGTAGCTAGATGGAATAAATATATAGATATATAAATATAAACACACCCAGTGCAGAGCATTGTAGCTAGATGGAATAAATATGTAAATATATAAACACACACAGTGCAGAGCATTGTTGCTAGGTGGGATGAAACAGCATAACCGTCTATTTAGTTATCCTACATGGTATGATTATGTGCCCATACATATTCTCACCCTCCATAGCGACCGGTATGTTCCTAGTTGTATGCCGGAGAGGACCATTGTGTAAGTCTATTGCATCTTTTGCATTCAAAAAAAACTATTAGTTTGTTACGTCTTTTTGCTATCTCTGCGAGCAGCCCTGCTTAGGTTGTACAGTCTGACAGCCGTTGGTAGGAAGGACCTACGAAACCTCTCGGTTGTGCACCTGGGATGATGTAGTCTGCTGCTAAATGAGCTCCTCAGTGCATCCAGTATGTCCTGCATAGGGTGGAACTCGGACTCCAGCAGAGATGACAGTTTAGCCACCGTCCTTCTCTCTCCTATCTCCTCCATCGGATCAAGGCGTTGCCCCAGGACAGAGCTAGCTTTCTTAATCAGTTTGTTCAGTCTCTTCCTATCGGCTGCAGTAATGCCACTGCCCCAGCAGACCACTCCAAAAGTGATGGCTGATGCCACCACCGTGTCATAGAATGACTTCAGCAGCGCCCCTTGTACACCAAAAGACCTGAGTCTCCTCAGCAGGAACAGCCTGCGCTGTCCCTTCTTGTAGAGTGCGTCAGTATTGTGTGACCAGTCTAGTTTATTGTTCAGATGAATACCCAGGTACTTGTAGGATGTCACCATCTCGATGTCTGTTCCCTGTATATTTACTGGTGCTGTGAGGGGCTGCCCATGCCTGCGGCAGTCCACCACCAGCTCCTTAGTTTTCCTCGCGTTGATCTGGAGGCAGTTCTGATGGCACCAGTCCACAAAGTCCTGGATAAGCCCTCTGTACTCAGCTTCATCTCCGCTGGAGATGAGACCAACGATCGCAGAGTCATCAGAGAACTTCTGTAGATGGCAATGTGTTGTGTTGTGTGAGAAGTCCGCAGTATAAAGAGTGAACAGGAAGGGAGCCAGGGAGCCAGCACCGTTCCCTGGGGGGCCCCCGTGCTACTGATGATCGTGTCGGAAACACAGTCCCGGGTTCTCACAAACTGAGGCCGGTTCGTGAGGTAGTCCAGGATCCATGATGACAGGTGCTGGTCCACCCCTGCGCGCAGCAGCTTGTCCTTCAGGATCATCGGTTGGATGGTGTTGAAAGCACTGGAGAAGTCAAAGAACATGATCCTCACCATATTCCCGGGCTTCTCCAGGTGGGACAGAGAACGGTGAAGGAGGAAGATCACCGCATCCTCCACCCCAATGCCATGCTGGTAGGCGAACTGGAGTGGATCCATCGCTGGTTCCACCAGGGGGCGGAGATGAGCAAGGAGCAGTCTCTCCAGGGTCTTCATCAAGTGGGACGTCAAGGCCACCGGTCTGAAGCTGTTCAGGTCTTTGGGGTGGGAAGTTTTTGGTACAGGTACCACACAAGATGTTTTCCACAGCTGTGGTACCCTCCCCAGTTTCAGGCTCATGTTGAAGATATACGTCACAATCCCACACAGCTGGTCTGCACAGGACTTGAGGAGCTTTGCGCTGATGCCGTCCGGTCCCGACGCCTTCCTCGCCTTGATCTTCCTCAGCTCCGTCCTCACCTGGGTCTTGGTCAGGGTCAGGATGGGGGGCTGTGTGTTGGGAGTGGGGGGGGTGTCGGTGGAGTGGGGAGTGGGTAGCAGGACTTGATTTCTTAGAGGCAGCAGTGGTTGTTGTGCAGACAGGGGGGAGGGCGGTTGGTCAAATCTATTGAAAAACAGATTCAGGTTGTTCGCCCACTCCCTGCCCCCCGTGGCCTGGGGGGAGGTATTCTGGAGCCCCGAGATGGTTTTGAGGTTTCTCCAGACCCCGCTGATGTCGCTCTGTTGCAGCTTGTCCTCCATCTTCTTCCTGAAGCTGTCCTTGCCTTCTAAAGGAGGTAGAAGAGCACTGAAAACCTCTCACATGCTCAGCAACCTCTTTGGTTGTCCAAAAAACTCTCAATGATCTTTCTAGGATCTTTCAAAGATCTCTGTTGATCACCATGAAAGTTGCCAAAAAATTTCAAAACATTTTTTGATCTCCCAAACATTTAAACAGAATTGGTGTTTTTCAGGCTTTTGGAGATCATTGAGAGATCGGGCCAATTTTTGCCCTCTCAGTGGTCACTCAGTGATCTCCATGCTGTGTAAAGGGACTCTTATGAAGTGCTTAAGTCCAGGGTGATGACGTGGCCTGGAGGTATGTGTAGTACACGATGAGGCAGTGTAGCAATTTTGACAAAATTCTCTTCAATTTAAGCACGCTAATTGGAATTGTGTTCTTCCTCTCATTAACTGAGCAAGCTAATCCATTATCATTTTTGTTCATCATATTTGGGTGGTAGAGGATCTGGAGCCTATCCCAGCTTCTTCCAACAGGCTGGATATCCACTGGACATATTAACAGTCCATGGCAGTGACTGACGATATGTCTGACCAACGCAGAGAGACAACCTCTGGCTCTCACAATCATACCTGCATCCCATTTAATACCAGTTCATCTCATACGTATGTCTTTGGACTGTGGCAGTGAAGCCACGCTGACTCAGGGACTACATGTGAACTCCACTTAGGAGGCCCTGGGTCGGCTGGTAGATGGAGTCATGGGCAGCACTTTGTCACTGTAAGACCAGAGTCCTAACAACTACACCGATCAGCCACCTAAAGTTAACATCCAAGAAAATTGCACCTTTATGCAGGACAGAGGATCGGTCACTTCTGAAAATATCTTCTATATGCAACTGAACTGAAATAAAAGTTGAACATACTGTATGTTTTTCCTGGGATGAAGGACACCTCTCCTCCTCATGATCATCATTACAGCTTATTTCAATCTGTTCAGCCTCTGTCAACATATTCATAGTCCTGTGGAACGTAATCCAGATGCAGCAGCACATGATTGGATGGTCTCATTATTATATGCACATCAGTGGTTTGCATTTGCATACTTTTCATGGGACTGGTGTGCTCCATTTATTGACATGAAACTTCAGCTCTATCAGACCAGTTTATATCCTTAATCTTTAAGCAAAGAGGATTTGCTTTGCACATATGTCAACTACTCCAACTGGATGTTCTTCTGTATTGACCTGACATATTTTGGTCTGAAAATGGTCTGAAAGCATTTGGACATATATGATAAATGCAGTTTTCTTGGTGTGTACGTTCAGAAAACTCTTACACATAATCTACAGCAGTCTCTTTAATAGAGTGGTTATCATAGGTTTTAAGGGATTTATGGTGTATAAATGATAGATGGAGATGCAGTAGACTTACATCATCCAAGGTCATGTTGTTGAGCAGGAACTTCTAGACCATGATAAACAACATAAAATAAACATACACCAAACTAGTGATCTCAAACTTACTGTGAAGCAGTAACTAAAGAGAAGTTTCTTAACGCTTAGATTATTTATGTGCAGAAAACTGTTCACAGCACAGCACTCGGCAGCAAATACTACTACTACTACTTATCACAGTAGGTACACTCAGCCTTGAGAAGGTAATTAACACTAGCATTCAGTTTACACCTGGGATTAGGGCCGTGTGATATGATGATACGTATATTGTTATCGTTAAATGAGATTACTTATATCGGGATATGAAATTTTGGTCATGTCACACAGCCCTACCTGGGATTATCATGCAGTCTCAGCCTGGGTATCGTTGTGGATAAAGAAAAAACAATACCCTCCGAAACTGCAAGTCACAAGGCAAATATATAGCACTAATACCATAAAAAAGTAAAAAAAATTACAACCATTAGTCAATATAGATACAGGGCATAACATATTGTGTCGCACAGCCACCTGTTAAGCTACATTTCCACACCTGTGAAGTACCAGGCCTGTTTTCTCCCTGGCTGTAACCGTAGTCAGTAAACGTTGCTCTGTGATGAATATGCATTTAGCAGAAAGGCAGCAAGCTTTATCTATGAACTTTAAACGACTCCTGAGAAACTGGAAGGGCTTTGCAGGTTAATTTAGATAAAACAGGGTTGTTGTAAATTGTGCAGTAATTGTGTATTTTCCCCACAAGTGTGGGGTAGAACGCACAAGTGCTATGTTATGCTCGAGAACATAACATTATTCCTGATGTGCTGGTGTTTAGTCTGCCTCAGTGTAGTCATAACTAGAATTTTACATGACTTTTTTTTCTTTGCACTAATTGCTTCCAGATGTTGTCAGAAAGGGCAATCTATATTATATTTGAATTATTTTAAAATGTCTAGATCTGTTTAAAAGGGACTAGAGAGGGTCACATTTAATGCTTTCTTAATGTAAAACTCCACTGTAAATATTTTTGCCCCATTGCTTTTATTATTCCAGCATACCATAATGATACTGTATGTTCGGCAGTTTATTCCCTCTGTCTACTTTGTATCTACGTTTCTTTTCCTTTTCACTTTGCGTGTATCCCTGCCTTTGAAATAATGTTTATAGTGTGTCTGGTGTGCTTTCGGCCCGCTCTGAAGACGTATAGTTAGCATGCACTCCATCGCAGCTCACTGTAATTGCTAAAATAATTATGTGTTCCAACATTTAGTTTTATGTCTGCGGCTGGTGAATTTGAACTGTATGGGCTTGTTATAAAGGCAGAAAAATCAAAAGTAATTTTCCAGGTCTGTGGTTTCTAAGTAGGCTACACAGCAGTGACTCATGTTACTGCGCAAGCTAGCAGATGTAACCGCCAACTGGCTCACTTACCAACAGGGCTGTCTATGTGCACCACAGGACAGAGAAAAGACCACCCATGGGCTCAATTCAGGCTTTTTCTTAAATGCCATTTGACATTATTGAGGTAGTTTATATCATGTAATATTCAAATGGCTGATTGTGCTGAGGAAAATGAATTACTTGCTTTTACTTTATAGATTTACTTTGCAGATAAAAACAAACCCTCAAGCATGAATTTAGAGTTTGGATCTTAACAAATAACAGCTCAGTTTGAAATAGATCACATTTGCGTACAGCTTCCTGTTGACTCACGCACACAACACATGCCTTTATGGAACAGCAAAATGACAACTGGTGAGAAAGATTTTGAAAGCTTAAACCATATTCAGATCCAATAAACTGCAAATTTGTGAATGTTATTTGATTATTTTTTTTTTCCTAATGGTATCACTTTTAATCATGATTAATCACATTTCAATGACAGGGCAGCTTGCTTCTTCTGAATCACATCTGTCATAAACCTCCGTGCGTCATAGCTCGGCGCACGGGAGAGGGAATGAAAACCCAAGAGCGAGAGTAGATGGTGCACGTTTATTAATAACACAAAGGAAATAACCAGTCCAGATATCACAGAGTACAGTTCAAGTCAACCACAGTAATACGGGGAGATGTCAATGACAGAGTTGGCCACCAAACAAGCAGGGTGCTGCTCAGCGCATGAAATAGGAAAGGTGAACGCCTAGTGCTGCGGGACTGCTAAGGGATAGAGACGCGGAGGCTGCCGCGAACACCCAGGGATTGATCATCTGGCGATGTCGGGCTGAGTAAGTGAAGGGAGTGGAACGTCATTCACAGAGAGGTTGCTGCCACGAACGAGGGTGAATGCCCCGACAATCTCGCTCCTCTGGCGCGGCAAACGTATACTCCAGAAGCTAACGAGGAAAGAGTGCCGGTGTGAAAATGCGTGGGCAGAACTGATTGGCATCTGGTGTGTGAGAGCGTGTGTGAATGAGAGTGAATGGAGCGTGCGCTTGTGTGAGTGTGCATGTGGGTGTGTGTATGTGTGCGCACCCGTGACAGTGCAGCTGACGGAGCTTGACAGGAGGAGGGGGCGTGCCCGAGCTGTCAGGAGGAAACGAGGTCAAAGCATAACGGTGAGTCAGAATCGGGTTTGGCCTCCAAACCCGGATTCATGACATCACACTAATAAGTGTCTTAGTGCATTTAATCTAGGGCTGCAACAATTACTCAAATAATTCTAATAATTCGGTTACAAAAAATTTTCGATCCAAAATTTATGCGTCAACGTGTCGTTTAATGTAGCACTTCCGATCTACATGACGTTCTTCCAGTCACACTCCCAAAACAAAACACAGATTTGTTTAATGGGGCCATGGCAAAGTGGCATAGTGACGGGTCGGCAAAGAGGAAGAAAACTTAAAAAAATGACAAAAGTATCTCAAGTCTGGAATCATTTCAACCTCATATTGAAAGAAAGCATTGCGCAGTGTGTATATGGTAAAGCTGAGCGGCGAGCTAGCATGCTACAACGTCGGATGTTACAGTGTCTTGGCAGAAAGCATCCCACATCCACTGTTGCCAACTCCTCAGTAAGGAAAGTAGCTGTTGGCTGTCCTAAAAGTCGGCAAAAGTCGATAAATGACATCATCACCTATTTTGCATAATTCGTCATTTGCATGTAATTGTAATGGACGCTGTAGTAGAGAAGAATAATGTCACGGGAGAGACAAAAAGTGAGAGAAAAACACCCTAAATATGTTTAGAACTACAAATGAGCTTTCTTCTGTTGATTCTTGGTTTGTTTGTTTTAATTTTGCCATTTAAATGTGGGTGTTTATATATTTACATATTTATTCCATCTAGCTACAATGCTCTGCACTGTGTGTTCATATATTCATATATTTATTCCATCCAGCTACAATGCTCTGCACTGTGTGTCTGTGTGTGTGTGTATATATATATATTTTATAGTAATACGTACATATGTTTATTAGCTGCTCTTGCTTGCTTGTTTTTTTTTTTTTTTCTTGCCTTCTGATTGTTGCTCTGAGTGTTGCTATCCCTGTGCTGTTGCAATCCTGGAATTTCCCCGTTGTGGGACTAATAAAGGCTTATCTTATCTTATCTTATCTTATCTTAAATAGGCCATCACTAACTGAGAGTGAAGAAACATTTGCATCCCACTCTGTAAAACAGGGCAGGTTTAGCCGGGGGGTGGGGGGGTGGGGGTGCGCGCATGCGTAATTGATTTGCAATCTGGACCCGAGTGGTGTGGATCTCCTCTCCTCTCTGACTGCTGCACAGTGTTGTGTTGCTAGATATACAATAGTTTTAGGGGCTATACAATATACGATCAAACTTTTTAAAAAGGCCAAATATACGATAGTTTTGGCATTTCCATGCACACCCCCACCTCCAAAAAAAAAAAAGAAGTTTTGATTTACATGAACACCCACACATCACCAGAAAGTGAAGCTTGCTCTTAACCGATCTGATCAACTCATACCTGTGTTGGCTGGCTCCGCCTCCCCGTCTGCCACTGCCAGTCAGTCACATCAGCAGCACTCAGCTCATGTTTCTTTACTGTACGAGCACCGCAACAAACATAAAAAGTGAACATGAGTTTGGACTCCGAGGGAAAAAAGAAAAGAGTCCGGCAGCACTGACACAGACGCTGGTAAGAAAAAAAGCAACCTACCGGGGCGGTCACAGCAGCTTTATCACCCTGCCCTGCCTTGGCGTTATACTGTTCCACGTACATTTAAGGGATGGCTTCAACCTGTTGCTGGGAAGAAGGCGAAAGCACTTGGCCGCGACTGCAGCATTCAATTGGTATCAGACACTGCAGTTCTGAAAAAACTATTCATTTATTGTAACTGCAACGCTGCTGCTGCACGAGGCTACAGTGAGGCTGACCGAGACTGCCTGTGATGACTTTGGGATGGGAAAGGGACAGGAGAGCCTCGCGGTACCACCCACTGCTTGTTGAGGATGATGACTGCAGAGCAATCGCACGCTTTCACGTCAGTGTCCGAAACACCAGAAAAGTCTTTGATAACACCAGGAAAAGCCGTTAGATTTGTCGCTAGTCGCGTTTGACAAAAAAAGTCATCTGGGGGGGGCTGAAAAAAACGCCGGATTTAACGACAAAAGCGCCCAAGCTCCCCATTCACACCTGAGACCTTGTAACACTTATGAGTCACATGATACCGGGGAGGGAATTGGGCACAATTTGGACATTTTCACTTAGGGGTGTACTCATTTTTGTTGCCAGTGGTTTAGTCATTAAAGGTTGTGTGTTGAGTTATTTTGAGGGGACAGCAAATTTACACTGTTATACAAGCTGTACACTGATCACTTCACATTGTATCTAAGTGTCATATCTTCAGTGTTGTCCCATGAAAAGATATAATAAAATATTTACAAAAATGTGAGGGATGTACTCACTTTTGTGAGATACTGTATTAACTCTCTTTCAGAAATGAAGCATGAAAGACCATTATTTTATTGTTAACAGTTAACATTTTAAAGTTTGACACATTGTCTACAATATATACTTTAGGTAGCTAAACAATTCTGCAGTTGCCAGCAACTAGTATATGAAACTATAACTGAGCAAAATGCTAAAATAACTAACAAGACATTTTAAACACTGCTCAAAACTGATACTGATAAAATGTTTCATAAATATTTGCTAAAAAATGAGAGAACAAAAGGATTTTAAGCCATGACATAGATAAAATATTTACATCAACAGTGACATTCATTTGTACTCACTGCCAATGAAAATGCAACACACCAGAAAAGTTTGATATTTTTACTAATTTTTATGGAAATTGTCACTTAAAGGATGCAAATTATTTTTAGACTCCTTCAAAATAATATCAGAGATCGACAAGTGAAAATCTGTGTGTGATTTTTTTTAAATTGAACAAAACATGAAGCTCCCTGACTTTCTAAAATCACAACAAAACATGTCTCTTAAAAACAAGGTTTAATATGGAATATGGCTTCCATTTGCATTAATGCAGGCAGTAATATGTTTTGTCTAGTGTTGTCCTGGGGGATATTTAACCACTCCTCCTGCAAAGCCACGACCAGTTCCTGTCTGTTCTGCAGCGCCGGCACTCTGGCTGAAACATGTCACTCAAGCTGATCCCACAAGTGTTAAATGGGGGACGAATCTGGAGAAGAAGAAGGCCAAGGAAGGACATCAAAGTTCTGTTGCTGCAGGCACTCCCTGGTGACTTTGGCAGCATGTGGACGAGCATTGTCCTGCTGAAACACAGCCACGTCATAGTGCAATGCATTTTTGCTCATCTTTATGTAGGGTAGATGACCACTTCTTAAAATCACCCATTTTTGACATTTGAGTACCCAAAACAAACAATGAGCTCAAAAAGACTGTAGAGCCGGAGCTCAAAGGCAGTGAGTTGTGACAGTGAGTACAGCCACTGAAAATGAGTTCTAGACATATTTTGAGTCATACAAACACTATTACTCAAGCTCAGATAGGATGGACCCAAAAATATTTATACAAAAATTGTGTTGTATTTTCTTTGGCAGTGAGTATATACAGTACATTGAACATCTCGAACATCTCATGCTAGTCCTACCCAGAGGTTGCGTTAACTGAAAATTGTCATTGAGAGATTTTGTTCAGCAGTGACAGAAAAATGTGAAGGCAGTCTGTCATTTTGACAGATGATACTGAGGGTGATCTATTGTAACATGTACTTGTTCCAGTGTGTTCACTTCATAGCACATAATAAATAGCAATTGTCAAATATTGTCTTGCCTTCTATTTTAGTAAAAGTACTCTTTATGACTGTTCACATTTCTCCATCTATGTGCAGCTACTACACACAGCCTCCACTATGCTACAACTGCAAAAATGTCAAAGCAGCAACAACAACAGAGTATAAATTTTTAAAAGGAGCAGGAGAGAGTGGAGTTAGTATGTTGCGTTTTTCGTGTTTTTGGTCACACAAGTCAATATCATTCTCAAAATCTGGAAAGATTACGTTCAGCTCAGCGAGGTTCTGCTTCAGAGTCTCCTGTCTTGTTGCTGGTATGTATGTCATCCTCTTTTCATGCAGAGGTCTGAATGGTTGACCATTTTTTCAAAAGCAATATCAAGCGAACAGCCTCTCAGGCCTTTGCAAAAAGCCATTTTACCTGACCACTTGTCAAGGGAGGGGGATGGCTGTGGCCAATGTGAGTCTGAAGGGTAATTTACAAGGAGGGTCTTTCAGGTAGGTAATTCAAGCATCCACCTTGTTTTACCACCTCCTTTTCATCCTTGACGTGCCATGCATGCAAATGCTGCCCTGTTGTAGGACACTGTGTCCCAACTAACTTATTCTTGACTAACTGAGTAAAAGTGATTGAAGTGATCCTCAAGGTGCTGTGAAAAACACTGTACACCACAAGTGTGAACATTTCACGAGAGAAGCTGTCTCTCTCTACTGCACTGTCTCTCTCTTGACTGTCTGTCACAGCCGAATGCCTTCAGCTATGGCTCTTTCAAGTCTGCTCCACTTGCGACCACTCCAATTCAATTACCAGCAGGCTCCCTATGATGAGCTTGAAAATGAGTCATGATTACCAGTTTCAGGGTGTTTAGCAGCATCCTGGACAGCTGATGGCGGAAGCCCTGAAACTTATCCTTTCATTTCCTATAACATTTAAACTTAAATTTTAAGACTCCTGGTAAAACTTCAGTAACAATTCACTGATATTGCTTTAATTACCGACATGATATTGGGACATTTTTAAATGGTGAATCTTAAATAATGAGTATTTTTTCTTCTTTTTTGTTAAATACTGCAGAAATGATTAGCCTCAGCTGTTATTTTTGTTGAGTGCTGAGTAGTAAGGGCTATACAGTTTAACTGAACAAATAAGCATGGTCAACATTACACCTGCCAGAATGCTAAAGTTAGATTTAAGCAATATTACATGAGAGGGAGTACAGTATCAATGAATATAGTAACTGCAGGTGTGATATGTCTAATGCACACCCGCAGTTACTATATTCATTGATACCATAATGACCTCGAGTGTAACATTGCTTTTGTACAACAGTTTCGGCAAGCACAATTCATTAAATTACAGCAATACCAGACAAAATACAATGATTTGTTTGTTTAACCAGTTATTTTGCACAGCTGAGAAAAAATAGTCCCTTCTAAATGTAGCCAGTAACTGTTGCTAAACATCTCATCAGCATGAAGACATCTATTGTCATTTCACACACATGGAAACAAATTAAATACTGTCAAGTGCAAAAGTCATTGTTTATAAAACATACCTGCTGAGTTGGTACTGCAGAAGATCCAAGATCCGATACGTGGAGCACAACACCGCTAGCTAGCCGATGGCTAGTAGTTAGCATGCTAGTGATTTCTTTGGCACACTTCGCTCACCTTTCTTGACATTTTCAGATGAAACAAAGAGTCCATCACCACAAAAGTATTGTGGTTTTACTGTGTTATCCTTGTTTTTGCTTTTTACCAGATTGTCCAGGTCAGCTGATGAAATTCTTGCACACTGGGAGGTTCCCATGGAAATTGCCTGGCTTCTTCCCTTCTCCTCCTCCTCTTCTGATGACCATTCATAACTTAGCTCAAATGTTATATTCAGAAAAATGTCCATCCTTTTTACATATTCCATTAATATTGCCTTAAAGTGCCGACCAGGAATCGACAGTAAATAACAGTTAGTAATTAACGGTTACTAGAACACCTTTGAAGCGGCGTGATACATGTCCAGTGAAGTTGGAGTGCAATTATCGTGGAGTTTAGTAACTCCTGGAATCCGTATTGTCCAATCAAATTGCTCAGTTGGAGCTAACTGTTGTATAATTAAACTTAAAGTTCAGGTAGGCAGCACTTTAAAGGACACATATTATGCAAAATTATGTTTTTTTTAATGGGTTTCGGCCTTCCACCCAATATGGCCATAGGTCACATGTGAACCACTGAAATATTACAGCGGGTGGTGCATTCTGATTGCCCAACACAGTGGACTTTATAGGGTATTCAGCTATTTGAAGTGAGATTCCAAACCCTAGGATGCAAACTGTGCCTGGTTCAAAGGGAACTGACATCTGAGGAGGGAAGTGAGCAATGGTTTATCACTTCATTGGAAGTAGACAAGAAGATTGCACAAGTCACTGCACTTCACATATGAGTGAAACAATTATTGTTAATGTTATTAGCAAGCTAAACTAACATTGGCTGTTATTCATATTAATATATATCAGTAAAAATATTCATACTGATGTTTTACTTCAGTAGTTATAAAATGTTCACAGCAGTAACACATACCCAAGGTTACCACAGTAACGCATGGAGAATCGAGGCGATGTTGTAGGGTGTTTCAGGTGGAGACATTTTGTTGAAAGAAGTTCCCTTAACTGATATTCCCTGAGCATGGAGTAGTAAGCACTTTAGAAGTACACTGTGGATTGATGGGTGAATTGATGCCTTAGCTAAAACTTAAGTATTGTAGTGTTTAAGAATGAGCATGAGCTTGTTTCCTTTTCATTATTTGATCTATAAGCACATCTAAAAGAAACATTTTTTTGTTGTTTTGGCCAGTTGTCATTTCCTGTAAATAAATGCAGATATTTTGACCCTGAATTTGTGTGTTGTTTTCAGTAGGTTAAAGAATAAAACAAAATTGTTCATATTACTCAAACACATACATATAAATAGTAAAACCAGATGAAGTCATAATTTTGCAGTGTTCCCTTTGCTTGCTTCATTTTTGTTCCAGAGCTGTATGTATGTGCTGTGAAAAAATATTTGCCCCCTTCCTGATTTCTTATATTTTTGCATACTGTATTTGCTACACTTAAATGTTTCAGATCATCAAATATATTTTGCCTAAGCGGCAACAACTACATTCTAGTGTTTGCAGTAACTGTTGAGGAATGTTTGGCCCACTGTTCTTTATAGAATTGTTTAAATTTAGCCACACTGGAGGGCTTGAGCTTGAGGTCATAAGCAGATGGCTGGACATTCTCCTTCAGGATTTTCTAGTAGAGAACCGAATTTATGGTTCCATCAATTACAGTAAGTCATCCAGGTCCTGAAGCAGCAAAGCAGCTCCAGATCATCACACTACCACCACCGTGTTTGACTGTTGGGATGATGTTCTTTTTAAGAAATGCTGTGTTATTTTTACACCAGATGTAACGGGATGAACTCCTCATAAAAAGTTCAACTTTTGTCTCATCAGTCCACAGAATATTTTCCCAAACATTTTGGGGATGATTAAGATGTTTTTGGCAAATGTGAGACAAGCCTTTGTGTTCTTTTTGGTCATCAGTGGTTTTCATCCTGGAACTCCCCACGGCAGTGACAGCAATCAGGCCTCGTGCAGCTAGTGAAATGGGGGGTTAACTGTTTCACATAGGGCCAGGTAGGTTTAGCATTTTGTATTTACTTGGGTTATCTTTGCCTAATATTAAAATTTGTTTGATGATCTGAAACATTTAAGTGTGACAAATATGCAAAAATATAAGAAATCAGGAAGGGGGGAAATACTTTTCACAGCACTGTATGTATGCATGTCCTTGAGGATGTCAAAACTTAAAATTAATCCCTGGAAAATGCACAGTATGAGACCTTTAAAGTCTGATACTCAATTTGCATACAAATGCCAGAGTCCTTTATTACCTTCTCCTCAGTTTGATTTCACTACACTGAATAATAAAAAGCTGATTTAAGAAGGTAGTATGAGTATCTCTTGATTCAGTAGGCTGTGAGAAAACATCCAAATGTCCACAATTATGGATTAGACAGTATTGTGTCCGCTGGAGACACACTTATTACTCAGTGGATAATAGCGGCTTAATTTCATGTGACTGATAGTTCTCCATATATGTAGGCCAAGTTATAGAAATAAATCACCTTTCATTTCCCTGCAGACAATGTGATAAACTCAGTCTGAATGACTCCCAGTTTCAAAGCCAGGCTTTTGAACAGGTAGACATGATTGTTCCTTTTTTCCATTGCTCTCACTCTTGCTCTGACATATACGCGCTTGCTCTCATTTGCACTCTTTGTGTCTCTTTGTCTATGTCTTTCTGGGCGTGCTGTAATTCATAAACTGTGTTGTGTGCTGATTATCCAGGGTGACAAAAGCAATTGTTCTGCTACACTAAATCTGTGGGGATTAATGCTCGTCTCTGGAGCCCTTCCCTCTGGTTTCTCGTATTCGTATCTGTGTCTGCATGGGGTTGCATTCTACTCTCCTTACATCAGGATTCAATGAGGAGGATCTTGCTTCATATGTGACCGTGACATTTGATTTGGTGCAGTCTATCAAAAAGTGGGCCCCTCACTTAATCATTTGTGTTTGGCTTCTTCATCGTGTTTTACCACCCATATGAGGGTGTAGACGTGGGACGTGTCCTTCACAAATCTAGGAATCAACTTTTCTTTATCCAGATGTCTTTCAGGGATTATCCATGCTAAGGGATTAATCCTTCTGTGCCATCTGACAGCAACAAGCACTGAGAAGAGCATAGAAGTCAAGTCATGGACTAACGCCATTAATAGATTCCAGTAAGCCCTTTTCTCGTCAAAGGTTGGCTTGTGACAATATTAATTCAATTTCCAAACCCCTCTTGTGAGTAGCTGGTCTTCTACCTCTGTGCTCAGCGAGGAGCAAGGCCATGGTCTGGCGACGCTCAATGAGGTGCCTCCTCAGAGGATTTTCACTAGCCTCATTTCGCAGGAGACAATCAGCATTATGTTTTAATCTCATTAGCATTGAATTAACACTACATCAATGACCCACTCAAAGCGGCGAAGCCGTTAGACCAGTTTGGAGCGAAAAAGCAAATCAGATTTGGAAGCACTGCCCAAGGAACAAAAAAGTCAAACTGAACGCGTCATCATCAGGAGCTCCGGCTTCATATAAGGAGAAACAGTCGGTAACCTTGGCACCAAATGCAAGAACAATATACTTCACCCCTACACATGAGGGACAATTGAACATGTGCAGTGCGAGCAAATTGATTTTGTTTCTCTGCAGAGCTTTCGTGGATTGGACATAACCTCATTGTCCACATGCAGCATGCAATACTGAACAGGTTTACGCTGGAAATGGGGTGCTGCTGAACATACAGATTGGCCGTTTGAGTGTGGAAAAAGGTTCATAACAATCAGTTCTGGAAGGAATTTGTCTTTTACTGGATGTGTGTGTGTTTAAAGCCTGTGCTGTGGTGTGGCTTAAATGTACTGACACATCTGTGTGAATCGAAACTTTAGCTCTGATCTTGCAGTTTTATTAGGATGTCCTTTTATATATTCATCTACCATTAATCATTTCTTTAAGATAAAAGATAAATAACAAAAGAGTCAATCTCTTGAAGGCCGAAAAAAAAAAAATCCATTACATGTTTAATCTTCATCTTACTTCCATCTTGCTTTTTTGGGACACATATAATATCTCACTCTTTGTTTCTCTTTGTGAGTCAACTCTTACTCAGTTTTCTTCTTTGTCTGTTTCAACCTCCAATTTTTCTTCCCTCTCCACTGACAGTCTATTATTGATATGTTGAAAACAAACTACAAAAGGAAAAGAATCCTCCGTGTTTTGTGTAAGAGTGAAATATTTCCTTATCAAGCTGTGCTTTGCAGTGGCCTAGCATCCATGAGAATCTCGCACAGACTCTCTCTTCTTTTTATTTTTCTCCCGTCTCCCTCCCCCTCTCTTTAACACACGCGCAGACAGAATGACTTTGAACCTGCATTGCTGCAGCGTACAAGCATCCTCTCAAACCAGGCTATATTACAATTAATTTGTCGGGGGTTTTTTTGCTTCATGCTCAATAGCCTTGGGCACGTTGAGACAAACAACGGGGAAATCTCATCTCCCCAGCATGGTTGTGAGGCGAAAGGGAAATTTGTCTGCTGTTCATTATTAATATTACCAAAGCAAGGGACGGGATGCAGAAATTTTAAGTGTAAGGACAGATAAAAATCCATCGGTTTGATCTTTCCCTCAGTATATCCGAGCAACTGGTGTGCAACGTAATTGCATTTCACAGACGGTTGTCACATTTTAGAGAGCATTTTTGATAATGGGTGGAAAAACCCTCAGCAGAGACTGCATTTCAATAACGTTAATATGGAAAATTTCCTTTATTCCACTGGCAGAATGAAAATTAAGCGTATGTCTGTATAAAGGCTCTCATTGCTTGCTGTACACTAGGAAAAGGAAGACAGTCTGTATGATACTTTAGCCAGATTTCTAATTTTGCTTTGCATTGCACAGTCAATGTAAAACAGAACAACAGCATAACAACAGTGTAAAAACTGGAATTAACTTCAGATACCACAACTGCTCAAGATACGTTAGAAATATCGATATTCCTCAGGCTCAGCTAATTACTTTGGTTTGCTGGGCGATTAATGAAATACATCAATGAATCCACTTTATGAATTTTACTGATGCTGATATCTTTGATAATTAGTTCCTTTGCTTGAGCAGAATCCCAGACTGCCTTAAATTTTGCATACCTCCAACTCATGTGTGTTTATATGCAGACATACACATGCACATATGGCTGAAAGTCTTCCTCCTAGCTAGCTGTTTTATTCATGAATTGATTAAGAATGCCGGACACTGTTGCCACTAATGGTTTTTGCAAATTTTTCCCAGTGGGCACTTATGTTGATGAAAAAAAACAAAACAATAAAAGCTTTGGGGGCCAAAACTATTTTCCTAATAGCCTAACAATATAAATGAGTCATCTGAAGAAATGATGACAGGACAAAAAAAACCTTTGAATTTCTGAAGTAACACGAGATTTAATTTTAATTGTTGTTCTTATTTTAGCTCATATGAAAGATTAAGTGCTAGAATATTTTTACTCTCAGGGATGCTGAGTTCAAGACTTTAAGGTAATGTATGTGTATGGAGTGGCTGAGTGGGGAATTTTGATTACAAATATACTGTCAGTTGGGTTTTTTACCTTTTTTAAAGGACCTGTGTTACACATAATGGTGTTTTTGTAGCTGTTAGTTTTATAAAATCTGTCTATGGGTTGCATATACGTACATGTTAGAATATTAAAACACTCCCTTCACAGAGAATATACTGTATACTGCTTTTTTTTTTTGTTATGCTTTTAAAGAAACAAGTTAATTCTGCTTCCTGGGTTTTGTGATGTCACAGACCAACAAGCCCCACCTGCATTTCTCCAAGTTAGCAAAGCAGCAGCAAAGTACAAATGAATGCACCATATGTGCTGATGCCTCGGTGCTTGAGCCATGGTAGCATGGGATAGCTAAGCATTGTGTCCATCCATGCATGCAAGCAAGCTTTTGAAATGCTTGCTATTTGTTTACAAGGGGAGGGGCATCATTCCCCCCCTGTGTGCATGGGAGAAAAAAGCCAGCAGCACATACTGTACATATGGCAATGATGCCCCATTCAGGTGTCTATGACGCTGACGTCACCGTTACAACACACATGAACTGCACCTCATTGGTCAGCGTGTCCCCCAGAAGGCTTTCTGTTCAATTCTGTTCTTTCCCATCTAAGATGATGCCATGATGTTAAACTTTCTCATATCTTCAAAACTGAACAACAAAACATATTTCTGAAAACAATCATTAGATGCTGAATATGTTTTTACTTTTTACTAACAACCGCTATTTCAAAAGTTCAGCACACAATCGATGGTTGACAGGAAATTGTATGTGGTGCTGTAAAAAAAGTCACACTGCCACCTAGGGGCTTGGCATAGTTATTACAACAGCAGTTTTTCACACTTTTGGTAAGTGAACATCTGTTGTTTTCTGTAATGTTGACTTGTGCATCCACATCTTTTTTTTTTGCAGTGATAATAAAAGTGTTTTCATGTGCACGACCCCTAAAACATTCTATTGTGAGCTCAGTTGCCTTTGTGGAAGCTTTGACCCCCCACAAGAACCTTTAAGGTGAGCCAATCTTGGCTTATCTTGACAACAAAGCCTTATCTTCAAATTCTGGTAAATTAAGAGTCGAGAAAACATGGTGTTATATTGATACAAGCATTTAGTTCCACTTGATTGTGACTGGGCAAGCTGAAAACCTGGTACAAGACACACACACATTAGCACACTACCTACACTGTGCATCTGCACCGAGGCAAAACAACTTCTTCGATGAGCTGTGGCTTTTGTTTTTTAAAAATAAATATCTAGCAGCAATACTTTGTGAATACAGCATGCAGTGTTTAACCTTGATGATACGACAACAGTGATATGAAGGACCTGCTGACAAACCTCCACTCCTTCCAAAGCTCCCTCCTCCCAAAGCTCAGCTGGGTTGCAGTGAATATATAGCTTATGTTGACCTAACGTGCACGTCTCCAGAAATGTAACTACGCATCATGGCAACATTTTGAATAGGATGGCTTTCCATATAATTGGTCCTTTTCAGACAGCACCCTACCTGCAGCAATGTCAGCATTACATAATGTCAGGTGTAATATTTATAAAGGCTAGAGTTTGGCAGCATGACTTATAAAAAGCTGATGTTTCAAAATGTTGGTAATGCGTTGTTTTTGTGTAGCATTCAAGGAGGGTTGCTACTCCAGTATTCCCACATTCTCAAGGCTATGTGAAGCATTAAACATGTATTAATGATTTCATATTAATTTTTTTATTGCACAAAATAAAATGCACCATGGGCTGATAATAGCATATGGGCTTTAAACACATAATTGACATTTATTTACCTCATTACTTAATGCATTATTTTATTCTTCAGTCATGATGGTGTTTTACTTATCATTCTGACTACTGTTTGTCATCTTGTCTTTTTTCCCCTGTTGCAGCCATTGCTATTCTGATCTGGCTCAGGAAATATTTAACTTAATAATATTTACATTTTATTCATATGATATGATTGAGTAGAAAAAACTCAGATGTATGAGAATCAAGTTTCAAATGCAAATTAAAAACCAATTTTATAACAACACTGCAAAATTATGGGGGAGAAAGGTGCGTAAAATTAATGACAGATGAATATGTACACAATTTTTTTTCAGTATGTACAATATCTCACAAAAGTGAATATACCCCTCACATTTTTGTAAATATTTTATTACATCTTTTCATGGGACAACACTGAAATGACACTTTGATACAATGTAAAGTAGTCAGTGTAAAGTTTGTATAACAGTGTAAATTTGCCACCCCCTCAAAATAACTCAACACACAGCCATTAATGTCTAAACTACTGGCAACAGGAGTACGCCCCTAAGTGAAAATGTCCAAATTGGGCCCAATTAGCCATTTTCCCTCCCTGGTGTCATGTGACTCGTTAGTGTTACAAGGTCTCAGGTGTGAATGGGGAGCAGATGTGTTAAATTTGGTGTTATCGCTCTCACTCTCTCTCATACTGCTCACTGGAAGTTCCACATGGCACTTCATGGCAAAGAACTCTCAGAGGATCTGAAAAAAGAATTTTTGCTCTACATAAAGATGGCCTAGACCAGGGGTGGGCAATGAGGGCCATTCCACTGCAGGTTTTCTGTTCCACCCATTCTCTTCAGCAGGTGTTTACTCTAATCAGCTTCAAGGATTGCTAATCAGTGAAAACACCTGCTGAGGGACTGGGTGGAGTAGAAAACCTGCAGTGGAATGGCCCTCCATGGCACATGATTGCCCACCCCTGGCCTAGACTATAAGAAGATTGCCAACACCCTGAAACTGAGCTGCAGCACAGTGGCCAAGACCATACAGCGGTTTAACAGGACAGGTTCCACTCAGAACAGGCCTCACCATGGTCGACCAAAGAAGTTGAGTGCATGTGCTCAGCGTCATATCCAGAGGTTGTCTTTTGAAAATAGACATATGAGTGCTGCCAGCATTGCTGCAGAGGTTGAAGGGATGGGGGTCAGCCTTTCAGTGCTCAGACCATACACAGCACACTGCATCAAACTGGTCTGCATGGCTGTCATCCCAGAAGGAATCCCCTTTTAAAGATGATGCATAAGAAAACTCCCAGGCAGTTTGCTGAAGACAAGCAGACTAAGGACATGGATTACTGGAACCATGTCCTGTGGTCTGATGAGACCAAGATAAATGTATTTGGTTCAGATGGTGTCAAGCATGTGTGGCTGCAACCAGGTGAGGGGTACAAAGACAAGTGTGTCTTGCCTACAGTCAATCATGGTGGTGGGAGTGTCATGGTTTGAGACTGCATGAGTGATGCCGGCGCTGGGGAACTACAGTTCATTGAGGGAGCTATGAATGCCAACATGTACTGTGACATAATGAAACAGAGCATGAGCCCCTTCCTTTGGACATTGGGTCGCAGGACAGTATTCCAACATGATAACAACCCCAAACATACCTCCAAGACAACCACTGCCTTGCTAATGAAACTGAGGGTAAAGGTGATGGACTGGCCAAGCATGTCTCCAGACCTAAACCCTATTGAGCATCTGTGGAGCATCCTCAAACAGAAGATGGAGGAGTGCAAGGTCTCTAACATCCACCAGCTCCTTGATCTCACCATGGAAGAGTGAAAGAGGATTCCAGTGGCAACCTGTGAAGCTCTAGTGAACTCCATGCCCAAAAGAGCTAAGATAGTGCTGGAAAATAATGGTGGCCACACAAAATATTGACACTCTGGGCACAATTTGGACATTTTCACATAGGGGTGTACTCACTTTTGTTGCCAGCAGTTTAGACATTGTATCAAAGTGTCATATCTTCAGTGTTGTCCCATGAAATGATATAATACAATATTTACAAAAATGTGAGGGTGTATTCACTTTTGTGAGATACTGTAATTTAAAATGTGAAAAAAGAGATGGTCCTTTTATGCGATTATTTTATCTGAACTATAGAATTTGCAGAAAATGTATATCGTGATATATACACATGATTGCTATTGTGATATGATTACTTATATTGTGATATAACATTTTGATCATATTGCACAGCCCTACTCTTCAGGTATTGTGGCATCACCATGCAGGAGATGGTTGAGTGGCCTCT
Organism: Pholidichthys leucotaenia; assembly: GCA_020510985.1. Taxonomy (NCBI): domain Eukaryota; kingdom Metazoa; phylum Chordata; class Actinopteri; order Cichliformes; family Pholidichthyidae; genus Pholidichthys; species Pholidichthys leucotaenia. The sequence goes on along the minus strand of CM035843.1, from coordinate 323,545,565 downwards.
AAGTTACAGGAGGACAAAGTTTCTACCACATACATACTGTCATGACTGCCCCTCCGAGGCAAAGTATTGGACCCATGCGCAAGCTTTCTTCTCTTAGGCATGACCTTTATTAACAAAACCAAACTTTCAAGATGTGAGCAAGAGCCAAACATGAGAGCGTGAGAGCAAGATAGCATGAAGGTCGCTGTGCCGAAGGCAGCTTGCGACCTCTGTAAATAAGGAAACAAAATTCAAGAACACCCGTGAACAGTCAATAATCAAAAAATCAAAAGCAGCCGTGGATAATTAACAAAGCAAAAACTCACGACGCAAAACCGGAAGTAAACAAAAGGTGCTGTCAAAACAAAAGCCCCAACCCAGATCATGACAGGAATAAACATGATAACATAATCATGAGAACAGTAATCATCAAACCCAAGCATAACTGTGATCATGATGATAATACTGATAAATAGGACTATGAGGAACTAAACTAAGACTGAGGTAAGAAAAATGACAAGACAGAACTAAGAAGATAATCATGGCAAACAGAAAGAAATGGCAAATTCAAAGGAGCATTAATAGGCACATGATCGTAAAAATAAACACAATAACCAAACTGAGCTGAGGTAGAGAAAACACAGAATAACAAAAATAAACTTAAAGCATGAGCATGGTCCTCTGACCACGCTCAGAACCTGACAGAGCCCACACCACAGAATCTCTTTCATTTATATATATATATATTTACATAATGGCTATTTTTGTTATGCTAAAACTGAACACATCAATGTAGTTACCTAAGAAGATTTCACATTATTTAAGTTTACAGGATGTTTAGTTTGTAGATGACACCAAATACATATTCAAACAGCTCTATAATGTGGATTAAAGAAAGTGACATGTATTTATTATGCCTTTGTGAAACGGAGAGGCATACGGTAATCAGTTAATGCGTCTGCGGTTGTATCTGTCTGTCTGTCCACCTCTGTGTTTCAGCTCGCCCGGTCAAAATTAAGTGCAACTAAAGACTTGTATCATTGTATTGCCATATTTTCTCAACCTTTAATTTGCCAGAATTCTGAGATAAGGCTTTGCTTTCGAAATAAACACAAATTTAACTCACCTTTAATGTTAATGGAGCCAGGGGAAAGGTATTGTAATAACTATGCCGGGCCACTAGTGGTGGCAGTATGACTTTTTTTACAGCACGACACAGCACTTTTTTTTACAGCATGTGAGGCTGCACTGCTATAAAATAGCAGTTACTGAAAAAAACACGTATTCAGCAACTACACCATTTATTCATCATACTGATTGTTTTCACACTGGTTTTGCTGTTTAGTTTTTCAGAGGAAGGATGAGGTAAAACTCTTTTAAAACTTGCTAAAAACTCCAAGTCCCAACATTCCTCACCTGCAAATGGTCGCAGTAAACTGTGCATGTGCCCGGAAACTCCCTCCACAGTGAAGTACTGAGCAATCCACCAATACTGGGTGAACAAATGTGCATCTTTTTGCCCGTCTGTTTTCTTCCTCTGCCACTAAACAGCAAAATCTCCTGTTCGTCTTGATTGTCATTGTATTCATGTACCTCCATCACTTCTGCCATTTAAAACGTCTGCCACTGTGTCGTTTGTGTTTGGATTGCAGTTTGGATTGCAGCTGTTCAAATCAGTTTGGTGGCTCTTGGCTGCCGTCGACAGTACGGGCATGTCAACTGCAGATTATTTTCACTGCACATGCGTGTACTCCAAAACTACTGGGTGGATTTGGATGAAATTTTTACCAGAGGTGGTCCTTGGGCTAGAGAGGAACCCATAACATTTTGGTGATGATCTGAGAATACATACGTCCACCAAGGCTCTGGTACTGAGGCATCAGCACCTTGGTGCTTTCATTAATGTTTCATTTTTTAACGTCTGCAATCATAGTGTTCATTCAAAATTGTATGTTTCTGTGTAACAGTACTTGCATTTTCAGCGCTTAATAAATACAACAATCTTATACACAAGGTAGCAGTGATGTAATATTTATCAGTCCCTTTACTTAGAGGAAAGTACTGTACTCATATATATATATACACATATATGGAGTTTTGTGTAAAGGACTATATAGTAAACTCTTATCAGAAAGACAAAAACAGCCTTGATCATTGTGTGAATCATTTCTCTGGCACTGTTAATTGCAACATGTTGATCTACTTTGTGGCAGTTGATGCTCCAGTGCACAGCTCTTTTTTTTTTCTCCTCACTCATTTATACAATTTACTTCAGCGCTATGCAGTCTGTTGGGATGCACAGTGCTTTTGTTGGATACACTGAGTGCACGGCACGAGGCACAGTATAGTTATAGTCACTGTTACTGCATTGCAGAATGATGAAAAATCTCTCTCTCTCCTCTGTAGTCAACACTTTATATTCAATGTGAGTGTCCTGCATGAATATAGTGCCATTGCTGCCCCGTCATATTTATCTATTCACACCGAGTTTCGGTCCACTGTCGTAATCAGCTCCTAATCAGTGTTGGGTGGTGATGACAGTGGCAGCCTAATGTGTTGATATAGATTAGGCTTTGATGATGGATGCCATGGCCTGGGCTGTAATGAATGCTCCCAGGGCAGGTGGACTGGCTCGGCAGCAGGTGGTTGTAAGTGGAGCAACAGCTTTCCAATTGTTCGTTTTTAACTGGGCACAATATGACCAGACGCTGCTCGAGACAGCGCCCCCCCCCCCCAGCACACACACACACACACACACACACACATATCTTGTCAGGCTCTACTTTTTTCACAAGATTTAACAAATTTAGCATACTGTATTCGTGAGACAAATACATGAAAATAAGGCATAAACAGGACCGTGTTGTATGTGGCTTGTAGGATGCTAGGCTGTAACTGCACCGTAGGGGAGCTGTGACTTTTAAGCAGATGCACATGAGGCCAGGGCTTCTATAACTGGTACATGCTGGGTTGTGAATCAGATTATTTCAGCTTTTACTTCTGTATGAAATGTTTGTCTTCCACCATATTTTCAAAGAGTTAGTCCAGAGTTTACGCTTTCCCAAGAGTTGAAAATGTCTTGTCTCCATGCAGTGCGGTACATCACAAATGAGGTGGACCATCATGACAGAAAAAGAGAAGATGCAAGATATAGTTGAAGTGCGCTGTCGGTCTGCCATTAGGAGAGACAGCGAGAGAGAGCTGGTCAGGGAGCGGCCTACATAGTGCAGTGAATCAGCTGTGTGCGTGTGTGTGTGTGCGTGTGTGCGTGTGTGTGTGTGTGTGTTTTCCCTTTCCCTGTGGAGCGGCTCTTAGCTGCAAACTTGGCCTGTGCTTCAGTCTCCAGCCGTGAGGTCACTGATGTGTGTTCTGTACAGAAGGCGTGCGGGGAATCGGTAACAGATTTGAGCCAGGCCCCATGGACAAGCAGACTGATACCAAAAAGTGGGCCAAATGATTTGAGAAATTCACAGATGGCTGCTGTCGGTGATTTAACATCGTAAATCTGTGCACTCTAAATGAATGTGTATATACAGTATATTTCAATCAGCGGCTGGCTGTCTTTGTGTGCATGTGCAGGGAATTGTATTTATGCATTTGGATCCAAAACATGTCTAAATTGCTGGTGTTGATTCTAGAGAAATTTTGCTTGTCTCAGGATTATGCAGAGGGAGCATGTTTGAGCGTCAGACTCCACAGTGTGCAGAGGCGTGTTGGCCTAATTCGTCAAATTGTTTGCATGCCATCAGAAGCAGTCAGATAGTCTGTTTGTCCCAAAATATCAGCTGTTTATGTGGCCTTTGCGAATAGCATTTTTCCCCTCTCTCTGAGTTTCATTATGTTTGTTTTTCCCTTCTTTCTACCCATCGCCAAATACAGTAAAACCAGCTTTTAAATCCTCTTCCCCTTACCTGTGCTTGTCCCCATTTAACTGCAGCAATTACTGTCGGAGTTCAAGGATTGGTTACTGCTATTTTTAGTTTATTTGGTCATGATTGCCCCACTCCAATCTCCTTGTGTCCCCCGTGGGTGTGGGGACTAAATAAATGAACAAAACAAGACTGCAGTGGTAATATTAGAGGTTTGCAACTCAGCCAAAGCCAAAGAAGACCTGAGGGTGTTGACAGACTGAGACCAATATTCATATACATATTCAGGCTTCAAGCCGAAGTTATGAATATTGCAATTTTCAATTACGCCGGTGGTGTGGGATGTCACTGTTGATTTTGCAACCCTGTTGTGCATCCAGAATTATCTTTAAAGCTATTTAAGGCAAAGCTGTTTACTTTTTTCCCTTCAAATCACCATCTGATTTGTCTTAGGTAAGGAATGTCCCATTTTTGTCTTTCAGCAGCAATGAAAAGAGGATAACTGAGAAAAACTAGATTGCACTGCATCCATAATTGCAGTGCAGCTCTCATTTCATTTTGTGTTCTAAATCCAGTGAACCATTGACTTTAAATGAATGCAGTTTTTCCCCTTCCAAAAAGACCAAACTCACTGACAGTTTAGTCTGACTCAGTTCAAGTTGGCAGGAAGAAATCTACAGACTCTAGAGGGAATAGAAGTTGTAAAGTTCTACCCATTTTTTCTCCAGATGTTCACAGTGCACTCTCCTTTGTCTCTGGGTAGACAGGGGTCTTTTGGCTAGTCTGCATTCAGCAATACAGTTCATTCACACTTATGTAAGTGAACATCTGATTATACAGAGATTCACATTCAGAAAAGTCAAAGTCTGACTATTAACCAGCTTTGTTTTTCATTTTACTTAGTTACATTTTTTTCAAGGTGTATTGGTATTGAAGAGTAAGGTGTACTGTATTGGTGCATCTAAAAAAAAAAATTGAATAATTCAGTTTAAAAAGCTGGACTTTCATATTTTCTATATTCATCACTAGGTCTGGGAATTGATTTAAAAGTGTTAACTAATTTATTGCACATTTTCCATAATTAATTGTAATTAATTGCTAAAATTGTAATAAAGACACAATAAAAAAGAAGTCCTTTTAAGCAACTTTTAACTGCATTTTTTCCAAACAATATACCTGTGACCCTCATATCCAACAAAAATACTGCTAGAGCAGCATAAAACACTTGAGGAATGTATTTTCAATTAATTTTTTTGTGATGGCAATTTGTAATATTCTTTTTCCATTCATTATGAAGAGGGAGTCAATTCCTCTGCAAAATTACCATTTTAATATTGCTGTCACATTTCCTGCTTTATTTTGAAATGTGAAAGGGGAAGTCAGTGCTTCTACTTAAGGTAACATTCCTAATTGTGTCAACCCTTAAAAGTACAAACAGTGCAATTCTTAATTGATTTACAGAGCTCCTAACCTTACATCACCTACATCAGGTGTGCGTGTGTGTGTGTGTGTGTGTGTGTGTGCGCGCGCGCGCGTGCATTTGTGCATGCTTGAAGTATTGTTTGAGCCCACAGAATGAGGTCGCCCTGAGTACCAGAGGATCAGTGTAGTGGGGTGTAACTTTAAACGCTGAAAAATCAAGACCTACTCTTGTTTTAAGTTGAGCCAGCCACAAAGACAAACCAGCCACCACTGCCGACACCACCTCAGGGAGTGAACTGACAGCGTCAATTTTTTTAGTGCGTTAGTTGGCCCACATTAACCCATTCCTATTCATCACACAGAATTCAGCTGTTTCAAATCTTTTTTTGTTTTAAATTTTGGTGAATATGACTTAGTTCTTTGAGTTGTTTAATCATATTTTAATTTATTGAAATGTACTATATAGTCTTGAAGTGAATGCATAATGCTTGAAAAGTTAATTTGTTGATATGAAGATTAATGGTGCTCTCGATGAATACTGAACAATCTGTTATGTAGGGATGGTAAATGGATGCAGCCAAAAGGAGCACTAATGATAGAAATAGTGAGTTAAATTTGTGTTTATTTCAAAAAATAAAGTGTTATTTTGAAATTCTGGCAAATTAAAAGTCAGGAAAATATGGTGGTAGAATGATACAAGCCTTTAGTTCCACTTAATTTTGACCGGGCAAGCAGAAATAGAGAGGTGGACAGACAGACAGACGGACAGATACACACAGCCACAAACAGACACACTAACCGATTACTGTATGCCTGTTTCACCAAGGCATAATAATATCTGGAACAATTTGAAACCAGTGCTACTGCTATTGTGCTGTACACTTAAAAAGCACTATTTGAATCCAAGTACGCTCTACAAATTTCTCTCTATGCTGTGTCTTTTTATTGACGTCCATCCCTTGGGCTCTGGGTGTCCCCAGACACTCCTGGTCTCATCTGATCTTGAACGCTAAAAGGGTCTGCCTTGGTTAGTAGCTGGATGGGAGACAAAGTGCTGGGATAGACTGGTGATCTGTCCAGGATGTACTCTGGCTCTTGCCCAGAGATGCTGGTGTAGCTACGCACAACTCATAAAAGGATAAGGATGGTGGTGACTATGTTCTTTAAAAAGGCAGGTTTTCAAACAAATCCGCACATTTTTTTAGATGGTTGGCAAAGCTGTCTTTTCAATGTTTTTTCAACCAATTTGTGTTGGGAGCGTAAATACCTTAAAGTGTCTAAGTGCAGTCTCACTGAGCCACTGGCTTTGCCGTCAGCTTTTTATATTTCTGCTTTTCTTGTAACATTGGGTTGTCCGTATGGTTTTTGTCCTTGCTAGTCACGCCTGGCTTTGGTGTTTGTGCACGAACCCCTCCAGAGTGTTACTCAGAAAGACGGAGACAGAAGACAGGCACAAGAGATAGTCTCCATTGGAGACAGATGCAATTATGATTAGACCAAAGTCAGAGGACGGTGCTATTCATCAGGCCATTTATTAGAGGATCATCAGATAAATGCTTTAGTAAGTGGAGGCCAGTCACAGCGCAGGGTGATTGATGTGATAGCCATATAATCCAATAAGTGGCTGTGGTCCCTGCACTGCAACGTTCAAGACGTAGAGCAGAAGGGGAAGCCACGTTTGAAGTTGTTTAGTAATCTGGCTGTGGTAGATGTGACTTTGTCCTGGCAATAAGTCACATTAGTGTCCCACCTCTGAAGCGCTTTATTGTGTTGCCGCGGTGTTGAGAAACTGTCTGGATCCGTCACCGTCGGAATGGTTTGATGTTGCTCAACAATGGGGATTTATTGATTGATGTCATCTAATCCGTCCCCTCAGCGTGTGTGCTTCTATGCCCGCATCTTTTATTCCAAAGCCCAATCATGTTGAGATTAACAGCTGATTGAATGGCTTTATGGATTTAATCCTGATTTGATTTCATCCTGATATGATTTTTGTCTCTCTGCTCTTTCCAGAGTGCATTCAATTTCATTTCGGCACATTCGGTTCACTCGGGTTTTACAGAGGCTTTCGGGCACCTTTGCCTCCTGGCTGGGGGGGGAGAAAATATTGGGGGCAACAGTTATCTCCAGTCGTTCGTCTAAAAAAAAATGGAAGGTAATTATTTTAGCTTCGGTGGTTTTTTATCAACAAAGAAATGCAATTTAATGTTACCTCAAAAATCTGTGTATCCTAGGCTGCCGGCATCTCTCCTGACTTTGTGGTTTGAACACCTATTGGCATATATCACACATGCAGGCTAAAAATAGAAAGCGTTCTCACTCCCATCATCAGCCTCCTCCCCTCCCTCCTATTATCTCCCCTATCTCAACACATCTCTCTCCGTCTGTCTCCTCCCCAGTCCATTCACATTCACACAGCTCTCCTACACCACAGTGGAAAATACATTGTTGTATAGTCCAACAGACTCAGCTTTGTGCATGCTAGCTGAAAAAAAAAAAAAATACAAGCGTGAATGTTCTATTTAGGCTTCATATTTTTAAAAATGTCATCTGCGGCAAGGGTTGTTTGTGTTTCCATGGTTACCCTAAGCTGTAAATGAGAATTAACGGTTGCGCGTGTAATTATAACGCATGCACTCCCACCTCAGATCCTCCAGTTTTAGCGTCTCCCAAAGATTAAATCTGCTCCAGAGCTGTCTTCGTTATTACCGTCTTCATTTCACTCATGTCTCTCTCAGTCGTTCCCGCAGCTGTATGTGTTTAATTAAGGAGGTGGTGGATTTGATAACTTTGTGCTGCAGGAATGTTGGTCAAACTAGTCTTCGTTCTGCACAGCGCGTGTAGCTGATATGCAGTGACTCACTTCGCGTGCCCCCACCCCCTCCCGTCTCTACATCAGACACCTGTTGCGGCTCTAATTGTATAGTGTGACTGTTAATCACGATCAGATTGTTGTCCACATGGCTCTCTGTGGCGGCGCCTCTCAGAGACGCAGGCAGGAACCAACTGCCACCACGAATAGCTCTTGCCTTTTCACACGGTTCGTTTGCCAGCTTTTGGTTGTGCTTTGGGTTGGTGTATGTGCAAACTAAATTGAACATCTTCTTCTTGGCCCATTAGTTCTGGGTTTTCATTTGGCTTTCTTTGCATCTTTGTATTGTGCCTCCTGTGCTCTCTGTCTTTATAAAGACGTGTATGCGTGTGTTTATGTGTGCGAATGCCTCCCTACAGGCTCCTGGCTGTCGATGATTGCTCTGGCCATTTCCCTCCGAGGCTCTCCCCGGATGACAAATTCACACATCTGTTATCAGCCTCCTCTTTTCCGCAAAATCAATAGTTCCTCCTCGGTTTTCTCTGCATGTATGGGAGGGTGTTACAGCGGTGTCTTTTTAGTGCATGCACACACTGTTGTGGATGTCCGCGGCTAACCACATATGTGACCCTTTAAAGTGGGACTTTAATGAACAAGGACAGTTGACTGACTGGTGATACACTCTTTAAACATGAATTTCTAGTGATCAGTTGAACTTTTATTCCATGTAACCTGCTATTGTCCAAGAATAAAACATGGAGCTGGGAGTGATCTCAGTAAAGACCCCTTTACACAGCACAGAGATTGTTGGGGGACCATTGAGAGATCAAAAATTGGCCCAATCTCTCAACAATCTCCTAAAGCTTTGAAAAAGTAGGTCCTGTGTAAATGTTTGGGAGTTTTGGCAAGTTTTATGGCCATCTAGAGAGATCTTTGAAAGATCCTTAAGTGATTGCTGAGAGACCAGGAGAGATTGCTGAGGGATCATTGAGAATTTCTTGGGTGGCCAAATAGGTTGGAGGAGTATTTCAGAGGTTTCTGGTGCTTTTCTACTCACTTTACACAGAGTGTTGAGAGATCGTTGAGAAAAAAAAATGAAATGAAAAAAAATGGCCTGATCTGTCAATGATCTTATGGCCCTTTTCCACTAGTACCTGTATGGCCCGGTACAGTACGGTTCAGTTTAGTTCAGTTCAGTTCGGTCCGCTTGTGTTTCCATTACACCAGAGTACCGCTTGATGTGGGTGGGATTTGTCACAGGGAGGCGGCGCAACCCTCCCATTACATAAAACAAGCGACCCAGGCAAAACCCAAGATGGCAGGATACTAGGCGACTGCGGTCTCTGGCTTTTTTTGCCAGAATAAAGGCAAACAAGGAGAGCAGAAGGCTAGAGGTGGCAAGACGACACACTCTGGAAAAGTACTGGAGTGTTTAGGAAACCATATAGAGTAGTATAAAGTGGAAGACATGAAGATACAAACCACATCACATATGAGGGTAAGCTAATGATTGCGAATGCTACTTTGCTTTAAGTCCGCCGTACTACATTGCAATGTTTGCAAGTTATTGCTATTAGGTACTAAAACATGTATTCTGTGTGTGTGTGTGTGTGTGTGTGTGTGTGTGTGTGTGTGTGTGTGTGTGTGTGTGTGTGTGTGTGTGTGTGTTTCAGATGGCTCTCTTGTGGCAAAATATTGCTTCAAACCGTGGGTCTGGGCATTCAACACAGGTTGTGATGTCACCCCGGCTTCACAAATGCGCAGTGGTTACAGAACTTCAGAATGTCCATAGAAACGTTTAGCTTCCTGTGCAACAAATTGCTCTGATCTGTGTGAAAATCAGGGAGAGACTGTTGAGACATGATGGGATGTACCTGCTCCAGCCAGTGGTATCGTGACAAAAAAGTGATCAGCTGCCAAAACTTGATCGCCAGGTGCCATATTGTAGTGATGGGGTTATATTAGCTGTAAAATATATATTTCAACAGGTAAACAGTACTGAGTTAGGTATAATAAGATATATTTAACAATTATGATGCATTTTACAGTGATCCCCATGGAGACCACAGTCTCCTCAAAGTTTTGACTCAGTCCAAAGGAATCTCAACAATCACCATAGGAAAGCAATCTGTCAATGAACTGTCAAGGAGCGCACAACGACCTCAGTGATCTCCCAATGGACCCTCAGCGATCTCTGCTGTGGTCTTTCAATGCACTCTATTGGTCATTCATCGAACGCTCAGCGAGCCCTCACTAATCTCACAGTAATCTCTATTTTCAGAGTAGAAAAATTGGTGCTCATTGAAAGATCATTGGGAGAGCAATGAGATTGTTGAGTGCTTCTTGAGGGTTTGTTGAGAGTTCATTGAGAGATTTCTTTCCTTTGGTGATCGTTGAGAGGTTGTTTTAGACTGAATCAAAACTTTGAGGACTGTGGAGATCATTGAAGATTGAGACATCTTGGCGATCACTGAGAGATCATTGAAAGATTGTTTGGAGATTTGGCCATTTTTTCATTACTCCACAGTCTCTCAACAATCTCCACCCCTGTGTAAAAGGGCAATAAGTACCTATTTATGTCTGTTACTGGAAATATCACAGAAAGTATTTTATTGTTTTATTTTCATGGGAAAATATGTCCAGTTATTCTTTAGAAATTACCCAATTTAAATCTAATATCCAGAAAGTTGGCATAACAAGTCCTCCAACTATTTTATTCCTTCAGGAATAAAAATTGGAGTTGAACTTAGAAACAGGGTTAGGATCAGGAAAAGGTGAGGATCTGCTTTGCTCCCATTAAAGCTGTAACCTTCCACCATGTCACTTCATGTCCTTATTTACACAACCACTAGAGGTCATGGAAGATCAAAATGTAATGATATATTGGAATATTTGTGTTGTGTGTCAGAGAAGACAGGGAAAAGAGTACCCAGATCGCAGGCAAAGTCAGTAAAATCAAATGAAGATAAACAAGTGGGAAATCACTGTGTGGTTTGATAGACATGCATGGAAAGCTCTGACAGAGCACAGAAAGCAGCACAGAAGTGAGGAGTTACTGTTGGTCTGACATTAAAAGGAAAAAAAATGGCAGCATAAAACACTCATCTATCAGTGCCCTGTCTCTGATTCTTGCTGTGACCATCTATTATTCATCAGCACAGAGGACAAGGGGCGGCAAACATGAGCGAGTGTGCTGCTGAGGAACGACTCGGCTGCAGTCCATCCGTGAGCTGAGGAGCTGAATGTGAGCGGTTCAGCCGTGAAAATGTTCACACCGTGGCACCATACACGTCTGTGATCTTCTCATTATTTCAACTCTGAGATTAATAAAAGAAAGCACCAGTGTTAAGGAAAACTTTTACGATTAATGGGGCTCATTATAGAGGAGTCTAATTTAGGTCATTAATGTTCACTAATTAGAAAAATAGTTCTTTCCACATAAGAAAAACTGTAAGCTTGGTCCCGTTAACCAGCCTGTTTTCTTTAGTCACCCAAGTCTGATGTCAAGGGTAATTAATTTCACACCAATCATATTGAGGAAGACAGGGAAAATGTGCCAGAGCTGAGCCGCTCAGTGTGAGCGTTAACATGCTCACAACACCCAACCACAGAATGATCACTGCTAATATTTACTCATTTTTCAGTGGGCATGGTAGCTCTGAGCCATGCTGGTCCCAGCAGTTCGTCGCTGTGGTGTGCAAAGTAATTACCCCCGACTTCACCGTGAGAAAAGAGTTGCAGAATGCTCCGAAACAATCATCTACTGTGGCTGGGAGGAATCCTGCCGTATGTTTGACATATGTGTGTACCTGCGGGTCAGAGGAGATCATTTTATAACTGTGGTAGGCGGCTCGATGAAGAAAAAGACTGATGAGAAGAGCTCTTAAGCTACACCCGCCCAGTCCTGCCACTGACACTGCGGCGGCCGCGTTGCAGTCCTTGTGGAGCTCCCAACTGTGAGGTGGTGCATGGCTCTCCTCTTCCGCTTCTCTTTGCCACATCATCACCTGTGGTCACTTCTTTTCCCCGCCTGTGAGTTTTCTCTCGCTTCATTCACTCTTTTTCCTCGGCAGTTTGGGAGCAGGTTGGTTTCCTCCGGCGCTCATCCTCCTTATTTTACACCGTGCCTTCTCCCTTACCTCAATTGCCTCCCATTCTGCCGTCACTCCTCCTCTCAAAGGGTGTATGTGATATTTACCAAAAAAAAGCAAATGCAGTGGGAGGGAGGTCGGAAGCCTCTGACATAAAAAGGGTGTAAGAATAGGCGTACATGAAGGTGGCAGACAGGATCAGACAAGGCTGTGTAATGACCCAGAGACAGGGTGTAATCAGTCGTCCGTCTCTCTCCTCTGCTGGTGCTCCAGGTAGCTTTTGGGGTCGCAAGAAGAGTGTTTGATTGGTCCAAGGTTGCCAAGGCACAGTCATTTAGAGGTTCTAGCACTGGCAGAGGCAACCTGCTGACAGATTTTTTCTGATTGATGAGCGCTGACTTTCACCCCCTTGACCCCTTTCCTTGAGCCGTTGTCCCATTTTAGCTGGCGGGAGATGGAGAAAGCTATTTATGGAATCCCAGTTGTCTTCGGTGTTGAAAAGAGATGATGAGTACAAAAGGAAAAAAAATTGAAAGAAAAAAATTTAAAACACTTTTAGATTTGTAAGAGCTCATTAAAAACGTTACAGGACCTGGGCAAACATGTGCGTTTGACTCAGTGAATTAGTCATAGGCTCTGGTGCTACTTATTACTCATGAGTAGCAGACATCTCTCTCTGTATATATACTATATATATACAGTGGGGCAAAAAAGTATTTAGTCAGCCACCAATTGTGCAAGTTCTCCCACTTAAAAGATGAGAGAGGTCTTCAATTTTCATCATAGGTATACCTCAACTATGAGAGACAAAATGAGAAAAAAAAATCCAGAAAATCACATTGAAGGATTTTTAATGAATTAATTGGTAAATTCCATGGTAAAATAAGTATTTGGTCACCTACAAACAAGCAAGATTTCTGGCTCTCACAGACCTGTAACTTCTTTAAGACGCTCCTCTGTCCTCCACTCGTTACCTGTATTAATGGCACCTGTTTGAACTCGTTATCAGTATAAAAGACACCTGTCCACAACCTCAAACAGTCAGACTCCAAACTCCACTATGGCCAAGACCAAAGAGCTGTCAAAGGACACCAGAAACAAAATTGTAGACCTGCACCAGGCTGGGAAGACTGGATCTGCAATAGGTAAGCAGCTTGGTGTGAAGAAATCAACTGTGGGAGCAATTATTAGAAAATGGAAGACATACAAGACCACTGATAATCTCCCTCGATCTGGGGCTCCACGCAAGATCTCACCCCGTGGGGTCAAAATGATCACGAGAACGGTGAGCAAAAATCCCAAAACCACATGGGGGGACCTTGTGAATGACCTGCAGAGAGCTGGGACTAAAGTAACAAAGGCTACATCAGAAACACACTACGCCGCCAGGGACTCAAATCCTGCAGTGCCAGACGTGTCCCCCTACTTAAGCCAGTACATGTCCAGGCCCGTCTGAAATTTGCTAGAGAACATTTGGATGATCCAGAAGAGGATTGGGAGAATGCATATGGTCAGATGAAACCAAAATAGAACTTTTTGGTAAAAACTCAACTTGTCGTGTTTGGAGGAGAAAGAACACCATACCTACTGTGAAGGATGGGGGTGGAAACATCATGCTTTGGGACTGTTTTTCTGCAAAGGGACCAGGACGACTGATCCGTGTAAAGCAAAGAATGAATGGGGCCATGTATTGTGAGAGTTTGAGCGAAAACCTCCTTCCACCAGCAAGGGCATTGAAGATGAAACGTGGCTGGGTCTTTCAGCATGACAATGATCCCAAACACACCGCCCGGGCAACGAAGGAGTGGCTTCGTAAGAAGTATTTCAAGGTCCTGGAGTGGCCTAGTAAGTCTCCAGATCTCAACCCCATAGAAAATCTTCGGAGGGAGTTGAAAGTCTGTGTTGCCCAGCGACAGCCCCAAAACATCACTGCTCTAGAGGAGATCTGCATGGAGGAATGGGCCAAAATACCAGCAACAGTGTGGGAAAACCTTGTGAAAACTTACAGAAAACGTTTGACCTCTGTCATTGCCAACAAAGGGTATATAACAAAGTATTGAGATGAACTTTTGTTATTGACCAAATGCTTATTTTACCGAGGAATTTACCAATTAATTCATTAAAAATCCTTCAATGTGATTTTCTGGATTTTTTTTTCTCATTTTGTCTGTCATAGTTGAGGTATACCTATGATGAAAATTGGAGCCCTCTCTCATCTTTTAAGTGGGAGAACTTGCACAATTGGTGGCTGACTAAATACTTTTTTACCCCATTGTATATATATTGTGTTTTAGAGTAATATAGCTCTGCTCCACTCTTCTCCCGCTTTGGTGTTCATGATTCTTGGGCATGAAAGACACAGAGTGTTGTGGGTGGAAGAGTTGTGTAAGTGAGGAGGCACAGAAAGAGATGGGAGGTCAAGTAGGCCCGATTATGTAAAATCAGTCGGTCCGGGTTGGAAACACATGCTACTGTACCTTTTTGAAATAAGAGATTATTGAAGCTCACGCAGAGTGGGACACTTGTAATGATCTCATTTTACTTTTTTTAACCTAATATTGTCTTTTTTTCCTCTCTCTCTCCGGATAACTAGTTTCAAGCTCTCTTCATTCCTTTCAAATGCCCTCCCACTCTGGCTCCGAGTCTACACGAGTCTTATCTTCCCTCTTTATAGTTCCTGTCCTTTTACAAGCTCCATCAGTTAGTTTGTCCTTTAAGATGAGCTTATGTGGGCTGGCTCAGCCCTGAGGTGAAGGCTGTTTCAACATCAGCACTGACAGCAGTTCAGCCCTCAGGGACAGACACCCCCCACCCCCCCAACACACACACACACACCTGCAGGCTGTCTTACATACATACATACAGAACAGTTGGTCACACTCGAGCCTTTCATTTTTCGAGTCATTTACATAATTTTTCCCTCTGTATACTTTTTTTTTTTAATTTTAGGCATACTCAGCCCTGACCAACTATTGGTGTGAAATACTAAATGTAATTACTATGCTGTTTTCTAAAAGGTAGGATAAATCGATTTTGTAATGCCCTACCTTGGGTCGGTAATGGTGTGTTCAGACAAAACACAAAGCCAAAACTCTCTGCTTGCACAAATACATCCGGCAGCAAACATTCACCCTGCAAAAGGGCGGGGTTGCCTTCATGACTTGAAACTGCTTGGAACCCCCCCCCCCCCAAAAAAAAAAGAACAACCCCAAAACAAAACACTGTCGTGTTTCAGTTCACAGTGTTATCCACAAGGGTGCAAGGTCATTGGTGCATCTTGTGGGGGCAACCCCCAAGCCAAGAGTTGGACACCAGTGGCGAGGGCAGCCATCAAGCTGAAGAAGTCCTATTAAGCTTGGTCGGCTTGTGGGACTCCTGAAGCAACTGGGGTGTACCGACAGGCCAAGCAAAGTGCAGCTCAGGTGGTTCCTGAAGCAAAAACTCAGGTGTGGGAGGAGTTTGGGGAGGTTATAGCTGTCTTGGTTGACACACCTCTACAACATTGCGTGGAGGTCAGAACAGTACATTTGGTATGGTAAACTGAGGTGGTGGTTCCTCTCTTTAAAAAGGGGGACCAAAGGGTGTGTTCCAACTTTACGGGGATCACACTTCTCAGCCTCCCTTGGAAGATCTATGCCAGAATACTGGAGAGGAGAGTCCATCCGTTGGTCGAGCCTCGGATTAAGAAGGAGCAATGTGGTTTTCATCCTGGCTGTGGCACATGGGACCAACTCTTTACCCTCTCATCAATCCTTGATGGTTCGTGGGAGTTTGCCCAACCAAGTCTACATGTGTTTTGTGAACTAAGAGAAAGCGTCCCTCGGGGTTTCTTGTGGGGAATTCTTTGGGAGTACAGGGTATCTGGCTTGTTGCTACAAGCTATCCATTGTCTATATGACCATTACGAGAGTTTAGTTCATATTGCCAACACCCAGTCAAACTCGTTCCCAGTGAGAGTTGGACTGTGTCAGGGCTGCCCTTTGTCACCAATTCTGTTCATAATTTTTATGGACCTGATATCTAGACACAGCCAAGGAATGTTATGTACAGTATTTCCATACATAACAGAGCTGTCCCTCTGATATACTGATTTCTAATCGTGTCCCTCCTAGTCACTCCCAATAAAAATCTTAGCATCTTCAACTCTGCCACCTCCAGCTCTATCTCCTGGCTTTTTGTCAGCACCTTGTCTCCAAACCATACATCATAGCAGGTCTCACTACCGTCTTGTAAATCTTCCCTTTCACTCTTGCTGCCACCCTTCTGTCACAGATCACTTCTGACACTCATCTCTACCCACTCCACCTTGCCTGCACTCTCTTCTTCACCTCTCTTGTGCATTTTCCATTGCTTTGCATGGTTGACCCCAGGTATTTAAAGTCATCTACTTTCACTACCTTTACTCTTTCCATCTTCACCATTACATCTGCCTCCCTCTCATTCACACTCATGTATTCTGTCTTGCTACTACTGACTTTCATTCGTCTTCTCTCCAGAGCATGCCTCGACTTCTCCAGGTTCTCTTCCACCTGCTCCCTATTCTCACTACAGATCACAATGTCATCTGCAAATATCATGGTCCATGGAGACTCCTGCCTGACCTCATCTGTCACAGTTTGGTAATGTGAGGTGAATAAAACAATGTTACAGTTCATTCCAAGTTCTGAATTTATAATTTTTTTGTACATGCCTATCAGTTCAAATGATGGTAAATGGTCCCCATATTTACTGATGATCATTACTGGTTTAAAAAAATATATATAATGTTGATGCAAAATTGATTTTATTGCATTTTGCCTCCCTACACTGGGGTTATCTCTTTGTGTTTTAGCTTTATAACACTTCATTAAAGGATTTAACTATTTGCTGCTGGTAGCAACCTCAGTAGAAGAATCTCCACATAACATTTTCTTTCTCTAACACTCACTTCATTTTTAACACGATGAATAAATATTTGCATATTTTACTCAGAGCCTGAAGTCCATTGAACATGCAGGGATGATATGTATCCATAATAATTCATAGATGTATGTGGTTGCAAAACATGTGCTGTATGTCCTTGGAAAAGTGAGTGAAAGACAGTTGCATAGGCAACTGCCACTTCTCATGACTATTTCCACACCCCTTTGTTCATCGCTCCCCTGTGGCGGTCTACCCTGCTGTGAGCAGATATGGAGTGTAAAGGAAATGGAATTACCACACTCTGAAATCTATGCTTTTATTTCCCCCCACATCAACGTACACAAGACGTCAAATCTGAGTGGGGGATTCAGCCTGTATGGCAGAAATGGGATCCATATCCACAATAGATCACTCTGTGTGCATGGGCGTTTGTGTTCATGTGTGTTTGTGCTGCTTGTGTGTACATGTGTATGTCTTACTCAGACTCTTGAGTGGGAAGATGCAGGTGTTTGTGAGTGTGTATGTGTTAATAGGGGGTGTATAAGCCGTCAGCTTGCCTGCTTCTGGATAACCTACCTTTTTCGTGACTTTGATCCAGTTCTTTAAAGAGCACCCTAACAGAACCGAGTAAACAGAGGAAGGGAGGAATAAACAGCCGAAGATGCACAGAGGAATGGAAAAAAAAGGAAGATTAAGTGGTATGGTGGGGGGGCGGAGTTCAGATGAGCGTTTGATCAGTAAAGACAGAAATGTTGATGAATCGCTACGTGATTATGAATTCTCCAGCTCCTTTTAAAAGAAGAAGACCAATGGACAAATGGGGAGAGGGGTTAAAGGTGTGGGCATGTGATGAAAGAAGGGATCCGCTGTGATTTCCCTAGAGGGATGGAGCTGGAAGAATGAAGAAAAGATTATTCAGGGAGTAGGCAGTAAAGGGAAAAGGAGAAGGCTTAATTAAATGCTATTTGTTGAAAATATTATAGCTGGCTTGCCTAACTGTGGGTTGTGACTTTGCGCTTCTAATAGCATCCACTGAGCCAACCCTGACTCCCAACTTTACATGACATATTTTTTGGCACCCATTATTTTTTGTTTCTTTTAAAGTATGCTAAAGTAATAGTTTCAGCTCATGGAAAGATTGTTCCCTTGCTAAGTTACTACTAGGAGATATATAGATTATAAACTAGAAACAAAACAGGAGCAAATACAGATAAAACTACCAGCCCACACTTGCTGCGTTTCCATTCACTGATATGTTTGTGAATTACGGATATGCGCGTAAGAAATCTTGGATGGAAATGCATTATTAATTAAACTCCCAAATGTGCATAAGAAAATAATGCATTAGTGGGGGTAGTTGAATCTCTGAATATCTTCAGACTTACTGTCATGGCTGCCAATTAACCACATCTGTGAGCACACCTGCTCTTCATCCTGGTCTGGCTATTTATTCCATCAGGCCCTGTGATCGGCGCGGAGTTGTCTGTCTCCTTTGCATGAGACCTGCATTCGCCTACTCCACGTCGAGCTTCCTAGCTTCATCGAGTTTTTCCACGCCGAGCTTCCTAGCCTTGTCAAGTCCCTGTCCGGCCTTCTCCTACTGGACTCCTCGTCTCCCCGCTTCCAAGTAAGCTACCATCTGTTCCACTCACCTTTCCGTGATCCCCTGTGCACAGGCGGAGATCCGTGGTGGCGGATTCCTTCCACCTGGCGGCAGACTCACTGACTTTCTACACCGACGGTCACCATCTCCTGCGGGTCTGCTGGCACTATCCTCCTGGCCGAAGCTACCGAGCTAACCTGTGCTTCTCTTCACCATCACAAACAGTAAGCGCAGAACTATTTGGTGCACACCCTGCCTAGACAGCATCTAATTCCCTCTCTGTCTCTCCATAGGGTTGCCAGGTTGTATGGTGCTCTGCTCACCCCAGTTGATCCGCCTTCACACTATACACATATGCAGATATGCATATACGCACTCACACACTCTCACTGTATTCAATAAACGGTTAATTGTGTCATTCTCGAGTCGTGTCTGCTCTTTGGGTCTACAACCATGTCAGTACGTCTCCGCCAACACGACCCAGCAGACAGCACTTTGGTGTGCAAGGTTAACAACTTAGAGGCTTGAGTTGACCAGTTAGCCTACCAACAGCAGACTATCCTGACACAGCTAGCTTGGGAAACGGACAGGTTGGATCGCCTGGTTAGCCCATAGGCTTTCCCTTCGGTTCCCGCTAGCTCCACCGCTAGTCAGGCTACACCAGGTGCCCCATTACGGCTTACTCCTGTCCCAACTCCCACCCATTTTTGTGGCAAATTAGGGGAAGCTAGGGGATTCCTCATGCAGTGTGACACTGTTTCAGCGGGTGCCGGGGGATTTTCCTACTGACCATAGCCGTATGGATTATGTGATTAATTTGTTAGAGGGGCGGGCTTTAGCTTGGGCTTACGCCGTTATGGCTAGGGCTAATTATGCATCCCTAACCTACGCACAGTTTGTCAGCGAGTTTAAGGAGGTGTTTGACCACTCCGACCGAGATAGTGTGCTTACCTCCCGGCTATTGAATCTTAAGCAAGGGGCTAGAGTCGTTACCGATTACGCCGTTGACTTCTGGGTGGTAGCCACGGAGGAGGGGTGGGAAGATGCCTCATTGTGCAGCATTTTTGGTAGGAGTCTGTGCCTTAGCTTGCGGGATGAGTTAGCCCGCTTAGATAAGCCCACTAGCCTAAATGAACTCATCTCACTAGCTATTAGACTTGATAATAGACTGAGGGAGCGAGCGGCCGAGCGGAGAACTTCTGGTCGCTCGGGTAGTCACTTCTGCCACTCCCTACAGCCCCCCCCCCCCGCTGGATCTACCCTCTGCTGTTTCCCGGAGGATCCGGAACCTATGGTGATGGGTGGATTCAAGCTATCGTTGGCAGAGAAACAGCGCTGCCGGGAGCTGGGGTTGTGCCTTTATTGCGGGAGCGAAGAGCATGAGATCGAGTCATGTCCCAAATGGCCAAAAGGGGGAGTCCGTGCGTCACAGTAGAGGGACTCATGGACTCACCTAGCAAAAATCCCCTCTCCCGTTTTCTGATTCCTATCTGCTTCAGTTATGGTCATAGAGAGACAAGCACACATGCACTCATTGATTCGGGGGCCGAGCAGAGCTTTATTCCTGGAGAGCTGGCAACCCGGTTGGGGCTTGCCGTCCAGTTACTAGAGACCCCCTTAAACTCATCGCTCTGTCTAAAGCCCCTTTGGCCACGGTCTCCCATCAGACTGCTCCTGTGTCAGTAATCATATCGGGTAATCATCGAGAGGAGCTAAGACTGTATGTTCTGCCGGTGTCCTCCACGCCGGTTATTCTCGGCTATCCC
The DNA here is from genome assembly GCA_020510985.1 of Pholidichthys leucotaenia. Lineage (NCBI taxonomy): Eukaryota > Metazoa > Chordata > Actinopteri > Cichliformes > Pholidichthyidae > Pholidichthys > Pholidichthys leucotaenia. The sequence goes on along the minus strand of CM035843.1, from coordinate 323,525,121 downwards.
TGGCTTCGTCTCCACAACCCTTTGATTGACTGGTGTTCTGGGAGTGTTTTATCCTTCTGCCTGAGTGCTTGTTTACAGTCCGCTGCGTGCTCGCCATCTGTGCCTCTGGGTGTCCCTGTCTCTCCTCCTCCCGATTTGTCCAAGGTCCCATCTGAATATCACAACTTAGGGGCTGCCTTCAGTAAGACCCAGGCCCTTTCCCTTCCCCCTCACCGCCCGTATGATTGTGCTATCAATCTCCGAGCCGGAGCTCCGCTGCCCTCTAGTAGACTCTACAACCTGTCTGCCCCGGAGCATGCAGCTATGGATCAGTACGTCAAGGAGTCCTTGATGATGAGTATCTGGTCTTGCCATTCGGGCTGACCAATGCCCCTGCCGTCTTCCAGCGGTTGATTAATGACGTGTTGAGAGATTTTTTTGGGCACGTTTGTATTTGTTTACTTGGATGATATTCTGATTTTTTTCCCAGTCTCTGGATGAAAATCGTGTGCACGTGAGGCAGGTACTGCAGCGGCTGTTGGAAAATAAACTCTTCGTGAAGACTGAAAAATGTGAGTTTCATGTCTCCCGAACGTCTTTCCTTGGGTTCGTGATCACCCACAATGAGATCGTCCCCGACCCGGTGAAGGTAAAGGCGGTGGTGGAATGGCCCACTCCATCATCCAGGAAGCAGCTCCTGCAGTTCCTGGGCTTTGCTAATTTCTACCACCGCTTTATTCAAAATTACAGTCTTATTGCTCTTCCTCTGACCAGTCTGACCTCTACCAAGATGTCCTTCGGGTGGACAGAGGAGGCGGCTGCGGCGTTTGCTTATCTGAAGGCCAAGTTCTCATCCTCCCCTATTCTGACATAAGTGGACCCCGCTCTCCAATGTCTGGTGGAAGTGGATGCATCAGATTCAGGGGTTGGAGCGGTCCTGTCTCAGCGCTTCCTGGAGGATGGCAAGATACGTCCCTGTGTGTTCTTCTCTCGTCACCTATCCCCGGCTGAGCACAACTACGACATTGGTGACAGGGAGCTATGGGCTCTCAAGCTCGCCTTGGAGGAGTGGCGTCATTGGCTGGAGGGTGCTTCCCAGCCGTTTATCGTTTGGACTGACCACAAAAACCTGGAGTACCTTTAGACGGCCAAGCGTCTGAACACACGGCAAGCTAGCTGGTCCCTGTTCTTTGGAAGGTTTGACTTCACTATTACCTACCGCCCCGGGTCTAAGAATACGAAGCCGGATGCCCTGTCCCGTCAGTTTGCCCCAGAAACGGCGGAGATGACTGAGCACCCTATCCTCCCCTCATTGTGTGTCGTGGGCGCCCTCTCTTGGGGTATCAAGGACAGGGTCCTGAGAGCACAGGCTGATGAGGTTGACCTGGGCGGGGGGCCAGCGGGTAGACATCGGCCGTTCGGGGGGAAGTTATTCAGTGGGGTCACTCATCCAAGTTCGCATGTCACCCAGGGAGGGCGCGTACTGTGGCCCTTCTTCAGAGGACATTTTGGTGGCCATCCCTCCAGAAGGACCTGGGGAAGTACATCCGAGCCTCCCAGTGTGCCGTTGGTAAGACATCTTCCTCCCCACCAGCTGGGCTGCTCCACCCCCTTCCTATCCCTGGCAGACCTTGGTCCCACATGGCTTTGGATTTTATTACCGGCCTCCCAACATCCACAATCAGCACACGGCTATCCTCACCCTGGTCGATAGATTCTCTAAGGCTGCCCATTTTGTTCCCCTGCGGGGCCTGCCCACAGCTAAGGAGACGGCAGACCTTCTTGTCCAGCATGTGGTTAGGCTGCATGGGATTCCCCTGGACGTTGTCTCTGACCGGGGTCCCCAGTTTATCTCCCAGGTCTGGAAGTCTTTTTGTAAAGCTCTGTTGGCTACGGCAAGTCTATCGTCAGGCTACCATCCACAGACCAATGGGCAGTGTGAACGAGCAAACCAGGAGCTGGAGGTTGCGCTGCGGTGCGTTGCCACCGCTAACCCATCGTCATGGAGCTCTCACCTTCCCTGGATTGAATATGCTCATAACACTACCATTTCTACTGCTATCGGCATGGCTCCCTTCAAAGCCTCGCTGGGCTACAATCCCCCACTGTTCCCTGAGGAGGAGGAGGGGGACTTTGCTGTTTCCTCTGTTTGTGCGCACCTGAAGCGCTGCCGTTGGATCTGGAGGGCTACCAGGGCGGCATTGCAACATACGGCGGAGCGCAACACTGTAGTGGCCAACCGTCACAGAGTTCCGGCTCCCGCCTATCGGGTGGGCCAACAGGTATGGCTGTCTAAAAAACACATTAATTTGAAGGCTGAAAGGAAGAAGACGTCACAGCAATTCATTGGTCGTTTTCCCATCAGCCGGATCATTAATCCTGTCTCTGTACGCTTAACCCCCCCCCCCCCCCGCATCTGTACAACTTTCCATGTCTTCCAGGTCAAGCCCGTCTGCTCCAGCCCGTTGTGTCCTCCTCCCAGGACTCCACCACCACCGATGGTGATCGACGGCGAACCGGCGTGGCCAGTCACCGCCATCCTGGACGTCCATCGCCGGGGCCGGGGCCTACAGTATCTGGTGGACTGGGAGGGTTACGGGCCGGAGTGGAGATCCTGGGTGCGTCCCTCCTTTGTGCTGGACAAGCAGCTCATCAGGGACTTCCACCGGATGCACCCAGGAAGGTTGGAACAACAGTCGAGAGGCGAGTCGTAGGGGGGGAGTAATGTCATGGCTGCCAATTAACCGCACCTGTGCGCACACCTGCTCTTCATCCTGGTCTGGCTATTTATTCCATCAGGTCCTGTGATCGGCGCGGAGTTGTCTGTCTCCTTTGCTTGAGACCTGCATTCGCCTTCTCCACGTCGAGCTTCCTAGCCTCGTCGAGTTTTTCCACGCCAAGCTTCCTAGCCTCATCAAGTCCCTGTCTGGCCTTCTCCTACTGGACTCCTCATCTCCCCGCTTCCAAGTAAGCTACCATCTGTTCCACTCACCTTTCCATGATCCCCTGTGCACAGGCGGAGATCCGTGGCAGCGGATTCCTTCCACCTGGCGGCGGACTCACTGGCTTTCTACACCGACGTTCATCATCTCCTGCGAGTCTGCTGGCACTATCGTCCTGGTCGAAGCTACCGAGCTAACCTGTGCTCCTCTTCACCATCACAAACAGTAAGCGCAGAACTATTTGGTGCACACCCTGCCGAGACAGCATCTAACTCCCTCTCTGTCTATCCATAGGGTTGCCAGGTTGTATGGTGCTCTGCTCACCCCAGCTGATCCACCTTCACACTATACACCTATGCAGATACGCATACACGCACTCACACACTCTCACTGTATTCAATAAATGGTTAATTGTGTCAATCTCGAGTCGTGTCTGCTCTTTGGGTCTACAACCATGTCACTTACTTGAATAAAATGGATGGAAACAGCTGATGTTTATTAATGCTGAGGTCACAGCTATGTGAAAGGTTACTACAGTTACCGATCCAACCAAACAAATATAAAACAGGTCAGTTGCTTGATCCCATGATGGCACACAACTCTTCAGAAGTAATTTTGAGGGAAACAAATCTCTCATCTCACTGTCTTTTTTTCTCTATTATCTTCTGTTTCTTCCTGATTCAGGTTGTTAATTGACTTCTGATAATTATCATCATATGATTCAAACGGATATGATCAACTGGCACTGTTAACTATTCTTCCACATTATGAAGAGCTCCATTTGGTTTCAAGTTTTCATTTAAGAGCTGTTGTATTCTCCTGTTGATATATGGAACAAATTCTACCTTACTGCATTACATTACGTTGTGTTATGTTAGGTTACACTAGGTTATGCTACATTAAGTATGACATAGTCGCCCACCTGAATAATTTGCCTAATGTGGTTGATGATAATGTACAATAAGTCTTGAGTAAACTTTTTAGAAATGTGCATTTAAAATGTGAATAAGATGAATTTTTTTTATTTTTTTTTTTTGTTACTTATTTGTACCCGTAGGTAGATTTGGTTTGCAGACTGGTGACAAGCCACCGGCTGCTGGTTGCTGCGTGCGCGAGCGCCCTAAACCTACATGTTTTTGGTATGCGGGAGGAAACCGGAGAAATCCCGGAGTAAACCCACGCAACACGGGGAGAACATGCAAACTCCACACAGCTCACTGTTGGTCGGGGGCTGGGATCGAACCCACGATCTCATGATCCCCGCGATCCCCCAGCCGAGGGTAAAACTGTGCTGCCACAGTGCTAAACCACTGCGCCACCGTGCAGCCCAGAATGGAAACCCAGTATCTGTCATTTTTGATGTTTGATGGTATTGTAGAGAATGCGTTCAAGAATGAGGCTGAGTTTATTTCTCAGAGCCAACTTTATTGAGTGAACACATGCTCTATCAATCTCTATGCAGGAAAAGAGAGTGAGCAATCGAATACCACGTTCTTATACTCTGCTGGGGCCACAACCCACAGTCACATGTTACATAAGCAAACATATAATTACATGGCACATAGTCTCAGTCACAATGCACTCTTTCATGTCTCACTATTGTCTCTTGTCCTACGGTGTTCCGGGAATCTTCCTGGGACATCCTCTCGGAGACAAAGGTCAAGACTCACACCTACTCGTCATCTCCTGTAGATCCCTGCAGGTCCAGACCTCTTTTGTCCCACCAGACGTGGAGTCACCAATACACATACAGTCATGCATTTGTGGGGAGATATGAACTCAATATCTGCGCCACATAACCCCCCCCCCCCCCAAACGTCTATTTAGGGACAAAATGTAATCAGAGTTGTATGGCAGAAACATCACCACATAACACAAATCAATCCACTAATCGCCTGGGTTTAAACCTCCTGCCAAATCTGCTGTAAGCTGGCTTGGCTCCTTCTGCCGCGGCTCCCTGCATCTGTGAATCAGACTTATTAGCACGACTCTGTGATGTCAACGAACAATGCCTTTTCGGCGGCCTGCCACGGCGGGGGGCCCTGGCCACTTGCACGTGTTCATCAGCCAGAACAAAAGCGGGTTTGAGTCTGTTAATGCAAATCAACTCTTTTCTGTCACCCAAATCAAGCAAAAATTGTTTCTCTCTTGTTTCCAACACTCTGAAAGGCCCGTCATAAGGGAGTCGCAAACCTGGTCTTTGAGCATCATGTTTAACAAAAACGAACTCCGCATTCTTTAAAGCTTTTGGCACAAAAACGCGTGGAAAACTGTGATGCACCGGGCCGGGGAGGGTGTCTGATCCTGTGCTGCTCTGCAACAGCTCAGCGGGGGGGCAATTTGGCGCGGGGTTGTCAGGGAGGAAATCCCCCGGCAAACGGAGGGGTTGAGCAAAAACTAACTCAGCCGGGGAGGCTTGCAAATCCTCCTTAGGTGCAGAACGCAACCCCAATAAAACCCATGGAAGTCTATCCACCCAATTTGTATCCGTGAGAGACGCTCTGAGGGCTGCTTTCAACGACCTATGAAAGCGTTCGCACAAACCGTTAGCCTGAGGGTTATACGCGGTAGTGCGGTGGATTTTCACCCCCAGGCTGTGGGCCATGGATGACCAGAGTTCAGAAACGAATTGGGGACCTCTGTTGGACATTATGTCCGACGGGACTCCAAAACGCGCGACCCAAGCCGTTAAAAACGCGCGTGCAACGTCTGCTGCCGTAGTTGACGCTAGAGGGACCACTTCCGGCCAACGCGTGGCGCGATCTACCATCGTCAAAAGGTGTGTGCACCCCTGCGACAACGGGAGGGGGCCCACCAAGTCGACATGCACATGATCAAAACGTTTAGCCAGGATGTGAAAAGGTTCTAAAGGAGCTCTAGTGTGTTTGTGTATTTTGGCTGGTTGGCATGCTACGCAAGCCGCTGCCCATTCTTTGACCTGTTTACGCAACCCCGGCCAAACAAATTTTTCTCCCACAATTTTAATCGATGCGCGCACCCCTGGGTGCGCCAGAGAGTGGATTGAGTCGAAAACGCGGTGGCGCCTTGCAGCCGAAACTACGGGACGAGGCCGCCCGGTGGAGACATCGCAGATTAGAGGGGGCATACCTATCTGCAGCACCCTGTGCTCCAGCCTTAACCCTGTTGGTCCAGACTGGAGCGCGTGCACATCCGTGTCGTCAGCCTGCTCCGCGGCCATGGCTGCGTGATCTAAACCAACGTGGACCGGGGCTGCGAGTGCTTTTGCGCCACAGACTTGGCCCGCGGCCACGGTTGCCGAGCCTGCCCCCATGGGGCTTGGTGCTGCTACTGCACGCAAAAGACAGTCTGCCACCACATTGTGTTTGCCCGCGACATGCTGAATATCGGTGGTGAACTCTGATATCGCGGCCAGCTGTCTCTGTTGCCGGCCTGACCAAGGCTCTGAAATCTTGGCCATCGCAAAAGTTAATGGCTTATGGTCCACGAACGCGGTAAAACGGCGCCCCTCTAGCCAGAACTGGAAATGGTGGGTGGCCAAATGTAGGGCCAAAAGCTCCCTGTTGAACGCGCTGTACTTCCGCTTGTTATCGCGCAAGGTTTTACTGAAAAACGCGAGGGGTTGCCAGCTCCCCGCCACGAACTGTTCAACGACCGCCCCCACCGCTAAATCAGAAGCATCCGTGGTGAGCGCCATACGTGCCATTGGCACCAGGTGTGCCAACAAAACGGCGTTCGCCAGGGCTGATTTGACCTGGGAGAATGTGCGCTCCTGCTCCGGGGACCACTCGATCTTATTCGTGGGTTTTTGCTTTTTAAGCGCTGCGTACAGGGGTTGCATGAGCTGCGCTGCGCCTGGGAGGAAACGGTTGTAAAAATTGACCATTCCCAAAAATTCTTGCAATGCTTTGACCGTTTGAGGTTTGGGAAAATCCGTTATTGCGCGTACTTTTTCGGGCAGAGGAACCGCTCCTTCTGGTGAAACGCGATGCCCCAAAAAATCGATCTGCGCGACCCCAAACTGGCACTTCGCTGGGTTAATTATTAACCCGTGCTCTGCCAGCCTCCGAAAAACCGCTGTGAGGTGGCTTTCATGGTCGTCCTCGGACGTGCTGGCTACCAAAATATCATCCAAGTAGACGAACACGAAAGGGAGGTCGTGTAGGACTGCGTCCATCATGTGCTGGAACGTCTGCGCAGCCCCTTTGAGTCCAAACGGCATACGCAAAAACTCGAAAAGTCCAAAAGGAGTTATTACCGCTGTTTGGGGTATGTCCTGAGCGCAAACTGGGACTTGGTGGTACCCGCACACCAAATCTATTTTAGAAAAAATACACGCCCCCGCCAAATGTACTGAAAAATCTTGGATGTGCGGGATCGGGTAGCGGTCGTGAGCTGAAGCGTTATTCAACCTGTGGAAATCACCGCAAGGCCGCCACGAGCCATCGGTCTTGGGGACCATATTTAGTGGCGATGCCCAGGGGCTGTTAGAGCATCTAATGATGCCCAGTTTTTCCAGGTTGGCGAATTCCTCGCCAACCTGGAAAAACCTGGGTCCAAGCGCCGAGCTTTTGCAAAAACGGGGGGATCGGTAGTAGTTATAAAGTGCTCCACCCCATGTTTAGCCACTGACGCCGAAAACGTTGGGACTGTGAGTGCTGGAAACTGAGTGAGCAATGCTTGAAACTTACCACCCGCAGCTATGAGGTTGGGCTGTGCAGTGGGCGGGACCACCCGGGCTGTGCAGGAAATGCTGTAAAAAGACATTAAGAGTGCATTAACCAGACGTCTATTAGCAAGATCAACCAATAAACCATTCGAGCACAAAAAATCAGCACCTAACATGTTATGACTGACTGCTGCCACGACGAAGGTCCACTCAAATGACCGACCGTGGAAAGACAGGGGGAGGGTCTTCTCCCCGTAGGTCTTGATCGTCGAACCGTTCGCCACCAACACCAGGGGTCCGCTGGAAGGCGCCAACAGATCAGCGTGGAGGGGTGTGATGAAACTCAGCTGGGAGCCCGTGTCCACCAGGAACTGCCTCCCTGATTTCCCGTCTGTGAGGTAGAGCAGCTTATTCTTCGCGCCGAGAGCAGCAGCTGCTACCTGACCCTCGGGCTTGGCGTTTCCCGCGCGCTTGAACTGGCAGGGGGGAATGCATCTGCGTGCCCTCTCGGCGAAGCGTCGATGATAAAAGCAGAGGGCGTCGTGCGCCCCGCGTCTCCTGGTCTCCGCCGCTGCTGATGTCAGTGCATCTGGTGTCGTAACCTCTGGCCCCTTGCTGTCTCCGGGTTTTGCGCTCAGCTCTGCTGCCGCCGTCGTGGCCGTGTGCCGTCTATGGGCGTTGACGAGTCGCTGTGCCTCCTGGCCCAGTTCGTGGTACTCTCGGTTGGTCAGCAGTTGCGAGCTGGCCAGGGTGACTCTCACCGCTGACGGTAGTGTCCTGAGGAAGAGATGGGCGAAGATAAAGCCGTCATCATCCTCGCCTCTCAGGTTCAGCATCCTCGCCATCAGGTCAGCGGGCCTGTCTGCTTCGCTTTCAGTCAACATCAGGAGCCTCTCTGCCCTTTCTCCCAGCGAGGGAGTGAAGGCACGGATGACCGCGGCTTTCAATGCGCCGTACTTGTCGACCTCTGGTGGATGGTTAGTCAGGCTCTCCACCCGCTGTGCTGTGAGGCTGTCCAGCTTTGCTACCATGTAGAAGAATTTCGTTGCATCTGCTGAAATTCCCCGAAGGTGAAACTGCGCCTCGACCGTGTTGAACCAGGCACGTGGGCTGTGCTGCCAGAATTCGGGCAGCTGGACTGCGGTAGCTGCGCTGGCCTGGTTGGCTCCTGATGAGTCTGCTGTATGAAGTTCATCCATACTTAGTCGTAGGGTCACCAGTGTAGAGAATGCGTTCAAGAATGAGGCTGAGTTTATTTCTCAGAGCCAACTTTATTGAGTGAACACATGCTCTATCAATCTCTATGCAGGAAAAGAGAGTGAGCAATCGAATACCACGTTCTTATACTCTGCTGGGGCCACAACCCACAGTCACATGTTACATAAGCAAACATATAATTACATGGCACATAGTCTCAGTCACAATGCACTCTTTCGTGTCTCACTATTGTCTCTTGTCCTACGGTGTTCCGGGAATCTTCCTGGGACATCCTCTCGGAGACAAAGGTCAAGACTCACACCTACTCGTCACCTCCTGTAGATCCCTGCAGGTCCAGACCTCTTTTGTCCCACCAGACGTGGAGTCACCAATACACATACAGTCATGCATTTGTGGGGAGATATGAACTCAATATCTGCGCCACAGTATTTGATATTTTTCAGTGGCATTGTTGTCCAAAGCGTGGCGGCCATCTCCTGGTTGTAACTTTTCATTTAACAGACACCAAAGTGTACTGTAGCCCAGAGAGCTCGCCAAAATGCAAAAGTCACAACACAAAAGCAAATGCTGCAACAAAAATATAGAAAGCCACAACACAAATACAAAAAGCCACCCAGCTTAATCGGTGTAAGCTGGGCAAGGCACCAGGGCCTGACGACATCCCTACAAGAGTGCTTAACCCTTTGAGTGTGTATGGTGCAGAACTGCAACATACCCCCAGTGGTCAAGAGTGGTAAATATTTTTTGTCAATGAAATAGTTCAGATTTCCAAGGCTATAACTTGAAAGTGCTAAGAGATAATGACTTACTGTCAATTAGAAAGATGTAAAATATGATCCAAAGTTTCAGATAGGAATAAATTTGCACATCTAATTTGCATAATGTCATGGCACCTCTATAAATTCCATAACTCAGTCAAAACTGGACTTTGGACGTATTTACAAAAAAAATGGTTCAGTCTTTTGACACCGTTTTTTTTGTACAGAGGTACCTCATCATCTTATCTTCAAAGTATATGAACAAGAAATCAATACATTTAAAAAAAAAACACAGAAATTTATCACTTACTTTTGACAGGCAGAGTGAGAAGGCAGGCGCAGTGCCACGCTCTACCACTAGGGGCACGCAAATTCTCACACTCAAAGGGTTAAGACCTGTTCACAGGAACTCTCGCTCATCTTTCATTCGGTCTTCACCCAAATTTACATGACTGCCATAACACCTACTATCTGGAAAACTGCTACCATAATCCCAGTTCCCAAAAAACCCCGGCCAACAGAACTCAATCATTACCGTCCTGTTGCCCTCAAGCCTACTATAATGAAATGTCTGGAGAAGCTGTTGCTGAACATCCTATTACCCATTGTTACTCCACAAGTGAACCCCTTTCAGTTTGTATACAAGGCTAAGAGGGGCATGGAGGCTGCTATAGCCTGTCTGCTGAACCTTGTCCTTCAGCACCTGGACTCTCCTGGTCATTTTGCCAGAATACTCTTCTTGGACTTCAGCTCTGCCTTCAATACGATCCAAAGGCATCTGATGATCCAGAAGCTACACCATCTCAACACCCCTCCTCAACTGATACATTTTATCCATAACTTGCTTAGCAACAGATTACAAGCTGTGTGGGTAGGCTCAACCACATCACCAGCACCCACCACCAACACTGGAGCTCCGCAAGGCTGTGTGTTGAGTCCTTTCCTATACACACTTTATACCAATGACTGCATCAGCCCATCTCCCAGGATCACTTATTTCAAATAGTTAGACAATACAGCTTTCCTTGCTCTCCTCACAGATGACCACTCTGCTCTGAACTATTGCAACACTATTACAGACTTCACCCAGTGGTGTGACAGCAACCATCTCCACCTCAACGTCATTAAAACAAGAGTTAATAATCACCCCCCCTACTCCCCAGCACCCCATTACTATTAATAATCAAATGGTAGGAAAAGGAGATAGTTTCAGATATTTTGGAGTTACGTAGGACAACAAAATTACTTTTGACCAACACACCATGGGTATTCAAAAACAGAGTCAACAGAGACTATCAGTTATTCGTAAGCTCCGTGGACTTCATGTTGCTCCACACCTCCTTCTGTTATTATATCAAAGCATCATCCAACCCATTCTATTGTACTGTTCCACCTGTTTTTATAACATGCTCTCTGTTAAAAACCAGACAAAACTCACATGCATAATGAGTAGTTATGAAAATTATTGGTCTGCCTACACCCAACCTCACTGAGCTTAATAACGGGGCCATTACACGCATTGCAATCTCAATAGAATAGGACTCTACACACCCACTACATGAATATCTCATTCCATTGCCCTCAGGTTGCAGGTACCGCATATTAAGATACAGGAGGGCTTACTTTGGGAAAAGCCTGATTCCTGCAGTTATAGCTGCCCTAAACAACAGAACCCACTGAGTGTGTCCTGGTTCACTGTATTATTCTGTTTTGTCCTGTGAAGTGTTGTTTACCTTTGTTATGTGTTGTTATTGCCTGTCTATTTTGTGGCATTCTAAGTCTAGTCTTGACCCAGTGGGGGAGATAGGAGAGAGGAGGATGGTGGGTAAGCTGTCATCTCTGCTGGAGTCAGAGTCCCACCCCATGCAGGACACGCTGAACGCACTGAGGAGTTCATTTAGTGGTAGGCTGTGCCATCCTAGGTGCTCGAGAGAGAGATTCTACAGGTCCTTCCTTCCTATGGCTGTCAGACTTTATAATCTAACCAGTGCTGCTCATAGAGGCTGTATTAAACGTCACAACTGTACACAATAGCGATTGTCCCCTCCAATACACAACTAAGACAATTACAATTATTATCGAGGGTGGCAACAAGACTGTTCATTCAAATGTGAAATATACAGTGGGGCAAAAATGTATTTAGTCAGCCACCAGTTGTGCAAGTTCTCCCACTTAAAAGATGAGAGAGGTCACCAATTTTCATCATAGGTATACCTCAACTATGAGAGACAAAATGAGAAAAAAAATTCCAGAAAATCACATTGAAGGATTTTTAACGAATTAATTGGTAAATTCCTCGGTAAAATAAGTATTTGGCCACCTACAAACAAGCAAGATTTCTGGCTCTCACAGACCTGTAACTTCTTCTTTAAGAGGCTCCTCTGTCCTCCACTCGTTACCTGTATTAATGGCACCTGTTTGAACTCGTTATCAGTATAAAAGACACCTGTCCACAACCTCAAACAGTCAGACTCCAAACTCCACTATGGCCAAGACCAAAGAGCTGTCAAAGGACACCAGAAACAAAATTGTAGACCTGCACCAGGCTGGGAAGACTGAATCTGCAATAGGTAAGCACCTTGGTGTGAAGAAATCAACTGTGGGAGCAATTATTAGAAAATGGAAGACGTACAAGACCACTGATAATCTCCCTTGATCTGGGGCTCCACGCAAGATCTCACCCCGTGGGGTCAAAATGATCACGAGAACGGTGAGCAAAAATCCCAGAACCACATGGGGGGACCTTGTGAATGACTGCAGAGAGCTGGGACCAAAGTAACAAAGGCTACCATCAGTAACACACTACACCGCCAGGGACTCAAATCCTGCAGTGCCAGACGTGTCCCCCTGATTAAGCCAGTACATGTCCAGGCCCGTCTGAAGTTTGCTAGAGAGCATTTGGATGATCCAGAAGAGGATTGGGAGAATGTCATATGGTCAGATGAAACCAAAATAGAACTTTTGGGTAAAAACTCAACTTGTCGTGTTTGGAGGAGAAAGAATGCTGAGTTGCATCCAAAGAACACCATACCTACTGTGAAGCATGGGGGTGAAAACATCATGCTTTGGGGCTGTTTTTCTACAAAGGGACCAGGACGACTGATCCGTGTAAAGGAAAGAATGAATGGGGCCATGTATCGTGAGATTTTGAGTGAAAACCTCCTTCCATCAGCAAGGGCACTGAAGATGAAACGTGGCTGGGTCTTTCAGCATGACAATGATCCCAAATACACCACCCGGGCAACGAAGGAGTGGCTTCGTAAGAAGCATTTCAAGGTCCTGGAGTGGCCTAGCCAGTCTTCAGATCTCAACCCTATAGAAAATCTTTGGAGGGAGTTGAAAGTCCGTGTTGCCCAGCGACAGCCCCAAAACATCACTGCTCTAGAGGAGATCTGCATGGAGGAATGGGCCAAAATGCCCGCAACAGTGTGTGAAAACCTTGTGAAGTCTTACAGAAAACGTTTGACCTCTGTCATTGTCAACAAAGGGTATATAACAAAGTATTGAGATGAACTTTTGTTATTGTTTTTAAGAATAGGGCTAAAACCTACCTTTTTGATATAGCCTACAATTAGGGAGGGATCATGTGTTTCTGAACCCTCCCTTAGTTATGCTGCTAATAGGTTTAGTCAGCCGGGGGACCTCCAGTAATGCACTGGGCCTCACTCCTTTCCTCACTCTCTATGAAATATTTTTTTTTTGCTGGTCATTAACATTTGTTTGTTCTCTCCCATAGATTGAGTCCCCATTGTGCTGTTTGCTCTCTACATGTCTGTTCTTTTCTTCTTCTCTGTCCCCTCACCCCCCAGCCAGTCGCAGCAGATGACTGCCCCTCCCTGAGCCTGGTTCTGCTGGAGGTTTCTTCCTGTTAAAAGGGAGTTTTTCCTCTCCACCGTCGCCAAGTGCTTGCTCACAGGGGATCGCCTGATTGCTGGGGTCTTTCTGCAACTGTGGGGGTCCTCCCTACAGTTGATAGTGCTATGAGATGACTGTTGTTGTGAAATGGCGCTATATAAATAAAGTTGAATTGAATTGACCAAATACTTATTTTCCACCATAATTTGCAAATAAATTCATTAAAAATCCTTCAATGTGATTTTCTGGATTTTTTCTTCTCATTTTGTCTCTCATAGTTGAGGTATACCTATGATGAAAATTGGAGACCTCTCTCATCTTTTAAGTGGGAGAACTTGCACAATTGGTGGCTGACTAAATACTTTTTTGCCCCACTGTACTGTCTGGGTCTTTTTTTTTTTCCAGGAAATTTAACTGTAATGCTGTTGATACCATCTAGCTGCAATGCTCCTGCACTGTGTATATAACTGTGTACATTTGTGTATTTATTTACTGCTTTGGTTAACCAATTCTTATCTTATTATCTTATTTACTATTGCTCTCAGTGCTGCTATCCCTGTGCTGCTGCAATCCTGGAATTTCTCCATTGTGGGACTAATAAAGGCTCATCTTATCTCATCTTATCTTATTTTTTATCTTATCTTATCTTAACACAATGAAACCCACAACACAAATTCAAATGCATGCTAACAGTATTAGCATTAGCATGCTAACACTGAGGGGTGGGATTCGATTCAGATCACGATACCTGGGTCACGATCCAATCCAATCATGATTCAGTGATAACCACGATATTGCGATAATCAAGTATCACGATCCCATATATTTCAAATTTTTTCACCTTATTCAACCTCAAATCATGTCCCAAAGTAAAGCTGTTGACATCTCTTTCATATAATAAAGTATTCTCAGGGCTTCATTTTCCGTGGAGACATGTTGCTGCACTACACGGAGGGCGGTAGACGATTTTGGAATAGATTCCCACTCCAGATACGTTTATCTGACTCTGTGGAGTCTTTTAAAAAGCAGCTGAAAACTTTTTTGTTTAACAAGGATTTCCACTGAGTTTCAACTGTTTTTTAATGGTAAGTCTGATAGTTTTAAATTATTTTAATCTTGTGTTTTAACTTGTTTTTACATTTTTAAAATAATTTTTATCTATTGACTTTCTTTTATTCCATTTTATTGTACAGCGCTGTGTGACTATATGTCTGTGAAAAACGCTTCATAAATAAACTTTACTTACTTGCCGCTCTGAGAAAAAGCTCGATGCTGGTGTCTCTTTAGCTTAGCCATTGCTAATGCTGCTCCCAGACATACGCTGGCCTGCTGTATTCTGAGTGTTTGTTTTTTTTTTTTTGTGCAGTGCTTCTTGCGGGGTGTGTGTCACGTCAAGGTCTTTCCTTCCATCTTTGTTATAAAATCCAAAAAAGGCCCAACATTTGAGCTAACTTTGAGGTAACTGCTTCCTAACTTTCAAAGCTGGCTGCAAATCACAGAGACAAGCTATGACTTCACTTGACTGGGTGCTTGCTTTGCGCCATGTAGTGGACTGAAAATGCAATTGGTTGAATACCCAAGATAATATGCAACACTTACAAATTAATAAAAGATCAATCCATGCGTTTAGCGATCGGTGCATTGTCGTTTGTGTCAAGTATCGCAATCCATCACTGAATTGATCTTTTTTCCACCCCTAATCAATACTAACATTTTGCCGGTGTTTCAGAAGTTATCATGCTAACAATAGCATTAATGCCAATGTTAGCATTGACAGTTATGGTAACGTTAGCATACTAATGCTTTTGCATTTTGACTTGTATTTGTGTTGTGGCTTTTGTATTTAATTGTGGCATTTTGCATTTATGTTGTGCCTTTTGAATTTTGATGACATCTCTGGGACATAAAAGTGAGACATTAATAGTCTTTTAATCTTAGAAAACTAAAAATATTTAGCAGTGTTGCCAACTCTCACTCTTTTGCCCTCTCTCATATCACAAATCGTATTTCTCACTCCAAAATGAGGAAAATACTGCCAACATGGTGTTAACTTTCTTCAGATTTTTATACAGAAAGAGCTCTCAGGGCATCATAAGGCTGCATGTCCACAGGGAGCGTAAAAATGCTCTCAACCTGTTTTTCTGAGTGCTTAACATGTGCTCATAAAAAAACCTCTCCACCCAGTATCTTAGCAGTCGCTTGACCTGTCACTCAAAGCGTGCTGAGGGTTTCATACATTTTGCTCTGAAACACTCCACTCACTGGACTAAAGGACATCAAACTGGTAAGAAAATACGCATCCCTTCAAGCTTTTGCTGTTTAATGTTGATCATGGTGTACTTTTAGTTTGATTCTGATTGGCTAGTAAGAGAGGTGTGCAGCTGATGAGCACTGCAGCTCTCTGAAAGTTAAACCTTTTTCAACTTTCAGTACCGTGACAAAATATGCTGACCTCTGAGAGCGTTTTAGCGCGAGGGTGCTGAGCGCAATAAACACCAGACTAAAGACTAAAGAAAACCAACAGAAAATAGTCGTCCACAGCGGAAAAAAACACACAGACATGGTGACTTTGGTGGCCTGAAGCAGACTGGATGTGTTGTAAAACTTATTCTGAGGTAAAGAGGTGTATGCCTTAAAAAACTGTTTATGATGCTGGGATAGGCTCCAGCCCCCCCGCGACCCAAAAAGGATTAAGCGGAAGAAGATGGATGGATGGATGATCATGCGTATGCATGCTCACTCCACCACTACCCCCCAGTTCTCCCTGTGCCTAGTTCCCTCTAAATCACACTCCAAGCTTTTCTGAAATTTTGGCAATTCTGTATTTACACTGCAGTTATTTTAAAAATGGGATTCAATGAACAATTTCTCCACTTCAAGTGAATAATTGTGAATCACTTTGTGATCCCTCCTCTCCCTTTTTGTATTCATATGAATGAATGGCAGGCCTTGGGTTTGAGTAGTGACTAAGCTAGCAGGTGGACCTATGATGATGAAACCGACTTAGCCTCATGAGCACGTTAGGTGAAGTCTCATTAACCTTGGAGCTACTGGAAAATAGACTCATTAATCTGCCCCAACCTCCAGCAAATTATAACTTAGGTTTACAGTATATCAACTAGTGTAGATACAGGCAACCAAAGATATGTTAAAAGGGGATGCCAAGTGGAAAATAGCGAGGAGGTCTGCAAGGCTGCTTGAGCTTAAATTAGATCATAGCGGGCTTTCTGGCATGGCATACACTTCACATATGTTTGCAAACCTACATAATACACCTCAGCAATTCTTACTTTCACCAAGACATGCTTGAAATAGTAACTGTTACTTGGTTGAAACCACATTTTCTTTAAGCTGTTTTAAGCAAATCTAAACTTTAATTCATGTTCTATTTGAACAGATTTGTTTTTCTCCTAATGATAATTACATTAAAAGAAAAGCTACAGTTGACAGTAAATAATTCACAGAATCAATGGTCCATGAACAGAATGAATAAATATGTGCATTAAAAGCATTATTTTACACTGTTTTGTTAGAAGAGAAATGAAACAGATTATGCTGATGTTTAGATGGAAACTAAAAACTTTTGAAATTCTTGAAATATTCGTCTAGTTGGGAATTGGAAAAAAAAAAAAGTGTAGAACAGACAAATCAAAGTGTATTTGGATTATTTGTGAAACATGGAGTACCAAACCAACATTTTCCTGCTTGATGACTTCCGTTTGGTAGGGTGGAGGATACAGCACATAATATACACTCAAGGGATTTAATAACGCACCACTCTATTTTTGGCCCCATTTGGGAAGAGCTTTTCTCTATAAAGAAACTGGTTGTACAAATGCATGTAGGGATTTCAACATGTGGGATTTGGTCACGCCTGACTGATTATTGTGTGTAGTTCTGTGTCTCCAAAACACAATTTTGGAGAAGAAATCACAATACCTCAATGTACGGTGCTTACATTTCTTGAAATTTTTGTTCCTTTTTGTTTGTTTTGGCACCAGTTATATTAGGACAGTCATTAAAAGGCAATGTGAAGCTGGTCTTTTGCATGCAACACAAACTACAGCGGTGAATTTACAAATAAGTGTAGTGGAGCAGTGTTAAATCTTTGGCGGTAAAGGAAGAAACACACATTATAGTGCAGAAGTGATCCTCAAAACAAAGGGTCCACATTAACTCTGTGGATGCAAGAGACATTTTCCTCTTAAACATGACAACAAGAAAAAGCACTGTGATTGTCTCAAACCCCTCTCAGAATTTCTAACCTTCAAATCAAATCAAATCAAATCAAATCAACTTTATTGTCATATTGCTGTACATACAACTGTAGTGCAGGCAAGATGAAATTGCGTTTCTCTCGGCATCCATATAGATAGAAGCAGCATGATTTAAGACACACTCCCACATAGCTTCACCCCCCCACCCCCACCCCCCCCATCCATTCACACATCCCTGAGACATACTTGGGAAAAAAAACTAACTATAATATACAAATAATATACAAAATGTCCGTAGGTGCAGTAGTTTGTATGAGAGATTCCGGGTCAACTGTTCAGCATCCTGACAGCTTGTGGGAGGAAGCTGTTGATCAGTCTGGTGGTTCTGCCTCTGATGCTCCGAAATCGTTTACCAGATGGAAGAAGTTCAAAGTGTTTATGCAGAGGGTGAGAATGGTCCTTGACAATGTTCAGTGCCCTGCTCCTACAACGGTTCTGAAAAAGTTCTTGGACAGAGGGGAGGGAGACTCCAATTACCCTCTCAGCCCCCTTGACTATCCTCTGCAGGGCTTTTTTGTCTGACATACTGCAGCTGGAGTACCATGTAACAATGCAGTACGTCAGAACACTCTCCACCACACCTCTGTAGAATGTCCTGAGGATGCAGATGGGGAGAGAGGCCTGTTTGAGTTTCCTCAAGAAGTGCAGTCTCTGCTGAGCCCGCTTCCTGATCCCCAAGGAATTCTTGCTCCAGGTCAGGTCCTGCGAGATCTAACATTATCTGACAAACTTATGAAGATATCAGCTGTTCTCAGTTTGGCTGTATTTACATGTAAAACTAACACAGGTTCTGTTTGGTTTGGTCAACATTTTTCTGCAGCAGCCAGACTTGTTTATAGAAATCAGACAGTGCCGCTGTTCTCCACTGGTATAGATGATTTTATTAGAGTTTTACAGCATAGCTGCTGTAAAACAACAACTCTATTATATTCTCACTTCTCAGACTTTTATATTCTTCCTCCCTTTAACCCACTGGACCATCACATGCTCAGTGAGCATCTGTACCATTGCTGCCTGAAAGCTGAAATAAATGCTAAGAAAACTCACTAGCCTAGACAGGAGTGTCTTATCAGGGTGAACAATGAACCCATCACAAAGACAATAAAGAAAATTATGCCATTTGAATATTAAATTTCTTGTGGCATCAGATGAATCACGGCACCTTCTAATGTTTTCAAACTAGATTTCGATAATAGAGCTGTACCTAAGTAATTAAATTATTTTGCTATTATTTGTTTTCAGTTCTGATGTTAGGTGAAATGGCAGGTGAGAAGTGTTGGTCTTATCTCCAACTTAAGTGATCATCATACTTCCATTCATCTTATTTTCACTAATTGTGACTTTTATCGTACATACATAATAAGTCAAAGATTTATAATTTTAAGAGCTATTTCCGACAGACTCTACCCTATAAAGTCAGCCCGACTGACACAAATGTATTAAACATGCTGTTTAATCAGCATCGTGGAGTGTTCTTTTGCTCCTACTAATACATCATTTTCTGATTTATGATCTGTTTGTTTTCAGTCTTCTTCTGCAGTGTAATAACATGAATACACACTTTAAACACCGTCCTAGATCCTGTAGAATCCCAAAAGCAACTGTTAGTATAGAAAAATGTGAAATGATTGATTTTTGTTTCTTCACACAGTTTTTCACCCCCAGGAAGTGCTTAGTAGAACATCAAAGGGAGAAATGCCAACGCTTGCAGAAAGGTACAGATTTGTCTTTTTTTTTTTTAGTGTGAGGAAGACTGGATGGATAAATGTACAGCAGACATAGAGAACTGACCATAACTCACAAATGCTGTCTGAGACTTTCTGTGGGTTCTAACTTTCTATCTGATTAATCGTTAACATGTATATTGGGTTCAAATTATACACCAACCACTATGCTAACTTTGTGTGGTGAGTTTGTCAGATGTTGAAATCCCAGGTGAGTAGGTGGCACTTTGTTTTTAATTGGAAAATGTTTGCCATCTTCATCGTCCACCTGTCCTCTGTACCTAATGCTTTTGGTAATAGTTTGACCATATGGTGTATGGAATATGAGTGGAACATATTTAAACGTAGTTTTTTTTCCCAAAGCTGGCATCACCTTTACAATATTTCCCTTTCCTTTTACACTTAATTTCATCCATTTCTTTATTTTCCATCCATATACAGGTATTAAAAAAACAGCCCCTCAACATTTACACATGTGACATGAATGAAGGGATCAGGTCTTATAAATACCTGTCCCTTCTTCATAACAACATAAACATTAGGTTTATGCCAAAAAAAATGTAGATGATCTATTTGATACAATATCATAATTTTACAATAACTTAAGTCACAATTGAAATGCAATTATATGCAGTTTCCCAGACGTTTCATACATTGCTCATATTCATACTTGTATTCCCTAGTTTGACTCCAGCCCGAAAACATCTGTTTGGAATGCTGTGTGCTGAACCCTAAAATCACATTTTCTTCTCTAAGCTCCATCATCTGTTAAACACAAACATTCCTTGTAAGTTTTCAGGCAATATTGTTTTTAGCTCTAAACATAAATAGCAGTGTTTTATTTTTAACTGAGTTTGTGTGTGTGTTGGTGGTGGTGGTGGGGCTGGGTAATCGACCAATTATTTTTAACAAAGTATTTGAATTTAATTATCTGCAACTTTAATAACAACCTGTGAGTATTTTCCCATGAGTGTTTAACGTTTTGGTCATTCTTTATTTTTCTATCAAAGATGGAGGCTTTAAATGACTCCCCACACCTTCACAGGGTAACTGAAAAATATGAGAATACATATGTGATACAAAGTTTTAAGAATCTTTTCATCTAACATGTGCTTTGTTTTGTTTCAAAAATAGATATGTTTTTACATATAATATACTCCAAAAATGTATGTCAGTTACTATAATTCTTCTTTCGGCTGCTCCCTTTAGGGGTCACCACAGCAGATCATCTGCCTCCATCTCACCCAATCCCTTGTGTTTTCCTCTGTAACACCAACTCTCTCCATGTTCTCCTTCGCTACATCCATGAATCTTCTCTGTGGTCTTTGTCTTTTCCACCTGCCTGACAGCTCCATCTTCAACATCCTTTGTCCAGTATATCCACTATCCCTCCTCTGCACATGTCCAAACCATCTCAGCCTTGCTTCCCTTACTTTGTCTCCAAACGGCTCAACCTGAGCTGTCCCTCTGATATACTCATTTCTAATCCTGTCCCTCCTAGTCACTCTCAATGAGAATCTTAGCATCTTCAACTCTGTCACCTACAGCTCTGCCTCCTGTCTTATTGTCAGTGCCACTGTCTCCACACCATGCATCATCACAGGTCTCACTACTGTCTTGTAAATCTTCCCTTTCACTCTAGCTGCTATGCTTCTGTCACAAATCACCCCTGACACTTGTCTCTACCCACTCCACCCTACCTGCACTCTCTTCTTCACCTCTCTTGTGCATTTTCCATTGCTTTGTATGGCTGACCCCAGGTATTTAAACTCATCTACCTACACTACCTCTACTCCTGCCATCTTCATCATTGCACCTGCCTCCCTCTCATTCACACTCATGTTCTCTGTCTTGCTTCTACTGATTTTCATTCATCTTCTGTCCAGAGCATACCTCCACCTCTCCAGGTTCTCCTCCACCTGCTCCCTACTCTAACTACAGATCACAGTGTCGTCTGCAAACACCATGGTTCACGGAGACTCTTCCCTGACCTCGTCTGTCAGCCTGTCGATCACCATGGCAAATAAGAAGAGGCTCAGAACCGATCCCTGATGTAATCCAACCTTGAATCCATCTGACACTCCTACAGCACACCTCACCTCATCTTTGTCCTCATACGTACACGTCTTGCACCACCCTCACACACTTCTCTGCCACTCCTGACTTTCTCATACAGTACCACACTTCCTCTCTTGGCACCCTATCAGATGCTTTCTCTAGATCCACAAAGACACAGTGCAACTCCTTCTGACCTTCTCTATACTTCTCCATCAGCACTGTAAGAGCAAACATTGCATCTGTAGTACTCTTTCTTGGCATGACACTGCACTGCTGCTCACTGACTATCACCTCTCCTCTTAACGGGGCTTCAACAACTCTTTCCCATATCTTCATAGTGTGGCTGATCATCTTTATGCCTCTGTAGTTACGACAGCTCTGAGCATCACCTTTGTTCTTGAAAATTGGTACCAAAACACTTCTTCTCCACTCCTCGGGCATCCTCTAACTCTCCCAAGACTGTGTTAAACAATCTGGTTAAAAAGTCCACTGCCATCTCTCCAAAACATCTCCATACCTCCACTGGTATGTCATCTGGACCAACCGTCTTTCCACTCTTCATCCTCTTCAAAGCTGCCCTTACTTCCACCTTTCTAATCTTTGGGACTTCCTTGTTCACCATCTTTTCTTCATCCATTCTCCTCTCTCTCATTTTCTTCATTCATCATCTCCTCAAAGTACTCCTTCCACCTTCTCAACACAGGCTCATCACTTGTTAGTATTTTACCATTTCTGTCCTTAATCAACCTAGCTTGCTGCACATCCTATCCAGCTTGATCTGTCTTGCCAATTGATACAAGTCCTTTTCTCCTTCCTTAGTGTCCAGCCTCTCATACAACTCATTATATGCCTTTTCCTTTGCCACCTCTCTCTTTGCCATGTGCCTAGATTCCAAATACTCCTGTCTACTTTCTTCATCCCCCTGACTATCCAACTTTTTCTTTGTCAACCTCTTCCTTTGAATACTTTCCTGTACATCCTCATTCCACCACCAAGTCTCCTTGTCTTCCTTCCTCTGTCCACTGGATATACCACATACCTGTCTACTTGTTTCCCTCAATACCTGTGCTGTACTTTCCCAGTCATCTGGTAATTCTTCCCTACCACCCAGAGCCTGTATCAACTCCTTCCTGAACTCTGTGCGACCTTCTTCCTTCTGTAGCTTCCCCCACTTAATCTTTGACTCTGCCTTCACTGTTTTCCCCTTGTTGCTTCGCAAAGTCATCCTACAGACTACCATCCAATGCTGTCTAGCTACATTCTCCCCTGCCACCACCTTGCAGTGTCCCATCCATTTCAGATTTCTCCTTCTGCATAAAATGTAGTCCACCTGTGTGCACCTTCCTCCACTCTTGTAAGTCACCCTATGTTCCTCTCTTTTTTTGAAGTATGTGTTCACCACAGCCATTTCCATCCTTTTAGCAAAATCCACAACTATCTGTCCTTCCATATTTCTCTTCTTAAGACCATACCTACCAAGAACTTCCTCATCACCTCTGTTCCCTTCACCTACATGCCCATTATAGTCAGCTCCAATCACTACTCTCTCCCCGCTGGGAATACTCCCTATCACTTAATCCAACTTACTCCAGAATTCCTCTTTCTTTTCTACCTGACATCCAACTTGTGGGGCATACACACTGACAACATTCAACATCACACCTTTGACTTCTAGCTTCAAACTCATGATTCTTGTAAGATCGTAATGTAGTATGACGGTGCCCTAGGCTGGGAGGGGTTGTGCCCCGCCTTCGGGGGGTGGCGTCACCTGGGTTATATAAGCCTGGAGCAGGAGACATATTGTCTCCTTGCTGTTACTCCTGTACCTGCGGTAGGGTCTCCCCATGCGTACATAGTTCTTGTAATAATAATATAAAAAACGTCACCTCGCCTTCTCACTTATTCGGACACTACATTTGGTGACGAGAATATACGGAGATGGAGAGGACTGCTGCCTCGCTGCACTTTGTGTTGCAGGCTCCGGGTGAGCCGTTGTCCTGTGGACCAGGAGGCGGGTGGCCTTCAAATACTATCTGTTAGTGTTAGACCTCGGCAACCTTGATAAATTATGTGCACGGGCTATCCTGGTCCATAACCTGGATGAGGGGAGCTGGAGGGTCCTGAGCACATTTGGAGGAGGTGACCTATTCGGCCATGTGACGAGGCTCATGGCAGGCTACTTTTGCGCCGCTGGAAACATCATAAGGCGGTGCATGCAAGTCAAGCAGTGGAACCAGCAACCCAGAGAGTCAGTTCGACGGTTTGTGGCAGACCTTCGGCGGCTGGCGGGTGAGTGCAGGCTTGGGACTTTGGAGGAGGAGTTGGTCCGCGGCCAGTTAGCGGAACATGCGGCCAGCCTCTTGGCAAGAGTTCGCCTGCTAACTCACGCTGGTGAGCTAGCACCAATAGTAGCCATGGAGCTAGCATGACAAAACGAGACAGTGGAACAGCTGATGACGCGTCTTAAGGACAGCGAAGCCCCGCAGAAGAATGACACATACAGGATGATCCTGGCCTTGGATTTGGACGATGGAAGCAATGCTGACTCCGCGGCCATTGTGAAAACAAAGTCCACCCCGGGGACGGCGAAATGCTATGGCTGCGGATCCAGCAGGCACCGTTATCGAGCCAGGGAGTGTACAACGAGGGGCAAGCGTTGTGGACGATGTGGTCTGCTCCATCATTTCGCCAGAATTTGCCGCAGTTTTGACAAGGAGGAATGGAGGTCTGCTAGGGACGGTGGAAAGAAGAAAGTGCCAACAGTGGTCCACACTGTCTCTCCCAACACGAACGGGACGCCGGTGCCGATGTTGGCGGACACGGAGTTGGCAACCTCCATTTTGAACTTGGAAATTGTAAGACAGCGTTTTCCCCACCACAGTGTGAGTAAAATGTACATTGCCTGTTGTGATTATGGTAATGATCCCCTTGGCATCATGATGTCTTGAGAAGGCATTAATCTGATGGGTAGTGACTGCTTTTACGTGGGAAGTGGCAAAGAAGTGTGGGACTTTGGGTGGCCCATTCCAGGTGAAGAAGGACACCGCCGGCACCTTAGTACGCCGACAAGGCGGGGGTCCTGTGCCAGTGTTTGTGGTCCCATGAACGGTGGACTTGAACAGCATGGTTTGATCCCTGCAGTGGCCGAAAGGTCCAAAGAGCGTGAGCTACAGGGCTCTGGTGGCCAACGAGTTCCGGCTGCTGAGCCAACAGTGACTGATGCCGCTCTGACGCAAAATCATCTGGCATCCAGGGTAACACCAGACGGCACGAACCCTAGCCGTGCCGATACCAAAGGCAAGGGACATGAGTCTAGTCAACTTGGCGAACCGCTGAGGAGTCATAAGGGAGCCAGATCGCGGCGCAGACGACGGAGGAAGCCAGTGAGTGCTCCCCTGTCCGAGGGTGATGACATGCGCCCTAGGGTCGAGCATCAGCTTGGTCGGATGTGCAGTTCCAGTGAAACGGACAGCTGGGCAGGATAATCTGCAGGTGGTCCAGTCCAGCGGTGATGGCTACCTGAGTTTGACTGATAAGTCGAGATGGCATCCCAATGAGCTGCAACGTCGGAGCACGAAAGGGCGTCTATGCAGTCTGTCTCCTGTCATGACAAAACGGAGATGCTCCAAGGGCTGAGGGCTTACTGTGTGTCTGAAATGTGTATTTATTAGTAGATGTGTTTTGTTTACAGTTATTGTGGTTAATGGGCTCTGAATATATTCACATGTTGAAGTTGTATGGGAATGGGGTTGAAGAGAACCATGTGAGTGATGTGTAACGTGTATAAGTTGGTTCCCATGGACATTTACCCTATTAATGGTACAACTTATGTGACTATTTAGTCTGTTCTGCAGTTATAAAAAAAAAAAGAAAACAAAACAAAGTGTGTTTATAGAATTGTTTTATTACAAATTGACCTGTTTGTGTGTGTGCTACCTCTTGGTCAGTGTAACTGTCTACAATATTTTGATATGTTGTATTTTATTTCTATTTCCAGCACAAGATGCTGTGTTTATTTTCCTGTCTGTGGTGGGGCCTTTATGGCTGTTTACATTATTGTTAGTAATGGGATACATCTGCCACTGTAACAGGGTGATTAAGGGATTGAAAACACAAGACCACCATTGTTGTATGACTGTTGTTGAGTGTGAAGTGCAGTAACACCTTGGTGTGAATGATTAGGTTTATTGCCCTATACTGTGAGAATTCTGTTTTGTTTGGGGAGTTCTCTGTATGTACTTTTATGTACCCTGTGAGTTTATGAGATCGGGTACCGCCATTGTATATGTCCATATTTGTTATGTGTTTAGCTTAGGAGGGATTAATTTAGTTTGGTGTGTGGCCCATTTTTCTTTCAGGGACCAAATTTGATTACATAGTGGAGAGTTCTGCTGGGCCAGTATGTTGTGTGAATGTGTAGGCCTTTTCTCCTTTATATTAGTGTACGATTTGGGTGTAAATTATTTGGTTGGGTAATTTGTATGCTGGGGGGGGTGTAGGATCATAATGTAGTATGGCGGTGCCCTAGGCTGGGAGGGGTGATGCCTCGTCTTTGGGGGGGTGGCGTCACCTGGGATATATAAGCCTGCAGCACTTTATAAAACGTCACCTCGCCTCCTCAATTATTCGGACACTACGATTCTGTCTGACTCCTTTTTTACCTCCTGAACACACTTCACATACTCTTTCTTCAAGATTACTCCAACCTGATGTAATCCCACCTTGAATCCATCTGTCACTCCTTCAGCACACCTCACTACCATCTCATTGTCCTCATACATGTCCTGCACCACCCTCACACACTTCTCTGCCACTCCTGACTTTCTCATACAGTATCACACTTCCTCTCTTGGTACCCTATCAGATGCTTTCTCTAGATCCACAAAGACACAGTGCAACTCCTTCTGGCCTTCTCTATACTTCTCCACTAGCACTCTTAGAGCAAACATTGCATCTGTAGTACTCTTGCTTGGCATGAAACCGTACTGCTGCTCACTGATTGTCACCTCTCCTCTTAACCTGGCTTCAACAACTCTTTCCCATATCTTCATAGTGTGGCTGATCAACTTTATGCCTCTGTAGTTACTACAGCTCTGAGCATCACCTTTTTTCTTGAAAATTGGTACCAAAACACTTCTTCTCCACTCCTCGGGCATCCTCTAACTCTCCCAAGACTGTGTTAAACAATCTGGTTAAAAAGTCCACTGCCATCTCTCCAAAACATCTCCATACCTCCACTGGTATGTCATCTGGACCAACCGTCTTTCCACTCTTCATCCTCTTCAAAGCTGCCCTTACTTCCACCTTTCTAATCTTTGGGACTTCCTTGTTCACCATCTTTTCTTCATCCATTCTCCTCTCTCTCATTTTCTTCATTCATCAGAATGAATGAATGAATGAATCTTTTTATTTCGGATAGATTTAAAGTAAAGATTAAAAAGAAACAGAATAATATAACAAAGGGGGAAAAATCCAACAAAGTCAAATTAAACAATAACTCCTCTGATTATACAGTTCAACATAAGTTATCCGAAATGGGTGATGGCTGAAGCCGCAGCTTATATTGCCCACCCATATTCCATCCAAGAATTCAAAAGAAAAAACAAAACAAGAGCGATTACAATTCGGAACAAAGCTAAGACAAAATGTGACAAAAAAAAAACTAAGCAACAACACAACACAGACTAGATATGACAATCCTTATGTGATTTTACATGCCATCTTGTATATACTGTATGTTTGGAGTATTTCTTTCTTTAGTTTTTGTTTAAATTGTCCAAGCGTTGTACATGATTTTAATTCAGGTCCAAAATCGTTCCATAATCTTACTCCTTGCACTGAAACAGTGTTGCTTGGTGGTAGTTCTCACTGAAGGTTTTTGAAATATACATGTTCCTCTGAAATGGTATTGTTTCTCCCTTATTTGGAACAACTTTTGGATATTTGCGGGCAGTGATAGATTCTTCACTTTAAACATTATTACTGCAGTTTTAAAGTCAACCAGCTCTTTCAACTTGAGAGCTTTTAAGTTAAGAAAAAGTGGGTTTGTTGGTTCCCTGTAAACAGCTTTGTTTATTATTTTAATAGCTCTCTTCTGAAGCATAAAGACTGGATATATGTTTGTTTAATATGTATTTCCCCATACTTCAATACAATATGTCATGTATGGGAGTATTAATGAATGATACAAAGTATATAGTGTGGGTTGATTCAGCAAATATTTCGCTCTGTGTAGTATTGCGATTGATTTAGATATTTTACCTTTAATATAATTAATATGTGACTTCCAACACAGTTTATTATCAATTATTACTCCAAGAAATTTAGTTTCAGATACCCTTTCAATCTCTACATCATTTACACTGAGTTTAGATACTAAGTTGTTGTGATGGTTGTTAAAAACTATAAATTTTGTCTTACTTAAATTGAGCGTTAATTTGTTTGAATCAAACCACAGTTTAAGCTTTCCTAATTCCTTTCCGAGTGTATCCAAAAGGTGTTCCAAATTGCTTCCACTGCATAATAGATTAGTGTCATCGGCAAACAATATTAAATCCATTTTTTCCGAGACTTTACATATATCATTTATATACATATTGAATAACAACGGCCCCAAAACTGAACCCTGTGGGACTCCACAAGTAACCTTCAGTAACTGTGAGTTTTTGGTACCCACATGCTGATATCCATTCTTTAAGTAACTACTTAACCAGGACAGTGCTACCCCCCTAATACCACAATTTTGTAGTTTCTTTAATAATAAATTATGATCCACTGTATCAAATGCTTTTTTAAGATCCAGGAATACCCCAACTGAATACTCTTTATTTTCAACGGCAGTTTGGTATTTTTTCTATAAATTCCATTAGAGCAAATGCAGTTGTCCTCTTGTGTCTGAACCCATATTGCTGCTCACACAATAAATTATTCTTCATTATGAAGTTGTCAATTCTCTCACAGAATATTTTT
This sequence comes from Pholidichthys leucotaenia, assembly GCA_020510985.1. Classification (NCBI taxonomy): domain Eukaryota; kingdom Metazoa; phylum Chordata; class Actinopteri; order Cichliformes; family Pholidichthyidae; genus Pholidichthys; species Pholidichthys leucotaenia. The sequence continues at coordinate 323,496,693 of CM035843.1, read as the reverse complement.
TCAAGTATCTTGGAAAATTGCGGCAATAGTGAAATTGGTCTATAGTTTGAAAGTTCCCCTCTGTCACCCATCTTGTATATCGGAATTACTTTAGCTATTTTCATTGCATTGGGAAATATACCTGTTTGGAGAGACAGGTTGCAAATATACGTCAGTGGTTTCATTAAGCATTCAATAATAGTTTTGACTAAGAGCATGTCAATACCATCACAGTCCGTAAATGTCTTACTTTTAAACAATTTAACAATTTCAATGACCTCTCTCTCGTCTGTGTTCTTTATGAAAATGGAGTCTTTTATAGCAGTGTTTTTGCTTATTGTATCATCCGTAAGTGCCGTAATGGGTATTTCTCGAGCCAAATTAGGACCAATGTTAACAAAAAAGTTATTAAATTCATCTGCAGGTGAAACTGCATTCACACTCTGAGTCGTTGTATTATTTTTTTGAAAAATTGGTTGGGTAGCTTGTATTTCTGTTTTTATTTCCAAGAATATTGTTAAGTATTGTCCATGTATTTTTAATATTGCCTCTGTTTTTCTCCAGTTCTTTACTGTAATAGTCTCTTTTACTTCATTCTCATTATACACTACCGTTCAAAAGTTTGGGGTCACCCAGACTATTATTTTGTGTTTTCCATGAAAAGTCACACTTATTTACCACCATGAGTTGTAAAATGAATAGAAAATATAGTCAAGACATTGACAAGGTTAGAAATAATGATTTGTATTTGAAATAATAATTTTTTCCAGATACTCAACCTGCTCAAAGGAAGGTCAGTTTTATAGCTTCTCTAACCAGCTAAACTGATTTCAGCTGTGCTAACATGATTGCACAAGGGTTTTCTAATCATCCATTAGCCTTCTGAGGCAATGAGCAAACACATTGTACCATTAGAACACTGGAGTGATAGTTGCTGGAAATGGGTCTCTATACACCTATGTAGATATTGCACCAAAAACCAGACATTTGCAGCTAGAATAGTCATTTACCACATTAGCAATGTATATTACATATTAGAGTGTATTTCTGATTAGTTTAAAGTTATCTTCATTGAAAAAAACAGTGCTTTTCTTTCAAAAATAAGGAAATTTCTAAGTGACCCCAAACTTTTGAACGGTAGTGTATATGTTAACTTATTTTTGTATGTTTTATACCACTGCTCTGCTTCTTTTGTCCTTTTCTTTAGAAAAGCTTTATATAATAAATTTTTCTTTTTACACGCCTTTTGTAATCCTTTGGTTAACCATGGCTTATCGACAAATTTATGTTTAAGCTTTTTCTTTACTAATGGACAATTTTTTTCATAAAGTGTGGTTACAATGTTCATAAATGTGTCATAGGCTTCATTTACATCTGATACATAGACTTTTGTCCAGTCCTGCTTCAGCAAGTCTTCTTTAAAAGAACTGATTGCATTTTGTGATTTGTATCTGAACGATTTTAAAGTTTTTTCTGTATTGGCCTCCATGTGGCCATGGATAAGTGCAAAGGTTGGCAAATGGTCACTTACATCATTTATCAATAATCCACTTTCTATTTTCTTATCAATAATATTAACAAACAGGTTGTCAATAAGTGTAGCAGTGTGAACTGTGATTCTACTGGGATGTGTTATTGTGGGATATAGACTCATACTGTACATAGAATTCATGAACTCTGTAATTACATTTTGTTGATATGGATTTAGTAAATCAATATTGAAATCTCCACAAATTACAACCATTTTCTTACTAGTAATATTATTGTACAGCTCGACTAATTTATCTCTGAATGTCTCAATGCAAGTTCCCAGCGTTCTATATATACAACTTATAATTAGATTTTTTGTCTTATCTTGGTCAATCTCAACGGTAACACATTCTAAAATCCCTGGTAGTGCAAAGGACATTCCATTTACAAGTTTACACCTATACAGGTCATCAATATACAGTGCAACACCACCACCCTTTTTTTGAGATCTGTTAATATGAAACATCTGATATCTCTCTATTACCATCAGGGGAGCCTGCTCTTCATTAAGCTAAGTTTCAGAGACTGCGATGGCTGTAAATTTTCTGTCTAGCTGTTTTAAATAGTCCTGAATCTGTGGAAAGTTTTTGTTAAGACTTCTGCTGTTGAAGTGTATTATTGATCTAGTTGCACTTGACTTTTGAATTGCTTTTCAGTGTAATATTCACAATGATTATGAATATTATTGAAAAAGTGGTTATCAGGATCAATATCATTCTCCATCTCTTGTAGTTTATGTTCAGCATAATGGCATATTTTCAGAGTTTGAATTGCCTCACTCTGTGTCAAATGACTTCATCCAACTGGGGATAATTGATGTCTACTCAAGTCAGTCATAAGTTTTTTTGTTTGTTTTGTTTAGTTTTTTTTTTTTAAGTACATTGACATGGTATGTCAAAAGAACTATTCTTGCCGTGTGTGTGGATATGGATTATCATAGTCTCTTAATTTTCTTAATCAGTGTTCATCTATATTTATTTAAGTCAGTAATCTCTCTGATTATTATACTCTTTGCTTCCTCAGGTGTTCCATTTAGTTTGATCCAAACTCTACAATTTCTTGACCATGTTGCCTGTATCTTATTTTGTCTTTTCAGCATCCGTGCTTGCCGTGCTAGCTCCTCAAAGTACTCCTTCCACCTTCTCAACACAGGTTCATCACTTGTTAGTATTTTACCATTTCTGTCCTTAATCAACCTAGCTTGCTGCACATCCTTTCCAGCTTGATCTGTCTAGCCAATTGATACAAGTCCTTTTCTCCTTCCTTAGTGTCCAGCCTCTCATACAACTCATTATATGCCTTTTCCTTTGCCACCTCTCTCTTTGCCATGTGCCTAGATTCCAAATACTCCTGTCTACTTTCTTCATCTCCCTGACTATCCAACTTTTTCTTTGTCAACCTCTTCCTTTCAATACCTCCCTGTAAATCCTCATTCCACCACCAAGTCTCCTTGACTTCCTTCCTCTGTCCAGAGGATACACCACATACCTTTCTACCCGTTTGCGTCAATACTTTTGCTGTCCTTTCCCAGTCATCTAGTAATTCTTCCCTACCACCCAGAGCCTGTATCAACTCCTTCCTGAACTCTGTGCGACTTTCTTCCTTCTGTAACCTCCCCCACTTAATCTTTGACTCTGCCTTCACTGTCTTCCTCTTGTTGCTCTGCAAAGTCATCCTACAGACTACCATCCAATGCTGTCTAGCTACATTCTCCTCTGGCACTACCTTGTAGTCTCCTATCGCTTTCATATTTCTCCTTCTGCATAATATGTAGTCCACCTGTGTGCACTTTCCTCCACTCTTGTAAGTCACCCGATGCTCCTCTCTCTTGTAAAAATATGTGTTCACCACAGCCATTTCCAGTGGCTGGGTTATTTGGGAGAGTGCACTATTGTTAATATTTGTTTAGATTTAATTTTTATGTAATTTGTTTATTTTTCATTTACTATTGATTTTATTAATAGTTTTTATGTTCATGAAAACTCTTAAATCTAATGGAAAAGTACCTATGCCAGTAACATTCTGAATGCATATGTCATCGTCTAAGATAGCTGTGATCAAAATTAGACTCCCAAAAATTTGTTTTCAAATTTATACTTTTTCTTAATTCTGTCTTCGTAATAATAATTCATTACGATCATCTATTTTCTCATTACTAAAAAACATTAATTTCGTCTTACTCAAAATATACATGTTCAATTTCTAATTTCATTTGCAGTTCCAATTACAATTTTTGCTAAATCATCACAAGAACAAAATCATTAAAGGTCCCATTCACTCAAACATGTGTTTGTGGGTTTTAAACTTCTAAAATGCTTTCTGATGCCATATGACCACAGTAATATATGTTAAAATTTCTCTTCACTTAGAAATAATTATTTTTTTAACATTTCTGTTGAATGGTCAGAAGCTGTTTTTTTTTTTTCTCTTCTGGGATCTTTTTCCTTAAGACTCTGACAAATGATCCCATCTTAGTTTCAATTCTTCACCGCACTATTAAGATAAGATAAGATAAGATAAGCCTTTATTAGTCCCACAACGGGGAAATTCCAGGATTGCAACAGCACAGGGATAGCAACACTCAGAGCAACAATCAAAAGGCAAGAAAAAAAACAAGCAAGCAAGAGCAGCTAATATACATATGTACATATTACTATAAAATATATATATACACACACACACACACACACAGACACACAGTGCAGAGCATTGTAGCTGGATGGAATAAATATATGAATATATGAACACACAGTGCAGAGCATTGTAGCTAGATGGAATAAATATGTAAATATATAAACACCCACAGTACGGAGCATTGCAGCTAGGTGGAATAAATATGCAAGTATATAAACACACACAGTGCGGAGCAATGTAGCTAGATGGAATAATATGTAGATATATAAAAACACAGTGCGGAGCATTGTAGCTAGATGGAATAAATATATAGATATATAAATATAAACACACCCATCATTGGCTATGATGATTCACTTCCTGTCCAGATGAGCGGGGAACCCAAGCTGTTAGCTTCAGAGCTAACAGTGCTAGTAGGGAGTTAGCTTACCAAGTGGGGTTTATATTGTCATTTTTTTTTTATATACTGATCAAAAAAATAAAAGGAACACTTTGAAAACACATCAAATTTTAATGGGAAAAAATAAGCTGGATATCTACACTGATATGGACTGGATAATGTGTTAAGAATGAAAAGATGCCACGTCTTTTGATGGAAATGAAAATTATCAACCTACAACCTACAGAGGGCTGAATTCAAAACACTCCAAAACTTACTCAGATTAAAAAGTGTTCCTTTTATTTTTTTGAACAGTAAATTTCAGTCACCCCAACAGACATCCCTGTTTCCACCTGGTTCACTAATCCACAGTTGATAATATATCTTGTTTCATTCTGGCTTATTTTATGTTTTCATTATGATGCTATATGGAACCATTAGTATTTGCTTGGCCAGCAGTTGATCAGTCTAACCGCATTAGAGCTTGCCTCAGCAGGGAGAGGCTAACAGACAGGTTGTCTAGCATTAGCTTAAAGATGCACTCTTATGCCCTTTTTTTTTTTTTTTTTACAAAAAACTTTAATTGTTTTAAACACCAGGTTCTGTGAATAGGCTCACCCACACATCACAAGGCTACTAGTGGCTAGCACTACATTAAACAGAATAAATTCTGTAGTAAAGAAGACTTACCAGTTGAAGGACTTGCCCAGTTGTATGCACGGTGGCCTGGGATAATGACTGATTGCATTAGTCCTTAAAAGCAGTTTAATGGTAAAATCCATCTTAATTTGGATCAAGTTTTCAAAGCTGCTGTCCAAAAATACTAACTGGGCCTGAAAGCTAACTTCAATTAGGCCAAAGAGTCCTGATTGGCTCAACACTACGGACCTACTATAGTTACATCAACAAAAACACTCTGTCTAAACTTGCCTTTCTTCTGGGGGCGGGGCTTAGGTGAAACTTTAAAGCAAAAAAAAAAAAAAAAGACATGACACATTTGAATGATTTCACTGCTGATATGTCTTTGGGACACAGATCGTCCCAAATGTCTCCTGAGCCGGTGGACGGAGCCACTGTTTATAGCAGGATACGATACAGCAGGGAAGAGCTGCTAGCATTCAACCGCCACCCGGTCCCATTGGAAAAACTCGACATACCGAGAGAACTGAGGCGAAAATGCCGTGGCTGCCGGGCTGGAGTAAGGCGGAGGACAAGAAATATAAGGTACAGACCCTCGCTTCCATCTATTGTCATGGGAAATGTACGGTCGTTACTGGGAAAGGTAGATGAGCTAGCGGCTATCTCCCGTTACGATAGCACATATCGGGAGTGCTCTCTCCTTTTGTTTTCTGAGACGTGGCTAACTGAACTAGCAGCAGATGCTAACATTGAGCTGGAGGGTTTTCACATGATACAGGCTGACCGAACACCAGACAGTGGCAAAGCAAGGGGCGGTGGAGTGATAATGTATGTTAACAACAACTGGTGCAGACCGGGACATATCACTGTTAAACAACGACACTGCAGCAAAGACATTGAGTTGCTAGCTGTTAGCATGAGGCCTACATATCTCCCGAGAGAACACTCACACGTGATCTGCATTGTTGTTTATGCAAATCCGACGGCGAACGCTGGGACAGCGCGTGACGTCATCCATTCAGTAACCAGCAGGCTGCAGACAGAACACCCAGATGCTCTTCTTCTCATCTCAGGCGATTTCAACAATGTTTCACTATCTCCCATTCTACCCACGTTCACCGAGTATGTCACATGCCACACTAGAGACAATAGAACACTGGACTTATTCTACGCAAACACTAAGGAGACGTACACCTCATCACAACTCCCCCCACTCGGGAGATCGGATCACAACTTGGTTCATCTCCGGCCGGTGTACAAACCCCTAGTGCACAGACAACCTCCGGCCATGCACACAGTGGAGTTATGGTCTGAGGAGACAATGGACACTCTAAAGGGCTGTTTTGAAGCCACTGCCTGGAAGCAGCTCTGCGATCCACATGGTGAGGACATCGATGGCCTCACTCACACCTTCACGGACTACCTCAGCTTCTGTGTGGACAAATCCGTTCCCACCAAGACCATACGGCGTCGCTCAAACAACAAACCCTGGATCAACCCTGAGATAAAAACACTTCTGAGAGAGAAGAAGAGGATCTTCAGGTCAGGGAATAGGGAGATGCTGAAGTCCGTACAGAGGGAGCTGAGGAGAAAGATCAGAGAAGGCAAGGACAGCTTCAGGAAGAAGATGGAGGACAAGCTGCAACAGAGCGACATCAGTGGGGTCTGGAGAAACCTCAAAACCATCTCTGGGCTCCAGAATACCTCCCCTCAGGCCACGGGGGGCAGGGAGTGGGCGAACAACCTGAATCTGTTTTTCAATAGGTTTGACCAGCCGCCCTCCCCCCTGACTGCACAACAACCACTGCTGCCTCTAAAGAAATCAAGTCCTGCTGCCCACTCCCCACTCCACCAACACCCCCCCACTCCCAACACACAACCCCCCATCCTGACCCTGACCAGGACCCAGGTGAGGACGGAGCTGAGGAAGATCAAGGCGAGGAAGGCGTCGGGACTGGACGGCATCAGCGCAAAGCTCCTCAAGTCCTGTGCAGACCAGCTGTGTGGGATTGTGACGTATATCTTCAACCTGAGCCTGAAACTGGGGAGGGTACCACAGCTGTGGAAAACATCTTGTGTGGTACCTGTACCAAAAACTTCCCACCCCAAAGACCTGAACAGCTTCAGACCGGTGGCCTTGACGTCCCACTTGATGAAGACCCTGGAGAGACTGCTCCTTGCTCATCTCCGCCCCCTGGTGGAACCAGCGATGGATCCACTCCAGTTCGCCTACCAGCATGGCATTGGGGTGGAGGATGCGGTGATCTTCCTCCTTCACCGTTCTCTGTCCCACCTGGAGAAGCCCGGGAATATGGTGAGGATCATGTTCTTTGACTTCTCCAGTGCTTTCAACACCATCCAACCGATGATCCTGAAGGACAAGCTGCTGCGCGCAGGGGTGGACCAGCACCTGTCATCATGGATCCTGGACTACCTCACGAACCGGCCTCAGTTTGTGAGAACCCGGGACTGTGTGTCCGACACGATCATCAGTAGCACGGGGGCCCCCCAGGGAACGGTGCTGGCTCCCTTCCTGTTCACTCTTTATACTGCAGACTTCTCACACAACACAACACACTGCCATCTACAGAAGTTCTCTGATGACTCTGCGATCGTTGGCCTCATCTCCAATGGAGATGAAGCTGAGTACAGAGGGCTTATCCAGGACTTCGTGGACTGGTGCCATCGGAACTGCCTCCAGATCAACGCGAGGAAAACTAAGGAGCTGGTGGTGGACTGCCGCAGGCAAGGACAGCCCCTCACAGCACCAGTAAATATACAGGGAACAGACATCGAGATGGTGACATCCTATAAGTACCTGGGTGTTCATCTGAACAATAAACTAGACTGGTCACACAATACTGACGCACTCTACAAGAAGGGACAGCGCAGGCTGTTCCTGCTGAGGAGACTCAGGTCTTTTGGTGTACAAGGGGCGCTGCTGAAGACATTCTATGACACGGTGGTGGCATCAGCCATCACTTTTGGAGTGGTCTGCTGGGGCAGTGGCATTACTGCAGCCGATAGGAAGAGACTGAACAAACTGATCAAGAAAGCTAGCTCTGTCCTGGGGCAGCGCCTTGATCCGGTGGAGGAGATAGGAGAGAGAAGGACGGTGGCTAAACTGTCATCTCTGCTGGAGTCCGAGTTCCACCCTATGCAGGACATACTGAATGCACTGAGGAGCTCATTTAGCAGCAGACTACATCATCCCAGGTGCACAACCGAGAGGTTTCGCAGGTCCTTCCTACCAACGGCTGTCAGACTGTACAACCTAAGCAGGGCTGCTCGCAGAGATAGCAAAAAGACGTAACAAACTAATAGTTTTTTGAATGCAAAAGATGCAATAGACTTACACAATGGTCCCCTCCGGCATACAACTAGGAAAATACCGGTCGCTATGGAGAGTGAGAATATGTATGGGCACATAATCATACCATGTAGGATAACTAAGTAGACGGTTGTGCTGTTTCATCCCATCTAGCAACAATGCTCTGCACTGTGTGTGTTTATATTTATATACACTACAGTTCAAAAGTTTGGGGTCACCCAGACAATTATTTTGTGTTTTCCATGAAAAGTCACACTTATTTACCACCATGAGTTGTAAAATGAATAGAAAATATAATCAAGACATTGACAAGGTTAGAAATAATGATTTGTATTTGAAATAATAATTTTTTCCTTCAAACTTTGCTTTCGTCAAAGAATCCTCCATTTGCAGCAATTACAGCATTGCAGACCTAACATGATTGCACAAGGGATTTCTAATCATCCATTAGCCTTCTGACGCAATGAGCAAACACATTGTACCATTAGAACACTGGAGTGATAGTTGCTGGAAATGGGCCTCTATACACCTATGTAGATATTGCACCAAAAACCAGACATTTGCAGCTAGAATAGTCATTTACCACATTAGCAATGTATGGAGTCTATTTCTGATTAGTTTAAAGTTATCTTCATTGAAAAAAGTGCTTTTCTTTCAAAAATAAGGAAATTTCTAAGTGACCCCAAACTTTTGAACGGTAGTGTATCTATATATTTATTCCATCTAGCTACAATGCTCCGCACTGTGTGTTTATATATCTTACATATTATTCCATCTAGCTACATTGCGCCGCACTGTGTGTGTTTATATATTTACATATTTATTCCACCTAGCTACAATGCTCTGCACTGTGTGTTTATATATTCATATATTTATTCCATCCAGCTACAATGCTCTGCACTGTGTCTGTGTGTGTGTATATATATATTTTATAGTACTATGTACATATGTATATTAGCTGCTCTTGCTTGCTTGTTTTTTTTCTTGCCTTCTGATTGTTGCTCTGAGTGTTGCTATCCCTGTGCTGTTGCAATCCTGGAATTTCCCCGTTGTGGGACTAATAAAGGCTTATCTTATCTTATCTCATCTCTTTTAAGTCATAAAAAACAGGTTACAGACATGTTAACAAGAAAAAGTTTTGATTTTGGGGTCAGTGTCACTTTAACTGTTGATGTGTCAAGTTTTGATTGCTATTTTCCTTAAATTCTATTCATCCCCACTGGAATCTTTGTTCATCTACCAACACTTGAGAATATACACTGTTTTAGATGTTATTTTAGCTTAGTTTACTATAGTTTATTTTCTCTAACAAACACCTAAGACAGCTACTTGCTCACGCCAATTAGCCCCTTGGGACACCATTCACTCACCATTCATTCCCCAAATGTATCTGTGCTTATTGTACTACAGCATCCGATTATATCCTATCATCTGCTGAAACCACACACCCTTGTCCACTAATAATGCTTTATTTTGTGCATTCTTTCAGAAAAATTTAGATTAGTTTGCTCAGGATCGCTATCCGCCCTAGGAGCTAGCCAGATAAGAATAGAAATAGTCACAAAAGAGGCAGGGTGAAGTTGACTGCAGCTCTTGTGCATTTAAAGAAGCATGCACAGAAATGAGCCTTTCTGAGGAAGGCTGCAAAAGATGATTCACAGTGATGCTGCAATAATTAAATAATTAATCATTTAGAATAATTAACAATAATTATAATATAATAATTAATGTGGCCAAAGTATGCCACAGACATTCCATTAAGACCTGTGGGAACTGTCAACATGTGGAAAAACTGCAGTAAATGGGACCTTTAAAAGAAATGTAATTATGAAAAAAAAAAAAAAAGCTGTGTGTTTGTAATCCTGGTACATGTACACAAGATTATTCTGTATTTTGATTTTGCAATATCATATATCAGCCAAAGAAGAGCAGATTTTCATTTGCAGCTGTGACTGTTGCATTAAACTCATGTATAAGCATCAGCTTCAGAGATCTTTCGAGTCACCAAAGCTGGGTACTAGCTGATCAGTATGTGTGGTTTTGGCAGACGTTTCAGTGACAGATGGACAGCAGATCTGATATTGTCCTAGGAGGCCTGAACCACTGACTTTTAGCAGTGGGGTTCATGAGAAGGGAGGATTGAATCACCCCAGGTGGGAGTCAGAGCAAAACAGGACAGGCTAGTCTCATGCTAAGACGTGTAATGAACAAGGTTGAGGTGCCTGTATCAGAGGTTTGAGGGAGGTGAAGAAGAAGGATGGGAGGTAACAAAAAAGGTAAAAAAAAAAAAAAAGGAAGAGGTTGGATGGGAGCAATGGAAAGAAAAGTGGAAATTAACATGGTTCCAGCAGGATGTCATTAACATGGGGCGAAGAAAGGTGGCCTGCTTGGCCGTAGCATCATTTGGCAGCACATGTCACAGCTTTAGTCTCAGTCCTTTCATCCTTCGCCGTTATTTCTGAAATTTGCTTGTCTCTGTGCCCTTTCGTGTTTTTGTCGTTTGAAATGTGGGCACAGATTTAAATGGAAGCAACTTAGAAAACAAAACTTTGACTCAGAGATGTTTATAATTCTTCCCCTTAGGTGATGCTTCACCACTGTAATTCTTTTATTTTAAAAAAAAAAAGGCTGAGTACATAAGTTGGCCTGACACTACTTCAGATCACTGCTGTTTACTGTTTACTTATTTATAGCCTAGAGCAGAGATGGAAAGGTGGTGTAAGCCAAGACCTTCTCCTTCATCGCACAGAGCTTCTTTTCATTTTAATAACTGTTTACTTGTGTCCCCTGTCAAAGCTGATGTTAAATCTGCTAGATCTTTGTCTGATGGAAATATGAAACTGTGTGAATTGCCAGAGAGCGAGGGAGGATGAGGGAAGATGAGGGCGTGAGTGAGAGGGAAATCTTGCGAAGCGCTTGCTGTCAGACTAATGCCGGGCCCAGCGATGTGGGGTAATCTGTCAGCACTGACAGATTGTGTGAGGGTAAACAGGGCTTGTTGTGGCTGGTCGTCCGCATCGCTCTTTTCTGTACCCGCTCTCTTTGGCATCCATGCCCCGCAGAATAATGAATATGATGAATTAGACACAATGTGTCACCTGTGGCTGTGGGTCACGGCGGAGCAGCTGGACATGGGCATCGCTCTCTGGTTGCTTTCTCGGGCGCATACAGAGACGTTCACGTGCGCTGGCATACACAAATCCGGCTGATTATCACCACAGTCTGGCCGCTTTCGTGGCATTTTTGTTGCTGTTGTTTTGACACATTTGGGATTTTAATCTGCTTCATTTGTCCAGAGTCATGTGGCTGTCAACATTTAGCACTCTTTCACACACTTAATGAACTCTGCCATAAACTCCCCTCATCCTCTTTTTTTCATCAGTTAAAGAGAGGAATATGAATAAACATTAAGCTTATTGATGTGCCCCCACTGACAAAAGCAGCAGATTGAAACAAGAAATGTGATTGACTGTTATTTTGAACAGCTTTCCCTTTTTTTAAAGGATGTTATATTTGATTTTCCAAGCTCATTTATTTATTTGAGTTTAATTTGTATTGGATAATCTTTTTTTCTCATTATGGCAAGGTCTTTCAGCCAGAAGTTATTACCGTTCTCCAGTAATAGAAACAGTGGCATGTGAGATAAAAACACTTTGGCTGTGTGTAAATTAATATTGCATAATGTGTTTTTTTTTTTTTCATGTGGTAGTGTTTTGTTGAATGAAAAGTGTGTAATGTGTCCTTGAAATCTTGTTTTCATTAACTAAAAACATTGTTTTCATATCTTTAAATTGGCTTTGGTGTTATGAGACTACAGAATTTACTATTGTGTTCCCTGTGTTTCCCTGCTAAAAACTTTTGATTTCCTCCTCTAAATCAATGTTTTTCAAACCAGGGTGCCTTGGTATGTTGAGATTTTTGTAGGAAATTATCTAATTTCACTTGTTAATTGGTCCAAAAACTTGCAAATACTTTGACATTGTGCATGGGTTCTATAGGCAACACTGCTCTAAATGAACATCATTTGTGAAAAATACAAGGCAACATTTCCTGCTCCTTCCAATACTGTACTTTTACATTTCACAGTGTTCTCAATAAGGTATTGCTTGAATTAAATGCAGCTGAAAGTGAATGGAAAATTCCTAGTTGTACAGTTTCGGTTGGAAGCTGTGATTTATTCTATGGAAGTTTCTTCTTGTCTTGGACTAATGTAGGAAAAATAATAAGCAGACACGACTAGACACGGTACCTCTCATTTAGAGTCATTCACTGTACTTCTTTTGGTGAAGTATGATAAATAATGAACTACTACTTTTAATACTTATGACATGCAGTAATCCTCACACAGACATGTGTGACAACAAATCTACCTACGGGTACAAATAAAGTAACCTGATGAGGCAATTTGGAACAAATTCTGTTTTTCTAATAAAAAAATGAAACCCAATACCACATAGTGTTTATGCATTTATTATGAGCGATCAGTTATTCTCATGCCCTAAACAAACTAATCCCATCCAACACTCTATTTGCACGTCCTTCCAGTGGACAGTTTTAATGAAACTGCTACAGTACATGAGAGCATTAGCAGTTGAAGGATGTTGAATATTTGCTTGGTCACAGACTTAATGAAATGATGAAGTGCAAAAAAGAAAAAAAATGTTCCCAGTTTTCAGATCCAGTCATCATTTCTCTTCAGCTATTTGTGATTCTGTCTTGAACATGCTGACTGCTTTCTAATTCTACTGGTGTTGTAGGCAAGACCAGACCAAGATCAGAGTATACCAAGACGAGACAAGAAAATTTTTTTTAGCAGGAGTGTCTAAAAACTAAGCCTTAATCAAGGGCCAAGAGCCTGAAAGTGACCACATTTTAGATGTTGGTGTCACAAATGTCCCAACATATCATATTAAATACAGAACAAACCAAGCATAGATATAAAAAAAATAAGAAGTTATTTATTGAAAACACATCATTATTTTAGCTTGAAGATTTCATTTCTATCAACTAAGCTATTAAGTCCACCTCTATGGCAAGATGGTAGCACGCACTGGTGCTGCGGCTGTATGCTCTCTATTTTGGTGTTACACTATGTATTTGTGGAGTGCAATGTTATACATGAGTCTCGCGAATTATGTCTATGAACGGAAAGACCTCATAGACATTGGATTGTGGTACAGCTTGACTGTTTCAACGAAATTCTTGTCAGCCCATGACATTTTGAAAGACATCGCACCTCCACCAGGCTCTCTCTGGTTTGTTCTCGGTTCCACCAGGCAGCAGAGACAGCGTAAGGAGCCGAGGCAAAAGAGAGGCTGCTGGTCAGGCCTTCTAGCTAGGCTAAGGAAGCTACAACACCGGATTCCACTTCCAAGCATTTTCATCACCAACACCAGATCAATTATGAACAAACTGGATGAGCTGGAGATAACCATCGCCACTAACAGTTACATCCAGAACAGCAGTGTGATGATTATCTCCAAAACCTGGCTACCTCTGCTCATCCCAGATGAAGCAGTGCAGTGAGCAGGACGTGCTAGCTATCAACAGGACAGGAATGAGGACTCTGGTAAGACGAAAGGCGGGGGACTGTGCATATACTTGAATGACAACTGGTGCACTAATAGCAGGATTACTGCTAACTACTGCTCCCCAGACCTGTCAGGGCATGGACTGGGCCCCATGTCCTCACCCTGAATTATGATTTTGTTCTTTGTTTTCAGGGCATGAGCCCTAGTCCATGTTCTTGGTTTGATTGTATTTTGGGGGTTTTGTATTTGTTTATCATTGTCTCTGCTTTTTGTATTCCTTAGGTTTATCTCTGCCCTGGCCTTGGTTATTTATCATTTGTATTATATCAGTCTTGTTTGTTAGTTTTAATCTTATCATAGTCATGTTTATGTTTGCCCTGTTATTCTTGTCACTTTCTGCTGTCCTAGTTCGGCTTTATTTTGACTGTTCTCAGTTCTCTTTTGCATTGCCTGATTTAGCCTAGTTGATTTGTTATGTGCACACACCAGTTTGTAATTATGTTCTATCCGTTCACCTGGTTATTTAAGGGATGCAGCCCCTCACCTGGGTGCTGCGTTCTCGTCATTATTTTGGAGTTAAACCACACTTCAGTCTTGCCTAAGTCTGTCTTGCCAAGTTTGGATTATTTTGTGCTTTGTTTGCCTGTCTTGTCTTCCCGTTTGGAATTATTATTTACACCCTCAAGCTGGCCAAGGTTTGGACCAGCTCCAATAAAACATTTGGAACTCTAAGTCTCGTGTTTGGATTCAGCTCCAACAACTCACCGTGACATGACCTAGAGGCCTTGTCACTCCTCTGCAGACCATTTTATCTCACTCATGAGATATCTTCAGTGACGATTACTGCTGTTTATGTTCCCCCCAGTGCTAATGTTAGCACGGCTCTCTCCCATCTGCTAGCCATGATAAACGAACAACAACGCAGTCACCCAGAGGGGATTCACATTGTTATGGGGGACTTTAATCAGACATGTTTAAGAACTGTGCTGCCAACCTTTGTACAGCATGTAAACTGTGCTGCCAGAGGTAATAACATCTTAGACCGGGTATATTCAAACAGGAGGGAGGCTTATAAATTGGTTCCTCTCCCTAATCTCGGTCAATCAGATCATCTGTCTTTGCTTCTGGTACCAGCATACACTCCCCTCCGCAGGAAAACAAGACCATGCACTGGGGTTGTTACAGCTTTGCCGGACAATGCTCTCTCCCAGCTCCAGGATTGTTTTGAATGTACAAATTGGGATTTATTCGAACACCCTGATGTGGGGGATCACGCAGAGACTGTACTGGCATACATCAAGCACTGTGTGGACAGTGTAACTGTCAAGAGACGCATCAAGTCTTTTCCTAATCAGAAACCATGGATGTCTGCAGAGGTTAAAAGACAACTGAAGGAGTGCCTCTCTGCTTTCTGGTCAGGGGACAAGAAGGAATACAGCTTGGCAAGAGCGGAACTGAAGAGAGGTATCAAGGAAGCAAAGGCAGTCTACAAGAGGAGGGTGGAGGGCCATCTAAAAAAACAACAGCACATGCAGGATGTGGCAGGGGATTAAACAGATCAACTACAAAGGCAGCTCCAACGACAACACCTTCAACACAGACGCCTCACTAGCAGAGAAGCTGAAAAACTTCTTTGCATGGTTTGAGGTTAAGTGAACTGATGCAGCCTGGCCTTCTCCATCTCCCTCCTTTAACATCGAACCTCTTATTGTATTGTACAGGAACATGAGGTGAGGTGTGTACTGAGATCAGTTAACCCAAGGAAAGCTGCTGGCCCTTATGGGATACCAAGCAAAGTACTTCAGTCCTGTGATAGTCAGTCAGCTGGGGTTTTAACCACATTTTTTTAACACTTCTCTCTGTCAAAAAATTATGCCATACTGCCTCAAATCCGCCATCATTGTTCCTGTGCCTAAGAAGACAGCCCCAGCAGATGTCTTAAATAACTACAGACCAGTTGCATTAACATCTGTCATCATGAAGTACTTTGAGAGACTGGTCTCTCTTTTCATCAAATCTTGTCTTCCATCTTCCTTCGACCCCAAACAATTTGCTGACCGAACAAACAGGTCCACAGAGAATGCAGTCTCTATGACAACACATGTGGCGTTGAGTCATCTAGAGCAATGGGACATGAACGTGAGGATGCTGTTCATTGACTACAGCTCCGCCTTCAATACCATCCTCCCAGACATCTTGGTTGGCAAGCTGCTTCACCTGGGTCTCCCCTTTTCCACCTGCATGTGGATTACTGACTTCCTCACAAACTGGACCCAGGTCGTCAGACTTGGCTCGCACCTCTCCTTTTCCATCTTGCTCAGTATGGGCGCACCCCAAGGTTGTGTGCTAAGTCCATTGCTTTATTTATTGTACACATGACTGCACCCCAGCCCATCCAACTAACATCATCATCAAGTTTGCCAGTGATATGGTTGTGATTGGACTCATAACACAGAAGAGTCCAACTACAGATATGACATTCAGAGACTGTTGAGGTGGTACAACACAAACAACCTGAAATTAATTGGAAGGAAAAATAGAGAAGATCCAACACTATTGTGGATTAATGGAGCATGTGTGGAGCAGGTTCACTTTTTCAAGTACCTGGGGCTTCATATATCCAATAACATCACCTGCAGAAATCATAAAAAAAGCACAGCGGTGTCTCCATTTCCTCAGGCTGCTGAGGGGAAACAAACTGGAGGAGAAGCTGCTTGTGACTTTTTATCAGTCAGCTATTGAAAGCATCATAACTTACTGCATTACAGTGTGGTACGCAGGCAGCACAGCAGCAGAGAAAAAAATCACTGCAGTGGATCATTCGCACAGCTGAAAAAAATCATCTGCTGTTCATTACCCCCTCTACATGACATTGTCATTGCTTGCTACATCAAAAGAGCTTCCACTATTTCAAGACTCCATACACCCCGGAAATAGACTGTTTCAACTGATGCCGTCAGGCAGACGCTATCGGTCCATCAAAGCTCATACATCTAGATTTAGAAACAGTTTCTTCCCCCAGGCCACTATTGCACTAAACTCTCAATAACTATTACTCATGCTCATTTTTACACTATGTCACTTTAACCTTATTTACAGGTCTGCAGGTTATGCCAGATATTTAGGGTTTTAACTATTGTGGACTGTGTGTGTGTGTGGATGTGATTTTTATTATTTATTGTGTGATATGTTGTCGTGCACCTTAGGAGCATCTCTAATTTCATTGTATTGAATACAATGACAATAAAGACTTGGCTTGATTTGATTAGATTTGTGTTGTGGAAATGATGACTCTGACACATTTTCTGAAGTCAAGTAAAAATATTACTTTGAGTAAAATCGTTGCTTTTTTAATTCTAGGGGGAACATTGGTTGCTTTCTGGCAAAGCAAAAAACACACACAGTTACCCATGAATTAGAATTTTGAATTCTTACCTTGTTTAAAAGAGTTTCCTTGAACACTAAGGGCGCTATTTCAGCGTTCCAGTCAACAGTCTATTGTCTGAGATGCAGAGCACATTTATGGGCATGTCCAAGTCAATTCCACTATTACAGCAGTGCAAAACAAATTTTGTGCGGGAAGCAAAGTGCAAAGAGGCTGTCGTAATGCTCTCAATTGTTCAGAGGTCTGTTTTGGATGTAATATGAAGTAAACTTATTGCTCTCATTGCTGTCATTTCCATTAATAAACAAGGCGGCAAGAGCAAAACCTTAATACTAATGTGACAGTGTTTAAATGCCAGGACAAATTCGTTTTGTGCTGAGGACAATGTGGGATCTTTAACAAAGTAAAAATGCGTGAAAGGGTAAGGACCTGAATAGGAGCTTTTTAACATCCTTATCCACAGCCCTGCTTGCACTGGGGAGACATAATCATCATTACACACAAATGAGAGCTGTACAACTCAGAGGTTATGCCAGTCTTTCTCTTTGTACATGATTTAGACAGACAGCGTCTCCTCCAGCTGTGGTGACAGCTCTTTTCCCGGTAGGTCAAACTGGTCCCACTGCACAACAGCATGGAAGTCCAGTCATTACATAAAAGAAATAGTGACCCACACTTTGTTCATTTAAAGAGAGGATAAATAAATAAATGAATGGTTATTTTCTCTACTTGTCTGTAAGATTACAAATCATTCATTCATTCATTCATTCATTCATTCATTTTCTTACTGGTTCTTTAAAGGTCATATGGGGCTGGAGCCTATTCCAGCATCTTTGGATGAGAGGTTGGGTAAACCCTGGACAGATTGCCAGTGGATGAATGAAGGGATGAAAGATCAGTTAAGGGATTATGACAGATTTTTCCAAAATCAGTTTGTCAATAGAAGGGACACAGAAATTCTTGCTCCGGCGTAGGAAAAGGCATACGTGCAGTTTCATCCCATCTAAACACACTACTGAAATAGCAACTAATAATGCGTTGCTGATTTCAGACCTGCTTTTTCATAATCAAAGGCACATTGACAGAGAATGCACCTTAATACCAATGTGCTGAACTTTGTGCCGAGCCTCACCCACTTTAAATCAGTCCTATCCTACAAGCACAAGTTGTGCGCCAGGTAATTTCCTAATTAGGTGTCCAGGGCCCACAGTGGAAAATCAGATAATGCGCTGACAGAAAACAACGAAAGCACCTGCACAAGATGCAAAGCATGGCAGTAAAAGCATATTTTAGAACACTGAAATAAGGCCCATGGTCTTCCCTGATGAGGCAAACTAATGGGGCCAGAGAGACAGCAGAACTGAAGTAGGAGTCGCTAAATGCGACGTCACATATTTGGATCAAAGTGAAAATATTACTTTAAGTAAAATTGTTACATTTAATTTTTTTTTTTCCAAATGGGGTGTTAGTTGCTTTATGACCAAAAAAAAAAACAAAAACAAAAAACAAATACACTTTTATCCCAGAAATTGTAATTTCTAAATAAATTAGTATAAACACACATTTTTTTTGAGATTTTTTTTAGATTCACTGTTTTTCAGTGCAGTTTCTGGCTATGTCCCAACCTCTGCGTGAATGTTCTGTAACACCAAATGAAGGCAAAGAAATGATATATTTCTGCTTAAGCCAAGAATCTAAATTGTGCATTTGCTTGTTATCATAACCCACAAGTCAACCAAGAATTTGATAATTGTAATTAAAAAAGTATCAATATTATTTATTGCCCATGCACAGACATTGATGAAGTGCTCTGACGCAGTATGAGGTGGTTGGGGTATTTTTGTTGCTCTGATTTATTTTCCACCTCCACCAGATTGCCTGTTTAATTGTGATACACCAGAAGTCACCAGTCAGCACTTTTAGCCATGGAACCGTCCTGCATGGGTGGAAGTGTGTCATGTGGGAAGGGTGTTGAGAGAGTCAGGAGTAGGCATCTCTCATCATCCCAGGGCAATTCTTCACCGAGTCTCCCTCTAATGTGAGCTTATTTAAACAAAAGGTCGTGATCACGGCTGCATTTTTAATATTTGAGTCAATCAATAAAAAAGGGTGCCTTACTTAATAGCTTTTGCCCTGGAGGCTGTTTGGCCCTGTTTAGGTTACTTTCCGCTTCCCTGTGTAAATATAAATTAGCTGTAATTGAACAAACAGTCACATTTGCACGGCTGAATGCGTGCTACTGTGTGCTGTACGCCAGCCAGCCCTGACTTGATGATCAACACTTTTCTCTCTCTCTCCTGATATCACTGTCGCTCTCTTCCTCGCTGTCATCATTTCATACCTCTGCCTCACTGATGTGGATTGCTCTTTCATTAGAATTAATTAGTCATTTTGGTTAATTACTTGGCTGCTTTAGCATAATGGAAGCGCCCCCATACAATTGCTTTATGGGAACAAATACGGTTGTCATTAACCTCCAGTCTCTCTATTGCATTTCCTCCATCTTGCTCTAACTGTTTTTCTCTGAAGTACTCATCCACTTTCAATATGCTATTTCTGTGCACAGCGCATATACTGTATATATATACTATATATATACTGTATATGTAATTTATTCCACCTAGCTGCAATGCTCCGTACTGTGGGTGTTTATATATTTACATATTTATTCCATCTAGCTACAATGCTCTGCACTGTGTGTTCATATATTCATATATTTATTCCATCCAGCTACAATGCTCTGCACTGTGTGTCTGTGTGTGTGTGTATATATATATATTTTATAGTAATACGTACATATGTTTATTAGCTGCTCTTGCTTGCTTGTTTTTTTCTTGCCTTCTGATTGTTGCTCTGAGTGTTGCTATCCCTGTGCTGTTGCAATCCTGGAATTTCCCCGTTGTGGGACTAATAAAGGCTTATCTTATCTTATCTTATCTTATATATATGTGTGTGTGTGTGTGTGTGTGTGTGTACAACAGTTAGTTCCGACCGAGCGATTTGATTGGACAACAGGGATTCCAGGAGTTACTATAATCCTCAATAACTGAACTGCAAATTCACTGGATATGTATCACTCCACTTCAAAGGTGTTCTAGTAACGTTAATTACAAAGAGTATTTTTCAGTCAACTCTGACAGTTGCAGTTGTTGTTTTGAATACCTTAATTTCCACAGAGAAGCACTGTCTGATAAAAAATTAAACATCCGTGACCCGGAAGTCCCACCCTTTTGCAAAGGTGTACTTCCATCTACCACCCATTTTACATTAAGCAATTTCACGTCTGTTTTTTAAAAAAAATAGGCAGTGCTAGAGTTTGATATTGTCTTGATTAACAAACCACAATACCTTTGTGGTGACGGACTCTTTGTTTCATCTGAAATTATGAAGAAAAGCTAGAAAAATGTTCTAAATCTGTAGAATGTGCTAAATCGCTAGCATGCTAACTACTGGCTTGTGGCGACCAGTATTAGATATGTTCTGATCTGGGATTTTCTGAAGTATCTACTTAACAGGTATGCTTTATAAACACTTATTACATTTGCACTTGACAATATTTAATTTGTTTAGATGTGTGACAATAAATGTCTCCATGCTGACTGAGATATTTAGCAAGTTAATGGATAGATTTAGGGACTATTTTTTTATCTCAGCTGTGCAAAATAACTGGTTAAACAAACAAATCATAATATTTTGTCCAGTATTGCTGTCATTTAATAAATTTTGCTTGCCGGAACTGTTGTATCAAAGCAATATTACACGCGACATTGTTACGGTATCATGATTATACTAACTATGGCTGTGATACTGTTAATGAAAGGCATCACAGCTGCAGTTCCTATAATCATGATATATACAGTATATACTGTATATACTGTATATATGCACACACACACACACACACACACACACACACACTACTGTTCAAAAGTTTGGGGTCACCCAGACAATTATTTTGTGTTTTCCATGAAAAGTCACACTTATTTACCACCATGAGTTGTAAAATGAATAGAAAATATAGTCAAGACATTGACAAGGTTAGAAATAATGATTTGTATTTGAAATAATAATTTTTTCCTTCAAACTTTGCTTTTGTCAAAGAATCTTCCATTTGCAGCAATTACAGCATTGCATACCTAACATGATTGCACAAGGGTTTTCTAATCATCCATTAGCCTTCTGAAGCAATGAGCAAACACATTGTACCATTAGAACACTGGAGTGATAGTTGCTGGAAATGGGCCTCTATACACCTATGTAGGTATTGCACCAAAAACCAGACATTTGCAGCTAGAATAGTCATTTACCACATTAGCAATGTATAGAGTGTATTTCTGATTAGTTTAAAGTTATCTTCATTGAAAAAAAGTGCTTTTCTTTGAAAAATAAGGACATTTCTAAGTGACCCCAAACATTTGAACGGTAGTGTGTGTATATATATATATATATATATATATATATATATATATATGGGTGGGGTTTTTTTTATTAGGGGTCCAGTGCACTATATCAGGGGTATCCGACTTTCAAGCGCTCTCTCTTTTTCTGTAATTTGCAGATGTCGGTTTCGTTTTTATAATATGCAAGGGAACATAAAAGAGTTTCAGACTTGCATTGCAATTTTTAAAAAAAATCATTGATTTTGCTGTTACCATCGAAACTATTGATCGTGTCCCTTCATTTTTCCCAGTTTTTGTGTGACATGACAATCGCATCAATTTCAAAGTACTGTAAAGTGATCTCTGAGTAACTCTTTCTACTCATTTATGCAAGAGATAACAGAGTTGTAATGCAAATTCAAAATAAAACATTCCCCAATGTGATCGTATCTATGGTTTTTGTACGGCGACCCCTGCAAATTTACTCGTACGACGTAAATTTTCGTGTCCCAGAATTTACGCAGCAACATGCAAGTTATTTGGTAAAGTAACAAGAAAAAAAGAAGTGCTGATGCTTTTCACTTTGCACCTTTCAAATCCCAAACCATACACGTAAAAAGGAGATCAGTCTTTGTGAAGCTCAGATGGAGATGGGCAGCACGGTGTTGCAGTGGTTAGCACTGTTGCCTTACAGCTAGAAGGTTCCTGGTTCGAATCCCCAGGCTGGCAGGGGTTGGAACCTTTCTGTGTGGAGTTTGCATGTTCTCCCTGTGCTGTGTGGGTTTACTCCGGGGGCTCCGGTTTCCTCCCACAATCCAAAGACATGCATGTTAGGTTAATTGGCTGTTCTAAATTGTCCCTAGATATCTGTTTCCTATAGGCCCTTAGAATAGAGGGTTAGTACTAGTGAAAGCGCTTTGAGTGGTCTTTGTGACTAGAAAAGCGCTATATAAGTGCAGGTTAGTTAGTTAGTTAGTTAGAATATTTCAATAAAATCTCAAACATTTATGACACATCGAATATGGTGTCCCTTAAAAAATTTACGTCTTCGGTCTTGGTCGGCCGCGTGCAACCCCGTCTGGCGAGGTGAGCGCCCTGGGAAAGCACTTTTATTTTCTCTACCCCGGATGTGCTCAACCCATGTGGAGAGGATTAACCGTCGCCACTTTATATTTAAGTTATCGAAGGTCCAAACTTCCGTGTCCCACATTTACGCCTTTTGTGATTTTACGTCTTATCCAACAAACAGGGAGAATTTGAAGGTATGTATACACGTTATCACATCTTAATATATATGTCATGAAAATGTAGCTGTTGATGAGTTTTGATGCGTTAAAAATACCGGAAGTGTTGAAGTTGTTTCGTGTAAAACGTGTGCCATTGCAAAGTGCATTCAACTCCATACCGGGAAACAAAAGCACGAGTGTCCCATTTACGCCTTAACTTACAAGTAGTTAAAGTGAGCTCTCATCCTGAAGAGTTTTGGACATTTGAATTATATACTTGTTTCTGGTGCTTCTTTATCCTCATAAAATACCTATTGGAGTTGTCGCTTATAAAGTATAATCTAAAAACGAGGGAAATGCCATAGACGTAAAGCAAATTAAAGTGAAACCAAAACAATAGCGTGTCCATTTACGTCGCCTGCACCAGGTCGTTTTCTGGAAATCAAGTCAATGTCATGGTTTATTTCGCATTATATTTGTTACTGTAGATCATTTTGCAAGTACCTGTATAAGTTTTAAGGTAAAAAATTAGAAATATGTGTCGAAATGAGTGGCTGTACCTTGAGTGAGATCAAGACGTAAACAGGGACTCAAACAAGTCTATAAAGAGACTCAAAATTTCATTTTCATGAAAAGAGGCTTTAAATAGGTCATGCTATTTGGGAAAGTAGTCAGACTAGAGTACCTAACACATGCCAACTTTCAAAGAATGAAAGTGTTCTTGGCTTTTATGTACAAAACCATTTTTAGGTTTGGTGTCCCCTTTACACCAGAAAATGGACACGTGTGTGCACACTTGCATGCTATCTGTTCCTGAACGCGAATGCCGTTACGAAAATAGTTAATAGTTTCATAAACCTGACACAATTGGATAGTGATTAGTCAATTTCATGTGCAGATTTGATCAATTTTAAATTTTGCCACCAATGTCACACATTGTACCCCTAATAAAAAAAACACACCCATATACAGTGGGGCAAAAAAGTATTTAGTCAGCCACCAATTGTGCAAGTTCTCCCACTTAAAAGATGAGAGAGGTCTCCAATTTTCATCATAGGTATACCTCAACTATGAGAGACAAAATGAGAAAAAAAAAAATCCAGAAAATCACATTGAAGGATTTTTAATGAATTAATTGGTAAATTCCTCAGTAAAATAAGTATTTGGTCACCTACAAACAAGCAAGATTTCTGGCTCTCACAGACCTGTAACAACTTCTTTAAGAGTGTCCTCTGTCCTCCACTCGTTACCTGTATTAATGGCACCTGTTTGAACTCGTTATCAGTATAAAAGACACCTGTCCACAACCTCAAACAGTCAGACTCCAAACTCCACTATGGCCAAGACCAAAGAGCTGTCAAAGGACACCAGAAACAAAATTGTAGACCTGCACCAGGCTGGGAAGACTGGATCTGCAATAGTTAAGCAGCTTGGTGTGAAGAAATCAACTGTGGGAGCAATTATTAGAAAATGGAAGACATACAAGACCACTGATAATCTCCCTCGATCTGGGGCTCCAAGCAAGATCTCACCCAGTGGGGTCAAAATGATCACGAGAACGGTGAGCAAAAATCCCAGAACCACATGGGGGGGCCTAGTGAATGACCTGCAGAGAGCTGGGACCAAAGTAACAAAGGCTACATCAGAAACACACTACGCCGCCAAGGACTCAAATCCTGCAGTGCCAGATGTGTCCCCCTGCTTAAGCCAGTACATGTCCAGGCTCGTCTGAAGTTTGCTAGAGAGCATTTGGATGATCCAGAAGAGGACTGGGAGAATGCCATATGGTCAGATGAAACCAAAATAGAACTTTTTGGTAAAAACTCAAAACTTGTCGTGTTTGGAAGAGAAAGAACACCATACCTACTGTGAAGCATGGGGGTGGAAACATCATACTTTGGGGCTGTTTTTCTGCAAAGGGACCAGGACGACTGATCCGTGTAAAGGAAAGAATGAATGGGGCCATGTATTGTGAGATTTTGAGTGAAAACCTCCTTCCATCAGCAAGGGCATTGAAGATGAAACTTGGCTGAGTCTTTCAGCATGACAATGATCCCAAACACACCGCCCGGGCAACGAAGGAGTGGCTTTGTAAGAAGCATTTCAAGGTCCTGGAGTGGCCTAGCCAGTCTCCAGATCTCAACCCCATAGAAAATCTTTGGAGGGAGTTGAAAGTCTGTGTTGCCCAGCGACAGCCCCAAAACATCACTGCTCTAGAGGAGATCTGCATGGAGGAATGGGCCAAAATACCAGCAACAGTGTGTGAAAACCTTGTGAAAACTTATAGAAAACGTTTGACCTCTGTCATTGCCAAAAAAGGGTATATAACAAAGTATTGAGATGAACTTTTGTTACTGACCAAATACTTATTTTACCGAGGAATTTACCAATTAATTCATTAAAAATCCTTCAATGTGACTTTCTGGATTTTTTTTTTTTATTTTGTCTCTCATAGTTGAGGTATACCTATGATGAAAATTGGAGACCTCTCTCATCTTTTAAGTGGAAGAACTTGCACAATTGGTGGCTGACTAAATACTTTTTTACCCCACTGTATATTCAAAGGCTTTATTATCATGTGCACAGTTAAGAAATGCAACATTTCTTGAGTAATGAAATTCTTCCTCTGCTCTCCGAACAAATGCCAAGGTAATAGATACACATCAATACTAATAAAGGTAATAAACACACCTAAATACTAATATTAATAAATACACATTAGGCAATTAGGACAGTTAAAGCAGTTAAACTAGAGGAAACAAGAAGAATGAAAAGTGAAAATTCACTGGATGACTATAATGGGCAATGGTATTTTAATATCAGAGATGATATGAACCTGAGATGGCATGTGACGATGTAGAATGACAATGGCTGAGAGCACCCTGCAAGACTGTTTTACCTGTACAGACTGGGATGTGTTTAAAGCTGCAGCCACCTGAGAGGACTCTTCTGTAAATATACAGGAATATGCTGAGTATGTGACTGGGTACATCAGCACGTGCGTTGATACTATCGTACCCACCATACAAGTCAGGAAGTTCCCCAACCAGAAGCCCTGGCTCAACAGTCAGGTATATCAGATGTTGACAGTGGAGACACTGAAGACAGTGGAGATGATTGTGGACTTCAGGAAAGTCACAACCCCTCTGCCCCCCCTCACCCTCACAGGCTCTCCCATCACCACTGCTGATTCCTTCCGCTTCCTAGGCACCACCATCACCAGGGACCTCAAGTGGGAGCCGACCATCAGCTCCCTCATCAAAAAGGCCCAGCAGAGGATGTTCTTCCTGCGGCAGCTGAGGAAGCTCAAGCTACCCACCAAGATGTTAGTGCAGTTCTACACAGCCATCATCGAGTCCATCCTCACCACCTCCATAACCGTGTGGTACGCAGGAGCCACTGCCAGGGACAGACTAAGGCTGCAGCGCGTCGTGCGCACTGCTGAGAAGGTGATCGGCTGCAAGCTCCCATCTCTCCAGGATCTGTACATCTCCAGGACCCGGAGGTGTGCTGGCCGGATCATAGCCGATCCTTCACACCCTGGTCACGTACTGTTTGCCCCTCTCCCCTCAGGTAGAAGGCTTCGGTCCATTCAGACTAAAACCTCCCGTCACAGGAACAGCTTCTTCCCCTCTGCCATCAGACTGCTGAACACTAAGTGACTTATTGACTCTCGTGCACTATGTACAGCAGCTCAACCAGACTCATGTCAATCATCACTGTTTTCTTCTTGCATTACCGACTGCACTATATGGTTCTCCACAATATCTGCTGCTCGCTAATATATTTAAAACTGCTGACTAGTATTACTCATTCTTATTCTACACTTTATTGCATGTATAGTTTAATTCTTAATTCTTTTATTTTATCATGTTTAATGTTGCAGCATTGCACCGAGACAAATTCCTAGTTTGTGTACTACATGAACAATGGCAATAAATCTGATTCTGATTCTGTTGTGTGCTCGCTCTCTTGCATTTAAATCAAGCAATGAGGGCGAGTACAAAGCTGCAAAGTATGGACTGAGGAAGGCTAGAACAACAGCCAAGAGGCAGTACAGGGAAAAGCTGGACAGCCTCTACTCCACTCTTGACCCGGGGCGCATGTGGCAAGGCCTGCAACACATCACAGACTACAAGAGGACCAACAGCAGCACCACAAGCTTCACAGACAGCCTGCCAGACGATCTCAACATCTTCTACACCCGCTTTGAGACCACCAGCTACAGTGCAGAGAGGAGACACACGCTTACGCACCCTCCCCCTCCACTAAAAGTCTCACCAGGCTAGGTAAACAAAGCACTGAGGAGTATCAACCCCCGCAAGGCAGCAGGACCAGACAACATCCCTGGGCAGGCCCTCAGAGCATGTGCTGCCGAGCTGTCTGACGTTCTCACATCCATCTTCAACCTCTCCCTCAACCAGAACATAGTCCCCTCCTGCTTCAAAACCACAGCCATCATCCCTCTCCTCAAAAGGAGCCCACCGATCTGTCTGAATGATTACAGACTGGTAGCACTCACTCCAATCATCATGAAGTGCTTCGAGAGAGTGGTGCTGCCCTTCATTCAGGACAGCATACCGGATACCCTGGACCCACTGCAGTACGCCGACCGGCCCAACAGGTCCATCTCAGATGCCATTGCTGCAGCACTCCATTATTCTCTCTCCCACCTGGAAGATAAAGACTCCTACATTAGGATGCTCTTTGTCGACTACAGCTCTGCCTTCAACATGGTCATCCCCCACAAACTCGCTGACAAACTGTTTTCACTTGGACTGCACCCCACCCTCTGCGACTGGCTGCTGGACTTTCTAACTGGCAGGCCCCAGTCTGTCAGGATGGGTAACAGGACCTCAGCCAGCATCATCACGAACACAGGTGTAGCGTTATTTAATTAATAATAAGGTGTGATAAGGTACAAAGATTATTTGATTTAGACTTGGAAGTGTAGAGGTGGGGACGGATGTTTTGATCAGTCACCACAAACCCTCATAAAACACTAAACACTCGTAGAAGGGACACCAGTCCAACTTATTGGACAATTTATCAATAATTAATCTTTTTACCTTCGATCAATCAGTCTCAAAATATTCATGAATTCTATACTGGGTGACTTCATAAACCAGACACAGAAAAAGAAGAAATTCCCAACAACTTCCCTCTATACCATTAATAGTTTTATTAATGAAACTCTGATTAAATGACCTTACATTCAAATGATTTGTAAGCAGGTGAAATGATCAAGTATTCAGCATCACATTAAACGTGTAACTGATTGTCGGGCAACAGGGTGTAATCACATTTGTAGAACCATGGAAACCTTAGTATGCATTTGCAGCTGTGATGGAAATGGAAGACTGAGATTAATTGTAACAAAATATGAATAAAATTGGACACAAATGTATGAAGAAAATGACATAAGATCTAATTGTAGAAAAATTCTGAGTTTACTCCGAGAAAGTAAAAATGGAATTTTAATGAAAAGGGAAAGAATATTATATCTCTCTCTAATTCTGTAGCTCAGATCAGACTTATGAATTGGTTTTAAACTCTGAGACAAATCATGGCATACTTCAGGTGATGGACATTAATCAGCAAATGAAACAAAAGAATCTCGCTCACTTGAATCCTGGTGCGTCTCCGTGGTGTTGGAGTCCTTGTGGGCCTCGAGCTGGATACTTAGCCGAAGCTCTATTTGAAGATTAATAGAAATTACCTGCCAGCAGATGTTTCTTTACCAGGAACAAACAGTCAGGAGCTGAGATTTGGCAAAGATGGTGGCTGCTGCTGATGCTGGCCGTGTCATATGCCACGCAGAAAACTCGAGAATTTTTCAGTGGCATTCCCTAGCCCGGATAGAAATGGGATTTAGTTCAAAGTCTGATTAAAGTCACAGGACTAGAGAGACAAGATTAAAAAAATTAAAATCACGAAATGACTGGAGTTCTTCTGGCGTCGTGGGGATTGGCGAAACACAGCTTCCAGGAAAACGACTGGTCACTTTAAAACACACAGTGAGTTTAAAGGAAAAATTTAGCAGAATAAAAATACAAACGCCTGTGAAGCATGACGTTTGACTCCATATAAATGAGATTTGAGCTCAAGAAAGAAAAAGTATTTTCCAGACGTTTTAAAGGAAAAGAACATTGAAGCGGGACACACGCACAAACTTTTCACAAGACAATACAATACAACCCTCTGAACTAGGGCATTTCCCCTGCTTAAGACTGAGCGAGCTTTCGCGGGGAAACGTGATTGACACAACCGATAACCAACTGTCTCTCGTCGTGGGTGGGTTGAAGGAACATTGGGCCAATCAGAAACCAGTCCTTTGTTTGTAACCGACCAACAGCAGGAAAGGGAGTTTTGTCCTGCAGAGACTGACTTGTGATTGGTGGAGCCAGTCAGATGACTTAGTGCAAGTTTTGGCAACATGATACACACATCTTAATAACATGAAACTTTATATATATATATATATATATATATATATATATATATATATATATATATATATATATGTATAATACTAAGCTAAAATCAGTGATTCATGCACTCTTATAAACTTGTAATTATATAATTGACATGCAACAAAATAAGGTTTCATTTAAGCAATTTTCAAGCATGCACCCATTTAAAATCAATGTTTTGATGAAATATTTCAAACCAATTATGAATGTCCAACACAGAATGGTATCTTCTCAAGTAGTGTCTTAGAATTCCTGAGAAATGAGACTTAAAAAGGGGAGTGTTAATGTTTAATCAGAAATAAGAGTTTATCAGCTACAAAAGTAATGAAACATATTCCGTCGATGTCCACCAGAGGGTAGTGTTGAGCTGTGGATAATCCTAGAGCCTTATGAAACACAGTTCCAGACCTGTGATATCCCACAGGGCACTTTGGGAATGCAGCGATGAAAAGTCTGTTATGTCTCGAAAGGGCTGTTAACGAATAAAACTGTCTGATGAGAAGGAAACTTACATTTACTTATGATATAAACTAATCCGTTAAAAGGGATCCTTATTGTACTTCTTGACAAAGGAATGTTGTTTCCACGGTGGTCCTGAGACGAAGGAAACAATTCTTGACTAGCCTTCTGGATGAAGCAGTCTCTTAAGGTGAAGAATGGTTTTATAGATTATTGCCAGGGGAGCTGATGCTACACAGGTGTCCCACAGGGTTGTGTTTTCAGCCACATCCTCTACAGCCTCTTCACCCATGACTGTGTTGCCTCCCACAAGGACAATACCATCTTAAAGTTCACGGATGACACAGCAGTGATAGGATGCATCACTGGTGATGACGAAACATCCTACAGGAGGGAGGTGGCCAGCCTGGTATCATGGTGTGAGGACAACAACCTCACCCTCAACATGGACAAGACGAAGGAGATGCTAGTGGACATGAGGAAGAGGAGGAGGAGACCCCATTGGCCGCTGTTCATCTGGGAGCTTGAGGTGGAGAGGGTGAGCAGCTTTAAATATCTGGACAGCCACATCAGTGAGGACCTTACATGGACACACAGCACCACAGAGCTAGTTAAGAGAGCTCAACAGTGGCTATACTTTCTGAGGAGGCTGAAGAAGTTTGGCATGTCCTCCAGGATCCTCAACAACTTCTACACCTGCATCATCAAGAGCATCCTGACCAACTGCATCACAGAGTGGTACGACAGCACTACTGCCCTGGACCGCAAACGCCTGCAGAGAGTGGTGAAGATAGCGGAGAAGATCATCAGGACTCCACTCCCCTCTCTGCAGAGCATCGACCACCGCAGAGTCCAAAGGAGAGCTGACGCCATCCTCCGGGATCCCACCCACCCCCAGCACAGACTGTTCACACTTCTACCTTCAGGCCGGAGGTACAGAAGTGTGAAATGCAGGACAACCAGACTGAAAAACTCCTTCTTTCCCACTGCCATCAGACTCCTGAACAAATAACAAACTCCCAAACTACGCAACACAGTTTTGCAAATAGGAACTCACACACTGATTGCTAAATTTGCACATTGCTCATTTGTACATTATACATAGTCTCACCCCGTCTGATGTCCATATCATCTCTGCTGCTAATTATCATGTACAGTCCACTGGTATCGTTACAGAGAAATTTGCACACTGGGTGCTAATTTGTTATTTATATACTGCTCATTTGCACACTGCTCATTTTCACATTGTACATAGATTTATGCCATCTCAGGTTCATATCATCTCAGGTTCATATCATCTCTGATGTCAATATACCAGTATAGTCCACTGTAGTCATCCAAGGAATTTCTATTTCATCCTTCTTGTTTCCTCTAGTTTGACTGCTTTACTGCTTCCACTGTCCAAGTTGCCTAATGTGTGTTATTAGTATTCATTAGTATTAGTACTTAGTATCAAGGTGTGCTTAAGGTGTCCTAATTGCCTAACTGTGTGTATAGTGTGTGTTATTAGTATCCATTAGTTTTAGGTGGGTTATTACCTTATTAGTATTGCTGTGTACCAATTACCTTGGCATTCGTTCGGCGAGCAGAGTAAGAATTTCATTACTCAGGAAATGTTGCATTTCTTAACTGTGCACATGATAATAAAGCCTTTGAATCATGAATCTTGAACAACGTGCAAATGAGCAATGTACAAATTAGCATCCAGTGTGAGAATTTCTCTGTGTAAAGCTGTGTGCCCTGATAATACCCAATAGACTGTACAATAATTTAGCAGCAGAGATGAGATGGACATGAGACGAGGTGGGACTATGTACAATGTGCAAATGAGCAATGTGCAAATTTAGCAACCAGTGTGTGAATTCCTATTTTCAAAGCTGTGTCTGGAGTTTGTTATTTATTCAGGAGTGTGATGGCAGTAGGAAAAGAGTTTTTTAGTCTGGATGTCCTGCATTTCACACTTCTCTACCTCGGGCTTGAGGATAGAAGTGTGAACGCTCTGTGCTGGGGGTGGGTGGGGTCCTGGAGGATGGAAGCAGCTCTCCTTTGGACTCTGCGGTGATAGATGCTCTGCAGAGAGGGGAGTGGAGTCCCGATGATCTTCTCCACTGTCTTCACCACTCTCTGCAGGTGTTTGCGATCCAAAGAAGTAGTACTGCCATACCACGCAGTGATACAGTTGGTCAAAATGCTCTCGATAATGCAGCTGTAGAAGTTGTTGAGGATCTTGGGGGACATGCCAAATTTCCACAGCCTCCTCAGAAAGTACAGCCACTGTTGAGCTCTCTTAACTAGCTCTGTGGTGTTGAGTGCCCACGTAAGGTCCTCACTAATGTGGATGCCCAGATATTTAAAGCTGCTCACCCTCTCCACCTCAAGCTCCCAGATGAACAGCAGCTGATGAGGTCTCCTCCCCTTCCTCATGACCACTATCATCTCCTTCATCTTGTCTGTGTTGAGGGTGAGGTTGTTGTCCTCACACCATGATACCAGGCTGGCCACCTCCCTCCTGTAGGATGCTTCATCACCACCAATGATGCATCCTATCACTGCTGTGTCATCCGCGAACTTTAAGATGGCATTGTCCTTGTGGGAGGCAACACAGTCATGGATGAAGAGGCTGTACAGGATGTGGCTGAGAACACAACCCTGTGGGACACCTGTGTTTGTGATGATGCTGGCTGAGGTCCTGTTACACCATCCTGACAGACTGGGGCCAGCCAGTCAGAAAGTCCAGTAGCCAGTCCAGGGTATCCGGTATGCTGTCCTGAATGAGGGCCAGCACCACTCTCTCGAAGCACTTCATGATGATTTGAGTGAGTGCTACCGGTCTGTAATCATTCAGGCAGGTTGGCTGGCTTTTTTGGGGGAGGGGGACAATGGTTGTGGTTTTGAAGCAGGAGGGGACTGTGTTCCCTGTGTGTGATGGCCGTATGTTTGTGTGTATGCACACATACACACACACACGCACACACACAGGTGCATCTCACTAAATTAGAATATCATCAAAAAGTTGATTTATTTCAGTAATTCAATTCATAAAATGAAACTCATATTTTATATAGATTCATTACAGACAGAGTGATATATTTCAAGTGTTTATTTCTTTTAATTTTGATGGTTAGGGTTTGCAGCTCATGAAAACCCGAAAATCAGTTTCTCAAAAAATTAGAATATTACATAAGATCAATTTTAAAAAATATTTTTTTTTAATAGAAATGTTTGCCGAATAAAAGTATTTCAATGCACACACTCAATACTTGGTCAGGGCTCCTTTTGCATGAATTAATACTGCATCACTGTGGTATGGCATGAAGGTGATCAGCCTGTGTTACTGCTGAGGTGTTATGAAGACCCAGGTTGCTTTGATAGTGACCTTCAGCTCATCTGCATTGTTGAGTCTGGTGTCTCTCATCTCCCTGTTGATGATACATCATAGATTCTGTATGGGTTTTAGGTCAGGAGAGTTTGCTGGGCAGTAAAATATGGTGATCCCATGGTCATTAAACCAGGCTTTGGTACTTTATGCAGCAGTGTGGGCAGGTGCCAAGTCCTGCTGGAAAATGAAATCAGCATCTCCATAAACCTTGTCAGCAGAAGGAAGCATGAAGTGCTCTAAAATATCCTGGTAGACAGCTGCATTGACTTTGGACTTGATAGAACACAGTGAACTAACACCAGTAGATGACATTGCTCCCCAAATCAGGTACCAAGTCCTGTCACTTGGAAATCAGTGTCCCAGAGTCTGGAGGAAGAATGAACAGGCACGGAATCCAATTTGCTTGAGGTCCAGTGTGAAATTTCCACAGTCAATGATGATATGTGGAGCCATGCCATCTGCTGGTGTTTTTCCACTGTGTTTAATCAAGTCCAATGTCAGTGCAGCCATCTAACAGGAAATTTTAGAGCACTTCATGCTTCCCTCTGCTGACAAGCTTCATGGAGATGCTGATTTCATTTTCCAGCAGAACATGGCACCTGCCCACACTGCCAAAAGTACAAACACCTGGTTTGATGACCATGGTATCACTGTGCTTGATTAGCCAGCAAACTCTCCTGACCTACATAAATCCCATACAGAATCTATGGTATATTGTCAAGAGGAGGAGGAAATACTCCAGACCCAATAATGCAGACGAGCTGAAGGCCGCTATCAAAGCAATCTGGGCTTCCATAACACCTCAGCAGTAACACAGGCTGATCACCTGCATGCCATGCTGCATTGATGCAGTAATTATGCAAAAGGAGCCCCGACTGAGTATTGAGTGTGTACATGGACATAATTTTCAGTCGGCCAACATTTCTATTAAAAATCATTTTTTTAAATTAATTTTATGTCATATTCTAATTTTTTGAGAAACTGAATTTGGGGTTTTCATTTGCTACAAGCTATAACCATCAAAATTAAAAGAAATAAACACTTGAAATATATCACTCTGTGTGTAATGAATCTATATAATACTGTATATGAGTTTCACTTTTTGAATTGAATTATTGAAATAAATCAACTTTTCAATGACATTCTAATTTATTGAGATACACCTGTGT
This sequence comes from Pholidichthys leucotaenia, assembly GCA_020510985.1. Classification (NCBI taxonomy): domain Eukaryota; kingdom Metazoa; phylum Chordata; class Actinopteri; order Cichliformes; family Pholidichthyidae; genus Pholidichthys; species Pholidichthys leucotaenia. Next base: position 323,462,200 of record CM035843.1, on the reverse strand, counting down.
GCATACACACACACACACACACTATATATATATATATATATATATACACTACCGTTCAGAAGTTTGGGGTCACCTCAGACAATTTTGTATTTTCCATGAAAAGTCACACTTTTATTTACCACCATGAGTTGTAAAATGAATAGAAAATATAGTCAAGACATTGACAAGGTTAGAAATAATGATTTGTATTTGAAATAATAATTTTTTCCTTCAAACTTTGCTTTCGTCAAAGAATCCTCCATTTGCAGCAATTACAGCATTGCAGACCTAACATGATTGCACAAGGGTTTTCTAATCGTCCATTAGCCTTCTGATGCAATGAGCAAACACATTGTACCATTAGAACACTGGAGTGATAGTTGCTGGAAATGGGCCTCTATACACCTATGTAGATATTGCACCAAAAACCAGACATTTGCAGCTAGAATAGTCATTTACCACATTAGCAATGTATAGAGTGTATTTCTGATTAGTTTAAAGTTATCTTCATTGAAAAAAAGTGCTTTTCTTTCAAAAATAAGGAAATTTCTAAGTGACCCCAAACTTTTGAACGGTAGTGTGTATATATATATACAGTATATATACAGTATATATATATATATATATGTATGTATATGTATATATATTCCCTCAATGCTTTGTGTCACTTATTATTGCTTGAAGGTACACAAACCTGCTTTATCTATTAAACAGCACCATCAATGATGGAGTAGCTCATTCTGGCTCAACAAATGCAACAGCTTGTAGCAAACCCACCTGAATATCATTGTGTTGCCTAGGAAGAGGAGTGAAATCATAAAGGTGCTCATATGTCCTGAGTTTGACTTTGACCATGAGCACTAACTTATGTGGAACTAGTTACCTTGGGGAAGTAACAGAGAACAGATGGACAATAGACATGGCACCATGGCTTTACTTCATTTTGCCTTCAAAGGAATGAGCCACTGACTGTGAAAAATAAAAATGTGCTTTATGACAAATAATCCAGGGACACTTTTCCATTAACTTCATCAGCTCATCTTTAAAGGGGTCACTGACTGAAAACTTGTGTTTTTGTAGGTTTGAGCCTTCTGAAAGACAACTAATGGTCACATAATTATCTAAAACATATTGAAATGTTCACTTCTCTTAAAAAAAACACAGCCTTTATATTGTTCTTCCCTCTAAAAAGCAGAATTGACAGGGTGTCACTTCCAGAGTAAACCCAGCTCAGTGCACCGAGACCCGCCCACTCCTCTATTATTGGCCAGCCTAGCTGTCAATCACATGGCGTGGTTTATATTATTATTTTCTTTAGATTTCAGTCACCCTACAAAACATCACTATTTCCACCTGATTCACTAATCCATAGTCGATAATATATCTCATGCCATTCTGACATTCTGCCATTTGTTATATTCTTGCCGTGATGCTACATTGAGCTCTGTTAGCATTAACTTGGCTAGGTGGTTCATTGCCATTGGTCACGTGACCAACAGGCCACCTACGATTAGCTTAACTATTGATCTTGTCAGTTTGGATTGCATTTTTAATCAATTCTATTCCCCTTACCCCCACTGGACTCCTTGTTCATCTACCGACACTTAACCATATAGATGTTCATAGATGTTATCCTGAGTAGCTAGCTAATGCCAGCTAGCAGCAAACACCAGCCAGCCACTATCGTTGGCTAGCCGCCTTCAACCTAGTAGTTTAGCCACTTCGCAAATGTTTCTGTGCTTATTGTACTCCAATGACTGGTCACATCCTATTGACCACTGAAACCACACACCCCTGTCAACCAGTGCTGCATTATTTCTTTTATTCTTTAAGACAAACCTTAGTTGGCTCAGTGGTAACAGGTCAAATCAGCCCTGACGCTGTCAGCCCCAAAGTCGGCCCTGGGATCCCCAGTGGCCCAAGCAGAGAGCCTCCGCAAAACTGTTAAGACTTTTCTTAGAGTCACCAACAAGTTTAAGGAGTTTTAGAGAAATTCTCCACCCATGCCATGAAAGATCCCATATTCAGCTCAGGATTCATTTGACTCTCAGGTAAAAAGGCTAGAAACTAGCCAGCCAATGTTAGCAATATGATGTGAGAGGGAGGGCGGAGGTGAATCCAGTCTAAAGATTTCAAGGTGTACAGTACTGTATACGCTCAAAACGGGCCGTTTTCAGAAAGGCTTGAAAAAATTTTTAAAAATGCTGTAATAACTAAATAATTAAAGAAAATCTGAACAAAATATGTCACAATCATTTCATTAAGACGTGTGAGCTGTTTAAATGTAGAAAAAAGTGCATTCAATGACCCCTTTAAGATCAACACAGTGACACTTCAGTCATTCTTTCACCTGCTCCAGGTTTTGGTAAGTGTTGCCCTTTGTCTCAGATCACATCTCCAAAGCAGAATAGGATTGTCATCACCAGCTGCAGTGTATGGCTGTGGATTTGGAGTCTGTTCAACTCTGCTTCCATGCCAGCAGTGATCTGGTGACTCTGCAGGTGGAGAAACATGAGATGAAAAGGGCCAGTGCAGACTGATTGGCAGCAACTCTACTTCCAACATAAGTTAATTTTCCACTAGTTTAAAAATTATTATACTGTATGTTTGTTTGTCTGGATTTAATGAAAATGGAAAAAAAATTATAAAACATTCCCATATGTCAGTTAATTTGAAAAACCTGTAAGAAATAATATGAAATAAATTATCATTCACTGATATTTTAACTTCACAGTATCTTAATAAAGCCTTATTACAATAATGTGGCCTGAGAGATGTCCCACTACAGTGTGACTCTCACCAAGGGGATCAAATCTTATTGTTTTCCTCCTTCTGAATTATGTACCGTGTTGTTGACTCCTTGTTATTTTGCTTGTCACTGACTCACCATGTCTTTCTGTCTTCTGTTTTCAGAAATACACTGGGTCAGTCCTACTCAGGTGTGTGTATATGTAATTATCAGAGCCAAGAGCTTCTCTCCATTCATTTTTAATGAGCAATGAGGCTGTGTTGGCTCCATTAATAGGGAATTAGACCGTCCATCAGCCACCATGGCACATAAAAGCCTTGTTCTTGCATTATAGGCTGTACTTTGTGAGACGGCTAATGATGTAACATGGACCCATGTCTGCACTGACAATAATTCAGAGAGCTGGAGATGGACAGAATGAAGACAGGTGGGAGAAAAGGAGGAAGGGAAGGGACAAGAGAGCCCTTCAGTCCTCACAACAATGTCAGTATGAGGCAATGAAGCTTAACTACAAGTGCTGTGGTTTCAGTGGGATTCATTAGCATGAGACTTTACTGTAGAACTCAGTGGTGTTATAGTAACACATCTGTGTATTCATCAGTGTGTTTGTGTGTGTGTCCATGTGTTAAAGGTCCCTTATTGCATATTTTCCAGGTATTAATTGTAAGTTTTGGTAAGGTCAAGGACTTATATAAGATGTTCTGAAGACCAACAACCATTTCTGTATCATTTGACAGCTCCTCAAAAAAGCTTGTCTGTGAAGCTCTGTCCAAAACAATCAGTTTTCCGTCTTTTCATTAGTTGTCTTGCGCCCCTAATCTGAAAGGGTAAAGCTTTTCTTACTGACTCACAGGAAGGTCAATCACAAGTAAGAAATCTGCTAAGTTATTGCTAACTGATAAGTTATGCTGTAATGGCCGGTCTCACCACAGCTGGCAGTTGGACAAAGAGCAAGAGGGCACCTATTCCAACAATAAATAAAATATTTAAATAATGTACTTATGGTTATAGACCTGAAGAACAACTCAGTGGGGGTGGGGACATCAGCATCTCTAAGAAGAAAGTCCCTACCAACACCCAAACATCGTCATGCTTTCAGTTCAAGAAGGAATCTGTGGTAAAATGAGCCAAACAGAGCAACAAGTCAGGGCCACACATCCATTGGTATTGGAGTGTGTTCAAGACGTGTTGGCTGTTTGTTTTTGACTTTTAAAAAAATTGGCAAATACGCTGGCGTACATCTAATAAGTTAAGGGTAAGTTTTGTATCAGTTAAGAGCACGCTGAAACACGCTGGTATACGTCCTAGTATGGTGAGGTCCTCTAAAAATTTTGTGCATGCTCAAAATTTTTTGATGTATCTAGTGTATGGATCATATGTCCTGCATACACGGACCATAATTTGGAGGTAAGTTATGCCATTGTTCACACACACTACTTGTAAGTTAGTCATAAGTTGAAATACATTGAGATAAAGTCTAGAATACCCAAAATTTATTTCTAACCGATGAGTAACGCACTTTGAACCTATGTCTAACTTACTGAACAGCTACCATATAATGGCATATTGGCAGTGTTGGTTCACAGGAGGAAACCCTCAAGACTCTATGGTGAGCAGATGTCCATGTCAAACTGGTCTTGTTCTTCTATTCAGACAAAGTAAAGACATGTTTCATCCCTTGACATGTTTGGACTGTCATCTGACATTTGTGCTGTCTCACATCACCTGTTTTATCCTTTCCGTAGGCGTGACCGACCTGATAGATTTGACAGATCTGCCAGGTCAGTCACGACCCCGCCGTGCGATGGTCTTTGGAGGAGAGAATCTTTTTTATTATCTGTTTTATGTTCCTGTGAGCGAGATGATGGAGCCTTCATGCTCTCACACACCTAGAATTCATGGATCGGGAGGCGATAGCAGTTTGGCATGACTGCGCTATGTCTGATCACTATAAACACCTTTGCGATGCACTTTTAGCTTTAGAAGACACAAATTATGCAATTTTGGCAGCACAGTGGTACAGTGGTTAGCACTGTTGCCTAACAGCTAGAAGGTTCCAGGTTCAAATCCCCAGGCTGGCAGGGGTGCAAATCTTTCTGAGTGGAGTTTGCATGTTCTCTTTGTGCTGAGTAAGTTTACTCCAGGGATTCCAGTTTCCTCCCACAATCCAAAGACATGCATGTTAGGTTAGTTGATGATTCTGAATTGTCCCTAGGTATCTGTCTCTGATAGGCCCTTAGAATAGAGGATTAGTGCAGGGGTCCCCGGTCCCCAGATCGGTACTGGTCCGTGGATCATTTGGTACCGGGCTGCAAAGAAAAAAAAATTGTGGGTAATATTAAAGCTATTTTTTTTCCATTAGTCTTGCAGAGATTTTATTTTGAAAAACAACTGTTTCCTCCCTCGCCTCACAACCACTCTTGACTCTGGCGGACGTTTCACGCATCAGTGACACAAGCTAACTCTTGAAAAAATTAGCCAAAAACAAAATTCTAGTTGCAGGGAAACAAGCCCAGACTTCCCACTGATTATGGTGAGTTGATATGATGTAGAATCATTGTAATTGCCTAATATAAAGTGTAATTATTTCAGATTACATGCTCTGAACTGACAAAGGTTTTTGTTATTGGAACCCCCGCACCTCTACCCGGTCCACGGAAAATTTTCATGCATGGGACCGCTGGGTTAGTGTACCTACTAGTTAAGCGCTTTGTGTGGTCTTTGTGACTAAAAAAAAACACTCACTTTATAAGTACAGGATCTTATAAGTTAGAATAAGCTATGCATAAGTTAGACTATCATTAGGCATAAGTAGTGAATGCCGGCAACACGCTAAGCATTCATTGGTATAAGTTATCGAAATGTTTTTTATGAGTTACTAATACATTATGTATACTCGTTATGGATACGCGATGCATACAGTAAGCCCAAAATTGGAAATTTTGGCCATTTGCCAGCATTTTAGAGAAATTTTGATACACCAACAAACGCTGCTTAAATCGTCAAGGTGTGACAGGGCCTTGACTACTCATGGCAGACTGAAAGCAGTGGTACATATTGGCTTAATCCAGATTTTAAAAATTTACTTATTAACTTGGGGCTAGGGGTGGAGTGGTGTGCATACGCACAATACACATAAATTGTTATTCTTTTCAACTCATGCACATCTTTACCTCCCTAATAATTTTTTGAACATGTTCAGTCTCCCTGCCTTGGCAGTCAATCTTCACTATACCTTGACAGCGCTGCCTTGAGAGATCTTAAAGATGCACTCCGGTGGCTCTGAAACCACCTCAAAAACAAATGTGTATTGCCCAAAATAGTATATTATGGCTTTTTACCCAAAAAAAGCTTTCATTGCCTTAGAATTGCTTGGAAAGAACTTTTACATTTTCCACCTACTTGAGTATGTGCAGATCTATGAATATTCTAATTAGCTCCACCCATAACCCCGCCCACCAGTCGTGTATGTATGCTGCAAGGCCAGCCCTCTCCTCTCCTCTCGGAGGAGAGGCGCTTCCTGTCTGACCTGAGAACACCGACTGCTTCGCTAAGCAAGGGCCAACTTGCCTCCCTCCTCCAGAGGCAGTGGGGGGAGTTTGATGTCTAATCCTCCATCCTCGCTTGCGGGGGCTGAATGGAGTGCCTGGTGGGGTTTGTGTCACCCCCAAAAACCCCTTCATCGAACCGAGTCAAACAAATGCAAAATGGACAGGTGGCGGTCTTGGCACCTTCATCCTCTGAGAGCAGATGTCTCTCTCTGGTTCAGCTTTCGGACCGTGTGCCGAGGGGTCTCAGTGCTTAGCCTGATTGGTTATAACATTAACTCAATCTAAAGACGTGAATAGACATGAATTCACCATCTGAGTGAGCTGCAGACAGGCGAAGTTGCCTTTATAACTTCTGCAGCTGTGTTCAACCTGCTGTGGAAATCCCCAAAACACCGCAATGCTCAGGTTTACATTATCCGATGGGGTCTTACCTGAAATAATTGTCCCTGCCTCCAAAATTTCACCTGGATAATGGGTTGTTTACACTGCTAGCCTGCTAGCCTAGTTAACATGTCCTTGGCAGGAGTCCGTAAAAAACTCCGACACTCCGATTCAGCTGAAGAGCTCCCAGTCCTTCTGTCTCCAGGTGAGTGTCAGTCACATTTTCAAACTAGTTTACTCTCTAATGTTGATACTTTTACTCCGGTGATGGCAGAATCTCAAGGCTAGCACTATCCCTTGGATGTGAACGCACGAATGCGCGAGACTCGCGTGTGCTCGGCTCTTTCCATTGACTTTGTACAGTGGTGTGAAAAAGTGTTTGCCCCCTTCCTGATTTCTCATTTTTTGTATGTTTGTCACACTTAAATGTTTCAGATCATCAAATAAATTTCAATATTAGACAAAGGTAACACAAGTAAACACAAAATGCAGTTTTTAAATGAAGGTGTTTATTATAAAGGGTAAAAAAAAAAAAATCCAAACCTACATGGCTCTGTGTGAAAAAGTGATTGCCCCCTAAACCTAATAACTGGTTGCTTTGGAGGAATTTTGGTCCACTCATCTTTGCAGAATTTTATGACCTTTTTAAGGTCACGCCACAACATCTCAATTGGATTCAGGTCAGGACTTTGACTAGGCCACTCCAAAGTCTTCATTTTGTTTTTCTTAAGCCATTCAGAGGTGGACTTGCTGGTGTGTTTTTGGATCATTGTCCTGCTGCAGAACCCAAGTGTACTTCAGCTTGAGGTCACGAACAGATGGCTGGAACTATTCTGGACATTCTATTCTATTCTGGACATTCTTCTTCAGGATTTTTTGGTAGACAGCAGAATTCATGGTTCCATTTACCACAACAAGTCTTCCCGGTCCTGAAGCAGCAAAACAGCCGCAGACCATCACACTACCACCACCATATTTTACTGTTGGTATGATGTTCCTTTTCTGAAATGCTGTGTTACTTTTATGCCCGATGTAATGGGACACACACCTTCCAAAAAGTTCAACTTTTGTCTCGTCAGTCCACAGAGTATTTTCCCAAAAGTCTTGAGGATCATCAAGATGTTTTCTGGCAAAACTGAGACAAGCTTTTATGTTCTTTTTGCACAACAGTGGTTTTCGTCTTGGAACTCTGCCATGTAGGTCATTTTTGCCCAGTCTCTTTCTTATGGTGGAGTCATGAACACTGACCTTAACTGAGGCAAGTGAGGCCTGCAGTTCTTTGGATGTTGTGGGGTCTTCTGTGACTTCTTGGATGAGTTGTCGCTGCGCTCTTGGGGTAATTTTTGTCCGCCGGCCACTCCTGGGAAGGTTCACCACTATTACATGTTTTTGCCATTTGTGGCTAATGGCTCTCACTGTGGTTTGCTGGAGTCCCAAAGCTTTAGAAATGGCTTTATAACCTTTTCCAGACTGATACATCGCAGTTACTTTGTTTCTCATTTGTTCCTAAATTTCTTTGGATTGCAGCATGATGCCCAGCCTTTGAGGATCTTTTGATGTACTTCACTTTGTCAGGCAGGTGCTATTTAAATGATTTCTTGCTTGAGAACAGGTGTGGAAGTTATCAGGCCTGGGTGTGGCTAGAGAAATTGAACTCCAAAGATGTGATAAACCACAGTTAATTTATGTATATTTTAACAGGGGGGCAATCACTTTTTCACACAGGGCCATGTAGGTTTAATTTTTTTTTTTTTACCCTTAATAATAAACACCTTCATTTAAAAACTGCATGTTGTGTTTACTTGTGTTGTCTTTGTCTAATATTTAAACTTGTTTGATGATCTGAAACATTTAAGTGTGACAAACATACAAAAACATGAGATATCAGGAAGGGGGCAAACACTTTTTCACACCATTGTTTGCATTCACGCCACCTGTTCGCATTTTGTCCAAACGCACCTTTATTGTGTAAAAATCTGAAGGAAGTCAGCATGATATTAGCAGGACTTTCCTTATTTTGACATGATAAATAAGGTTTGTGGTGTCAGACAAAGGGTAAAAGAGTGAGACTCATTCCCAAAGAGAATGAGTCTGTTTGGGAACACTGAACACTGATGTAGTGTTGCTAACTATACACAGTATCCCAGCATCAATTCTGCCTTATTTTATTAATCCAGTGGGAATGATTCAAAAGCATGCTAAACTACTTATAAAATTGTAAACTTTAAACAGCTTACCACTTAAAAGTAGTTCAGAGGCAGTCCATGCCACTGTAAGTCCATTGCGCTTTTTGCAAACTTCTGGAAACTGTTTTACACCCCATGATCCACCACTGATGTAAAAAATAAAAGTTGTCCCTTGGAGTGAACTGAGTTGATGGCACTTTGTCTATCTTTTGCATCTTTATCCACACTTGCAGACAGTCTAAAAAGCAAATATTTACCAACAGGAAAAAAAAAGAATTGTTGTGCTGTGCTTGAAATGTCCACTCCCTCCCTCCTCCCTACTTCCTATATAGTGAATTCAGAGAGCTGGAAAGGATTATGTAGTAAACTCAATATAACGATAAAAAAAGAGCTTTTGGACACTACTTGACTTATTTTCTCAGCACTGTTAACGACATCATTATGGTGAAATAGTAAAACATAACAATTAATGGTGTTAAAAAAGTGAATGCCTACATGTATTTTGCAGTAAATATAAAAGAAATCAATTTTACTGTATTACTGTATTAATAAATAATACCTTAAGGCAGTGTATATGTTGTGATGGGAAGCTCTCTTCTCACTGCTTGGTTGCACATTGCATTATCTAATATGTTGTCTAATGTACCACTGATAGTGACAATCGGTTGCACATTACTTTTCAAAATGCACTATTGAGTGTGCTATGTAGTGAGCACAAACCAAGCATGAAATCAAAGGAATTGTCTGTAGACCTCCGAGACAGGATTGTCTCGAGGCACAAATCCCAGAAAGGGTACAGAAAAATTTCTGCTGCTTTGAAGGTCCCAGTGAGCACAGTGGCCTCCATCATCCATAAATGGAAGAAGTTCAGAACCACCAGGACTCTTTCTAGAGCTGGCCGGCCGTCTAAACTGAGCAAGCGAGAGAGAAGGGCCTTAGTCAGGGAGGTGACCAAGAACCTAACGTCACTCTGTCAGAGCTCCAGTGATCCTCTGTGGAGAGAGGAGAACCTTCCAGAAGGACAACCATCTCTGCAGCAATCCACCAATCAGGCCTGTATGGTAGAGTGTCTAGCCGGAGGCCACTCCTTAGTAAAAGGTACATGGCAGCCTGCCTTGTGTTTGCCAAAAGGCACCTGAAGGACTCTCAGACCATGAGAAACAAAATTCTCTGGTCTGATGAGACAAAGATTGAACTCTTTGGCGTGAATGCCAGGCGTCATGTTTGGAGGAAACCAGGCATCGCTCATAACCATGCCAATGGTGGTGGCAGCATCATGCTGTGGGGATGTTTTTCAGTGGCAGGAACCTGGAAGACTAGTCAGGATAGAGGGAAAGATGAATGCAGCAATGTACAGAGATATCCTGGATGAAAACCTGCTCTAGAGCACGCTTGACCTCAGACTGGGGCGACAATTCATCTTTCAGCAGGACAACAACCCTAAGAATACAGCCAAGATATCAAAGGAGTGGCTTCAGGACAACTCTGTGAATGTCCTTGAGTGGCCCGGACAGAGCCCAGACTTGAATCCAATTGAACATCTCTGGAGAGATCTGAAAATGGCTGTGCACCGATGCTTCCCATCCAACCTGGTGGAGCTTGAGAGGTGCTGCAAAGAGGAATGGGCGAAACTGCCCCAAGATAGGTGTGCCAAGCTTGTGACATCATATTCAAAAAGACTTGAGGCTGTAATTGCTGCCAAAGGTGCATCAACAAAGTACTGAGCAAAGGCTGTGAATGCTTATGTACATGTGATGTCTTAGTTTTTTATTTTTAATAAATTTGCAAAAATTAAAAAAAAAAACTTTTTTCACATTGTCATTATGGGGTATTGTGTGTAGAATTTTGAGGAAAAAAATGAATTTAATCCATTTTGGAATGAGGCTGTAGCATAACAAAATGTGGAAAAAGTGAAACGCTGTGAATACTTTCCGGATGCACCGTATCAAAAAATTCTGTAGCTATAAGATTGATTTTCTTAGTTTTGTTGTAGCAAAAAATAGTAAATGTGATGGCCTTCTTTAAAGAACAGATTAATTAATTAAACAATTTATTTGTACCAAAAAAAAAAATGAAAGAGAATCCTAAATTTCACTAAATACCTTCTTGTTATCTATGATATTTTTCATAGCTACATGTATATTAAGGTCTGTGAGTACCAAAAAGATAGCTAAACTGTCTGGAGCTGTGCCTTTCCACCCTTGAGTGAGATGTTTAAAAGTGGAAGCAATTTATTACCATAACACTGAATCACATCTCTTTTATAGTAATGAAAAATGAATAGTTTTTCCTGTGAAGTGTGGGAGATAGATAGGGCCCCAGCAGCTTATCTGCCATTACACACACATGCACACAAATGCAGTCTACTTTCTACGATTTTCAGCCAACTGTCATCCATTCTTAACAGAATGGGGAATCACATCCACCAAATAATTAGCTGGGCTTCCTCTCTAATATCGATCATTTAACATGCAATAACCCAACCACGAAGGTATCTTCAATGATCAGTTCTGTCAGTGCAATAATCTCCATCAGGCTCCATTCCTGCATGGCTTCTGACTGTGATGGGTAAGGAGGAGCCATCGAAGCCTCCACTCAATTTCCAGAACATGACAATGACAAAGCTGGTATGTTACAATAGCAGAAGGGCTTAAGGCTGTGTCACATGTTGGTAATCTATGACATTCACTACCATGGAACAGCAGGCAGTGCCTTGATGTAATGTGTGCTACATCACTCTTCCTGACAGAAAGAAACATGATTTATCATGAGCCCATTGTGGCGCAGACGTATCTACAATTCATTGTCCCGAAATACTGTAATGTAACCATTTGTCTGATTGGGCTTTGTGACATCACATCATCGCTCAGGATCCAGATTAACTGTCTTCCTAGTGAGTCTAGCTGTTGCACTGGCCCATGTTTGTTGTTTGTAGGCTCAAGTGCAGGCGATATTAGTGTTTAAACTTCCTCAGTCTGTGAATTTTTGGGCTCATATCAGTCCAAATCTGTTCACCATATGCTGCATACTTACCTCACTTCATGTTTGATGAATGAAAAACACTGTTGAATTGTTTTGTCTTTTTTTTTTCAGTACCAGAATTGTGATCCTTTATCTGGAGGGTGAATTTGTGTTGTGTTGTGTTGTGTTGTATGGGCTGGGATGCAAGGGTCCTGTACGCAGTGCTGTCACACAAGTCTCTGTGGGATCTCCGTTCCTGCACTCTTAGCATACACTCTAATTACAGGCAGCTGAGACCACCGACGGCAGCCACAACACGCTGAACCAGTGAGCTCTCACACACGCAAGCATACACTAAGGCCTGCACCTTTTGTGTTTTTGTGGACAAGAGAAACCACAATTCTTTCAGTTGGAAATTTGAAGAATGTCTTTTTGAAGATGTTCTCACAATGTATTCTTATCCACGTAGCTGTCTCTAAATTACTTCCATGATAAATTTCCATGTTTATCATGTGTGTAGGCATAATGGCAGATGTATCGCACACCTTTACATCTTTAGGCAGTCAAAGAGGCCAAGCAGACTTGACAAGCTAATCAATAACACCTCTTAAAAGAGTTCTATGTAGAAACAAATCATTAGGTGGAATCGTTTGCAGCAGCATCAGCGGCAGGCGAGTCAACAGCATCCAACCTGAGCACTAATGTGAATGGTGTTATGCTTTAGGATATGAGTGCATTCATGTTTGATGGCCCCGATGGAACTGTTGAAGCTCCGTGATGCAGAAGGGAGCGTATCATACCAGGATATTGTTCAAAATCTCAGGGTGCATTTTTTTTTTTTTTTTGGATAGGTCTATTATTTTCCCTGCGTGTTGTGTGGGAGTGGGGGCTGCGGCTCACTCATACATAAGAATGTTCTCGTTCGAAGCATTTTCCCTGAAAATTAACTGCATTGCTCTGACCCAGAAAGTCTCTCAGCCCAAAAATGCTTCAATTGCCAAGGAATACACATGCTCGTGTGTGTGCGTGCGTGCGTGCGTGCGTGCGTGCGTGTGTGTCAGCTCCACTGACTTACATTAGTGTCCTGCCTTTCTGAGTACCCACATTAGCAGACACAGAGAGTGATCCGGCTTGGCTAATACAGTAGCGACACTAGCTACCTGGAGGCCACAAATGAGCACAACACTGGCGTTTGGGCAGCTTGGCATAGGTTTTTGGAGAGGACTTGATCTAATATGCCATGCCTCAAATGTGTTTGCTGTAAGACACAGGGGACTGGGCAGAAACCATAATGGGAGATAGGGATGCTATGTGTATGGTTGGGCAGCTGAAGCTGTTTGGAAGAAATACACCACCTATTATGTACAGAAGAATTGTAAACATCAGCTTAACATTTTTTTTAAGATTCTCTTAAAATCTTACCCACTGGGCTTCTGTGAAACAGAGTTGGGTTTTGCAAACATGGAATGTAGAGAAAAATTCCAAAAAGAAGTTAGTCATCTGAAAAAAATAGGACACACCAATAAATATTCAGTTCTTTATTAAGAAATGTTCATATAGCTATGTCTAACCTTGTTTTTGTGTTTATTTGCATTTTTTAACATTTATGTTAGACATTTTAAGTGGGAATGAATGTGGGGGTGTCCTAAAAATGATGGGGGATGTCTGAATTTATTCCTCACTATTTGTTTAGAATTAAATTTTACAAAAAAATTGAAAAAAGTCTTTAATTCATTTTTTATTGTTTAGTTGTATTACATGAATCTCCCAGTATTTTTAACATTGATATTAAATATCCATATGTCCAAATATGTTTAAAAAAACCCACACACACAGGCTTATACAGGGTGTCCTAATTTTTTCACATGACTGTATATGTAATGCAAACTTTCACGGAACTTGAAGTCAGGTGAGTCAAGCAACAGTAGTATTTTTCGATCCTTATATATACCAGTGTGGTAAGCAAACATAGAACAGATGCTAGATGCAGCCTCTCATTTCCAGAAAAATTGTACTAGTATGCCTTCATGTAATTACATCCAGCTGGTTGGACATTGACCATTAAGTTCTTCCAGACATCTCGAAGAACTTGCCATAGCTCTTTTGCAACACCTTCTCTCTCGCTTGCTTTTAAAGGCCCTGTCACACCTTGGCAATTTAGGCAGCGTTTGCCGACGTAACAAAGTTTCTCTTAAAATGCTGGCATATGGCCAAGATTTTCAATTTTGGGCATATGCATCACATATCCATAAGAAGTTAGACGTATACATAATGTATTAGTAACTTCTAAAGAACGTTTCGATAACTTATTGATAACTTATATCAACAAATGCTTATCGTGTTGCTGGCATTCAGAACTTATGCCCAACAATAGTCTAATTTATGCATAATTTATGCATAGCACATCCTAACTTATGCATAGCGCAGTCATGCCAAACTGCCGTCGCCTCCCGATCCATGAATCCTAGGTGTGCAAGAGTATGAAGGCTCCATTATCTCGCTCACAGGCACATAAAAAAAGTTAATAAAAAAGTCAGTCTCAGTTCAACTGAGATGATTCTCTCCTCCAAAGAACATCGCACAGCAGAGGGCGTGACCGACCTGGCAGATCTGGCAAATCTGTCAGGTCGGTCACGCCTACGGAAAGGATAAAACAGCTGATGTGACATGGCTGAACTTCAGATGACAGTCGAAACATGTCAAGGTATGAGACATCTCTTTACTTTTTCTGAATAGAAGAACAAGACCAGTTTGACATGGACATCTGCTCACCATGGAGTCTTGATGGTTTCGTCCTGTGAACCAACGCTGCTAATACACCACTATACGGTAGCTGTAAGTTAGAAACCCAATCAGTAAGTTACACATAGGTTCAAAGTGTGTTACTCATAGGTTAGAAATAAGTTTTGGGTACGCTAGACATTATCTCGACGTATTTCAACTTATGAGTAACTTACAAGTAACGTGTGTGAACGATCACATAACTTACTTATAACTTATGGTCCGCGTATGCGGGACGTATGAGCCATATGCTGGATATGTGTAAAAATTTTGTGCACAAAATTTTCAGACGACCTCACTGTACTACGATGTATACTAGTGTGCTTCAGCGTGCTGTTAACTTTTACAAAACCTACCCTTGATTTATTAGACGTACGCCAGCGTATTTGCCAATTTTTTTTAAAATGTCAGCATATGCTGCCTAAACCGTCAAGGTGTGACAGGGGTTTAAAGTCAAGGGCTCTTTCTGCAGTAGAAATGTTCTTGCAGAAGGTAGTTAAATCTTTTGCATGAAGTGAAGAATGAAAATGTAAAAAGAAACTAAAACATTTGTACTATACTGGATTTGCAGCTCTGTGCAGATGTTTGTGTTTCCTGGGTTAATGGCTTATTGATCCTTAGGGTGCAGATTGTATCAACCTTAACCTGGTAAGGTATTGATTTCTTTCTGGGGATCTATAATGAAATTAGATGGTTTGAGCTGTCCATACTATAAGGTAGAAACAAACCGCTTTTAACATGTTGTTCCAGAGGTAGTTGCTGGCCAGAGAGAGCCTCAGATCATCTCCAGAGGAGTAACAAGTTCAAATATCACTCAAAGGTTATTTGGCTTTCTATGATAATGAGAATTCTTCCATTTAGCCCCTACCTTAAAGGTTAATGAATTACCATACATTTGTCTGTTGTGTTTAAACTAGGGAGTTGAATTGAATTTAAACCAAACAAATTGCAAAGTTTCTATAATTAATTGTGATTAATTGCAAAAATTACTATGAAGAAACAATGAAAAAGAAGTATTTTTAAAGCAACTTTTAATTATATTTTTATTCAATATACTTGTAGCTACTCATATTCAACAAAAATGCTGCTAGAGCAGCATAAAATATTTGATAATCATGAATGTATATGCAATTAAAAATACAATTTATGATAGCAATTTGTAATATTTGATTTCAGTTCATTGTAAAGGGGGAGTCAATTTCTCCGCAAAACTACCATTTTTAATATTGCTGCCACATTTCCTGTTTTATTTTGAAACAGTCAGGATGTCATTGCTTCTACTTATAAGGTAACTTTCCTAATTATCTGAACACTTAAACGGTACCTGTAGTAAATTTTAATCAATAGCTATTTCAAAGGATCACATATGATACTAGCGTTTCCGTCCAGTAATTTTGGTCATAATTCTTTCTCAAATACGCGTGAGTTTCAAGCCACTGCTCTCTCAGTCAGTCATGGTCAGCGACATTTTGCCTCCTCCATGGCCAGTTTCAGCATGGTAGTGATGCACAGTCGTTGCTTTGTGCGATTGACTGGGCTGCAGTATAGCAGTCAACAAAGTTTTACATCAGAATTTTATGTAATTTTTTTACAACCATGTACAAAAAAATCTATCCACATATAATTTAATGAAATAAAATTCTAGTATATCAAGGTTTATTCAATGTGTTCTGAAGTTACTTGACTGGGAACTTGCCTGTTTGTCAGGTCCTTTTCAGCTGCCAGTCCCCGGAGGTAACTGCGGATCATGCCATCAATGAAGGCCATTTCCAAGGACGGTTTGTGCAGTATCTATCTGTGCAGATTTTGCGCCATTTTCAACTCGGATCTCGACCAACTGAGCATCTGCTGAACACATGTACTCGTCCGCGGTAAACACGTTACTCAAACAACAATTGTATATCACTTCCGGCCAGCTATGGCTATTCCCCATTGGTTTTGACAGAGCGGTTTTCATGGGATAAAATTATTCCGTATACTAACTCTAGGGGGTTATTTTTACTGAATAAACACATTTTTGGTTTATAAGTAATACCTAAAGCAGGATTAATGTTGTTGTAATGACCAGTATAGGTTTCCTTTAAAATAATAAATGGATCGGTTCATTGTGGTGTAAATTTAAACACTGAAAAACAAGCCCTTCTCTTGTTTTAAGCTTAGCCAGCCGCTGAGACAAACCAATCACCACCTCCGACACCACCTCAGGGAGTGACCTGACAACTTTTTTTTTTACGCGTTAAACATTAATCAAAAAAGTTAACGTGTTAATTATTCCAGCCCTAGTTTGAACCATTTTTACTCCTCAGCCCCTAAAAGGCTGAAGAGGTATTGTCATCCAGGTAACAACACCTATCTTGTGGATAAGATCATTAAAGAAAGAAATGATGTAGGCTTTTCAAATCAATAATATAGTTGGGTCTATGAGAAATCTTGTGCAAGTTTGAATTTGGGTGACATTGACCTTGAGGTCAAGTGACATTCATCTGGTGAAATGGTGACAAAGTGAATAATTTTGGAAGCATTGTTTTAAGATGAAAATTGTAAATATTGCTGTAACTGTGAACACATCAAAATTTGGATGTTTATTTAAACATTACCTTTGAATGAGCATGCATCCCAACAATTAATCCATAAGCAATGATCAGAAGTTCCTCACCTCAGAATACACTCATTTTTACTGTCTTGAAGACAGTGATACTACTGCCTTTTATGGTGTTTTCCTAATTCAGAAGGGGCTTAAATAGATGTACAGGGGCAGGTTGGGGTGGGGGCCGGTACTAAAAGATGTGCTATAGCAGTGCAGTAGCAAAGGTGAGAGTGTAAAACACAAATTGCATCTGTAACTCTTGGCTATGTTTCTTTATGTCATCATTTTCACACCTTAAGGCCAAAATATACATAAATGATGTAAAACCTGCTGATAAAATCGTACATACTGTATACTATGCATTGAGTGTATTCTGCTGGAGGATACTGTCATGCATTCTTAGAAACAGCAAAATTTTCATCATGCTGCAAATACTGTAAAAGGTTGTATAAGTTTATTTGCGCTGAATCTAGCTATAGACACTCAAGGCTCACTGTGCTAAAAGTTAGAAATAATTAAATGTTGTTTTCACAGGTAAATACAATGACACCGACAATGTGAAACTCTCAGGACATATTGAGTCCATCTAAATTGTCTGTATTCATTTGCACAAAACAAATAAATCTCCTAGCTACTCAATAAAGCTATTTTTGTTTGTTCGCTTTGATTCCAAATCTTGTTTTCCAAACGTTCCAATAAGTGTGTAAGCAAAGATGCACAGTGCATGCATGCCACATGGACAATTCACACACAACCGACAACAAACACATGGGCACACAATTCTCTCATTCAGCTGAGCCATTTCTGAAACCTGGGCTAATATTTGTATGGATTATTGGCCTTTGTGCTTATCGGCTGCACCATATTGCTGGACTAAAACCTTATTACTAGCCCATTGAATGAAGGGGAAAAAAAAGGTTTTCAACAAGCACACAGTCACGCACTCGCAAGCTGGCTTTACTGAGATGTAACAAAGGCACACATTTTAAATCTGAAATAGTCCCACAACCTGGTGACAAAAATAAAGGTCTTGGCAAAGCTAGCCAAAAGTTTGAGGCAGGTTCTGGCTCATTGACTCCAAGAGCTGTTATGATAATTGGTTGTTTTTCCCCTTGAGGGAAAAATAAACAGAATACCGCTGAAGATGCTTCTAATTAAAGATGGAGACAAACATAGTTTTTCTTTTCACCAATTTGGATCTGTGTAATTTTTTTTATCAAGCGTATTAAAGCTAATGACATCCACAGAGTGGCAACGACCTCGCGTCGCCTCCTCGCTCACTGTCTTCCCTCTTCCTGTGATCTCATCTGATCACCACTGCACCCCATCTATTGATCAGCTCTTCTCTTCATGGTTACATATCTTCCCATGTGTCCAGGAGCGACTTTCCTCTCTTTCTCCCCTGTGTTTTTAGCACCAGGTCCACACATCTTTAAGGGACGTGGCAATGGATAAGCACAAGTACTGAGGGAACGGAGGGGGGAGGTGCAGAAGTCTCACCACTGGGCTTCTGTGAGTAATGACTGGCCTTATTGCCCACAAATCAGATAGGACCTCCTCAGACAGAGACGAACAACCTCTGGGTCCCCTCCTTACCTTTCCTGTCTGCTCCGTCCACATCCCTCTTTGTGTTTCCTCCCCTTTGTTTTTGACAGAAGACAACTCTCTTCATTGCTTCTCTCCTTTTTTTTATGCTGCTCTCTCATCTTTTGTAGTGTTGTATTATAGATCTCCAACTTGAAATTCTTGCCCATGCCTCCCATCGCAGCTACTAGAGTTCCCATAGCAACTTTTCTAAAGCTAAAAAAGGACTTAAGGAGACACAAGGACAGGCAAAAAAACAAAAACCATAAACTATTTACAGCTATCAAATGCTAACCAGGGTGAGTCAGACTCGATGATTTTGTTTGCTCTACAAGTGTGGAAGTATGTAATAGACCTGTCACCAAATCTGCTGCACAGTTTGTGCTCCAATGTCAACCGAAAGTGACGGATATGTTTTTCAGTGCAGGAGATTGGTGCAGGGTGTCAGAGTGAGCTATAAGTGGCGTGGTATTGACATCGTACTAGGTGCCAAGTCTGCCTATGTGTTCATTCCTCTTCTTGGCAGCTAATGAAAAACCCGTTTTTTGATATGTCACTTTTGCTCCCTCCCGCTGCACATATAGCGAGGATTATACAGACACCTGACTGATGCATATGCGTGCTTGTGTGCGTGTGCGGCTCAGTGCATCTGCGTGTGCTAGAGAGAGACAACGGGATTGACAGGTGGAAGGGTGAGAGAGGAGAAAGACCAAACAAGGAGGAGGAGAAGGGGGAGAGGGCTCAGAAATTGGTGGCATGCGCTCAAACATCAGGCACATCTAGCAGAAAACACGGAGAGACATTCAGTAGGTCTCCGTGTTCAAATGTCAGGCCCCAGGTTATTTATAGCTTCTCTAATTAAACCATGCACAGTGCTTCTCCTGCTGTCTCCCATTTTGTTTCTCCCTCTAATTCTCCCCTGACCCTTTTTCGTGTGGACCCTTTCGTCCTTCCATTTCTCTGCCTGTTTTTTCCACTAATATTCTCCTGCACTCACACTCTCCATCGCCCTTAACCCTCGCATTGCTCCAACTTAAGTTTCCACAAGGGCATCCTCCCCAGGCCAGTTATTAGTGTGGAAATCCTATAAATCCTGTTTGATTGTGATCCCCTCTGTCTTTTATGGTGGTCTGATGATAAACATAGACATTCTTAATCTGCTGAGATTAAACTTTGTCTCGCCCTGTCAGCCCGGTGACAGGAACACACACAGATACACACTTGTGCACATATCTTTTTAAGGCTTGATTGTCAGCTGGCTTACTCTTGGGAAAATGGTTGCCATGGCAGTGCCAGATGTGGCAATCTGAGGGTCTTGTTGATGTTGTATTTGCAGCTTGGTGCTTTACTCCCATGTGATACTCTTGCCCTCTCACCGACACAAAGCAGTCACACAGAGGGGCCTTAGCCCAGATTATGCTTGAATGCCATTACATCACATCATCCCTGGATGACTACAAAGGCTCTTTCTCAGGCCTAAACAGGATGAAAGTAGCCAAGGCATTCATGTCATCTACTGAAAACTCACTTTGTGTATGTTTTGTATATCTCATGAAGGTGTATGTCTCATGAAGGTCATGCTTCTGTGTATTATATACGTGTGAAAATCCATGTGCATACAGACGTGGGCAAAATTGTTGGTACCCTTCTGTTAATGAAGGAAAAACCCACAATGGTCACAGAAATAATTTGAATCTGACAAAAGTGGTAATAAATAAAAATTATATGAAAATTAACCAATGAAAATCCAACAGTGCTTTTGAATTGTGGTTCAACAGAATTATTTTAAAAAACAAACTCATGAAACAGGCCTGGACAAAAATGATGGTACCATTAACTTAATATTTTGTTGCACAACCTTTTGAGGCAATCACTGCAATCAAACGATTTCTGTAACTGTCAATGAGACTTCTGCACCTCTCAGCAGGTATTTTGGCCCACTCCTCATGAGCAAACTGCTCCAGTTGTCTCAGGTTTTAAGGGTGCCTTCTCCAGACGCCATGTTTCAGCTACTTCCACAGATGTTCAATAGGATTTAGATCAGGGCTCAGGGCCACTTTAGAATAGTCCAATGTTTTGCTCTTAGCCATTCTTGAGTGTTTAGCTGTGTGTTTTGGGTCATTATCCTGTTGCAAGACCCATGACCTATGACTGAGACCAAGCTATCTGACACTGGGCAGCACATTTCTCTCTAGAATACCTTGAAAGTCTTGAGATTTCATTGTACCCTGCACAGATTCAAGACACCCTGTGCCAGATGCAGCAAAGCAGCCCCAGAACATAACAGAACCTCCTCCATGTTTCACAGTAGGGACAGTGTTCTTTTCTTGGTATGCTTCATTTTTGCATCTGTGAACATAGAGCTGATGTGCCTTGCGAAAAAGTTCCAGTTTTGTCTCGTCTGTCCATAGGACATTCTCCCAGAAGCTTTTTGGCTTGTCAACATGCAGTTTGGTAAATTCCAGTCTGGCTTTTTTATGATTTGTTTTCAACAGTGGTGTCATCCTTGGTCATCTCCCATGAAGTCCACTTTGGCTCAAACAATGACGGATGGTGCGATCTGATACTGATGTACCTTGATCTGGGAGTTCACCATGAATGTGTTTAGAGGTTGTTCTGGGCTCTTTTGTTACCATTCGTATTATCCGTCTCCTCCTGCGGCCACATCCAAGGAGGTTGGCTAAAGTCCCGTGGATCTTAAATTTCTGAATAATATGTGCAACTGTAGTCACAGGAACATGAAGCTGCTTGGAAATGGTCTTATAGCCTTTACCTTTAACATGCTTATCTGTAATTTTCTTTCTAATCTCCTGAGACAACTCTCTCCTTTGCTTCCTCTAGTCCATGTTTAGTGTGGTACACACCATGTCACCAAACAGCACAGTGACTACTTGTCACCCTTTAAATAGGCCGACTGACTGATTACAAGTTTGTAGACACCTGTGACGTTAATTAGAGGACACATCTTGGTTGAACATGTCCCTATGGTCACATTATTTTCAATCTTTTCTAGGGGTACCATCATTGTCCAGGCCCGTTTCATGAGTTTGTTTTTTAAAATAATTCTGTTGAACCACAATTCAAAAGCATTGTCTGAATTTTCAGTGGTTAATTTTCATAGAATTTTTATTTATTACTACTTTTGTCAGATTCAAGTTATTTCTGTGACCATTGTGGGTTTTTCTTTCATTAACAGAGGGGTACCAACAATTTTGTCCACGGCTGTAACAGACAGTCTGATGATCAGTAGGTCATCACTCCCCCAGTTCTCCCTTTGAAAACAGATTAAAAGAGTAAAACTTATGGTACTTGTCCACCTAGGCCAGGGGTCTGCAGCCTTGCCAGCCGAAGAGCCATTTTGCCCGTCTCCAACTAAAATAGAAGTGGCTGAGGCCTACAATGGCAATTTGACCTTTAAAATAAAGATTATGCTGCTTTTAAAGGTTGTGTATATATATATATATATATATATATATATATATATACAGTATATATATATGATATACAGTATACAGTATATACACACATATATATATTGCTTTGAATATTATGTGGCATTAATGATAGCAGTGGAAAAAACTGTCAAGCTCTATGTATAGCTTCATTTGTAAAAACTTCTGCTGAGCTAAATGTGGGTTGTTGTTGTTTTTTAAATGTGGCATTGATAGACAATTGGCACATATTAATGCACTGTCTAAAACCTCATTAAAAACATCAGGTAACAAACTAGCTGTCAGAGAATCTTCTGTCCTTTTCACTTATTTGAACTCCCTTTTACTCTTTTTTTTTCTTTTTTATTTACAGATTGTGAGGAAAAACGGTTGACTGTATGTTGCTGATTTCAGACAAGTATATCTGGTTGATGGCGTTTCATAATAAAAGCACATAACAGACACAACCATTCTGAAAACTGAATCGCTGTAGAGGGCTTTTATTTTTACATCACTCAGGAAGTATTGAGCTGTGATGGTGAAAATAATTTTACACTACTTCAGACTTCGATCATGTCTGGTGAATCAAGGATTTATAGCGCAGACGACTATAAGGTTATTGAGCAGGAATTCAAGGATTGTTACTCATTTTTAAGGACAATTAAGGTGTTGATTTTAGATCATCACATTTAAGACTTTTTATGGACCTGTAGACACTGATGAGACGGCTGTTTTTCGTTGTTTGTGTTCTTGTGGAAAAATTCTCCCCACAACAACCACACATGAATGCAAATAAATCTGTCCACACAGAATTAAACTCTCTATTTTCCTCTGTGATTTTATTTTCTCTGGATCTGTTCATGTCTTACCAAGAGTGGCAGGAAGCTGCTGCTTTTCATGCTTCTCCACATGCACTGAGGACAGAGAGGCTGAGCGGCTCTCTGTGCAGCTGCCGTCAGATGTGACACAATCATGCATGGTTGACGACATAATAAATCATTTAAAAAATATATATTTTACGTTCATAAAAGTATGTGTTTCCATTGAGAAATGTATCCAATTGCAATAAACAATAATTTAAAAGATAAAATAATTAAAATGAGCTTCATTAATTTCCATTTAT
Organism: Pholidichthys leucotaenia; assembly: GCA_020510985.1. Lineage (NCBI taxonomy): Eukaryota > Metazoa > Chordata > Actinopteri > Cichliformes > Pholidichthyidae > Pholidichthys > Pholidichthys leucotaenia. Next base: position 323,438,887 of record CM035843.1, on the reverse strand, counting down.
TTTGAAATATATATATACATTAAGGCTGAAGGGCCGTGTGTGGCCGCAGGTTGCCGACCCCTGACCTATAGGCATACGCTTTTCCGTCTCCAATTCATTGTCTATGCATCAGGCCTCACAAGCCCTCCGGTAGTGTCGAGTCTAGAACTTTGAGTCGTTGGGTGGAGGTGCCTGCTTCTCATTGACATGAAGTCACAGACCTCTTTTATGCACGCATGCAGCTGGTCACATCAGGCAGCTTGTGCTGAACCTCTAAAATAACGTTTGTTAGTGAAAAGTAAGCACGTATTCAGCAACCACAACCTTTATTTCTCACCTTGATTGTTTTCAGAAACATCTTTCACTGCTTTACTTGTGAAGCTGCTGTATCGGAGAAAATTCACCATCCCCGTGCCATCGCCAGGGTCGCGTCACCAATATGTAGGCCATGTTTTCAGCAGTGCAGATCGGCGGGGGGTTGGGGGGGGGGCAGAGCAGCTCAGGAGGAGCAGAACACACACACACACACCGAAGAGATGCAATTTCTAGATTTCCATGACGCTTCGTTATCGTCATATACAAACACTGACGTGAAAAATGGAGCGACGTCTTCTGCGATATTTTTTTGTACCTCACGTACAATAGAACGATCAAAAATGTCTTTCTTCTTCTTCTTCTTCTTCTCTTCTCCATGACTGACAACAGGCGTGTCTTGTTCAGAAACCCTCTGTCAATCAAGTTGTGACTCTGCCTAGTCACCTCACACTCCTGACGGATCTCTGATGCGGAGGCAACGTGGAGACCTTCTGTCAACAGACGCCTAAGGTGGACATGTAGCTTTGATCATGACTAGTATAGCTTTGTTTAAAGTATGCCTCTTTATAGCAGTCTTTTGTGCACATAATTAATTTAGAACTCCTTATACAGTTATCAGAGAGAGAGATAAAATTAAGATAATCAGAATCAGAATCAGCTTTATTGCCAAGTATATTTACAAGTAAACACACAAGGAATTTGACTTGACATTGGGCGCGCACATTAGGCGCATCCAATGACAATAGATAATAAGATATGGTGACCTGGTTGACAAGTTACACACTCTTCAAACTGGATTAGGTTAGCACCACATGATTTAGCCAAAAGTCACTAAAACCCACTACTTTTTGTCCCTCATGCCGGTGTCTTATAGTACTCTTTTCACTTTTGTGTTCTGATTAAAAAAAACATTAGATTTTAGCTGCAGCAGCTTATATAAAATGTTTAACCCTGCATCCGACCGCACAGCAGCTTGTAGGCATTCTTTTAATGACTGCTTACAGTTAAAGTTGACAAACAGGTGCTTCATCAGATAGAGGAGGAACTGCTTTTCATAAACGGTTTTCCTCTACAGTGAGTATAGGCAGGACATCATGCTGCATAGGCTACCAACTAATATTGATAGGAAAATGTGATGTACAGTATACATGAAATCTGGCACTTAAGGAGTGCAGCATGTGATGAGTAGTCTGAATTGGCCACTTTTTTTTCCTGCCATGTTGTTCTGCGGTTCACATGTCACCTTCTAGCCAACCATTTAAATGCTCCCAGGCCTCACCAGTCAAGCAGACCAAATCATACTGCTGGCTTTTACTATAAAACAGTCAAAGTATTTGACCTAAATGAAAGCCTCTGAACTTTGACGCGTTGCTCGGGATTTGCAACTATAAACATCTATCAAAACACAACTGCTGCACATTTGCTGAACACCATTTGCCAGGAGTGTCAGTGAAACTGGTGATTATAACTGCTTCTCAGACTAATGGCAGTTTGGTCAGTCACTGGTTTGTCAGCCTTTGTTTGAATACCATACTGTTCACATGATCACTGGATTCTAGAACATGTTTTCCCCACCGTGATAACTCTGTTAGGGCCCCTTTGCACAGACAGAGATCATTGGGTGACCACTGAGCGATCAAAAATTAGTCCAGTCTCTCAACAATCTCCTAAAACAGGGGTCACCAACTGGCGGACTTCAGTCCGGATCCGGTCCCCAAGAGTTCTCCATCTGGGCCCCAAAGCCTTTTGATATAATTTGGGAAAAAAGGAGACTTTTGTTTGGGCTGAAAGAAAAAAGCGAAACTGAAAAACTGTATCAGCAGCCGCCTGGACAGTTTATGGGGTGAGCACTTGGGCGCTCCCCGCAGACTCCACTCGTCTCTGCTGTCTGCAGAGACTCTGTGGATCTGACCGCTCCAGAAGGTATGCAGTGGTTCTCTGCGGGCATCACACACACTCAAGGCCAGGATATCCACCCAGATAGAAGTGCTCCGTTCCTGGTCTGTACCCAAGGAATGAAGCGCTGTTGTGAGACTGAGTGTATTTACTGTGGTGCTTCTGTCTCTGAATCAGTTCTGGAGCGCAGGGGTGAAGTCAGCTATCAGAATATGAATATAAATATACTGTATATATACTGTGTATATATATATATATATATATATATATACCACTGCCCCTTGGTACCCAGGCTGTGAATCAGGAACGCCGGCAGCCGTATCTTACCGACTCCAGCTAGGTCCATAGCAGACACGTACGTCCGGAATGAATCACATCAGTGAGGCCATGGGATGGCCAGCTCACATGGGGACGTGAGGAATGGAGGCAGGGGTGCCAATCACGCTTCCATGTTGATGTTGATAAAGTTTCTCCTCGTCGCTAGTGTTATGTCTGGAAAACGGGGACAGCGGAGGCGGTGGCTGTGCTGAACGGTAGCTTTATTAAACAGTAGCTAGTGGCATATGGCACATACAGAACATGCTAATATGCTAGCAATAAGAGAGTACAGGCTGGTGTCGTGGTAGAGGCGGCGCACCAAAGAAGCTAGGCTGCCGCCAACAGTCCCCAATTATAGGCACGGCATAATGACGTCATCCGTGCCTGCACCGTCATGTCCGTGCTGCTTGTTGTTAATATTGGGAATATACAACAGTACTGTCTACTGGTAATTTGATGGTGTGATGCAACGTAAAAACAGACAATGTGCTGACAGAAACTAACAAAAACACTGGTGTACAGTGGAAAGCCTGGTGGAAAACTCCGCAGGTGATCGCCCTACTAGGGCCTTTAATGTGTTTGTTGACGCCAAATAAATGGCTATGAAATTCTAAAATCTACAACTAAAAATATAAAAATGTAAAGTTTTACAGAAAAACTTAAACTAAATAGCACTGCAGATCAACCTCTATACTATATTTTTAGTATAAAAAATGATATTAAACTGTAGGCCTAAAAAAAACTGACAAAAAATATAATTCTATACAACAGAACTCCTCATACACACACACACACACACACACACATATACATATACAGTATATATATATACATACTACCGTTCAAAAGTTTGGGGTCACTTAGAAATTTCCTTATTTTTGAAAGAAAAGCACTATTTTTCAATGAAGATAACTTTAAACTAATCAGAAATACACTCTATACATTGCTAATGTGGTAAATGACTATTCTAGCTGCAAATGTCTGGTTTTTGGTGCAATATCTAGATAGGTGTATAGAGGCCCATTTCCAGCAACTATCACTCCAGTGTTCTAATGGTACAATGTGTTTGCTCATTGCGTCAGAAGGCTAATGGATGATTAGAAAACCCTTGTGCAATCATGTTAGGTCTGCAATGCTGTAATTGCTGCAAATGGAGGATTCTTTGACGAAAGCAAAGTTTGAAGGAAAAAATTATTATTTCAAATACAAATCATTATTTCTAACCTTGTCAATGTCTTGACTATATTTTCTATTCATTTTACAACTCATGGTGGTAAATAAGTGTGACTTTTCATGGAAAACACAAAATAATTGTCTGGGTGACCCCAAACTTTTGAACGGTAGTGTTGTAGGGTTTTTTCTTTAGGGGGATGAATGAATGAACAGAGAACATGTGTGCACATGGGGGGAGGCAATGTCAGTCTGAAGATTTTTATTCCATCCACATTTTCGTTTTCATCAGGGACTAATTAGGCATTAATGTGTTTATTTTTAGGGGAATAAATGAATGAACAAGGAGTGTGCAGCGTTTTACTTTTCGCTGTAACTCCCCTCAGAGACAGGAGATGTGTCCACACATTTGCCTCGGCTGCACGCCCCGGGTTTCCAGCTGGGTGCCCACACCGGACCAAGGGTCAAACCCATTCATGTCTGTGTGATGCATCTGTGTGCACTATATTAAACCATTCAGCTGATTTTTCAGCCCATTCTTCACCATTTGTTCTTTCTTACATACCTAACTGGGCATCAGCTGTGAATGATGTCTTCCTTATTACCAAGCAGCGTTACTATTGCATGCATTTTGGCTCACACACACAGGCTTTGGTCAGCGCAAAACCCATCTTAAACCATCATAATCACAGTTCACTTTAGATAATGAGCCTCTGTGCATTAAAGGGATGGAAAGGATGCTTTGGATTGGATTATCCAAAACACACCTCTGAATGATTAGACTGGCCTCTTTGCATCATGCGCCGGCAGAAAGTTTGTTTTTACGCCATTATGATATGGAAATGAACTTGGAAACACCCATGAACACGTTCTGCGTCAGTGACAACTTACTAACCGACCCCATCGTTGTAATACGGCCCTTAGTGTTCTCCTGTATTACAAAATTTTATATTACATGTTTTTTTTTTAAATTGAGCAAATAATTAATTTGATTTTTTGTTGTTGTTGTTGCTGTTAAAAAATTATACAGAACTAAAAGCAGCTAAAACATGAGCTTAATAAAATAATGTGTGAACGCAGGTTAAATGATACTGGCCTGCCTGGAGACAGCTGTAGTCTTCTGAAAGAATGTCCATGAAAGGATGGCATTTCTTAAAAGCACATTTTGGGATAAATTTGTCCATGTGACTTGCCACATTTTTCTTCCATTTGTTTTATTAAAATATATTAGCAGTAAATTCATGGGTCATTGCACATACTTTTCTGTAAAAGTACCAAGTTGTCACACAGTGGGAGGGAAAAATCCTGAATAGAAAAAAAAACTGCATCAAGATGCATCAAGAATCATTTTGGAATCAAATTGGAACCCTGAATCATAATCGAATCATCAGGTGCCATCATCAGGTGCCACAGAGTTTGGACCTCAGCTGGGGAGGAGGACTGACAAATGGGGCCTCTTGCAGTTTTAGTTGGTGGCTCCTGTCCTAAAGCCTTGAACAAAGCTATTTCTGTGTAAATGTTTGGGAGAAGTTTCAGCAACTTTTATGGCGATCTATAGAGGTCTTTGAAAGATCCCTGAGAGACCAGGATAGATCACTGAGGGGTCATTAAGTTTCTTGAGCAACCAAAGCGATACATATATATTTGAGAGGTTTCTTGTGCTCTTCTCCCGCTTTACACAAGAATGGAGATCATTGAGAGATCATTGAAAGTTAGAAAATGACCAGATCTCTCAATGATCATTCAGCAATCGTCAAGATCTCTCCATGATCTCTCAATGATCTTCCAGTGATTTCCACGGTTGCCACGGTCTCCTCAAAGTTTTGACAACAATCTCATCCATCTCCAATTGATCTCCCAATGATCACTCACATGGGTGAGCAGAAAAGCCAATGAGCATGGGAGGGAAAAATAGAACAACCCTTGTAATATGGAATATACACCTGACGTATATCTGATAAACAAATGTAGCGCTGCTGTTACTACTATGATACTATTATAATATTCCATGGAGGAGGTCCTCAGTCTGGATAGGAATATTGCCAACACAAGTGTGTGAGAGCTTCCCTCCTCAGACCAATTATAACGCCGCCGTATTGACACTGGCACATCAGGCGGGGGATCTGTGTTCCCGTTGTCCTCTCATCTCCATCCGAGTCCCTGAGCTGCCCTGTTTGCAGTGAAGTGTGTGGAGTAGTTTTCCACTCATGGTTTCTTTGTGTCTTGTTACCACATTACGGTAACTTGTGTGGAAATAAATGTTCTCTAATGGAACCGCTGGCAAATACTGCAATTAGTGCTTTCCAGAGGGAGTAGTAGCTCTCTGTGCGTCCCCAACAGCACCCGAGTGGAGGCAGGAAATAGCCTGACTCCATTTCTATTATCACTTAGCTTTTGCATACAAGGCGCTCCCTTAATAATTCCCTCTAACAGCTTTCTGTCCAAAACCAGCTTCTCGTGGTGCATGGGGCTCATTCGGAGGCAGCTGAAGTCGTGCACTCTCATAGAGAAATGCATTTCTGCGTGGCGCCGTCTCAGTCACAGGCAGAGCCGCTGTGCAGCCAGTTCACCGTCGCCGAGGCTGGAGGCTGTTTCATATTCACAGTCACAGTGAATCAAAGGATCAGTAAGTCAGTAATTATAAATGAGTCCGGACATTTTCACACCCACTAGCAGGTATTAGCCATCAGTATTCAGAGTGTGTCTGCTACATTAATGGACACGGTTTGGCAATGCCACGCTGCGTCACCCTGTGCCAGCTGTGGCTTTTTAGACACAACAGTGCGAGAGAGAGATGGAAGTGAAAAGGTGAAAAAAAGTTTACTTTTTGCTGAGTGGCAACAAGCTCTGAGCTAATCCTAAATTATGACCTGTTGACTTGGGATTATGTTTATATGCAGTCATACATGACGTCATTTTTAGTCCCTTTAAGCTCATTTTCTGTGGCCTCTGACTCACTTCTGCTGCTGTCATGTACTGATGGATGAGCACTGTAATAGATATTTTGACAGCAACAATTAATGCAACATTTTTAAGAGCTTTTAAGAGCATTTTTAAGAGTTGCTGCTGCTTAGGTGAAACACTAAAGACACTCACCTTCTATTTTTTGTGTTGCCTAAGCTTGCTTTGTCATCACTTTTGTTTTTATTAGTCTCTGCTTGTTTATTGTGTAGATTAGTGCACATTTAATGGGCCCGTATTGTACAATAATAGTGTTTTTTCTGGGTTTAACCTGATGAAACATGGCCATAGGCCACATAAAACACTCACTTCTCAAAAAGAAACAAGCAGATTCATTGATTCTCCATGTCAGCAAAACAAACGCACTTTGACTGTGTTGTTGCTCAAAAAAACTCCACCCAATCAGGTTAGAGGCTCATGATGTTAATGAAGAGGCTGAAATTTTGTGTTAATTAAGATTAATCATAGTTGAAAGCAAACATTTTTGTCCAATGTAATGTACCTTAAACGTTTCATTTTTCATACTCTTATCAATACAGGTGTGGACAAACATAGTACTTGCTTTCTGCAACTGCAGGTGTGTTTAAACCTTTCAGCCTTTCAGCATGTCAAACGTGACAGCAACTGTCCAGAATATTCTCCAAAAACAGCCTCACAAGTACTGCAGAAATACTGCATATGCAAAAAAATAGTGACCACTTTACCATGAGTGCACTAGTTGTTATCAGTATCAATTGCATCTCTCACCATCCTTTCCGATGTTAGTTCCAGTGGTGGACAGTCTAGTTTGTTTTCTTGGTAGCAGGCATTTGCAAACAGAACTGATAGAACATGGTGTTCACTCGGGGTTAGCCTTTAGCTTAGCTGTTAGCCCACCTCGGCAGTCGCACTTGGGCCTCTTCTCTTCAGCCATCAAGTCAGGATTGTGCATTGATACAGTCCATATGTCCACATAGTATGACAGCGATACTCCAGAAAACTGATTTGAACACCCAAAAATAAATAAAAAATTTGTGTGAGTTTGTGCCATGAATTGGACTCTTGCCATAGACTGTCTGACAGAAACAGTACTGCAAGTTCTGCTTTTTCCTCCCACAGTTAATCACGATTAAAAAGTGCCCGCAATCAACAGGCTGTTGAGTTAATCACAATTAATTCAATTAATGCATCCGCCACTAATATATTTATATAGATGTATATATTAGGGGTGTTATGATACACCTAAAATCATGGTTTGGTACGTGCCTTGGTTTTAAGGTCACAGTTCGGTTAATTTTTGGTACAGTAAGGAAACAAAGTGTAAAACATAAAACTGGTTATCTTTTGTATAAGCAGGAACAGCTTTATTGCCTCCCAAAAATATGCAACCCAGCAGTAAATTCTCCAATAAATAAAATATTCTCAAATAAACAAAATAAAATAAGGAAGTTCTCTTTTTAGGGAATGAACGATACAGACAAATGCAACAACAAAAGTTTGAACAGCCTATTATAAAAAGTTCCCATAGCTAAATAAAATAATGACCCATGAAACATGAGGTGGAAACTTGAACTTGACAGCTTAATCAAAAGTGTTTGAGCAACACAAATAACAGACATTAAAGTTTGGTCTTTTAACCCCAAAACTAAAGAAATAAAACTCAAGTATCAGTGTTGTATGCTGCAGCATAGAGGGCTGTTGTAACTCTACTGTTCAAAACAAATTGGAGTAATAATATGAATAATATTCAATTCCATTAAAGTCAAAAAGAAAATAACTAACTAGTCCATCCTGTTTGAAACTTTGCTGGGTCTAGAAGTTTAAACATTTTGGGGCAGATTTAATAATGTGCTGCGCCATCGCAAAACCCTGTTTTGGCATTAAAAAACTACTGTTGAGATTTACTAAAGGGCACAGGTCAAAATTAGCGGTGGAAAGGTGTGGACATTTTGTGCCTGGCCTCATTGCATATGTATTTGTAGGCATTGTCATGTCAAAGCGCAAATCTGAGGCAGGAGCATATTTAAATGATTGGCGCAAGGTGACTTACTAAGCTTTGCGGTTATCAATCAACTGCTAAATTCGTCAGGATTTAACGCCCATAAAAAGCTTGTCTTAATTCATCTGCGCCTGATATGACAGCAATCATTGGTGCCGAGACACCGGCGAAAACTGAGGGCGCATGGCCGAAGAGACAGAGACTTCTCTGCGTGTGACTTTATTTGGCATGACAGAAGAACAGATTATATGGATATCAACGTCTCAGAGATTGGTGTTATGTTGAACTGGACATCAGCCGGCAGTTTTTTTATTTCATTTGTTTATATATGGACATACAGATGTCAGGAGACAGTGACTCTTTTTCTCTTTTCTTTGGAGGTTCAGACTCGGACGCCGGAGTTTTCCTCTCCTATCAGATCCCACTTGCTCTTGAAGCAAAATCTTCCACATTGTCAATTTTCTTTGTTTTTTTTTTCTCTATCCATATTTCTATATTTATTTCTTTTTGCTGTGCATAAAACAGTAATTCAGTTCCCTCTTCTCTCTGTTTCTCTCTCCCAGTTCAGGATACACAATATAGGAGGAAAACAACAATGAGATTATGAACAAGAAGAGGACAGATCCATAGAAACGTCCCCCGAAAATGCAGCATCGTAACTCAGTGACAGCAGTCTGTGGTCCGAAAAAAAAGTGAAATTGTGTGTGTTTAATCTTATTACATTCCAGACTTCAGGAAACATAAAACGCACATTTATAAAAAGTTGTGAACTGGGAGACCAATAGATTTTGGTAAAACAAGGTTATTCCCATAATAAAACCCCAGAGTCTCCATCAGACCAACTTGATGGTTCTAGTGTTAATAAAATAAACACGTTGGTCAAATAATCAGTTTATTCATGAGTAGTCCTTTTTTGAATTAGACACAAATGCTTCATTTAAACATATTAAACAAAAGAGTCTGCCATGTTAAATGAAAATCTAAATTTTGAAATATGACAAACAAAATAAACTATTTTAGTGGGGTTTACGCTTAAAAAAATCTTTATATATTATGGTCCTCAGAACTGGCTGTGCCTGTGTTGATGACCCGCTTCCTCAGGTGTGCCTGTGCACAATTTTGCGGTGCTCTTGTGGATGGTTGGTCATTATTGAAATGAAGTGACTGCATCTGTGTTCATAATTTTATACGTTGATAGTAGATCACTGGCAAAAATTGGCCACTCCCTTAGGCACTCTGTCTAATTTGCGCACTCGCTAATTTGCACTGCCTTAGTAAATCTGCTCCTTAATTAGATTTCAGATGAAAATTAAAAGAACTTTTTCCTGTCCAAAATATCAGTTTACAGATGCGTTAAGTTACAATGCAAGAATGTGAGCCTTCACTACACATACAGTGAAATATTTAAGCTGTTTTAATTTATTTGTGATGATTATGGTTATCTTTTTTAAAATTAAATTACAAACCATGGTATTTTAATTTCCTGAGATGCACTAATATTCAGAATGAGGGCTTATATTATCATGATAATAATAGAGAAGATGGAAAAAGTAAGCGACTCATGTAATTCACTCATTTACTGGAGTTAACACGTTACCAGAAGAACTGAAACAACTCAGCCATCATCAACCATCATCCAAGAGAGATTATTGTCCAACAGGTAATGTTAATGTTTGTTAATGCTAACTGTATAATCAGTTTTCTAAAGCTGAGACAGTCGTTTATTGAAAATAAGAAGTGTGAACTTTACTTGCTAAAACTCGCTAACCTTACCAGTGTTTAGAAGTGTCCCCACTTTATTCCGACGGAGGTCGGCTGACAGGCTGCCGAAGACAAGGAACGGAGTGGAGGAGGAGGCCTGATATGGTAGTTATACTTTCTGTCTGTCACTCAATATTGTCTGTGTCTGTACCTCAGTATGCATCTGTACCGTACTGTGGGTGGTGTACTGAAAAATCTGAATAAAAATACAAGTACCATTACACCCCTAGTATATATACATACCCTAATCATAGCTCACACAGCAACTAAGTCCTGTTACTTTTCTGACACACATTGTGTGCGTGTGTGTGTGTGTGTGTGAAAACTTAAAATAAATCCGTGGAAAATACACAGTGTGGGATTTTTTAAAATTAACTTCTAACTGGCTGGGTGATAGGTAGGTGATGAAAGAGAGGAGACAATACTGATATTGAAGGTCTTGCAAAGAGTCCATCAAGTGGAGAAAGGTGGAGAGCAAGGGAAGAGAAACTTCCAGTGACAAACAGGGACACAGTGAATGGAATCTGTCCTGATAAAGACAATGAGATTCATGGAATTCAACGGCTCTATTAGTTTTAAGAAAGGGAAGGTTGCCAGAGGAGATGGGGTGGTGACTCATGTGAGACACTATAATCCCCATGTGGCTTTGGCTACAGTATGGTGAGGCAAAACGTGACATTTTAATGGCAGGTACATCATCTTTATGGTGATGTATGGCTACTTTACCTTGAAAGGTATAAAGAAAACTGCTTAGAATAAATGTGGCATGTAAAACCACCTACTTAAAATGTTAAAGGTGAAATATGCAGTGGATATAAAACGTCTACACACCCCTGTTCAAATGCCAGGGTTTTGTGATGTAAAAAAAGTGAGACCACGATAATTAATATCAAAACTTTTTCCAACATTAATGTGACCTATAACCTGTACAACCCAATTGAAAAACAAACTGAAATATGTTAAGGGGAAAAATAAAAAACTTATAATAACCTGTTTGCATAAATATGCACACCCTTAAACTAATACTTTGTTGCAGCACCTTTGGCTTTTATTACAGCACTCTGTCTTTTTGGGTAGGAGTCTATCAGTGTGGCACATCTTGATGTGGCAATATTTGCCCACTCTTCTTTGCAAAAACGCGTCAAATCTGTCAGATTGTGAGGGCATCTCCTGTGCTCAGCCCTCTTCAGATCACCCCACAGATGCTGGATCGGATTCAGGTCTGGACTCTGGGTGGGCCATTCCAAAACCTTAATCTTCTTCTGGTGAAGCCATTCTTTTGTTGATTTGGATGTGTGCTTTGGGTCATTATCGTGCTAAAAGATGAAGTTCCTCTTCATCTTCAGCTTTCTAGCAGAAGCCTGAAGGTTTTGTGCCAACATTGACTGTTATTTGGAACTGTTCATAATTCCCTCCACATTGACTAAGGACCCAGTTCCATCTGAAGAAAAACAGTCCTAAAGCATGATGCTGCCACCACCATGCTTCACTGTAGGTATGATGTTCTTTTGGTGATGAGCAGTGTTGTGTTTGTGCCAAATATTCCTTTTGGAATTGTGGCCAAAAAGTTCAACCTTGGTTTCATCGGACCATAACACATTTTCCCACATGCATTTGGGAGATTTCAAATGTGTTTTTGCAAAATGTATCCAGACTTGGATGTTTTTCTTCATAAGATAAGGCTTCTGTCTTGCCACCCTACCCCATAGCCCAGACATGAAGAAGATGGGAGATTGTTGTCATATATACTAAACAGACTGTACTTTCCAGAAATTTCCACAGCTCCTTCAATGTTGCTGTCAGCCTCTTGGCACCGTCCCTGACCAGTTTTCTTCTCATCTTTTAATCAATTATGGAGGGACTTCCAGTTCTTGGTGATGTCACTGTTGTGCCATATTTTCTCCACTTGATGATGACTGTCTTCACTGTGTTCCATGCTAATGCCTTTGAAATTCTTTTATACCCTTCTCCTGACTGATACCTTTGAATAATGAGATCCCTCTGATGCTTTGGAAGCCCTCTGCGGACCATGGCTTGTGCGGTAAGATGTGACTACGCAAATGTCAGGAAAAGTCTACTAGAACAACACTTTATTTAGGGTTAATCAGAGGCACTTTAAATGGTGGCAGGTGTGTGCTGACTCCCATTTAACATGAGTTTGAATGTGACTGGTTAATTCTGAACACAGCCACATCCCCAGTTATAACAGGGTGTGTAAACAGGTTATTGTAGGTTTTTTATTTTTTCCCCTTAAAAAAATTCAGTTTGTTTTTCAATTGGGTTGTACAGGTTATAGGTTACATTAATGGTAGAAAAAGTTTTGAAATGATTTATCTTGGTCTCATTTTTTTTTTACATCACAAAATCCTGGCATTTGAATAGGGGTGTGTAGACTTTTTTATATCCACTGTATAGGAGTAAACCCAACTGGCCCAACTGAGGCTTCTTTCTAAGGATGTTTTATTTTCCTTTGGGTGTGCTGTATATAATAACTGCCTAACCTCACCCTGATGGGGCAGTTATTCTCTCATTTTGCCATTGGTGTGGATCATGATGAAGTCACTTATTTCTTGTGTGATGTGTTTTCTTGCTGTAGATCATCATCCATTGCCATGCCAACTGCCCAGGGCACTGGCTTTCGATCTCACTGGCTCCCAAGTGAGAGAGAACAGCTTTCAGTGGACTTTTAGAGGAAAAGTAATTCAAAATGCCAAATATCAAGCCCACACTTAATGTACACTTTGGTTTCCTTGTTTTTCCCTTTGATTATTATCTGTATTATCCTTATCCTTAGTATTATTATTAAGTGTCCTCTGTGCTCCCCTAGTCCTTGTAGCTGCATGTAGTTCTGTCCTCATCCCCTGTTGTTGTTTGTGGTTGTGTTGTTGTATTTTGGTTACAGTATATGAGCCTCATTTATTTTACTGCTTAGCATGATTGTCCTTGTGTCTTTAGCCATGTTATGTCATCCCTTGTCTGCCCTCAGTGGTCTTGTGTGCATATTTGTTCACCTATTGTCTCCCGTCCCTCATGTTTACATACCTATAGCCACTCGCCCTCATGTGTGCATTGCTCAGCTCTTGATTGTTCCCAGCTGTCCTGCATCTTGTTGATTTTCCTGCCCCTATATATTTGAGTCTCTGTTCTTTGTTCAGTAAGAGGTCACTGTGTCATTTTCCTGCCAAAGTTTTGTGTCCGTGTTCCCAACTCTCTCATGTAAGTTTGTTCCTGCCTAGCCTTGCTTGTGTTTTTTAATGTTAAGTTTTTGTTTAATGTTAGTTCTGTTTTCAGCCCACGTGCTGCCTTTATTTTGTCCTGGCTTCTAGTTTAATAAATCATTATTGTTGCACCATACATCTGCCTGCGCCTGAGTCCTCCACCACTTCAATCCAAGACACACACACTTCTTCCATCGGTGTTGCAGCTCTTTGATCCCTGCAGTTGAAAAATAAACCACATTTGGTCAAATTTGACCACTATATGAACTTTTCAGCACCCCCCCTTCCTCGTATACAGTATCATCCTGGGATTTTACAAATGGCTTGTACAATGTAACATGCTACTAGCGAAGGTGTGTACGTGTGTATAGGAAGATTTCAACAAATTGGCCAGAAAACAGGTGAACATTGTGCTCTTTTAGCTCTTTTAGCACCACTACCTCAACATTTTATTGATTTATTGAACTCCATTTCATGTACAATTACCTCAGGGAAAAGCATTTTTGGGTTTGGGAGCTTGAAATATTTGGATATTTTTTGCTTTTCACTGTATTTCTTTTTTCCTAAGGCCCCCACGTACCTTTAGCTTTATTGCTCAGTCGCTATGATTAAGTTACTCTTTCCCATCGTCTAATCTGTCTGATCAGCCTCGTCTGTGTTGCACTAGAATGACAAACTGAAATAAAAACAAAAAAAGCACACTCCCTAGCGTGGGCCTTGGCTGACAAAAGAGAATGTACAAAAGAGGAGAAGTGAGAGAAAAAGAAAAATTGAGGTGTGAGAAGAGAGAGTGGAGAGATGTATTCACATTATACTGAGTTATGTAATCACCAGTTGAGCAGTTTTGTGTGTGTGTTAGTTTTGTATGTGTGCAGTGCAATGGATCAAACAGACATTCAGAGCCTAATTGGGTTCGGAAAGGAATTTTGCACATAGCTACGTATGTGTCTGAGCTCTTACTCGTGTGTGTGTGTGTGTGTGTGTGTGTGTGTGTGTGTGTGTAACTGTGTGTGTGTACGCGTGCGGGTGTCTCTGCAGCCTTTTTGCCCTTTTCTCGCTCAGATTTTTCATAATTTCCTTTTACAAATTAATCTAGAGAGCTTTATTGGTATTTCCATTTTTAGAGACAGCATTGTTTAAAAGCTACACACACACACGCACACACATATATTTGTATGTCTATATATGTATCTATGTATGTGATTACAGTTTTGGCATTACTGAGATTTTAATAAACACTATCTGCAATCTTTTCATACTTAAGCAATATCCCATCTCAGGGACTGCTCCTGCCTCAGCCCAAGATATCACATTGTTCAAGATTCAAGATTCAAAGGCTTTATTATCATGTGCACAGTTAAGAAATACTACATTTCCTGAGCAATGAAATTCTTACTTTGCTCTCCGAACGAATGCCAAGTTAAAGGTACAGAAACAACAATTCTAATAGGTCATGACACACTAACACAGTAACTCAATCCTAGTACTGATGGATGCTAAGACCCATACACCAACACACAGTTAGGCAGTAGAGGAATGAAAATGAAAGTCACTGAATGACTAAAGTGATAGTGGTGTATTGATATCAGAGATGATGTGAACCTGAGATGGCATAAACCTATGTACAGTGTGCAAATGAGCATTGTGCACCAAGCAGTGCATAATTACAAATTATTGATAAGTAGCAGCAGAGATGATATGGACATCAGACAGGTGATACTATATCTACTGTACAGGTGAGCAGTGTGCATATTTAGCAGCCGGTGTGTGAGTTCCTATATGCAAAGCTGTGTTACAGAGTTTTGGGAGTTGTTGTCTGTTCATGAGTCTGATGGCAGTGGGAAAGAAGGAGTTTTTCAGTCTGGTTGTCCGGCAATTCACACTTCTGTACCTCCAGCCTGAGGGTAGAAGTGTGAACAGTCTGTGTTGGGGGTGGGTGGGGTCCCGGAGGATGGTGTCAGCTCTCTTTTAGACTTTGTGGTGGTAGATGGTCTGCAGAGAGGGGAGTGGAGTCCTGATGATCGTCTCCGCTGTCTTCACCACTCTCTGCAGGCATTTGCGCTCCAGGGCAGTGGTGTTTGGACTTTAAGGTGGTAGATGGTCTGCAGAGAGGGGAGTGGAGTCCTGATGATCTTCTCCGCTGTCTTCACCACTCTCTGCAGACATTTGCGCTCCAGGGCAGTGGTGTTTCCGTACCACGCAGTGATACTGTTGGTCAGGATGTTCTCAATGATGCAGCTGTAGAAATTTTTGAGGATCCTGGAAGACATTCAATTCAATTCAACTTTATTTATATAGCACCATTTCACAACAACAGTCATCTCATAGCACTTTCAACTGTAGGGGGAACCCCCACAGTTGCAGAAAGACCCCAGCAATCAGGCGATCCCCTGTGAGCAAGCACTTGGCGACGGTGGAGAGGAAAAACTCCCTTTTAACAGGAAGAAACCTCCAGCAGAACCAGGCTCAGGGAGGGGCAGTCATCTGCTGCGACTGCCTGGGGGTGAGGGGACAGAGAAGATGAAAACAACAGACATGTAGAGAGCAAACAGCACGATGGGGACTCAATCTATGGGAGAGAACAAACAGATGTTAATGACCAGCAAAAAAAAAAAATATTTCATTGAGAGTGAAGAAAGGAGTGAGGGCCAGTGCATTATTGGAGGTCCCCCGGCTGACTAAACCTATTAGCAGCATAACTAAGGGAGGGTTCAAAAACACATGATCCCTCCCAAATTGTAGGCTATATCAAAAAGGAAGGTTTTAACCCTATTCTTAAAAACAGAGATCGAGTCTGACTCCCGAATCCAGATTGGCAGCTGATTCCACAGGAGAGGAGCTTGATAACTGAAGGCTCTGCCTCCCATTGTACTTTTGGAGATTCTAGGTATTACAGGTAATCCTGCATTTTGGGAGCATAGTGCTCTGTTAGGATAATACGGTAGTATCAGATCTTTTAAATAAAAAGGGGCCTGATTGTTTAGAGCTTTGTAAGTAAGAAGAAGGATTTTAAACTTTAATTCTAAACTCTATGGGAAGCCAATGAAGGGAGGCCAGAACCGGAGAGATATGATCTCTGTTTCTAGTACCTGTTAAAACTCTTGCTGCAGCGTTTTGGATCAGCTGAAGACTTTTTAAAGATGTTTTAGGACAACCTGATAATAAAGAATTACGATAATCTAATCTCGAGCTAACAAAAGCGTGGATCAGTTTCTCAGCATCACTCTGAGACAAGATGCTCCTAATCTTGGCAATATTACGCAAATGAGAGAAGGCAGTCTTAGAAACAAATTTAATATGCGAATTGAAAGACAGATCTTGATCAAAAATAATTCCAAGGTTCCTCACAGAGCTATTAAGAGAAAGAGTAACCGCATCCAAACTGAAAGTTTGATTTGGAAAGGTATTTCTAAGGTTTTTTGGACCAACAAGAATGACTTCAGTCTTATCTGAATTTAATAGCAGGAAATTACAAGTCATCCAAGCTTTGATTTCCTTAAGACGGACTTTCAACTTGGCTAATTGACTACTATCATCTGGCTTCATTGACAGGTATAATTGTGTGTCATCTGCACAACAACGAAAATGTATACAGTGCTTTCTAATAATGTTGCCTAAGGGAAGCATATATAAACTAAAAAGAGTAGGGCCTAGCACAGATCCCTGTGGAACTCCATGACTGAGCTTTGAGTTGAAAGAAAACTCATTACTGACATGAACAAACTGGAACCTATCAGATAAATAAGATCTAAACCACTGCAATGAAGTTCCATTAAGTCCAACATAGTGTTCTAATCTATCAAGTAGAATATTATGATCGATAGTATCAAAAGCTGCACTAAGGTCTAAAAGGACAAGTACAGAAACAAGTCCATTATCAGATGCGATGAAGAGGTTGTTAGTGACCTTCGCTAAGGCTGTTTCAGTACTATGATGGATTCTAAACCCAGATTGAAACTCTTCAAGTAAACCATTTCCCTGCAGGTGGTCAAATAATTGCATAGCAAGAATTCTTTCTAAGATTTTTGAAATGAAAGGGAGATTAGAGATTGGTCTATAGTTAGCTAAAGCTCCTGGATCTAGCGTTGGCTTTTTGAGTAAGGGTTTAATTACAGCTGTTTTAAAAGCCTGCGGTACATGGCCTAAAGTTAATGAAGAATTGACTATATGAAAAATAAAGCTACCAATAAGTGGGAAGTCTTCTTTAAATAACCTGGTAGGAATAGGGTCTAAAAGACAAGTTGAAGGCTTGGATGAGGAAATTATTTTGTCTAACTCTAAAAGGTCAATTGGAGTAAACTCATCAAGACAGATATCAGTTGAAGGAGTTGTAGTAGTTACTGTATTTAAGTTAACGGTGGGACGAATCTAATTGATTTTACCTCTGATGGATGAAATTTTATTATTGAAAAAGTTCATAAAGTCCTGACTAGTAAGCTCTAAGGGAATGCTAGGACTGACAGAGTCCTGACTCTTTGTCAACCTGGCTACAGTACTGAAAAGAAACCTGGGATTATTCTTCTTCTCTTCTATTAATGCAGAATAATAACTTGTTCTAGCTTTTCTAAGAGATTTTTTATAAATTAAAAGATGATTTCTCCAAGCTAAATAGATTTCATCTAAATTAGTGGAGCGCCATTTTCTTTCTAATTGACAAGTCTTCTGTTTTAAGCTACGAGTTTCTGTGTTGAACCAAGGAGTTAGAAACCTCTGAATAGACTTTTTGTGGCTCAGTTGGTAGAGCATCCGCCCCACACCCGGGAGGCGGGGGTTCAAATCCCAGCCGGGTCATACCAAAGACCACATAAAAATGGTGCTTTCTGCCTTCTAGCGTGGTGCTCCGCATAATGGAATGGGGAAAGTAAAGTTACACACAGAGCTACCAGAGGACTGACCCCCCACTGTAGCTTCCACTACTTGCAGTAGCTGTGTGGCCTAGGGTCAGAGAAACGGAGATAGGCGCCGCCCATATACGCCTTCATGGTGTGAAGGGAATAACTAACTAACTAACTAACCAAGTCTAGAGTCCGATAAAGAGAAGCTGTAACACTATCTACCATGCTATCAATTACAGAAGGAGCAAGCTGTCTATAGCTTATTTCCGTTGTGTTGACATATGGCATAGAGGAAACAATCTGCATAAATTTGGTAACAGCATCATCTCAGAGGCATCTACTGTAGTAATATTTTTCTTTAGGAGCCAAATAGTCAGAAATAGTAAAATCAAAGGTTAACAGGCAATGGTCTGACAGTGCAGGGTTATGAGGAGACACTACCAGATTTTCTATTTCTATGTCATACAGTGGGGCAAAAAAGTATTTAGTCAGCCACCAATTGTGCAAGTTCTCCCACTTAAAAGATGAGGGAGGTCTCCAATTTTCATCATAGGTATACCTCAACTATGAGAGACAAAATGAGAAAAAAAAATCGAGACAATCACATTGAAGGATTTTTAATGACTTAATTGGTAAATTCCTCAGTAAAATAAGTATTTGGTCACCTACAAACAAGCAAGATTTCTGGCTCTCACAGACCTTTAACTTCTTCTTTAAGAGGCTCCTCTGTCCTCCACTCGTTACCTGTATTAATGGCACCTGTTTAAACTCATTATCAGTATAAAATACACCTGTCCACAACCTCAAACAGTCAGACTCCAAACTCCACTATGGCCAAGACCAAAGAGCTGTCAAAGGGCACCAGAAACAAAATTGTAGACCTGCACCAGGCTGGGAAGGCTGAATCTGCAATAGGTAAGCAGCTTGGTGTGACGAAATCAACTGTGGGAGCAATTATTAGAAAATGAAAGACATACAAGACCACTGATAATCTCCCTCGATCTGGGGCTCCACGCAAGATCTCACTCCGTGGGGTCAAAATTATCACGAGAACGGTGAGCAAAAATCCCAGAACCACATGGGGGGACCTAGTGAATGACCTGCAGAGAGCTGGGACCAAAGTAACAAAGGCTACATCAGAAACACACTGCGCCGCCAGGGACTAAAATCCTGCAGTGCCAGACGTGTCCTCCTGCTTAAGCCAGTACATGTCCAGGCCCGTCTGAAGTTTGCTAGAGAGCATTTGGATTATCCAGAAGAGGATTGGGAGAATGTCATATGGTCAGATGAAACCAAAATAGAACTTTATTGTAAAAACTCAACTTGTCGTGTTTGGAGGAGAAAGAACACCATACCTACTGTGAAGCATGGGGGTGGAAACATCATACTTTGGGGCTGTTTTTCTGCAAAGGGACCAGGACGACTGATCCATGTAAAGGAAAGAATGAATGAGGCCATGTATCGTGAGATTTTGAGTGAAAACCTCCTTCCACCAGCAAGGGCATTGAAGATGAAACGTGGCTGGGTCTTTCAGCATGACAGTGATCCCAAACACACTGCCCAGGCAATGAAGGAGTGGCTTCATAAGAAGCATTTCAAGGTCCTAGAGTGGCCTAGCCAGTCTCCAGATCTCAACCCCATAGAAAATCTTTGGAGGGAGTTGAAAGTCCATGTTGCCCAGCAACAGCCCCAAAACATCACTGCTCTGGAGGAGATCTGCATGGAGGAATGGGCCAAAATACCATTAACAGTGTGTGAAAACCTTGTGAAAACTTACAGAAAACGTTTGACCTCTGTCATTGCCAACAAAGGGTATATAACAAAGTATTGAGATGAAGTTTTGTTATTGACCAAATACTTATTTTACTGAGGAATTTGCCAATTAATTCATTAAAAATCCTTCAGTGTGATTTTCTGGATTTTTTTTTTTCTCATTTTGTCTCTCATAGTTGAGGTATACCTATGATGAAAATTGGAGACCTCTCTCATCTTTTAAGTGGGAGAACTTGCACAATTGGTGTCTGACTAAATACTTTTTTACCCCACTGTATGTCAGAACAAGGTCCAACGTATGGTGGAGATAATGAGTAGAATTTCCTACTTTCTGAGAAAACCCTATCGAGTCTAATATTGAGTTAAATGCCACATTAAGGCAGTCACTATCTACATCTACATGTATATTAAAGTCCCCTACTATAATTATTCGATCTGATTTCAGCACTAAATCAGCAAAGAATTCAGCAAATTCGGATAAAAATTCTGAGTAGGTTGATGGAGGACGATAAACTATGGCAAATAAAATTGGGTTTAGCCTAAAATTGCTAAATTGCCCAATACTGAGGACCAGGCCCTCAAAGGAATTATGACATGTTTTTTGCTTTACATTAACTAGTAATTTGGAATGGTAAATTGTTGCTACTCCTCCTCCACGACCAGAACTTCTGGGATTTTGACAGTTTAAATAACCAGAGGGAGTTGATTCATTTAAACCAACATAATTCTCTTGCCCTAACCAAGTCTCTGTAAGGGATATTAAATCAATCTGATGATCAATTAACAGATCATGGACTAGCAGAGACTTGGGAGTTAGAGACCTAATATTTAACAAACCGCATTTAATTTTTAAATTATGAGGAGGAAGAGAGGCCAAATCATTCAAACTTGAGGCTTCATGTTTAATTTGAGTTTTACCAACTTTTTGTTTAATCACTTCGGGATGCTTATACATTATATTTTTATTTGCTTTGGAGGGAGCAGACAGTGATTCTCTGATGAGGAACACAGGGACTAAGTTGAGGGGTGGCGGATGAAGAGGAGCTGCAGAGAGGCGTGTAAGACTGCGACTCTGCTTCCTGGTCCCAACTCTGAGTTGTCAAGATTTTGGAAATTTGGATATAGAGTATAAGTATAAGTATAAGATGGCAAGAACCAAGCAGACCACCCGTAAATCCACCGGAGGAAAAGCCCCCAGGAAGCAGCTGGCCACCAAGGCTGCCCGTAAGACCGCCCCGGCCACCGGCGGAGTGAAGAAGCCCCACCGCTACAGGCCCGGTACCGTGGCTCTGAGGGAGATCCACCGCTACCAGAAGTCCACCGAGCTGCTGATCCGCAAGCTGCCCTTCCAGCGCCTGGTCCGGGAGATCGCCCAGGACTTCAAGACCAACCTGCGCTTCCAGAGCTCCGCCGTCATGGCTCTGCAGGAGTCCGGCGAGGCCTACCTGGTGGGTCTGTTCGAGGACACCAACCTGTGCGCCATCCACGCCAAGAGGGTCACCATCATGCCCAAAGACATCCAGCTGGCCCGCCGCATCCGCGGGGAGAGAGCTTAGAGTGACCACCTCACACCCCAACACATAAGGAGTTAGGGAGTTAAGGGGCGCTTGGGCACGCAGCGACCGGCAGCTGGTGGTTTGTCACCAGACTGCAAAACAAATCTACCTACGGGTACAAAATAAGTAATAAAAAAAAAATAAAATAAATAAAAAAGATGCCAGATTGTTAGATAAATGAGACGCACCATCCAAAGTGGGATGGACACCGTCTCGTCTCTTAAGACCAGGTTTTCCCCAAAATGAGCTCCAATTGTCAATGTAGCCCACGTTGTTTGCAGGACACCACACAGACAGCCAGCAGTTGAAGGATGACAAGCGGCTAAACATGTCATCACTGGTCAGATTGCCAAACTTGCCAAACTTCTTCAGCCTTCTCAGAAAGTACAGTCACTGTTGAGCTCTCTTGACCAGCTCTGTGGTGTTGTGTATCCACTTAAGGTCCTCGCTGATGTGGATGCCCAGGTATTTAAAGCTGCTCACCCTCTCCACCTCAAGCTTCCGGATGAACAGTGGCCGATGGGGTCTCCCCCTCCCTTTCCTCATGTCCACTATCATTTCCTTCATCTTGTCCGTGTTGAGGGTGAGATTGTTGTCTTCACACCAGGTTCAGGTTCAGGTTACTTTATTTGTACCCGTAGGTAGATTTGTTTTGCAGTCAGGTGACATCCATATTTACAAACCACAGTTACATTCAACATGAACACAAACACAGGCACACATGAAGCTGACTATAAACATGATAAAAGTACTCAAGGCTCCACCAATCAGGACATAGGACAAAGAGATAAGAGAAAAAACAAAGAGATAAGAGAGAAGGGTCATATTAAAAAGTTAAAGACTAGTCAAAGAGATTAAAAACTCAAAAGTCTAAAACCCAATAAAAGATTTAGAACCCAAATAAAAAACCTACAAAAATAAGTAAATATAAAATAAAATTAATAAATAGTTAACTATACTGCTCAAAAAAATTAAAAGAACACTTTTTAATCTGAGTAAGCTTGACTAGCCTGCCACAATTTCTTCACTTTAAGTTTTGGAGTTTTTTCATTTCCATCAAAAGACATGGCATCTTTTCATTCTTAACACATTATCCAGTCCATATCAGTGTAGATATCCAGCTTATTTTTTCCCATTAAAATCTGATGTGTTTTCAAAGTGTTCCTTTAATTTTTTTGAGCAGTGTAAATTATGTGCAATATATTGTTACATCTTGTTCAACTCTTTAACAGCAGCAGGAACAAAGCTGCTTTTGTAGCACTGGGTTTTACTTTTTGGGACAGCAAACCTCCGTCTGGAGGGAAGAAGCTGAAAGTGGCAGTGCAAAGGGTGGGAATCATCATTTAAAATGGAGGTAGCAATCCTCTGTACCTGTCTGGTGTACAGGGATGTGAGGCTCAGCTGTGACTCACCAAGCAAACGACTGGACCATCTGATCCACCTGATCCAAGGATTTCCTCTGTTTCAGTTTTATCTGACCAAACCATGACACTAAAGAAAAGGATAAAACAGATTCAATAAAAGCCCGATAAAACATTGTCATTATGGTTCGGTCAGTTTGGAAGCGTGCAAGTTTCCTTAAACAATGCAAATGTTGCTGACCCTTTTTACACACCCTTTCACAGTTCTCTTCAAAGTTTAAATTACTATCAATAATTGTCACAAGATATATGTAGGATTGTACACATTCAGTGGTCTGGCCTTTTAGTACAGTGACTTCGTGCCTGGGAGTTTTCCTCCTCAAGTCAATAATCATATCTTTAGTTTTTGTCGTATTCAGCTGCAGGTAGGAATCCTCACACCAGTGAACAAAATCATTAACTACTGGGCCGTGGCCACTCTCACCATCCTGGAGGAGACTGACAACAACTGAATCATTAGCGTACTTTATAATGTGTCTGTTGTCATGTCTGCTCCGATACATGTTTGTGTACAGGATGAAGAGTAGTGGTGACAACACACACCCCTGCGGAGAGCCAGTAGAAGAACACTTTTGGTCAGACAATGTACCATTGACTCTTACTCTCTGTGTCCTGTTGGTTAAAAAATCCAGAATCCAACCCACCAGATTATTACTCAAATCAAATTGTTGCAGGAGCCTTTCAACTAAAATATGAGGATGGATTGTTTTAAAGGCGGAAGAAAAGTCCACAAATAAAAGCCTGGCGTGTGTCCCATTAAAATCCAGATGTTCAAAAAGCATGTTAAGCAGAGTGACAGTGGCATCCTCCACTCCTCTGTGAGGCCTATAGGCAAACTGCAAAGGATCTAATGCGTGTTCAGTCTGCTTTAGGACCTCAAATCTGACCAGTTTTTCAAAAAGTTTCATTAAAATTGAAGTCAAAGCAACTGGTCTAAAATCATTTACCGTTTTAGGACAGCTGGATTTTGGAACGGGGACAACCACAGCATCTTTCCAGATCTTAGGCACATGTTGTGTCTGTAAGGACTTATTGAAAATGTAGTGAAATACAGGACTCAATTCATGTGCACAGGACTTTACCAAGTGCCCACATATATTATCAGGGCCCTGACTTTTGTTCACTTTTATAACACAGAACGCCCTTTTAACATCCTGCACCTCAATATTAAAGTGCTGATTGTCTTTGAGTTTCTGTTTCAAACCTTGGGTTTCTGTGCTAAAATCAAAGGAGTCAAAACGACCATAAAAACAATTAAGCGCATTAGCCAGCTCTGTGTCTGAACTAAAACCATCTAAAAACACACGATTACTGCGCTCTGTGCTCTGAAGGCCTGCAATAGTTTTCATACTGGCCCAGGCTGAACCAAGTCTCTTTGTTGCCATCTTACTTTCCAATTCTGATTTATAATTTTGTTTTGCTCTTAAAATTTCGGCCTTCACCTCTTTTGTGGCAACCTGCAGCTCAGAAACAACCCCTGTTTAAAGGCAAGTGCTTTCCTCTGTAAGCAGGATTTAACTGATTTTGTAACCCATGGCTTGATGTTGGGATATATTTTGACATGTTTACGTGGAACGATCATGTCTCTACAGAAAGCCGTGTATGAGCATGTCACGTCCACTAAAGAGTCCAAATCACCTCCGCAGAACAGTGTGAACACCTCCCAGTCCGTACAGTTAAAGCATTCCTGGAGGCAGTGCACTGAATCCTCTGTCCACACGTTTATGTCTCTGGTCTTCGCCTTGTCTCTTCTGAGAGCAGTTTTCTATGTGGGCAGCAAATGTACACAGTTGTGATCTGAGGATCCTAAAGGTGGAAGGGGGATAGATTTATAGGCCCTCTCAATGGATCCATAGCACAGGTCCAGTGTTGTTTTTTTTTTTCGCCTGGTTGGACAGGAGACATACTGATAAAAGTTTTTAAGTGTCTTCTTTAAAGAAAGATGGTTAAAATCCCCAAGGATAAAATTTGGAGCCTCTGGGGAAATCGACTGCAACCACTGTACCACATCAAAGACGGTGCTGGAGGCGGAGTCAGCATCTGCCCTCGGGTGAATGTACACAGTCGTTATGAAAAGTTGTGGGAACTCGCGGGGCAGATAAAAGGGGCGTAGTGACATGGACAGAAGCTCGACATCTGGTGTACAGATGCACTTTCTGACCGTGACAGATGTACAGTTCTGTTTATTAATATATAAACATACGCCGCCCCCCTGACGTTTCCCCGTTACCTCTTCCTGCCGATCTGAGCGAAGTGGGGCTCCAAACCCATCAATCCACAGGTCCGCATCCCGGTCATGCACCGTAAGCCACGTCTCCGTGTAAGCCATGACACAGCAGTTCTTGAAATCCTTCTGATATCGTACATTCCCTTGAATTTCATCCACTTTATTTCTCAGGGATTGTACGTTCCCCATAATAATGGAAGGAAGAGGAATGTGGTTAAGCTGACGGCTCCTCAGGCTTAATCTTACGCCTCCACGCTTTCCGCATTTCCTCTTCTTGTCTCTCTTTTCATCGCTGTGTCCATGAAAATCTCTTAAAATAAAGTCCGGCAGTTGCAGCACAGATTCAAACACAGATGCTGCATTATCCATGTTTAAATGCAGTAACATTTCTCTGGAATACTGCGTTCTTCCCGGCGTGGCCGCGATCGCGCTTACCTCCAAGACAAAGAGCTGGTACGAAAGAAACCACAGTGCAAAAACAAGAAGGAAATCCATACTGATGGAACCAGGGAGCTCTTTGTTACATAGTCCACAAACATTCAAGGACAAAAACGACACAGAGAATTACGTTGAAACACATTAAAGTGCATAAAAACAAAGACACAGACGTCAAACTTTTTTCACCCGCTGCCGGTCGCTGCGTGCACATGCGCCCAACCATGACACCAGGTTGGCCACCTCCCTCCTATAGGATGCTCTGTCATCACCAGTGATGTGTCCTGTCACTACTGTGTCATCCACAAACTTTAGGATGATGTTGTCTTTGTGGGAGGCAACACAGTCATGGGTGAAGAGGCTGTAGAGGATGGGCCTGAGAACACAACCCTGGGGGACACCTGTGTTTGTGATGATGCTGGCTGATATCCACTACAACAGCACAACGTTTAGCAAAATTGCTTATATCTTAGAGGCGTGGAAATTTGTTGATTCTTAGACGCATTGCAATGCGGGCCCCTGCATCGATGCAGAATGTTAATGATTGAGATTTCGTCACCTGTGCAAAAACCTGAATCACTGATCTTGATTGCCGTTTGTCCGACCTCTGCTTGTCAATAAAGTTACATTGCAACATTGAAAACGGCTGTCATGCACGGTTGCGGGTTTGTTAACTGCATCATGCAACAGCAATAGGTGATTAAAAAAAAAGTCACCTAGCATTTTGAAAGATGACATTTTGGCATATTTTGGATTTTGTGGACTCTGTGGGAAGCATGAGTTGGAAAACACACACGTCATGACTGATGGTGAGAAGCTCACGTGCAAGGCAGCTATCACCAAAGGAAGACACTTCAGACGCGGAGTAAAACTTTGAACACAGTTTTATTGAACACAACAGTAAAGAAAGCGATGCACGCCGAGGGAGGACACAGCCTGCAGGGGAGAGAGACGAGAGCTGATTAGAGGAGAGGAGTTTAACTGGGATAAATGGGCAAATGGTGAGATAATTCTTATGAGAGATGAGCAGAGAGCCCAGCAGGGAAACCCAGCGAGGGATTGGAGGAGCTAGCAGGGCAGGGCTGGCAGAGGGTGAGGAAGGGAAGGAGCTGGGGAGAGTCTGACCGGGTGGAGTAGGCAGTCCAGGGAGATGATGGCGACGAAGGCAGGTGAGTGCACTGCAAT
Organism: Pholidichthys leucotaenia; assembly: GCA_020510985.1. Lineage (NCBI taxonomy): Eukaryota > Metazoa > Chordata > Actinopteri > Cichliformes > Pholidichthyidae > Pholidichthys > Pholidichthys leucotaenia. The sequence goes on along the minus strand of CM035843.1, from coordinate 323,411,859 downwards.
CCCGGAGATGCACCACTGAGATGGCAGCAACCTGGGGAGAGAGGAGGAGAAGGGAGATTAGTCTGAGCTTCAGTAAATCATTTCTAATCTTAGCTTAAGACAGCAGTACCCAACTGTCCAGCACTGAAGCATTCACAGACTGATCCTTTTAAGCGCTGGCAGTGAAGAGGCAGCAGGTGCATCCACTCACGCAGGTGCGTTGGTGACCTGCGGAGCTGGGAAACAGATGAGGGACTGCCCACAGAAGGGAGGGGGAGTGCACTCACCCGATCATAACAATGCCCCCCCCCTCAAGGGGCGCCTCCTGGCGACCCACCGGGCTTATTGGGATGAGCCCGGTAAAAGGCTCGGACCATCCCCTTGTTGTGGAAATAGGAACCGGGGATGCATGATCTCTCTTCCGGTCTGTAGCCTTTCCAGTGAACCAAGTACTGTAGGCCCCGGCGGCGAACGTCCAGAATCCTCTAGACAGTATAGGTGGTCTGGCCATCAAGGATCCAAGGAAGAGGAGGCAACTTTGGGGGGGGGAGCAGAGAGGGCTGGCAGACAGGGGCTTGATCTTGGATATGTGGAGCGTGGGGTGGATACGGAGTGTCACGTCATTGATGATCCTCAAGATGGGAAAGGGACCAAGGAAGCGAGGTGACAGTTTTCTAGACTCCGTCTTCACAGGAACCTGATCCGCTGACAACCACACACTCTGACCCATCACATACTTGGGTGCAGGGACCCGTCTGCGGTCCGCATACTGGCGATTCCCCTCAGCCGAACAGAGAAGGGCAGCTCGGGTGGATCCCCACCAGCGGCAGCAGCGGTGAGCGTGGGCCCCCATGGATGGCACGGCCACGTCCCTGTCCACCATTGGCAGCAGGGGGGAGTGTAGCCCATAGACACCTCGAATGGCGTTAACCTGGTGGCTGAAGAGACAGCAGAGTTGTGGGCATTTTCCACCCAGGTCAGATGGGTGCTCCAAGTGGACGGGTTGCAGGAAGCCACACATCTCAGAGCGGCCTCCAGGGTTTGGTTAGCACGCTCAGCCTGCCTGTTGCTCTGAGGGTAGTAACCGGAAGTGAGACTGACTGCGGTGCCCAGAGAATGGCAGAAGGACTTCCATACTTCAGACACAATGTCCAGAGGAATACCATGAAGGCGGATTACATGAGAGGTGAGAAGATTGGCAGTCTCCGACACAGAGGGCAACTTGGGAAGGGGCACCAAGTGGATGGCTTTAGAGAAGCGGTCTACGATGGTGAGGATGACCGTGTTGCCCTGCGAGGGAGGAAGGCCCGTAACGAAGTCCATGGCAATGTGTGACCAAGGGCGACTGGGAACCGGCAGGGGGTGACGAGTCCGATTTGTTCATAATACAAACTTGGCAGGCCTTGACGTAGCCCCGTACGTCCATCTGCAGCATAGGCCACCAGAATACCCACTGCACCAGATTAATTATACGGGAGATCCCAGGGTGACAGGCAAAGTGGATGGTATGCCCCCACCAGATGACGTTGCTGCGTAGGGCGGATGGAACAAACAGACGATTGTCAGGGCCCCCCTCAGGCTTGGGCTCAGTGGACTGAGCCTGCCAAACCCTCTGCTCAATCTCCAACGAGAGGGCACCAAGAATGCAGGATGAGGGGACAATGTGCTCAGGAGGAGAAGAGGAAGATGAGAGGTCAGAGGCAAACTGGCGGGAGAGAGTGTCAGGCTTGATGTTATGTGACCTGGGCTGGTAGGTGATCATCACATTGAATCTAAAGAAGAATAGGGCTCAACAGGCCTGCCTGGAGTTCAACCTGCGGGCAGACCTTAAGTACTCTAGATTTTTGTGGTTGGTCCACACAGTGATGAGATGAATGGCTCCCTCCAGCCAGTGCCTCCACTCCTCAAGAGCCAATTTAATGGCCAGCAGCTCTCGGTCTCCTACGTCGTAATACGCACATGGGTGGAGCTTCTGATCAGAGGCTGGACACTGCGAGAGGACAGCGCCCATCCCTAAGTCAGAAGCATCCACCTCAACAACAAACTGAAGCTGAAGGTCGACCCGCGCCAAGATGGGTGTGTTGGAAAATAGGGCTTTTAATTCAGTGAAAGCCTGCTGCGCTGCCTCAGATCACTTAAAGGGGGCTTTGGTCGAGGTCAGCTGAGTCGGGGGCTGAGCACCCCTGCTGTAGTTTCTGATAAATCTGTGGTAGAAATTAGCAAAGCCCAAAAAGCATTGTTTGCTAGACTGTGGAGTAGGCCAATCAAGCACCGCCTTCACCTTGGCTTGGTCGGCCCTCAGCTACCCTTCGGCTACAATAAAGCCCAGGAAGGAAGTGGAGCGGGTGGAAAACTGACACTTTTCGGCCTTCACAAAGAGCTGATTTTCCAGGAGCCGTTGTAACACAGCCCGGACATGGACTGTGTGTTCCTCCGGCATGGGGGAAAAAATCAAAATGTCATCAAGGTATACAAAAATGAATTGATTAACCAAATCGCAGAGGACATCGTTAATCATGCGCTGGAAGATGGCGGGGGCGTTAGTGAGTCCAAACGGCATCACTAGATATCCAAGGTGCCCCAGATGTGTTTTGAACGCCGTCTTCCATTTGTCCCGCTCGTGTATGCGAACCAAATGGTATGCCTTGCACAAGTCAAGCTTATTAAACACCCGCGCATACTGAAGGAGCTTGAACGCGGAATTGATTAGGGGCAATGGATACTTATCCTTAACAGTTATCATGTTAAGCTCGTGGTAGTTGATGCACGGACGCAGGGATCCGTCCTTCTTTCCAACAAAGAAATACCCCGCCGCAAGAGGGGCCGAAGAGGGCCGAATGAGGCCGGCATTCAGAGAATCCTTGATGTAACTTTCCATCACCTCTTTTTCCGGCCCAGAATTCTGTGCCCAGTTGATAATAGCGTTGTATTTCTGGAGCCAAGGGTAACCCATACCACCGGGGAGGATGAACTAGGGAGAATGAAGAACGAGAGAGACTCCCGGTGGTTCCTGGAAAGAAGGACGGAAACCGTCTCCATACGCTCGGTAACAGAGGCTAGGTTACAACTGGGTAGTGCCACTACTTTTAATGAAGCTGACAGTTTAACAGTGGGTATACCTATCTGCTGTACGAGCTGCGATAAAATAAAGTTCTGCTCGGCCCCTGAATCAGTTAACGCCGAGATCTTCTTCTCGGCCCCCGGTAACTGGATAAAAGCTGGGAGCGAAAAGTTACCGGGGGGATTAGTCGAGTGACCGCCTGCCAGACCCCCCACGGCTACTGATGGGCCACGTCTTTTGGTTTCACCAGGCAGTCAGGTAGCTTATGTTCTAAAGAGCCACAATACATGCACGCACCGGCCTTTCGCCGATGCTGGTGCTCCTTCGGAGTCAAGCGGGCTCGACCCAGCACCATGGATTTGGAGGAGGAATCGGGCTTGATAGAGCTAGTAGCCGGAGGGTGCATGCAAGATGGGCGAACTGAAGAAGGCCTTCTGCTCCTTCACGCACTCACGGTACTGGTTGTCTAGACTGACGGCTTGCTCGATGAGCTCATCCAAAGAGGAGGGGGTCGCATGAACCGCCAGGTCGTCATGGAGGTTGGCATTCAGACCCAGGAGGAAGGCGCTGCGTAAGGCAACGTCATTCCACCCAGAGTCTGTCGCGACGGCCCGGAACTCCACAGAGAAATCGGCCACAGACCGATTCCCCTATCGGAGTAATATTAGGCAGCTCGTGATATTCCCCTTGCTCTCTGAATGGTTGAATGCCCGGCGGTGGGTGTACATACCATTTTGGTGTCTTGTTTTTTTTTTTTTCCTGTTGCAGTGATTGCATGAAAAGTTGTTCTCCGCTCTTGTCCGTTGCTATTTAATAAACAGACACTATTTGAATGCAGCAGCAATCCATTTTGGCAATGCAAGAACACATTCAAAGCAGCACACGAATGAAAGGATTAAGTGGAGGTCCAGTTTCCCTGCTTCCAGCTTCTGTCTCCGCGACACCAGCAGTCAGTGTGCTCGATTCCATCACCAGCCTACACCTCAATGGAGGTATACAGTATGTGCAGATTAAAGTAAATAAATGAGAATATAGTTAAATGTAAATATAATTTTGGTGTCCCAGCACCCAGCAGTAACCAGTACCTCCATCTCCTCGTCAGTTCACAGCACCTGTATTGTAGAGAGAGACCCGTGGATCCTCAACTCCGCCGACTGTGTCAAGTGCGCTTGATTCCTCCTCTGGCATACACCTCCATTGGTAAAGGTTGGCTATAAAAGGTCACCTTTGACCGCTTTCATGGTGAAGCGGTCAGTGAAACCATGTCCAGTGCAGTCTTCAGGTATTGTGGCATTGCCATGCAAGAGATGAGAGCCCACGGTCAAGTGGATTCTGAGTTAGCAGGGGGTCAGATCTTCTACCGCAGAATATAACCTTTATTGTCTTTTGTTCAAAACTGCTAATCCTTACAGACGCCTAGTGATTCAACAGCAGAAAGCAAAAGAGAACATGCTGATGTAATCACTGTATCACTGCAGATATTTTATTATATTCAGAAGTTTCTTAGAAGAAGTCTTGGTTTTTATTTGTTTATCACCTAAGAGTAAGACAGCTTCTACTGGTTCTAAATTGCCTGTGCTAGGCTATTAAACAGCAGGTTTTAGTTTGGTTTATATTCATCTGTCTGTGACTAAATGAGCAATATTTATATCAACAAGAACTGTAGAACACTCTTTTCACAATGTAGACATGCCAGTGAGTCTAACACTTAACTGAAGAGAACAGAAACGTTATTTGCAGACACTAATTAGACCAGTTGAAGTATTACAGTTTTTTACAGTTTTATTTCCATTCACCAGTTGTAATCCCACCAATTTGTTCAAAACTCTGTTATATATTACCAAGAAATGATATGAATTATTTAATGTGGAACAAATTCTATCGACTTTTCTCCTGTTCCAAAAGCTGTTCACATTTATGATTTTGAATTATTTTAAAAACCTCAGCAAATAGTAGTAAGTTAATGGTAAAATGTGAATCTCAGTGATCGCCTTTATCTTATGATGGAGCATTAATATCTTGATAGAAACGGTCTCTACAGGAAAAGCTCAGCCCCAGCACCATTATGGTAACTTTTTACATGAGCAATGAAAGGTGCAAGAAGCGCTTCTATGACAAAACAGCTGTTGAGATGCAGGAATTATTTACTCATTACTTTTTGTCAACTGAGCTTATGCCATGCCGCTGCATCATCATCCAAATCATCCAGATGCAGATTCTTTCATCCCTCCCTTATATTTTATGACTGAATAACAATCAGATGACATCAATCATGTTCTTGTGATGCAATCATGAACAAAACGTCACAGGTTTTCTTTTGTATTTCAGGTATACTTTTTTATACTTTTTAACTAGTCCCTTCAGGATTTTGACCAAAAAGCTTGAATTTGTAGCAGCTTTTCTAGAATATTGCGATAAAAGTTTCCAATGTTTTTCTAGTAGTTTTTTTTTTTTTTTTTTTTGCACTGAGAGTTGTGAGAGGCAGTGCAAATTCTAAATCAGTTGTTTTCGCCATAGTTTAGTGCAATACCATAACACCAAGAAAAGCACAGGATTGTCAGAAAAATCCTATTAAACAGTGATTTATTTGTAAACTAAGCAGAAACTTCTGGTACACAGAAACTCTTGTCCAACAGCAAATATAGAATTTTGTATGAGTACAGGAAAATTAAGTGCTCAGTAAATTTGTCATAAAAATCACCAACATTGTACTCTTGCTGACAACTTGAATAAAAAAGATGAATAAAAGAAGTAGCCATTACAGCAGTGGTCCTCAACCACCGGTCCGGTCCACGGTCCACTTCATCCCGGGCTGTAGGGAAAATAAAATGATTCATTCTCTTTCTCTGTATTGACTATCAAAGTCTGTGTTTTATTTTGACAAATTACTGAAGATTCTCTCTTATCGTGTGCCTGACTTTCCACCCATCTGTGAGTCTGGACGCACACTGGTCTCATCATCATCAGTTTGAGTCTGATTGGGAGGAGAGGCTCCTCGGAGGTTAGCGGAGGGATGCGCGTGCTCCGTGTCAGGAGCGGAGGCTCATGGTGTTGGGGTTGGCCTCCGCACTGGAGCGACCAGCCCCCGGGGCTCAGGGCAGAGGTGCTTGGAGAGATGGAGAAACAGAGAGCTCGTGGGTGTGTTTTTTTTCCACACACACATATTTTTGATGATGTGTTGTTTGGGAATTGTTGAGCACGGTCTTTAGCAGTGATTTGAGAGATGAGAGATTCTGAGACCTTATTGAGAGAACCATGCAGGGAAGCATTTGATTGGTTAGACTGATGAAGTAGACATTTCAGGTCTCCTCAGGGACAAATCTGATTGGAGAAGTTCGTAGAAAATGATGACGACTGACCAAAATTGTGCAAAGGTTGCAGTGATGGGACGAAGTTGCAAGGTCATGCACAAATCGCAGGGATTGGTTGAATTGTTATGGTTGGTGTGATTGCAACATCGTGAGATCCTGGACGGACTGTTGAACCGTTGTTAGATGTACAGGACTTAACCAGGGGTCTGCAGCCATGCATGGATATCACAATACGACAGGATGGAACCACAAGGCCAATTTCTGCATTATGCATATTTGGTAATTAGATACAAAACTCCTCAGTCAAGAACTGTGGCTGCACTACCTATAAAAACAGTTAAAAACAGTTTGGCAAAAAAAAAAAACAGTTACTTGTATTTGACGGTGTATGCTTATTGCCACAGGATGGCATGTCAGTTTTCTTGTACCATCAAGTGTCCACATGTCCATACGCTCCTCTAACAAACCAAGGTCAGACTTGACTGGCTCTCCAGTCTTTAGTTAATGCAGCTTGAAAACATATGCAACAAGAGAGAGAGACAGAGATGGACTGATTGTTCAGAGACACACTGAGTTTAGCTGCAGTGTGGGACACAGAGCCGAGAGAGTGTGTGTGGCCGCAGGCTTTGGCCTCACACCGGACAGGATGTGTGGAAGATAAAGGCGCAGATACAGAGGTCTCAGGGTCAGAAATGAATGCTTTATTAAGCAGCGTTTTGGCAGCAGTGCTGGTTCTTAACTCTGACCACTGACTAATAACCGCTTTACTCAGGGGTGGAGATCATTGAGAGATGAAAAATGGCCAGATCTCTCTACGTTCTTTTAATGAGTGCCCAGTGATTGCCAAGATCTCTGTCATCTCTGTGATTTTCCCGTGATCTCCCCAGCCTCAAAGTTTTGAATCAGTCCAAAAGAATCTCTCAATGATCACTAAAGATAAGCGATCGCTCAAGGATCACTCAAGGAGCTCTCAACAATCTCATCGATTTCCCAATGATCTCCTAATGATGATCTCCTAATAATGATCTCCTTTCAATGAACTCTATTGGTCTTTCATCGAACGCTCAGCAATCTTTCACTCATCCCTCAGGATCTCTACTTTCAGGGTAGAAAAATTTAGCATTCCTCGAAAAATCGCTGCACAATCATGAGACTATGGAGTGGTCAAGGAGCACTCAAGGAGTGCTCAGCAATCTCATCAATCCCTTAGTCATCTCTCAATGATCTTTCAATTATTTCTTCATGATCATTCAATGAACGCGGCTGAGATCATTGAGAGGTCATTGTGAGATCAGTTAGATCATTGAGCACTCCTTGAGAGCTCCTTCAGAGGCCATTCCCCTTTGGTGACCATTGAGAGATTGTTTTGTACTGAGTCAAAACTATGACGAGACTGTGGCGACTGTGGAGATCATTGAAAGATCACTGAGAGATCATGGCAATCACTGGAGAGATCATTGAAAGAATGTTGAGACATCTGACCATTTTTTCATCTTTCAACAATTTCCACCCCTGTGTAAAGGGGAAAGAAGAGTACTAGGAACCTCTCAAATATATTTATACTTGGTCAGCAAAAAAACTTGCAATGATCAGTCAGCGATCTCTCCTGGTTTCTCAATGATTTCTTGATGATCTTTCAAAGATCTCTATAGATTGCCATGAAAGTTGTTGAAAATTAAATTTTTGATCACACAGCAATTTCCCAAACATTTACACAGAAACGGCTTTTCTGAGGCTTCAACAACTGAACTCTGCCATTCCCAGGTACTGTTCACTTCCACACACACACACACACACACACACGCACACTTTCTCTCTCACTGATTTCAGGAGCTTCAAAAACTGAACTCTGTCATCCAGGAACTGTTCACTGCAACACACGCACACACACACTGATCTCAGTGCTGCACCAGTCACTTTATGCAGTGATGGACTGCTCTACACTGCACTACATGCCACTGTAACCCTCTATGTGCCCTGATATGTGCTGACAACCCATTAGCAGTTGTGAGGAGAATGACGTTGTCGGAATGCATGTGGAAACTTTTAATGTTTCATCTATCCTAAATGCGATTGTTGACAAGAATTGGAACAGAGACAGAAATTCTCTACATTAATGCTCGAGCTCATGAACAGCTAAAATGATGTGTTGCATTACTTACAAATAAATCATATACAGGTACAACTTAATGAACTAGAATATCATCAAAACATTAATTTATTGCAGCAATTCAATTCAAAAAGTGAAACTCATATATTATATAGATTCGTTAGACACAGAGTGATATGTTTCAAGTGTTTATTTCTTTTTAATTTTGATGGTTGTGGCTTATACCCACCAAACATCCGATGTTCCTTGGACCGCCAGATCAAGTTCATATCGCGTCGGCCGGTCCAGGACCATATCTGCACGTCTATATGACCTCCAGAGTAGGTTGTGGATCTGAACGCCAAACTACAACCCCCTCTGGACGTTGATCTAATGTTCAACATTTGACCAAATATGTAGTTAATTTTTTTGATGTCTTGTGGACGTGCAAGTCAGGTACAGTATATGTGTGCAATATATACTGCCCAGACCAGTTTAGCATAAAAAAAATGTTTTTTTCTTATTTTATTTTATTATATTTATTTTGTTTTATCACATTTATTATTATTATTATTGTTGTTGTTGTTGTTGTTTTCTGTTGAATATAAAATTAAAACAGCCTGTCATCTACAAAACCTTCAGCTGGAGCGCGGGTGGGTTGCAAAGGGATATTGGAGCTGGGAGCTGGAAAGTATAGAACCTAAGTAGCCAGAAGTTGGCAGTAGTACAACAATTTGGATGTAAGCTGCTGTTGAAATCCAAAGAAGAAGATGACAAAGAAGTAGAGGAGCTGCCTGCGGAGCCACACACGTGCTCACAGATGAGCAGCTTGCTAGGTAAGTAGTTGTATGTATTAGTTTATAGTTATGTGTACTTTCTGTGAATGGTAACGCATATGTGAAGTTTGATGGTTTAGCCGCAAGGTAGTGTTATGTCTGGAAACAGCTGTGGACATGTTGGCTGTGTGTTGAAGGATAGCTAATGAACCTAAGCTAGCAACACGTGGAACATGAATAAGCTAAGACCCTTTGTTATGCCCCCAGAAAATACGTTTAATGTGTGTTTTTTTATTAGGAGATGTGTTATTATCACAGTTTGGTACATTTATTCAGTCTTGCAGTTAAAAAAAAAACTACAAACATGGCAGTGGGGCATGCTGGGAATCAGGAATTGACTTGCCATGTAGTGATCAGTGTAGCTAGCTGCTCCTTCAGAGCACGCTCCACAGACACCATTCTCTGATTCTCTGCTAAAGCAACGTCTGAGTATCAGAATTGTTAAAATGATGAGTTAACTACATGTTTTATCACCACTTGTTTGTCGGTTAAAAATTATTAATAATTGTTCAATTATATATTGAATTATTTCTTCTTATAATTATTGATATAATTTATCTATATCCAAATGTAATTATTTATACTCACATTTACCTATGCATTTTATTATCTAATTATTTCAGGGTTGTGTTTCTGTGAAATAATTATGACTGTGGTGGATGAAGTTGACAGACTTCATTTCACAGACCACAGACTACCGACAATTCTGAAATAATTATGTAATTGTCATAAACTTCCCCGTGCGCTTTTCCACCATGCACAGAGGAAGAGAAGGAGGAATGAGGATTTAAACGCAGGGGTTCACCACACACACATTTATTGACATACACAGGTTGAGGGAAAACCATACAAAATGGCAAGGCAGCTCACACTAACAAAAGAGTCCTCTAAGATGCTAGGCTGTACAGGGAGAAAGCGTAGCAGTTGTGCCGTGCAAGGAAATGCTACCAGCGTAGTGGTACAACCGCACAAAGAAACGCTACAGTTACTCACAGCCTTGAGCAATCCAGGTCCTACCAGTAGAACAGCGAGCACAAAAATTCGATGACTGACAGTCACCCAAGGCAGGACACTTCGTGTGACTCATACAATGGCCCAGCGGCGTTTGTCTGGCAAAGAGCCGCTAAAATATAAACGCCGCTGGCCAAACGAATTGGGAACACCTGGGCAAGGCGCGGGAAAGATAATTACCAGGGCTGGGAACAGCTGATGGAACTAAGGAGAGTGAGGGGGTGTGGTTGGACCGACAGACTGTCAGCAGCATGGGAGAAAGTAGGTCACAGAGGCTGACTAACAGCTGCCGGTCAGGCAGTGGCAATGGAGATGGAAATAAGTACAAACTACACATAATGCACATATACAGCAGAACCAAAACCCACAGAGAGATCAGGGCCAATCCGGGGAAAGCCAAGCCGGCTCGGCTCATGACAGAGCCCCCCCTCCCCAAGGGGTGGGCCCAGACACCCAAGGTAACATCAAGAAGACCTACCCCCCCCCCCCAACAGGAGCAACAACAACAAACAACACGAACCTGGGTGGACGGTAGGGGGAACAGGAAGGAGGGAACACAATGCCTCACCCAGGGCCCACGATTAACCCCCCCAAGTCCACGGGCATTGGGGCTCAGGAGGCCGCCCATAGTCCCAGACCCAGCAAAAGGTCTGGTGGACCGAATCCGACGGCCTGCCAGAAAACATGAGCCACCTGACCTGGGAAGTCAGTCTTTCTAGAGGCCGGCCAGCGTAGTTTAGCCACCAGGACTGAAGGGGTGAAGCAGGAGGCGGTCTGCCCACCAGAAGGCTCCCTGGTGTGTAACAAGACTGGGTAAAGGGGACCTCCACGGCGTTGGGCAGGGATAAGAGGACCACGGCGTCCTCAGGGTGGTCTGCAACTGCACCCGTGGTGGACCCCAACCGGGCCAGCTCCGTGGCACCCATGGTGGACCCTGACCAGGCCGGCTCTGCTGCACCCACGATGGACTCCAGCAGGAGCCTCGCAGCACCCACGGTGATCTCCGGCTGAGGCTCAGCTGCACCCACGATGGACTCCAGCGGGAGCCTCAGCTGCACCCGTGGTGACCTCCGGCTGAGGCTCAGCTGCACCCGCGGTGACCTCCGGCTGAGGCTCAGCTGCACCCGTGGTGGACCCCGATTGGGCCAGAGCTGCACCCACGACGGTCCCGGTCCAGGACGTGGCTGCATCTACGACGGTCCCGGTCTGGGACATGGCTGCACCCACAATGGGCTCCGGATGGAGCACCATTGCACCAGCGGTGACCCCCATCGGGGGCCTCATTGCTCCCGCGGTGGCCTCCCCAGCGAGGGAGGTGGTGTTCCTAACGCCACCTGGCACTGGATCCCGATCCTCGGCGGCCTCCGGCGAAGTCAGCTGCTCTCCGGCAACCCTGGCAGGGTGCCCCAACTCCGGAGGGAGAGAAAAAGAGACCGGGTCAGGGTCACCGGCAGCAGTCAGAGCCCGGTGAGTCAGCCCCGAGTGCTACTACGAGCTGCCCCTGGCCCTCCTCGCCATGAGTCGGGCAGTGTGACATTGACATATGAGGTATTGACATGGAGTGGTGGTATGGAGCACACTTGCCTGAACTCGGGCTCCACCACCGTCCAGAACTCCGGAAATTTGGGGTGCGTAGCCTCCGTCATCGCGCCCGGTGCTGTGCCCCCATCGACCTCCTCTGGGGCCGCCAACATCCCATCGTCGTCAGTAGGCAACCCCAGTTATGGTAGCTCCTCTCCGGCGACCACAGTGAGGGGCTCGACAGGCAAGGGAGAGAAGGAAAGGTTAGGTTGCCGGCAGCAGCAGAGCCTGGTGAGGAAAGCCTAGGTGCGGCCGAGAGCCACGACTGTCCTCCCCAAGAGCCAGACAAGATCTCTCAGTCATGGGCAATTGAACTCCAGAAGAGATAACTTGCCTGTGCTCGAGCTCTACCGTTGTCCAGGACTCCGACGCTGTCAATGGTGACGGTCCGGATCCCGTTGGCTGGGGGTCTGGTCCAGGGGGTGACTCTGCTGCAGTGGTCCCCACAGCAGGCGTGATGGTGGTAGCAGTCCTGATCCTCTGACGCTCCTCCTCGACCCGGCTGTTGACTGCGGCGAGCAGGTTTGCCCCCTCCTCGTTTGAAGGTGAATCCAGGGGTTGAGCAGGCATAGGAGGTGGAACACTCACAGCCGCAGAAGTGTGTCCTCGGACCTCCCTCTCACGGCACTCTTCCTCGACCCGGTGGTTGACGAAGGTGAGCAGATTCGCCCACTCCTCGTTCGCCAGTGTGATTGTGGGGAAACGCCTCCGTGCGGTCTCCTGAGCAGGTTCATCCAGGGCCCCAACCTCCTCCATCGTCAGGTGGCCTGGTTCTTGGATCGGCAGGCCCTCAGAAATTAAAGGAGGAGACACGGAGAGGGGAAGGAAACAATCATTAATTGCAGTTGGAGGAGAGGATCCAGTGGACTGCTGATACTGGACCTCTCCCTCGGGAGACAGGCAAGATTGAGTGTTAATGAATGGTTTAGAATGGAAAAAATACCTGTCATCCCGGTTGATAACATCCACAGCTGCAAAGGGGAGAAACTCGTCCCTTTCCATGCCAGGGATGACGTGGACCCCTCCGCAGATTATTGGAGGAGCTGTCTCCCTGACGACGGAGGTAGGTGTGGCTGTGGTGAATCCAGCGGACCTCTCAGTGGCTGAGACGACGATGACCGCTGCTGAAGATGAAGGCTTCTCCCAGCATCTCCTTGCGGGACAACGCTGTCCTTTGTGTTCCAGAGCAGACCGTGCTGGAGTGAGTGGAGGGTCGAGTGAAGCGTCACGGAGGCTGCCAGTTTGCAGGTAAATGAACCTCTGTCTCGGCGTGGCAGGGAATGCTAGACCAGGGAAGGAACGCTAGAGCGAGCAGACTGTGGAGAGCAGGTCAGCGTACTGAGGGTAGGTCCATAACCCGGGATGCACCTCCAGGACGCCTACTGCTCCATCCAAGTTTTCCAGTATCTCCTTAGGACCCCGGGCGGCAAGGGTGTCATTAACAAAGTCCTGAATGAACTCTGCAGCCCATTCCTCCTTTGCCATGGGGAACCCCACTGCTGTCCCTTTTCCTCAGCGAGACCGGGGCATGACGAACTCCAACACAGGTTTGTCCAGAACAGAAAAACAGTTTACAATGAAAAAAGGAAAGTGATGTGTGAATGAACCCGCTAAATCCTTTTTGCGGGCTGGGCCATTCTGTCATAAACTTCCCTGTGCACTTTTCCACCGTGCACGGAGGAAGAAAAGGAGGGATGAGGATTTAAACGCAGGGGTTCGCCACCCACACATTTATTGACATACACAGGTTGAGGGAAAACCATACAAAATGGCAAGGCAGCTCAGGCTAGCAAAGAGTCTTCTAAGATGCTAGGCTGTACAGGAAGAAAGTGTAGCAGTTGTGCTGCGCAAGGAAATGTTACCAGCGTAGCGGCACAACTGCACAAAGAAACGCTACACTTACTCACAGCCTTGAGCAATCCAGGTCCTCCCAGTCGAACAGCAAGCACAAAACTTCGATGACTAATGGTCACCCGAGGCAGAACACTTCGTATGACTCGTACAATGGCCCAGTGGCGTTTGTCTGGTGAAGAGCCGCTAAAATATAAACGCAGCTGGCCAAACAAATTGGGAACACCTGGGCAAGGCGCGGGAAAGATAATTACTGGGGCTGGGAACAGCTGATGGAACTAAGGAGAGCGAGGGGGCGTGGTTGGACCGACAGACTGTCAGCAGCGTGGGAGAAAGTAGGTCACAGAGGCTGACTAACAGCTGCCGGTCAGGCAGTGGCACTGGAGGTGGAAATAAGTACAAACTACACATAATGCACATATACAGCAGAACCAAAACCCACAGAGAGATCAGGGCCAATCCGGGGAAAGTCAAGCCGGCTCGGCTCATGACAGTAATGAAATAAACAATTAAATGTGACAATAAATAATTATTATGTATTTTCCCTGTAACATGTTCAGTGTCATGCAGACATCATTTTGGGAAAAACAAAATAATTGCTTTGTTGCAGAAGACTGTAGAACAGGGGTGTCCAACCATGTGCCATGGAGAGCCAAGACCCTGCAGGTTTTCTCTTCTACCCAGTCTCTTCAGCAGGTGTTTTCACTTATCAGCAATCAGTGGGAAGAAGTTCACTGAAATCTGCTGTTGAAGACACTGGTTGGAGGTAAAACCTGCAGGGTCTTGGCTCTCCATGGCACATGGTTGGACACCCCTGCTGTAGAACTACTTTTTCCCCTCAAAAAACTACCCAGGAATCTACAGGAGAGTTAAGGAATTGGATTGATGAGCAGAATCGACAATGGCATTGATATTGAGAAAATCTTATCAACTCCCACCCCTGTCATAAATCTGTAAACATTCTTTATGTTTACCAGACCTGCAATGTTCAACTCCGAAGACAGAGATACTAAATCCAGCGACACTGACAGGTCAGGACACAATGTCATTTTTGGATGAGCAAGATTATCATGTAGTTGAGATAATTACCAAATGTACCTAAATGTATTTGTTCTAGAGACAGTGTGAGATCCTGGCACAGCAATGGCTCCAGGCATAGTGACAGGTTCCATCATGATTGTGGCTCCGGGAACAACAACAGGTTCCAACACAGTGTTGGGTTCCAAGACAGTGATGGCTCCAGATACAGGGAAAGGTTGAGTCCAGGCATGACAGGTGGCAGGATAAGATGAGGTCCAGGGATGGCGTCAACCACAAGCATGGTGAGTTGTCCAAAAAGTATTTTGAAAAGTATTTATATCAAAAGAATAAAAACTACAGTTGCCTTTGTCTGAAAGGTTGATGCTTTGTGTCCAGTGATGATCAGATTTGAGCCTTTGAAAGTGTAACGTGAGTAAACGTGGATTCACACTACAACGTTTGGACTGACTTTTACTGGCGTTTTGGCAAATGTCTGGCTCTACTGGCAAAGGTTAATAATTGCTGGTGTTTGTTGGCAAACACTGGTGAAAGTTGTGTTCTTTGAAAATTTTTAGCCTGCTGAAAATTTGCCGACGTTTGGAAACAAACACCGGTGAAAGTTGTAGTGATCCAAGCTGCACACTGTTTTTCTCCTCTCATTACTCATTTCCCACAGCTGCGGCTTCATCCACACCTGCTCTCTCTAATCAAGCAGTCTTTAAGTTGAGAGGGGCCCTTCACTCCTGCACGGAGACGTCAACTTTTGCATGCAGCCTAGAGAGCTCCTCACCACTGTGTGCAGCTTCTTTAGCACCTTGCTATGACCCTGTCCTCCTACGTGGGATCTCATAAGCAACCCCACCATTTATTACTCTGCTCCTCATTAACCTCTGTGTGTTTTAGGACTTGTGTACAGGTGGACTATCCTCCTGGCGGACTGGGATTATTCCTCCCTGCTGACCAGGACCAACTCTCCTGAGCAGTAGCTCACACTCTCCTTTCACCTCCCTGTAAGTGCACATAATTATTAGACTGAACTGTTGCCCCATCTCACCTCGGCCGAGGCATAACTTTAGCAAGGCCTTATTGGAGATAAAAAAAAATCTTTTTCAGATGCTGTAATATGGCAGGAGCAAAGGACAAATTCCCAATGTCCACAACAAGTAAGCTGGAATTTTTGAGGAATGTTAAATGAATTGGCATGAAATTGAACAAGATCAGTGCAACAGATTATTGGCATTATCACTGGCAATAGCTGTAGCCGGAGGCATACTATTTTCAAGTTGTATGTCTGTCCATCCCATTTTCTAATTGCTTCTTTTCCCTTAGCTTTGACAATACCCATACACATTCAGTTGGAAAGCTGTACATGCACATATTAGTTATATATTATAGTTTCCCCAAAAATGGCCCCCAAAGTCCCACCCCACCTTCGGTCCCTGTAGCCAACTGCTCTGTATGCCTCTGTGTTGGAGGTATCCGCAGGCGTACTTTTTTGGGTTGTCCATACATGCATCCCAAGGCATATGCCAAGAGGGGCTGTCTTGCATATTTAATTGACAACAGTGCATTAAGACAGACTTTGCCTGTAAGCCACAGCTACATTGTTTTACGGAGGCATACAACAGCCAGGTGGTAATTCTAGTTCTTTATTTCAGGGTTTCAGAAAAAGGTGTTGGCCAAGTTAATTGACCTCCGGTTTGAGATTAAAAACCTTCACTGAAGTGAGCCTGCCCTTTCAGCTTCCAGCGTGAAGAGGTAGGAGACCATGGAGGACTTTCAGGGTGCAGAGCAACTTATGAACGACAAGGAAGCTTTTGACAGCTTGGTAGGATTTCCATCAGGATCATAATGATTAGTATATGAATTGTGTTCACAATTAAGCATGTTTTTTTTTTGTTTTTTTTTTTTTGGGGGGGGGGGGGTATCAACATTAGATACTGTTTTCAGAGTGCCTGTCACTTTAAAACTGAGCCCAGCGTATGCTGTTATCAGTATAGCAATGAATAGGCACGCAAATGCAGCAGGAGGAAATGACGTATAAAATGTGCATGGTACAGCATGTGTATGGTATTACTATGCGTCTAAAAAGTCAGGTTGTAAAATGGAAAAACAAATGATTGAAAGTGTAGTATTGCCAACTGATTCAAAATATCAATTCATGCTATTGCATGTACTAGATTTCACAATAAATATTAATGTCTTAAATTTCCTACGAATGACTACATTGGGAAAATTTGACAGGTACTGTATACTGAAGACACAAACTCTAACTAAACTTTAACTTTTTTTTCCATTTGTATAACAGGTGCAGCATCTAGCTCAGGTTGGAGGGAAAGACCTTAAAGACACGGTCCACAAAATTCTTGATCGGTAGGCTATGAACTAACAATGACTTTATGCTGTGTTTCATCCCTGAAGACAATTGTTAAAAGTGGACTTAAATTTGTACAAGATATTTCTCTTCAGCAATGCTCTCATGAGCCATTTCAATATGAAGGGGAAGAAGGCCAAAGTGTCTCTGCAGAATACAAAAATCTATCAGGCCATCCAAGGTAAGCATGTTAAAGTAACCTTGGACAAGATACTAACTGCTCTTGATGGTTCCATCGGTATGTGAATGTCTATTGCTTTGGCTGAAAGTGTCTGCTAAATAAGGAAAATGAAAAATGAAACCCTTTTGTGCAGTATTAAATAGTTTTATAGACAAGATTGATCAGCCTCCATCTCTGCTTACCGTTAATGCTATGTTTGTATGTTTGTTTGTTTTTTTTTTTCCTTAAATAAAAAGGTTGTAATATAAGTGTCTCAAAGGAAACGGGGAGGAGGGTAGGTTTGGTCCATGACATAGGCTAAAATTGTGGCTTATATACCATTGCTCATTCTTATGGTTTTGTTTGGAGTATTAAAAAGCTGCCTTGTTCCAGACGGCAGCACCTCTGGTGCTGAGACCAAGTATAATACAGTCAAGTGCAAGCTTCATGTGATGTGAGCTGTATTCTAATATTTAGATTTCTCTGCAGGCCTGGGCCAATTAACAATAGATTACTGGCTGTAGTTGTAACAAATCTGGCATACAATTAATTTTTGCACAGCTGAAAGTTTCTTCTATCTTCCAACTTTTCCAGATGCTTTACTGAAGTCATGCAAAGAGGCAACAGAGGATGCTGTCCGACGTGCTGCGCAGCACCTGAAACATGCTCCAGGAAGAAGAGGAGGGGGTGGACATTCAGGAGTGTGAATTTTAAGTTATTCTGGATTTTAAGTTTTTGGAATATAAATAAATGTTTACTTGTTGCTTTTTTGCCCTTGGCTAATCTCATGCCTGAACATTATATATACATTTTATGACACCCTTGTATGCTCTCTCATTTCAAGAGATTAAATTTGTGTTCTGAGTGCTGTGTTGGGCTTCACTGTGGGAAAAACAAGGTGGGAAATAGACTTTGTGTAAGGTAACGATCCTCACTATACTGCTTCCCCCCCCCATGTGATCCACATTGGCAGAGCAAAGTCAAAGCAAGAGACACTTTGACAACAATATATCAAGTCAGCCACACAGATGAGCATTTCTACATATAAATTAGTCATCCCACAAAAAAAATCGCACCCAATACATTTTCAATTAAGACCACTTTTCTTGCTTTTCTGAGTTCACTGCCGGGTAGATAACTTTCATTGAATTTTGTATCTGCTGTTATGAAATGGTACTCCAGTTTGCTTGAATATTAAGCACAGAGGGTTGTGCTTTGAAGAACAAATAAGAATTTGTCCATTTCTACTGAAATTTACTATGGTCATCTTGCATGCCTCATACCTGGAGAAATAGTGTGGATGTTTGCGTGTGTGTAGTGTTCATAGTATATTTATGTAGCACATTTTCCATGTATTGGCTATTTATAGAGACCCAAAGTCGCGCCCCCTCTACTTCCTTAAATTGAAAAAATTCTCCACTGAAATGAATAGCAAGAGCAAAATTATGCTTTGATCCTGATCAAATTTTGCCACAAGTTACACGTTTGTCAATTTAAAAGAATTTCCACGTAAAGTTGTCAGCTGTCGTATAATAGTAATGTTTAGATTGTGGGGGTTCTCCACCCAAAGAAGGCAGCTGGGGAAGGGTGGAACAATGGGCTGAAAGAGGTGTCACCGGGGGGTATCACACAGGACAGTAAGGACTATACGCCCCCCCGCTGGAAGAGAGAAGGGTGCGAGACCGGCATTATGTGATGTTAATGTGCCACACAGGTCTTTGTCCAAACAATGTGTTATGGTCTGAAATTCCGGGTCTCGATGCATGGTATTAAAGATATAAAGGTGGAATGCACAGAGACACGGGATTGTCTTTTGCTGTACTGTATGATGAAAGAATAAAGTTCTTGTCGTCTAGCTCATTGCCTCGCCTGTGTCCTTTTTCAAGATTTTGTTTAAACGACTAGTGGACAACTCCCACCATTCCACATCACTAAACTGTAATCATGTTTTGTGCTATTTACGTAGAAAATTCTTTTATATTGACAAACGTGACAAAATTTGATCAGGATCAAAGGATAATTTTGCTCTTGCCATCATTTCAGTGGAGAATTTTTTCAATTTAAAGAAGTAGAGGGGGTGTGACTTCAGCTTTCTATTATAAGCTACAATACACTTTTTATGTATAAATTACATTGCAATTAGGTCCTTATAAGATGTTGACTGGACGTCCACAGCAACTATATTTGAACTATATTTTAACCTTGTACGGACGTCCTGTAGACGTCAAACCTGAATGTACAGAAGACGTCCACAAAAGATGTCGTAAAACCTTTCATCCGCACCCTCTGGGAGACGTCTTTTGTACATCTGACCATGACGTAAAAAAGGCATTTCACCGTATGCTTGCTCAGTGGGTAGCTCATGAAGTTGTCATGAAACTAGAAAGCACCCAGAGAGCGCATACCTCCACCAAGGCTCCTTTCGTCGCTCATGGATCACCTCCAAAATGTAATGATTCGTGTGTAGCCCACGAGCCAATTCTGGTGAAAATTTAATCCAAATCCATCCAGTAGATTTTGTGTAATCCTGCTAACAGACAGACAAACCACCCTGATTACATTACTGTACCTCCTTGGCGGAGGTAATAAAAGAAATAAAACTCTTGAACTATATCAGTCTGTGTCTAATGAATCTATATGAGTTTCACTTTTTGAATTGAATTACAGAAATAACGATATTCTGATCTGTTGAGATGCCCACATATGTTTAGTTTCTCTTCTTTCTTTTTTTTTTCAAATAAATCCTAGCTCTGTTACAAATGTGAATATTTGTTCTTCAGCTTAGCTAAATCTGAACTAAACGTGGTTTTTGTTTTCAACGCAACTTTAGCCATGAAGTCGATAGTACTTGATAGCAGAAGTGACCTGCTCACCAGTAGTCCCAGCAGCTGTGGAGCCCCGGCAGGATAAATACCCACACATTAAGATCATGTCTGAGGTCAGACACAGTTAGCACAGGTGGTCACATCTCTTCTTAAACAGCACACACATGCACTTGGCTCTCTTTGCCCCCTTTTTTTTTTTTGGTGGGGGGGGGGGGAGACGACACCACATCAAGTAAGCCTGCCTTCAGATTAATGCCGCTATCTCGGTGAAGATGTCCCACTAGTGGCTGCTCTTTGTAAAATGTGAAGCCATTGTGGGTTAACTGTCTGAGGACTGAGGCTAAAAATAGCCCGGCGGAAAGAGGCGCGGCTCCACAGGACTAGAAGGAGGTCAGTGTGTTTGCATCTCTCCCGGTGTGAGTGTTACACATCCGCACGCCGGTGTCACCGCCTTTTCACCGCACCTGTTTTGGACGTGTTTTCTGTGTCTGTGCGTTCAGGTTTGCTTCTGTACGATCCAATTTGTATTAGCGACAGTGTGCTTGACCTTGCCGTCTACCTGAATCACCCCGCCCAGCCTCTCCAATAAGAGTTGCTGTCTCATTAGATAAAGTCTGGGTGAAGGGACAAAGTCAGATTACCTCTGCTTCACAGTCCTTAACCCTCCCGTCCAAGAGCCGAGAGAAGTGCTGTAAATCAGCCCCCGAATAACTTTCATGGTGAAGGTGAGTTTAAAAGGAATGGGTGATTACAGCTCTTCTGTTTTGGACGGGGAGAAAAACGTGGGTGAGCAGCAGAAGGAGAGGCGAGCATCAGAGGCGAGAGGAGCAAGGAATTCTCTTTGTTCCCGCTTCAAAGGCCACTCATGCATGGAGAGCCTTTCAGTCACGGCTCATCTGGGACGTCATGCATGAATATAAAAGTGTGACTTTGCTCTGTGAGTGCGGGGTCTTGTGTTGGAGTTTGGTTGTGACAGATCATGTAAATGAGGATGCATATCTAAGGCTGGATTGTGAAGGGGATGCACTGGTGCTGCACTGGTGCTGCGTGTCTCAGCTGTCTGTTTGTGGCATGTGGCTACAGGTAGCTGAGCAGCACAATACAGTTTCAGGCAGAAGGCCCCTGGGGACACTCCTGCCATTCCAGTACAGGAGAAGTTCTCCACAGATAGAACCCTCAAGGTTAACTTGTTATCTCGCTCCCTGCGGGCCCTCGGGGCATCTCGGGGCGCTGCTTTTGTCGTGGCTTCCTCTGTTTGCAGACATGGGCTCTGTAATGTTTATGTTGCGGACGCTGCCATGGAAACGTGGCGTTTTGGGCATCAGTCACAGTAACAGCAGGTTAATTTGTGAGGAAGGAGATTGTTCACAACCCCTGAGGTGTTTTTTGTTATTTCATCATCGGTGCCGAAATGGACTAATTGCTCCTTCAGAGGAATATGCAGCTCACAGCATTGCTTCTCAGGTCCTTTTTAAAGGTCTCGTTTTAGAACCAGTCCTGCAGATTAATATTGATTTTGTGCCTTCTTTACAAGCTGCTTTATATTTAGGAAGCTTGTGAATGCCTTTCCCCCCTTTTGGTGGTATAATTCACGGAACTGCTGTGTGTGTTACTGGAAATGTTTCTGGTCATATGATGGCAGATTGCAGAAATAAACTAAAGAAGCATCACTTTTAGAATAAACATGCACAGCCAGCAAAACATGCTTGGATTGCACTGCTAGTATGGAAAAGGACCCACCCGCGTACACTGAACTTTCACGGTCAGAAGCAGCCGTGACGCCCCAAACTGAAACTGCTGTCATGGGCCCTCATCTCGACGCATCGTCAAATGCCTTTACATTTGCTGCTGAATGGGTCCAAAATTATGCACAAAGTGCCCTTTGGCGTAGATGCCTTGACTTGATGGGTGTGGCGGTGTACTAGTGAGCTGCCAAGAGATAATAGCCTCTTTTCAGGAAGCCGTGAAGGCCTCATCAGGAGTTTAGAAAGGTGGGGCGGACTCAGGAGATGCGGCTTCACTTCTGCTTTATTTGTCTGCCACTACCCAGCCCGCGTGGCCGGGTGGGCCCCACCAAAGGTTAAAGCTGGGCTGCCTTATCGGTCCCATGTGGGTTTGTCCGCAGGTCCCATGTTGGCCCCATCTGTGTTTGCCCACATGGACTTTACCAGTTTACCTATTTTTTCAACTTATTTTTTCTTAAAGGTGGTATTTTCCCCTAAATTTTGAGACATTTTACTGTAAACTTGCAACTTTTTCTCATTGCTACATTTTTTTGTTAATTTGCAACTTTTTCTAATGTTCTTCCTCATAAATTTGTCCCTTTTTTTCTTGTAAATTTAGAAAAAAAAATTCTTGCAAGTTTGTAACTTTTTCCAAGAAATTTTACAATTTTTTTCTTTATAAATGTGCAACTTTTTCTCGTAAATGTTCACTTTTTTGTCATAAATTTGTGCCTTTTCTAGTAAATTTGTGCCTTTTTTCATGTAATTTTGCCGATGGCACCAGTGTCAGTGAAGCCTGCTCTCCCTCATTAAACCCATGTGGGGCCCAGATGGGCTGTGCCACAGGTAAAGTCCACGTGGGGGAACCCAGCTGGGGCCACCGTGGAACCTGCAGACAAACCCACATGGGACCCATAAGCCAGCCCAGTTAAATCTATAGTGGGGCCCACATGGACATGCTGGCTGGGTAATTCCTTTTTCGTACTCTCCCGAACTAAAGTTTTTTTTTGGGGGGGGGGGGGTTCTGGTTAAGTAGCACAGTTTAAAGCAAACAGTCAACTATTTTCTGCACCTTTATGATGGATATTTAATTGGTGAAATGCAAACATGACTTGTAGAATATCAGTAACTGGTTTAGGTGCCAGGGTTGAGGAAAAAAAATCTCTCTTAACTCACACTGAGCTCTTAAGATGTCCTTCAGCCTGCTCGCTCCATTTGGTGAGTCGCCTGGCAATGGACTTAAACTCAGGTAAACAAGATGTCTTCACATGTTGTGCACACGGAGGACGAGTGTGTCCACGTTGTTGGGGAGCAGGCCGCTCCGTGTTTTGCCGCAGTAGCAGAGCCGTTTACACCCGGCACTTTCTGTGCTCAGGTAGCAGTATGATAGCACTCTGCCGCACATGTTAAAGGTCCCACTACCTGCAAAACGGTGCTTCCATGGGTCTTCTATGTACACCCGTGGGTTACATGTATACCACTGAAATAATAAAACTCCCACTTCATAAAGAAATGCACACTGCCTTTATTTGGTTAAATGCTTTAAAAATGAGTGGATTTGCACTTCCTGGCTTTTATGATGTCACAAACCAACAAGCCCCACCTTCTGTTCTCTAAATTAGCGCAACAAGCATACTCGGACTGCTGTGTTAGTTGTGACTGGCCCGCTCAAAAAAAAAACCCTTCATCCAGTCAGGTTTGGGGCTCATCAATATGAAAATCAGCAGTTTCAGACACAGTGGTGCAGACATGAACAACCAAAACAGCAACAACAACAAAAAAAAAACGGTTGAGGGTTTTAAAAACTGCATCTACTTTTCAATGAGGATGTCAACATTTTCAACAAATCACTGGAAACTGCACACAGGACCTTTTACACCTGCATCTGCAGTGGACACATAGAGATGCGATGCTAGGTGACCACGGACAATTACTTTTAACGCCAGGCTGTAATGTGGGGTGAGCTGCTGTGAAAGCGTGCAGGATGAGGCTCATTAGTTAGCACATGCTTCGGCATAGCTAGTGGCATTAAAAGTCGTCAGACACAGGATATGGTCTTACATACAGATGCTTTGATCTATGGGATCTAAAGGAGGCCGTACAGCGGCAGGTCTTTACTGTGCTGTAAGCTTGTGGTGCATGAACTGCAGAACAGGCAACGTGAGTGATGCCTGCTAATGTGAAATTGTTTGCTCCAGTCCATTGCAATGCGACTCAACACTCCTGAAGGTAAAAGAAAAGTTGCACTATCCTGTCCAGCATTACACCAACTTTGAAATGATTATTACAAGGTGTAAATGGGACCCTCTGTGAATCAAACCTTGCTTTATGAGCATGCCTCCACTTAAGCAATCAATGAAAAATTAACCAGGTAAGAGTTTTTTCATTGGCTAAAGCTTCAGTCAACTATTAAGCAGCAGCTGGACTTTTTTTTACATTCAGTGGACTGGACTGTTTAGTATGGGATAAATAATTACAGCAGTAACCTTCCTCACCGTCATGAGTTGAACTGAGACTGTCTTCTTAATGCTCTAAGTCTGCTCTGCAGCCACAGAGAAGACTCTCCAGTGGCTCTGATAGAACGCCACTCATGGCTGCTTTAGGAGGGAGAATTGTTCAATGTTATTCAGTCTTTGGTGATATAGCAGCTCATGTACATCACGTAGCCGTATTCATGCACTGATCACGCATGAGGCGGCAACAGCGGTTTGAAAATTGGTTGCTCTTAGAGAAAACAATGCAGTCCCAAGAATGCAGGGCGAAGGCTAGCCAAGCGAATGCAGCTGAAAAGAGCCATTTCTACTCATCTAGACTAAAACACAATAATAAAACCGTGAAAGGAGTGTTTTCCAACTTTCCAATTCTGTGGTAATAGTGTGGCTGCTGGTCACAGACAGACAAAGATTGCACCCTGAGATTTTTATTCTTGTAGTTGAGGAATAAAGAATAAGAGCCGGTTGGCAGGCAGCGCGCAGGTCCAAGTTCCAGGGAAGCCCACAGAAATGAGAGGCTTTGTGAGCCTTAGCCTGTAGGAGCTCTGGGACATCAGCACCGGATCACTTCTATTTGATGTTGAGACAGTCCTGAGCTCTTGCTCCTGTTGGGATAAAATGAATCCGAGCTTCACTTCCACTGCATTTCTTTCTTTCATCTTCAGTTTTAAATCTATCCTCGTCTCTTGGCCTCGTCCAGCTACATCTGCTGAATTAATAAATGCCACTACATAATATACATTCTATCTGTTTGTGGCTAGATGATATGCCATAACGCGCTAACAGCTGTGCCTCTGTGCAAACATGTTTCATAATGTACATTTCATGTTAGATTCATGTACCCCCATAATGGCTATGAGGCAGCGTACAGAACTTTAGCTATAACAATAGAGAGAGAGAGAGAGAAGGCCTGGGGCCATGACGTGGAGCTGAACCACTCTCTCACCAGGGGGAGTGAAAACTAGGATGAATTATTAAAGGTTTTTCATCTTTTCTGTAGCACATCACATGGTTCAAGTTGTGCTTTAAATGTTTAACCCAAGACAAATGTGTCTTAGCGCATAACACGGAGGATAAACCTGTTTTGACTGACTCCAGAATTGATGAGCTTTTCTTTCTCAGTGTGAATCACCTTAAAAGATGCACTTATTTGGTTTTAACAAGTTAAGGTTAAACTCGCTAAAACAAAACAGGATTAACGGACAGGCTGTTCACTGCGTCACACACTGATTTCCTAAACAAATTCTAATGTACACATTAAATACCATTTACACATCTTATGCTGTGGTTATTATTGATTGTAATCAGCTGCTTATTACTACAATCTTTTAATTAAATGTGAGGATAATGAGTGCTTTCATAGTAATTTAATATAAGCAGTGATCTGAAGCCAAATTATTTATGTGTATTTGTTCATTTGCGTCATGTAAGTCAGTATTGGCGTGGTTCCTCGTTCTAAGTGTGTTATACCGAGGTGATGTCATCCTCATTAAGACACATGCTCTGTACGCCGCCTACACACACACACACACACGCGCGCGCGCGCTCCAGTAGAATAAAGGAGGAATACACATTTGTATTTTTGGTTACAGTGGCATGTTTTATTCCCTGCTTCCTATTCATGAGCCCCTCAATGAAAATTGGTTATGAAGATGTTTTTGTGCCAGTTTTTTTTTTTATTATTTTTTATAGTTGTACACAACACTGCTGTGATAATTATGTACAATCATTGTTTAGTCCGTGTAGTCTTTTGATGCTTTGTCCTTTTTTTTTTTCCTCTTTGTATTCCCTCCACTACAATCCTACCTACACCTCCTCTCACCCCCCCTTGAGCTGCACATAAAACACCACGCTGCGGCTCCGCAGCCAGCCGGGGTCCGGAGCTTCGGAGCTGACAGTCAGCAAAGTCTTGCAGGGCTATTCTCAGCTGCTACTGCTGTTCCCGCCGATGACCCACTAGACCTGTTCTGTGGTGTACTGATGTGGTTCGATATGCAGCGTGGGCCATGTAGGAGTCACAACACTTGTTTAAACACTCTCTCGCTCCGGCTCGCTGGAACGTACCCTCCCTGCATGCTGAATTTAGTTTTCTAACTCCGTCTGTTACTGTCTTCACGCCACGTAATGCTGCTCTTTCTTGCTGCCTTGCATTTTTAATCTTGCTTACATTCACTCTCTTTTTATATTACGTACTTTATCTTTTTTTATTTTTTGCATACTTTGCATTTCTTTCTCCTTAAACTAATTTTGCCATGAAGTCTTTGCCCTTCCTGTACTTTTCTCCGGAGTATGACGCACCATGAGGAGTCACTGTGTGCTTGCCGTACCCCGTGGTCTGTCCGTGGGCTCATGATCCACAGCTGATTTGTATCCATCAACGCTCTTGTATCCTCACAAGTCATCATTGTTTTTCCACACCTCCAACCTTTGCAGTAAATAATTTTTCATTAAGGCTAGGGTAATAATAAGTTTATTAGCCTGTTTGGCACACAACGGCAGGCCCTGCTGAAATGAGCGTGGCCACGACTGCTCTGAGCCAGCCGTTGCCCAAAGCCACGCTGGAGGGGAATACAGGTTTAAGGCGGCACAGATTAAATGAGCCAGCAGTCAATGGAGCCCCAAGGGTGCCACATTTTGCCCTAATTAATTGTGTTAGTCAGAGCGTGAAAAACCAAGGTCCCAGCTCTGGCGGTAAGACGAAAGGACAGGGAGTTCTGGTGTGGCTCGGCCCTGTCAGCCCCCATCCACATTTCCTACCAGCAGCTGACCCAGCTTCCCAGCCACGTGCATGTAGTTCTGGAGCTGGTTACTCAAGGCTAGTTTAAGTTTCACGGGTTGCTGATTTAATGGCTAATTCAAAACAAACTCAGTAAGTTGATTACATTTCAGCCAATTATGGGTGCTTTTGGAAACAGGCTTGAATGCCGTGTGATGAAACTCAGCTTTTGGCTGTGACGGACCTGTGGGGCTCTGGGTTATTGTCAACGTAATTGTCTGGAACTAAACAATGGAGCCTCATCCACACAGACGGCAGCCCTCGCAGATGTGAGCCGCATCTGTGTGTCTCTTTCTGCCTGTTTGGACGGCTTTGTTCTCAAGTAGACATGGCCATAACGTCCCGGTGGGAACCCACTCTTGTCTGAATGACAGAGCAGCAAAGAGGTAGCTGTCATGTTTTGGCTAGGCTTGGTATTTTGGATAAAATGAAGTGTAACATCTAATTTGCCTCTTGTAAATGTTGGTGCAGCCAGGTTGACTTTTGGTCGTCTCTGCTGTGAGCCTGTGGTCGTTTTTTAAGCCCACCGGAGTAAAAAAAACAACCTGACGTGTGGTAGAATGTCATTCCTCGCAGTTTCCCATCAATCCTCCTTCAGAGATGAGATGTGAGAAAATAATCAGCGTTTACCTGGCAGGGATTGTGTGTCAGAACAGGCTGTTTCTGTGCTCCAGGCTCAAAGACGTGCACCTTTAAACGATGATAAACACACACAAAGGTGGAGCAGGAAATGGCTCTGCTTCAGTCACATCAGTTCAGACTGAATAATAGTTGTCCACCGTTGCATACTTGGGCATGTTTTTGTCTTGCACAGTAGTCATCTTTGAGATGGAAAAGCTTTTAGCGCAAGTCCAAATGTTTACCCAAGAGACTAAAGTCCATCCTGACTTTTTCCAGAAACATCTTGTTGTTGTTTTGAAGTTCATATCAAAGTTGATCGATTTTTTTTTTAATTAAGGGTGGGAAGTATGGCTGAAATTTTATAACACAGTATTTTTTAAGATTGTGACAGTTTAATGGTATAGCCCTGTATTCTTTAGGCTATTTTTTTTGCTTTATTTATTTGGTGTGACAGGGATTTTCAGTAGGAATATGCTGTGTCTAGAAACATTCCATCATTTAGCTACATTTAAGGCTTTGATTTGCTTTGCTCCACAAGCTGTATATGCTGGAACCAATATGAGTGAACCAGTTAAAGAAAGTAAATTTAACAGTAAAAGGCTCGGAGTTTTACACAAAAAAGCAAATTATGGGAAAAATTAAACCATGAGAATAGTTTGAAGCTTAATAATGTAATGGAATGTAGTGGAAAACATTTCCCTCTTTCTACTGACAGTTAATACATACAGTGGGGAAAAAAAAGTATTCAGTCAGCCACCAACTGTGCAAGTTCTCCCACTTAAAAGATGACAGAGGTCTCCAATTTTCATCATAGGTATACCTCAATTATGAGAGACAAAATGAGAAAAAAAAATCCAGAAAATCACATCGAAGGATTTTTTAATGAATTAATTGGTAAATTCCTTGGTAAAATAAGTATTTGGTCAATAACAAAAGTTCATCTCAGTACTTTGTTATCTTCCCTTTGTTGGCAATGACAGAGGTCAAACGTTTTCTGTATGTCTTCACAAGGTTTTCACACACTGTTGCTGGTATTTTGGCCCATTCCTCCATGCAGATCTCCTCTAGAGCAGTGATGTTTTGGGGCTGTTGCTGGGCAACATGGACTTTCAACTCCCTCCAAAGATTTTCTATGGGGTTGAAATCTGGAGACTAGCTAGGCCACTCCAGGACCTTGAAATGCTTCTTACAAAGCCACTCCTTCGTTGCCCGGGCAGTGTGTTTGGGATCATTGTCATGCTGAAAGACCCAGCCACGTTTCATCTTCAATGCCCTTGCTGATGGAAGGAGGTTTTCACTCAAAATCTCACGATACTTGGCCCCATTCATTCTTTCCTTTACACAGATCAGTCGTCCTGGTCCCTTTGCAGAAAAACAGCCCCAAAGTATGATGTTTTCACCCCCATGCTTCACAGTAGGTATGGTGTTCTTTCTCCTCCAAACACGACAAGTTGAGTTTTTATCAAAAAGTTCTATTTTGGTTTCATCTGACCATATGACATTCTCCCAATCCCCTTCTGGATCATCCAAATGCTCTCAAGCAAACTTCAGACGGGCCTGGACATGTACTGGCTTAAGCAGGGGGACACGTCTGGCACTGCAGGATTTGAGTCCCTGGCGGTGTAGTGTGTTTCTGATGTAGCCTTTGTTACTTTGGTCCCAGTTCTCTGCAGGTCATTCATTAGGTCCCCCCGTGTGGTTCTGGGATTTTTGCTCACCGTTCTCGTGATCATTTTGACCTCACGGGGTGAGATCTTGCGTGGAGCCCCAGATCGAGGGAGATTATCAGTGGTCTTGTATGTCTTTCATTTTCTAATAATTGCTCCCACAGTTGATTTCTTCACACCAAGCTGCTTACCTATTGCAGATTCAGTCTTCCCAGCCTGGTGCAGGTCTACAATTTTGTTTCTGGTGTCCTTTGACAGCTCTTTGGTCTTGGCCATAGTGGAGTTTGGAGTCTGACTGTTTGAGGTTGTGGACAGGTGTCTTTTATACTGATAATGAGTTCAAGCAGGTGTCATTAATACAGGTAACGAGTGGAGGACAGAGGAGCATCTTAAAGAAGAAGTTACAGGTCTGTGAGAGCCAGAAATCTTGCTTGTTTGTAGGTGACCAAATACTTATTTTACCAAGGAATTTACCAATTAATTCATTAAAAATCCTTCAATGTGATTTTCTGGATTTTTTTTTTCTCATTTTGTCTGTCATAGTTGAGGTATACCTATGATGAAAATTGGAGACCTCTCTCATCTTTTAAGTGGGAGAACTTGCACAATTGGTGGCTGACTAAATACTTTTTTGCCCCACTGTATGTTCATATATCTAATTAGTTTTAAAGTTCAAATATCTTTTTGTGTGCAGAATTATTTATTGATTTCCTTTTATTTTTTGTCATAAGGTGTCCAAAATGGCTCTGTCCATAGCTGAGGTTGCTGACACTTATTCTGCAGTTTCACACCCCTGTTTTCCTCACAAACACCATACTGGAAATATCCTAACTTAATTGTTACACTCAGACGTCTCAGTGGAGGGTGATTATTAGTCTGACGTGTCCATGAAGGGAAAACTTGGCCTTAAGATTGTTTTTACAAATCTGTGTGGGGTTATTTTTCCTCTCCCTATAAGGGTGCACTGAAACAACATTTCAGTTGAATATTTTGCTCTGTGTCGACACCAATTAGTTGGCGCTGCATTTGGTAAGTGGGAAGTGAGAAATAATTCATTTGATAGGGGTCCCCTTAGGTTAACTGAAAATCTCTTCAGAACGTCTCTCTTAAGGTTAACAGGGATGGCCCTCAGCAATCACTCGAAGGCACTGGAGGAGGGTGCGCGCGCACACGCACACACACACACACAAAGACAGACAGTACAGAAGTGAAGTTTATGTGCCGCTGCTCAGGAACCTCCTGCTGCTCTCTGCCAGCTTTCCCCCCTCCTCTTACACTGTTAGAGTTTTTGTGTTTTCAGACATGGCAGTGGTGCATATCTGGAGTTCTTGGATGCGGCTGAAAGTGTGTGTGTGTGTGTGTGTGTGTGTGTGTGTGTGTGTGTGTGTGTGTGTCTTGGTGTCAGGTTGTTGTGTTGTACTCTATATTCCTTCCTTCACATTGCTGAAATGTTTTGACACGGCGATTGGCCTCAACATACAGAGCTCAGCGGAAGGAGTGTCGGGCTGTGAGAGTGTAACTGTGCTGTAGCACAATGTGGGAGTGCCACTGCTTGAATCTGCAAATAATGTATACATAAGTGCTGTTTCTGCCTGTGATGTTTTTCCGTCTTGTTTCCTCTGCCAGTGTGCATATGCTAACTCAGAGGGACCAAACTTGCTGCAAGCATGCGCAACGCTAAGAATAACACACGGTTTCCCATCTCCAGATTAGTGCTGATAAAGGTTTCAGGAAGGGTGCAAAAGTGAGTGTGAAGAACGCGGATTGAAAAAGAGAGGGGTCATAGAGGGCACATCGCTGTAAGCACCTTCTCTTTTATTATGCTGTGACCCTGAGCATCACGAGCTTGATGACTAGATAAATAAAAAACCCAAAAGGATTAAGCGGAAGAAGATGGATGGATGGATCCATCATTGGTTTGCACACAGCACTATTTTTATGTTACTGTTTTAAAATGATCAGTTGCCACAGACATGACCAAGCAGAGAAAGTGCTCTTTATTTGGGTTTAAAATGTCTTTCTCTGGGATTCTTATTGAATACACTTTTTGTTGCTTTGAGCTCTGTTTTTGTTGAGTCCTTGGCCACAGTAGGATGGCCAACTGTGCCATTATTTATTTGCATTTGATAAAAGCTTATGAGTGCACATCATAGATCGTATAAATATAGATGGCATGAGAGCTCTTCAAAGGTTCAGTTTAATTCAATTCAGCTTTATTTATATGGCACTATTTCACAACAACAGTTATCTCATAGCGCTGCCAAACTGTAGGGGAAAACCCCACAATTGCAGAAAGACCCCCGCAATCAGATGATCCTCTGTGAGCAAGCACTTGGTGATGGTGGAGAGGAAAAACTTCCTTTTAGCAGGAAGAAACCTCCAGCAGAACCAGGCTCAGGGAGGGGCAGTCATCTGCTGCGACTGGCTGGGGGTGAGGGGATAGAGAAGAAGAAAAGAACAGACATGTAGAGAGCAACAGGACGATGGGGACTCAATCTATGGGAGAGAACAAACAGATGTTAATGACCAGCAAAAATATTTCATTGAGAGTGAAGAAAGAAGTGAAGCCCAATGCGTTGTTGGAGGTCCCCTGGCTGTCTAAACCTATTAGCAGCATAAGTGAGGGAGGGTTCAGGGTCACCTGAGCCCACCCTAACTATAGGCTGTGTCATAAAGGAAGGTTTTAACCCTATTCTTAAAAACAGAGATCGGGTCTGACTCTTGTGGCGGCTGTGGGGCAGGTGTAGCGTAGCTGACTGTTAGAATATCATGGGTCTGTTTTCTTTCCTTCTTTTGATTTTCATTTCTTTATTTTGGAACTGGTTTCATAAAGAAATCCTATCTTTGTTGTGGCTGTGATGTCCTATGGTCATGAAGGCATCATCTGAGAAGTTTATGCAGCAGGGGCTGCAAAGCCTTTAAATGACAATTAAGCTCAGGTGTGAGTGATGGACTCTGACCCCAAATGTTTGCAAGAAGATTACTGCAGCAACACGACTTTCTTTCTGGGATTTTGAAAACCAGTTCCCTCTGTGTGGAAAAAGGATCTGACTTTTAAAAATAAACTGAACTACTATAACACCAGCTGATTTGGCTGCTAAAGGGAGCAGAGATTGGGCTTGCCAAGGACCCTGAAGACCCACAGCATTGGTGAACTTCAATTTCACACACAGTCTTTCTTTCATGAAAACCGTTACATTTTCTTTCCCTGCACTTGAGAATAGAACCCAACCTTAAACCATAACACCGACTACTAATCGGAGAGTCAGTAGTTCAGTTCTCGCTCTGTCTGCAGTCTGCATGTTGATGTGTCCTTGAGCAAGACACTGAACCCCTAGTTGCTTCTGGTGGGTCAGGCCAATTCCTTTCAGCTCCGCCGCCATCAGTGTGTGAGTGGGTGGATAGCAGGATCTGTAAAGTGCTTTGGCCATCCATGGATGAGAAAAAGTGCTATATAAGTGAGTGCCATTTATCATTTCCAAATCCAGATTGGCAGCTGGTTCCAAAGGTGAGGAGCCTGATAACTGAAAGCTCTGCCTCCCATTGTACTCTTAGAGATTCTAGTTCAGGGGTGTCCAACCATGTGCCATGGAGAGCCAAGACCCTGCAGGTTTTCTCTTCTACCCAGTCTCTTCAGCAGGTGTTTTCACTTATCAGCAATCAGTGGGAAGAAGTTCACAGAAATCTGCTGTTGAAGACACTGGTTGGAGGTAAAACCTGCAGGGTCTTGGCTCTCCATGGCACATGGTTGGACACCCCTGTTCTAGTTACTGCCGCCAAGCCGCAGACCAGGAGGTTATGTTTTTGCCGGGGTTTGTCTGTCTGTTTGTTTGTCTGTCTGTTGGTTAGCAAGATAACTCAAAAAGTTGTGGACGGATTTCGATGAAACTTTCAGGCTTTGTTGGAAATGGTACAAGGAAGAACTGATTAAATTTTGGGGATGATCCGGATCACCGTCTGGATCCAGGAATTTTTTAAAGGATTCTTTAACATTGTGAGATAGGGCCATTTTCAACACAGAGGATGCGGAGAATCACCGTGCTGCAGCGAGAGAAGAAATGCAGCGACTCAGGCAAGGGCTATCCCCAGATGCTATTGAAGCTCGTCGAGCTTAGTTTTATTTATTTTTTTATTTATTTTTTTTATTATTACCTCCGCCAGGAGGTTATGTTTTGTTTTTGTTTTTTAAAAGAAGATCTGCTCGATATTGCCAGTCATGCCTCGTTCAAAGTCTAAAAGTGTGAAACAGAGAAGGCAACAGAGTGCAGAGTGCATGAGAAAGGGGAAAAAAAGGCAGGGAGATAACACAGAGGATGCAGAGAATCACCGTGCTGCAGCGAGAGAAGAAATGCAGCGACTCAGCCAAGGGCTATCCCCACATGCTATTGAAGCTCGTCGAGCTTAGTTTTATTTTATTGATTTTTACCTCCGCCAGGAGGTTATGTTTTTGCCGGGGTTTGTCTGTCTGTCTGTTTGTCTGTTGGTTAGCAAGATAACTCAAAAAGTTTTGGACGGATTTCGATGAAACTTTCAGGCATTGTTGGAAATGGTACAAGGAAGAACTGATTAAATTTTGGGGATGATCCAGATCACCGTCCACAAGAAAACCGCCATTACGGAAAATGCCATTTTCGTGAATAACTACTCAACCACTAATCCTATCATTGTCAATACAATTGCTAGTCGTATGTTTTCATGGTCAAGGAATCTGAAAACGTACACACAAACACTGTATGGGGGGAACTGTGGCGCTTGGCGGAGGTCTGCGCTGTCCGAGTGCTTTTCTAGATATTACATGTAATCCTGCATTTTGGGAGCATAGTGCTTTGTTGGGATGATAAGATGCTATCAGATCTTTTAAATAATAAGGGGCCTGATTATTTAGAGTTTTGTAAGTGAGGAGAAGGATTTTTAACTTAATTCTAAATTCTATGGGAAGCCAATGAAGGGAGGCCAGAACCGGAGAGATGTGATCTCTCTTTCTAGTACCTGTTAAAACTCTAGCTGCAACATTCTGGATCAACTGAAGACTTTTAAGAGATGGTTTAGGACAGCCTGATAATAAAGAGTTATAATAATCTAATCTAGAGCTAACAAAAAAGTGAATCCTGAGTATCACCCACTGGTGGCTGGCTGCACTAAGACTGTGAGTCCTGCCCTTTCCCAATATTGCGTGTAACACGTTGCCTAACTGAAAACTAAGAATACTTTTCAAATACATTTTTCATTAAGATGGTTTCTGTTCTTGTAGGTAGTTCTTAATATGTGTGTTAAAGTGTTCATTTTTCAGATCACTTTAGTTTTAATTAGTTATTTGTCTGTGGTTAAGATTGAGTGAGGTCATGATTGACCATAATTGAGGTGGCTGCCTATGTGCTTCTGCATAGACGGTGTCTGCACAAAGTCTGTTTTGCAGCTCTGCTTCATGGTCACTGTTGTTTCTGGCTGGAAATGACATCACCAGCACAAGATGACACTGTCCTACATCCAGGAAGGAGAGCTTTACGGTTACAGCTGATGATATACTGTAGATGCTTTGCTGGTTCAAAAGAAAAAGTTTTCTAAATTTAACTTGATTCTGATTTTTTTCCGTTTTTGTATGACTTTGAAAAGCACTGTGGTAGGCACTTCTATTGGGACTTTTTAAATCTTTTTTGAGTCACAGAACCTTTTTTATATTTAAAAAAAAAAAAAATCACCCGGCACCCCCACCAATCTAAAATGACACATTGTAGCCTATTACAGCACATATAATGACAGATTAGTCTTGTAATTTGTTTATATTCTGTGTGAAACATGCAATGGAAAGATGCAAATACGTGCATTTGCTACGGACAACAAAAGTTCACACAAGTTTGTGTCTGCGCAATTTGTATTTCATTCAGCTCGGGCCAGGAGTTTGCTTGATGCTTGATCACGACGGCCAGTCAGCATTGGTGTTCCGCCATTGCCACTTTTCACGGTGGATGTGCTTTTCCCTGCACAGTAACGGCAGACGTGCGTGGTGCTTGTGTCCGCCACTTGCCTAGTGCTGGGGGTGGCCAATGCGGTTTCTGAAGGGGTGGTAGCATTTTTCCATCCAGATGGTTTTGTGGGCTCAGTCATGGTGCCATTTTTTTTTTTTTTGGCTCTCTGCAACAGATGCTGAGCAATTACAGGGATTGTGAAGGTGGCCCCACCTCTTTGTGGGGAGAGTTTTCCGTTGAGAGAAGGAAGGCATTTGTGCTGCCACCTGCTGACATGGAGGAGCCGTTGCAGGTGCCAGTGCACAACAACGGCAAGTTGTCTACAATTACATCAAAGGGTTAACATTATTATTTATACAGTGTTTTAGAGGACATTCCAAAAAAACAAGATATACAGTCTATTGTGTACTGTATAGAGCAGGGGTCACCAACTAAAAGTGCAAGAGGTCCAATAAGTCAGTCCACCTTCCAAGCCGAGGTCCGAATTAGGGCTGGGGATCTTTAGGCACCTACAATTAGGATTCAGGATCTTCGATTTGATTCTGAAACGATTCGATGCATATTTTGTTTTTGTTTTTTTTTCAGGATTTTTTTTCCTCTCACTGTGTGACAGCTTGGTACTTTTAAAGCAAATTGTTTGCAGTGACCCATGAATTTACTTCAAACATCTTTTAATAAAAGAAATGAAAGAGAAATGTGGCAAGTCACATGAACAAATTTATCTGAAAATGTGCTTTTAAGAACTGTCATTGTGTTGTCATGCATGTAATGTGACTAGATTAGACTCAGATCTAGTGCCATCGTGTGTTCAGTCTGTCTAGCAAGATAAGCATCAGTCAGTCAGCTTCACGTCTTGTGAGGACAGAAAAGTAAAAAGACTTACAATACAGCAGATATCATCACATAAATACTGCCCCTAAACACACCATGTTGCAACAACCAGACTCCAACTCCCAGCCCAGACAGAGACCAGGTCCTGAGGTGGATACTCAAGTGGAGTCACTCGAGATACGGTCATGTTGTTCCGGCTTATCTAAGCTTTCTATTAGGTCTACTGCAAGCGTTGCAGCACTCAGAGCACGAGCCAAAGCAGAAGCTGCACAAGCACAGATAGCCTACGCAGAACAGGAAGCTGACGCAATGAGGGAACAAGCCAAAATTACAGCTAAGCTGCACATCCTCCAGGTAAAGAAAATGGCTGCATCTGCTGAAGCACAGATCTTGGAGGCGGCTGTTCAAAACGAAGAAGCTCAGTCTCATAAAGGTGACTACCGTCCCATTGCCCCTGCAGACAATAAACAAAGAGTCCAAAACTATGTTGAGAGCTAGTCGTGCACAGTAGATGACCAAATAACATTCCGGCATGCAACAAATGACACACGACCACCATCACCCTACACAAAAGAAGATACACATGCAGTCACACAAGCAGCTCCACGCAACGTCCCTGCTCAAAAAGAAGAGGATCTGTTTGCATATCAGGTGCCAATTCAGCAACGTTCCCCCCGCAATAGCTATAATTCAGTCCGCATCACGCACACAAGTCCAGCCTACCAACATTGGCCAGTCACATCATCACTGGCCCACCTTGACACGTCAGGTGTAACGGATGTGGCAAAGTATTCTGAGAAGACAGTTGGTGTCAGATACTTTACAAAAATTTGATGACAACCCCCAAAATTATAGAATATGGAAAAGCTCTTTTCTAAACGTAACCAAAGACCTATATCTGATGCCAAAAGAAGAACTTGATCTTCTCATTCAATGGCTGGGTCCGCAGTCTACAGAACAAGCAAAAAGAATCAGCTCGGTACAAGTTCATGATGTTGCAGCAGGGATTAGGATGGTCTGGCAATGTCTGGAAGAAATGTATGGAGCTCCTGTTGTCATTGAGCATGCTCTCTTTAAAAAAGATTGAAGACTTTCCAAAAATCTCTTCCAGAGAAAACAATAGATTGAGAGAATTAGGAGATCTTTTACTTGAACTGCAGCTGGCCAAGGCAGAAGGATCCTTACTTGGGCTTGCTTTTCTGGACACACCACACGAAGTGAATCAAACAGTGGAAAAGCTGCCATATACACTGCAAGAAAAATGGATGTCATGGGCATCAAAGTTCAAAATAAAGCATGACATCACATTTCCACCATTCTCTGCCTTCTCCTGCTTTAGCCAAGAGCAAGCCAGGATGAGAAATGACCCCAGCTTCTCCTTTCTGTCAGCAGGTACAGGAAGGGTTGAAAGACCTTTGAAAAACAACAGAACACAGATATCGGCAAGAAAAACAGATGTTGCACCCAACCCTACTGCAGAAGAACCTGACAAGTGTAGCGATCCTGACAAACAATGCCCCATTCATAAGAAACCTCACCCCCTTAAAAAAATGTCACACCTTCTGCAGCAAGCCTCTTGATGAGAGAAAACCATATCTCAAAGAGAGCAACATATGTTTCAAATGTTGTGTATCCACCAAACACATGGCAAGAAACTGCACAGCAAAGGTCACTTGCAACGAGTGTGGAAGCGGCAAATATTTCTACACTTCACCCAGGTCCAGCCACGCACAATACTAAACCTCCACCGGAAGCAGAGGAGCATGGCGGGGAGTCTGATGCAATACCAATCCCTGACTCCGCAACAGCAACGTGCACTGAAATCTGCAGAGATGGATGCAGCTCAAGGTCATGTGCTAAAATTTGCTTAGCCAAAGTGTAGCCATTGGGCCAGATGGACAAAGCTGTCAAAGTGTACGTCGTTTTAGACAACCAAAGTAATCGCTCTCTTGCACGTTCAGAATTTTTTGATCTTTTCAATATTGAAAAATGCACAGAGCCATACACACTCAAGACATGTTCAGGCATCATAGAAACAGCAGGCAGGAGAGCCAGAAAATTCATCATTGAATCAATGGATGGTCATGTTAAGGTGCCACTTCCCCCACTACTGGAATGTGACATGATTCCAGAGGACCGTTCTGAGATACCTTCTCCAGAGGTTGCGCAACATCACCCTCACTTAAAGTCCATTGCACACAAACTCCAACCTGTTGATACAAATGCACAAATCCTTCTCCTCTTGGGTAGAGATGCCTTGAGACTACACAAGGTACGAGAGCAAGTTAACGGGCCAGACGATTCACCATTCGCTCAGCACCTTGACCTTGGCTGGGTCTTCATAAGAAACATCTGTTTTGAGCACACACACAGATCAACTTCCGTGATAGCGTACAAAACAAACACGCTAATCAGTGGAAGACCATCTTATCTCAGTCCATGCATTAACAACATCCACACCAGAGAAAGGCTGACAAATAAACTAAACTCTACCACACAAAATTACGGCAACAGTTGCTGCAAAATCCAAACAGACAACCTCGGCGACACAGTATTCATCAGAATGGAAGACAATGAAAGGCCAGCACCTTCCTTGGAAAACAAACACTTCCTCTCCATCATGCAGTCTGAAATGTACCAAGATGAGACAGGCAGTTGGATTGCACGACTTCCTTTTGCTTCACCCAGACGGCAACTACCAAATAATAGAGATCAAGCCCTTAGAAGACTCAACACCCTCCGATGAAGCCTTAACAAGAAACCAGACATGAGAGAACACTTTATTAAATTTATGCAAAAAGTCTTTGACAGACAACAAGCAGAATTAGTGCCAGCCTTGAAGCCTGATGAAGAGTGTTGGTACCTTCCGCTGTTTGGGATCTACCACCCGCAAAAACCTGATCAAATACGAGTTGTTTTTGACTCAAGTGCCAATCATGAAGGTGTGTCACTGAATGACGTGCTCCTCAGTGGCCCACACTTAAACAACACTCTTGTCAGAGTCCTGATGCGATTCCAGAAGGAGCTCATCGCTATAACAGCAGATGTGTAGCAGATGCTCTACTGCTTCACTGTGAGAGAAGACCATCGGAATTACCTACGCTTTTTATGGTACAAAGATAACGACCTAGCTAAAGAGGTAACGGAGTACCGGATGACAGTGCACGTGTTCGGCAACACCCCCTCACCGGCCATAACAATTTATGGACTAAGGAGAGCTGCGCAAGCTGAAGAAAAGGAACATGGCAGAAACACAAGGCAGTTCATTACCAGGAACTTTTGTCGATGATGGCCTAACCTCTCTCTCCACAGAAGCAGAAGCTATCAGTCTCTTACAGAAAACACAAAAGATGCTGGCAGAGTCAAATTTACATCTTCACAAGATAGCCTCAAACAGCAGCAAAGTGATGGAGGCATTCACAGCTGATGATCTGGCAAAAGACCTGAAGGATTTAGACCTTGGGTCCGACCCTCTACCTCTTCAGTGTAGCCTCGTCCTGAGTTGAAGGACCTTAGCTCTGATGCGTTCACATTTCGAGTCTCTAGAGAAGAAAAACCGTTCACCAAACGCGAAGTCCTCTCAAGTTAACTCTTTGAGTATGATCATTTTCGTGCCCCTAGTGGCAGAGCACGGCACTGCGCCTGTCTTCCCATTCTGACATGATCCCCTGCCTTGGGGATTTGTACTGATTTGCCATTTTCAAAAGATGGCAGACATCCGTTGGAGGACTCAGTGGATGACACGTAATACACCAAAGAAGAAGAACTCCTCATTTCCTTTTCCTGTTTTAGCATTTAGCCCAGAAAGCTAATATGTCCACTATTGTCACGTCACTTTTTCGGCTTTGTACGCCGAAAATAGCCTTGGGATTCAAGCGAAATTTATGTGGGATAATCATAAGACTTTGTAGATGTGGTACAGACTTTAAATTACCGAAAGAACGCAAAATATGGACCATGATGTGTAAAAACGCAGCGACCACGCCAGCCAGCCATCCAGCAAGCCTCCCTTTGTCAACAGTAAGTGACTTATTTCATTTGTTTTAAATGTATTGATTTCTTGTTCATATACTTTGAAGATAAGATGATGAGGTACCTCTGTACAAAAAACGGTGTCAAAAGACTGAAC
The DNA here is from genome assembly GCA_020510985.1 of Pholidichthys leucotaenia. Lineage (NCBI taxonomy): Eukaryota > Metazoa > Chordata > Actinopteri > Cichliformes > Pholidichthyidae > Pholidichthys > Pholidichthys leucotaenia. The sequence goes on along the minus strand of CM035843.1, from coordinate 323,371,555 downwards.
CATTCTTTGTGTAAATACATCCAAAGTCCAGTTTTGACTGAGTTATGGAATTTAAAGAGGTGCCGTGACATTATGCAAAGTAGATGTGTAAATTTATTCCTATCTGAAACTTTGGATCATATTTTACATCTTTCTAATTGACAGTAAGCCATTATCGCTTGCAACATTCAAGTTATAGCCTTGGAAATCTGAACTATTTTATTGACAAAAAATATTTACCACTCTTGACCACTAGGGGTTATGTTGCAGTTCAGCAACATACACACTCAGAGGGTTAATAGCCTGTCCATAACTGTACAAGGAAAAGCCCTCATAGGAGAACTTACTGCTGAACCATGTGACTGGGATGATCCCCTACCGCCATCCAAAGAAAGACAATGGATTGCATGTAAAGACTCTATTCAAGACGTGGAACTCTTACACATCCCCAGACCGTATGTGCCATCTTCTGTCTTCAGCACAGCATAAAGAGCTTTGTATTTTTTCACATGCTTCGTTGATGCAAATCACTGCTGTTGCCTATCTCAGAGTCTTCAGCGACCAAGGCCACTTCTTCATAGGTTTTGTCATGGGGAAAGCTAAATTGGCCCCAAAGCCTGCAAACACAATCCCAGGTCTAGAGCTGTGTGCTGTAGTTCTTGCTGTGGAGATGGCAGAACTTATTTGCCAAGAAATGGACCTTAACGTTGAAGCTGTGAAGTTCTGCACAGACAGCAAGATTGTCTTAGGGTACATCTACAACACTTCACGACAATTCTACGTCTATGTATCAAACAAAGTCTCAAGAATCAGGAAGTCCACTACACCTGGACAGTGGCACCACATCTCAACAGACCACAACCCAGCTGATTTAGCAACAAGACCAATAATGGCAAGCTTTCTGCAGAAAACTGACTGGTTTGTCGGACCTTCATTTTTAAAACAACCCCTTCATCACCTATCGTCACCCATGTCACCAAATGCATATGGGCTCATTGAACCAGATCAGGATCAGAACTTCATCCAGAAGTCAGTGCCTTTGCAACTAAAGTCACAAGTGAACCTCTTCACCCATAGAGATTTGAGCATTTCTCTTTCTGGAAACAGTTGACAAGAGGGATAGCAAAACTCATCAAGGTGGCAAGAAGCAAGTCCTAAAGTCCAAAACAGAATCCTGAAAACCCACAAACTCAAGCAAAGGTGCAAGTCATCTGCAGTGTTCAACAGTTTGCTTTCAAAGATTAGCTTAAAGGACTGCAAAATGGAGAACAAATCACAAAAGCAAGCCCTCTGTGGACTTTGAACCCCATCATTGATAATGATGGTGTGCTGAGAGTTGGTGGTCGAGTGTCTTCTGCTGACCTTCCATATGACGAGAGGCATCCAGTCATCCTCCCTAAGAATCATCATGTGTCAACTTTTTTTTGTAAGACACAACCACCAAAAAGTTGCCCATCAAGGTTGCCATCTCACTGAGGGAGCTCTTTGCTCTGCTGACGTATGGATTATTGGTGCCAGGAAGTTAATATCCAGCGTGATTTATCAATGCGTCACTTGCCGCAAGCTCAGAGGCAAACTGATGAAACAAAAAAATGGCTGACCTTCCCGAAGACAGACTCGCTGGGGAGCCACCATTCACCATGGTGGGCATAGATGTCTTTGGGCCATGGAATGTCATCTCAAGGCGTACCAGAGGAGGAACAGCAGAGAGCAAGCGGTGGGCAGTGATGTTCAGCTGTCTGGCAAGCAGAGCTGTCCCCATCGGAGTCATCGAATCTCTTTCTACTTCGAGTTTCATCAATGCCTTAAGGAGGTTTTTTTTACTGTCCGAGGCCCCTCCAAAGTTCTTTGTTCAGACGGAGGGACAAACTTCATTGGAGCCTGCAGAGAGTTGAAGATCTGCACAGATGATACTGAGCTTCAAGATTATCTCAACTCCAAAGGATGTTCATGGTCATTTAACACGCCGCACTCTTCTCATATGGGAGGCTTCTGGGAGAGGATGATCAGCATCGCCCGCAAAATCTTGGACGCTATGCTTCTCCAATCTGGACCCACACATCTCACACATGAAGTCCTTACTACCTTAATGGCAGAAGTTATGTCCATCATGAATGCTCGCCCATTGGTTCCTGTATCAACAGAGCCAGAATCACCTTCCATTCTAACACCCTCAATGCTCCTCACACAAAAGGCTGGAGCCGTCCCTGCTCCTGCAGAGGAGTTCAACCTAAAGGACTTGTATAGAAAACAGTGGCAGCATGTCCAATGCCTCACAGACATGTTTTGTAAGAAGTGGAGACTTGAATATCTATCTACACTTCAATTCAAAAAGAAATGGGCTTCTGACAGATATGATGTCCAAGTTGGAGACATCGTCTTGCTGAAAGATGACCAGGCTAAAAGAAATGAATGGCCTGCTGGTCTTGTCACCAGAAGCATCCCAAGCAGAGACAAGATCAGGAAAGTGGAAGTAAGAGTCGTGAAGCAGGGGATTCCACGAATGTACCTACGTCTAGTGTCGCAGCTCATCCACCTGCTCCCCAATGACTCTGAAAAGAATGAGGGGAAAAAAGAAAAGAGACTGGTGGTATAAATGAATTATACCAGGCGGGGAGTGTGTTGTCATGCATGTAATGTGTATATGCGGATGTGTAGATTTAGTTTGTGTGGCGGTTGATTAGCGCCATCTGGTGGTGACAGTTTGGTACTGAAACAGATCATTTCTATGTACAGACAGTTGGTTCAGTGTTCACAAAGTCTTCATAGTTGGTGGTGTTTGGCCCACGTAAGCCTGTAAGTTATTTTGGTCAAAATCTATGTTGTGTATGCTGCATATTATTATTATTATTATTATTATTATTATTATGTTTGTCATAGATAGTACATCACAGAGTGAGTCTGTGGTTGAAGATAGCTGTTATGATAAAGTGCAGTAATGTTAACAGGCTGTTATTGCCATAAGATTAGCATGCTAGCGGTATTAGCATTAGCATGCTAATGGCTTCAAGCGAACTTTCCTATTGGCTTATATGTGTGTTAGCTAGGTATATTAGCATCGCAATTAGCATTTATGCTAACATTAGTATAATACAAAGAGGTCTAATGCTATTTTGTGCTATTTTGTGCTGGTTTAAGTTGAAGTGGTTTGTTTGGGTTTGTATTATACCACATTAAGCTCTACAGTTAGTTTGTTACTGAATAAGATACTAATGTGTATTATTATTCTGTCTATTTCAGTTTTACAATGAAAATCCATGAAAATGAATGTGATGTATGGATGGATGAGCACATTTTCTCCATTAAATGAAGACTCAAATCTAGTGCTTGTTATGTCCGTAAAACGTGGCACAATAATGAGGCGAGTGGTGAACTGAACAGGACTTTGTACAAAGTGAGTTTAGTAATAATCAGACGCTCCCGCTAGGCAGAGAGATGGTTGAAAGAGAGTGTGCCTCTTCCGCATTGGCCCTTTATATCCCGGGTGGCGGCGGAACTGGAAAGGTGGAGCCACCATCCATAACCACAGTAATACACAGTATTAATATCAATGAACAACATCACCCCCCCCCCTTTTCAAAAGAGTCCAAAACGCACACACATAAATTCAGGCTGCTGATTTATAGGCTGTGGATCCAGACAGCAAAGACGGCGAACAAGAGGAATGCGCTGCAGCTGTAAAGATGAGGTTTATCCCGGGATCACCCAAATGTTTGGGTTTTGGGTCCACTAAGCACTAGTACAAGGCTAGAGAGTGTCTGACGAGAGGTAAACGCTGTGGCAAGTGCGGACACCTGCTTCATTTTGCCAAGGCCTGTAATAGGTTTGAGCGAGGGGAACGGCGACACAAAGCGGATACCCCTACTCCAACTTTCCTCTGTGCTCGGGGAGACGGTGTGAATCACCATAGGAGTTGGAGCAGTGGTATCCACTTTGTGTCGCTCCCCTCACTGTCTTCGCTGTCCGGATCCACAGCCTGCGTCGTTGATTGTGAGTCATGGCGGCGTAGCGTAGCTCTGTCACTGAGGTCGTGTGATAACTTGTCCGCCGCTTCACACTGTTGGGCTATCTCCACAGCTGTGGCTAAAGTTAATTCGCCGGAGTGTGTAAGCAATCTCGACTGAGCTGACGAACACAGAGTGTGCTCCGCCAGCTGGTCGCGGACCATTTCTTCCTCTAAATCACCAAACTGGCAGTCCCCAGCCAGCTGCCGTGGGTCTGCAACATAGTGCTGCACTGACTCGCCGACCTGCTGGAGGCGCTGCCAAAACTGGACCCTCCTGACAATGACGTTTGTAGGCGCCCAAAAATGTCACGCTATTTGCTCAACTACGTCATCAAAGCTATCGCTAGCTCCCAAGGTAGAAAGGATACATTGTCCTTCCGTGCCTAAATTGTGGACTAAAATTGCCCTTGCTCATACCTTCTGAGGGGCGGCAGTGGCTTAGGAGGTAGAGCAGGTCGTCCAATAACCACATGGTTGGCGGTTCGAATCCCGCTCTCCCCGGGTATCCTGCCGTTGTCCCTGGGCAAGACACTTCACCCCAATTGCTCCTGGTGGGTCTGGAAGCGCCATGTTAGGTAGCATGCCGCCATTAGTGTGTGAATGTGTGTGTGAATGGGTGGATAGCAGGATCTGTAAAGTGCTTTGGTCATCAAGAGATGAGAATAAAAGCGCTATATAAGTGAATGCCATTTACCATTTTTCTTCAATTCGCCAATGTTTAGTGCCACCAGATAGTTCTGATACGCGGTGAACCACCTCGTCCAAGATACCGGGGGCTCCCCCAGAGTCTCCAAAAATGGCCGAATAGACGACACGCCCACATCCATACATCTTCGTCACCAAATGTTACGTCCATAAAACGTGGCACAATAATGAGGCGAGTGGTGAACTGAACAGGACTTTATTACTAAACTCACTGTGTACAATCAGACGCTTCCGCTAGGCAGAGAGGTGGTCGAAAGAGAGTGTGCCTCTTCCGTATTGGCCCTTTATACCCCGGGTGGCGGCAGAACCGGAAAGGTGGAACCACCACCCATAACCACAATAATACACAGTATTAATATCAATAAACAACATCACAGTGCCATCGTGTGTTCACTGTCTGTCTAGCAAGATAAGCATCAGTCAGTCAGCTTCACGTCTTGTGAGGACAGAAGAGTCATCTTTTCATGGACATTCTTTAAGAAGACCACAGCTGTCTCCAGCAGGCTAATATCATTTGCTTTTACACATTATTTTATGAAGCAGAAGTTTTAGCTGCTTTTAGTTCTGTATTATTTTTTAAAACAAAAAAATCAAAAATTCTTTGCTCAATTTCAAAAAACGTAATAATTTAATAATACAGGGGAACACTAAATGTGTTTTTGACTCCAAATAAATAGCTCTAAAATTCTAACATATACAATTTAAATCCTAAAAATGGAAAGTTTTAGAGGAGAACACAAACTAAATTACATACATTTAAAAAGATTAATATCTAAAAAAAAATCTCACAAAAGTCTGCCTCTTTACTATATTTTCAGTATTAAAAAAGTCATTTCAAACTATAAGCTTAAAAAAGGGGCAGAAAATATAATTAATTCCACAGTACAGAATTTCTTGGGAGGTTTTTTTAAAGTCAATGTTTTTATCTTTTTAACTTCGTCTGTGTCTGTCTGGGTAACACTGTCACAGGGAGAGAGGAGGTGGATGTGTGTGGAGCTTTTCAAGTTCAGTAACACACAGAGCAAATTATTGTTTTTACATGATATCAGAGGGTCGCGGAAATTACCTCTATAAACATCATGCAGCCCAACGGGGATGCTGTCCCAGGAAGGTGTGGAGGAGCCACGGGGACCTTCCGTCAAAAACCCCCCCGGGTGGAAACGTACCATCAGAGGCAGCTAGAGTGGCGGTGGGCACAATTTCACAGCAGTATTTCATTCCGCGGGTTACACCGGGAAGGAAGCATGGCTGTCCACCCGCAGCAAACGATGCTTTTTACCTCCTGCTGTATCCCAAGGAGAACATCCAAGGTCCATCCATCCATCAATCTTCTTCTGCTTAATCCTTTTCGGGTCGCGGGTGTGTGGGGGGGGGGGGTGGAGCCTATCCCAGCATCTTTGGGCGAGAGGCAGGGTACACCCTGGACAGATCGCCAGTCCATCGCAGGGCCAACACAGAGAGACAGACAGCCATGCCATAAAATGTCCGGGCGCCAGCCACCGATACAGCTCTTCAGTTCCGCTTTATCATTCGGTTAAAACAAAACGGTATAATTTTTTTCCCCAAATTATATGAAAAAGTTTCGGAGTCCGGACGGAGGATTCTGGAGGTCCGGATCTGGACCGGAGTCTGCCAGTTGATGACCCCTGGTATAGCGCCTATAAAAAACATATGGATTTTTTTCATTTCATAGTGTCTTTTGCTCTAATTTATTAAATTAAAAAGCTTTAAAAAGACAAGGCTGGGGAAGAAAAAGGTCTCTTCATTCTAAGCTTGTAAAGGGGAAAGTGGGTTGGTAAGTCGGAAGTGATTGGTTGGGACAGCAGATGCTTGGTTACATAGATGGAAATGATAAGAGCAAAAGGCTAGAATAACCAGCTGGAGAGGGCAGAGAGCAGGGTGGAGCGGCTGTCAGGCAATCTGCACAGCCTCCTATTCAGGTGTTTGGAGATGTAAATTCATGTGGGAGGAGTTGGGTTGGCATGAAAGGATGAGGACATGGTTGAGAAAATGGAAGAAGAAAAAAAAAGCTCAGTGTGTGTACGCTTTTCTGTCATTATCTGTTATGTCTACATTTTTATTTCAGGTGTGAACACATTTGATGCTTCCCATTCTCTTCTTTAATCACTCACATTTTAAAGTTTATGTACAGGAAAAAAAAAATGTTCTGGATGACAAGAACTGTACACAGGAAGTTGTCAGATCCTATATATTGTGATAATCTGAACAAACATGCTGGACTTCACTGGGCTTCGTGAGTGTGTGCACTTGGATGTGAGCCAAGCAGGGATGCCAGCCAAAGAAGGAAGAGTTTAATACAGAGCACGTCTTAAAGGAAGGGTGAGGGAGCAGCTCATCTGCCCACGGAGAGTGGCAGAGGTTAATGCAATCCCTTTAAGTGGACATAGAGCCCGTTAAGAAGTAATCAAGAGAGCAGTAGACTAAATAAGTCATCAGTTTGAGCTCACTGTGAAAATAACTTCTTATTCTTGACTGCATAATAAAAAGATAAATATTATACATTTAGAAAATCCTTGATGGCCTGTAAAGGGTTCTAGTATTTGTGTAGGAGCTTTATGTTCTGCGGCATGGTGGAAGAGTCATTAGTTAGAACGTCCCTGCTTTGGATCCAGAGGCTGGGGGGACGTGGGGTTGGAGCCTTTCTGTGTGAGATTTGCTTGTTCTCCCTGCGCTTTTATTTTTTTGTTGTTGTTTTTCTTATTTCAGACAAGGATGAAAAGGAGATGTTTTTACCTTTACATGTTTCAACTGGCGTCTGCAGTCTTCCTCAGAAGTGGACACTGTTATGTCTGGAGCTGGAGTCAAGGAGGAGAGCAATACTGGAGCTGAGCACACGTTTATTATATTGCAGGGCGCAGTGCACTTGACCACACATACACCTGCTGCAGAGGTAAAGGCAGAAGAGAGCGCCCCTCCCGCCTGCAGCCCTTCTTATACGCATGGGGTTGGCCGAACCGGAACATGGAGCCACCACCTCATGCCACACAAAGAAGAGCTCCAAATACAACACAGTATGAACAATAAATAACTACACTACACCCCCCCCCCCTCCGCAGAAAAGGTCCAAAATACACACATACAATCAGCCTACCCGAATTTGGAACCCGAGTCATCCGCTAAACATAGCTGAACTAAAAAAATCACAAACGGGGCCTATGCCATTCACACAAAATGAACTAAAATTAGGGGGGGAAGGGTAGACTGCCGTCCTACCCCCACACGGCGAGGCGAGTTATTCTGCCGCCTATGATATATAAAAGTCCTGCTAAAAAAAAAAAAAAAAAAAAATTACTGCCGTGTCTCCTACTTAAACATAACACCAAAATAATCCCAGAACTATAAATACATATTAACAACATATTAACAACTATCAACACAACGCTCGCGAGGATGACCCATGGCCCCCCAGACCCTTCACCAGTCAGTCCGCCCCTGGAGGTAGCTTGCTTCCCGGGCCACAGCTGGTTGCCTCAATCCCGGTGTGCCTTCTCCTCCACACCTCCGAGCACTCCAATCATCTGGGACCGTGCCCAACTGCCTTCTTCAGAGCACGCCGTAACTCATTAGGATGGCGCCACGAGCCATCCGACAGCAGAAGATAACCATCATGCCGCTCACCCGTCACCTGCAGCCAGCCCTGGTACTGCTCCATTTCTGCTTTTCTCTCACCTGCCTGGATTTTGCCTCCGCCTGAACCCAGTCCGCGACTCCAAGCGGGGCCCTGCATGGCCTGCGGTGTCTCCGCCTGGCACTCGCTCTCCCAGTGACACTCGGTCCTGCCCCGACTGCTTGTAAATCCACTGTGGACCCTGCCGATGTGGCCCCGTGTTCACTGGCCCGCCACGGCCATGCTCCGGGAACACCTGTGACCATCTTTTGGGCGCCGCTCGCCACCACAGGCTCTCCCCTGTGCCGCTCGGTACCCTCACCCAGGGCAACTCGCACACTGGCATCGGGGCCCTCCCGCGGCAACCCTGAGCGCAACAAGTCCTGTCCACTTTCCGGAGTGCCCAGCAATTGTTCATCCCACACAGCATCATCCCGAACTCTCGGAACTGGTCGGGCCCACAGTCCGCAGCCCGACCACTCTTCCCCAGCACTGCTCCTGATGGAAAACCCAAGGCCATAGAATAAGTTGTAGCCCATGATGTTTGTGCCGCAGGCCGTCACGACGAACTCCACATCAGCCATCTCCGCCGACTTGTACCGAGCCGTCAGTCTGACGGTACCCACCGTGGCCAGCCATCCTCCTCCATAGCCACAAAGCAGTGCTGAGTCACCTGCAATTCTGTAGTGGGGAAAACATTGCAGCATTGAGCTCCATAGCCCAGTTCAGCAGCGAACTCTCCACCCCCGTGTCGCTCAGCATCAGTACCAGTACTCTGTCCAGCTCTACCGTGCAATGTGTGTGCCCACTGGTACTCAAAAAAACAGTATGAATCACCGTCTGGGCAGGAGGAGTTGAGCTCTTGCGTGGGCTATCTTGTTCCGCTGACTGGCACACCCTTACAAAATGATGTAGATGGCCTCAATTGCTGCAGCGCTTTTCTCTTGCTGCACACTCTAGTCTTGTAGTGGTGTTTCGTGGACCCACAGCCCATACACCTGGGCTTCCCCGGGGCAGACGTCATCCGTACAGCATTGGCACTCTCGGCATCATCCTCAACGCTCCCACTGCTGTCCAGGTCCACTACCTGTGTGGCCATGGAGGATCCCAACTCTCATGGTGACAGACGTTCACGCAGCTCCCGAGTTAGCTTATCTGCTACCTCCAGCTGAAGAGCCAACTCGACGGCCTTGGCCAATGTCAACTCATCCGGAAATGTGAGCAGTTTAGAGTGGACCGCAGCACAGTTGGTGTGTTCCGCCAACTGGTTGCAAACCATTTCTTCCTCCAACCATCCAAACCGACACTCAGCAGCTAGCTGCCTCAAGTCCGATACAAACCGCTGGATGGGTTCGCCAACCTGTTGCCGGTGCTGTCAGAACTTAATTCTCCGCACAATGGCGCCCTGAAATGGCATGCCATTAACTCGACCACTTCTTCGTAGCTGTCCTCGTCACCAAGCATGCCCAAAATCCTCTGGCCCTCCATACCCAGGTTGTGCACAAGCAACGCACGTGCCGTCAGCTTCTCCATCCTTCCCAGGTTCAACGCCACCATGTATGTTTTAAAGGCTTCATACCACCGAAGCCACGGCACCAGCGGCTCACCTGAGAGCTCCAAGAAAGGCTGAATTGGTGCTCCACACGCTTCCATGGCTTTTCTTCTCATCGCCAAACGTTATATCTGGAACTGGAGTCAAGGAGGAAAGCAATAGTGGAGCAGAACACGTTTATTATATTACAGGGCGCAGAGCACCTGTCCACACATACAACTGCTGCAGAGGTAAAGGCAGAAGAGAGTGCCCCTCCCACCTGCAGCCCTTCTTATACACATGGGGTTGGCAGAACTGAAACATGGAGCCACCAACCCATGCCACACAAATAAGAGCTCCAAATACAACACAATATGAACAATAAATAACTACACTACAGACACCTCTGAGGAAGACTGCAGACACCAGTCGAAACATGTAAAGGTAAAAACATCTCCTTTTCATCCTTGTCTGAAATAAGAAAAACAAAAAAAACAATGATTGAAAAAGGAGGACAAAATCAAGCTTCTCCCTGTACTTGCGTGGGTTATTTCTGAGTGCATAGGTTTCCTTCCACAATCCAAAGTTATGCATGTTGGGATAACTGGTGAAAATAAATTGGCCCTACATATCTGTCTCTGATAAGCCCATCGAAGAGAGGGTTATTGAAGTTACTGGTGAAACACTTTGAGCTTTGAAAACAGGAAAAAGCTGTGAATCCTTATACAGTATTTAACTTCGATCCTGAAACCAATATGTTTGTTTGGCACATCTTTCAGTATTTTAAAATAAAATGACATTTTAAAAAGGTTAATTCTGATGACTGTCTTACAAAGGAACTTGTGGAGTTAGCACATTAGCTACATTAGCACTGACATGTGATGGAAGTGATTTATGATGCCTGAATTACCCCATCCTCCATCCTTCTCAGCTGATCCAGTTACAGCGTAGGTACTGCAAATCATCCTCATGTTTTGGCAGCTGTATGCGTGTGTGTGTGTATATTTGCCATATGTTTGCATGTGTACTAGTGTGTACTAGTGCATATGTAATGAAAGAGTAGAAAAAGCATGCCACAAACTTTGATCTGCAGCTCATTTTTCTCAAAGACGGCATGTTTCCCCGCTCCGTCATTCATCACCATGGATACTAATTGGCTTACAGTGCATGATAACAAGCTGTCCTTTTCATAGCAGCTCATGCTTTCAGTGTGAAATGCTTGTTGTTTCTTCTTATTTTGACTTGATTTTCAGTAGTCCCAGAGAGAGTTGCCGTCTCTCCAGCCAATCCTCTGAAGGTTATTTTTATGTTTTTGACCTTGAGGAAAAACTGACCTTTCCAAAATTAAAATTTAATAGTGGCTGCGTGTAGCCTGCCCCCCCCTTTCCTTTTCTGCACTTCCACCCTTTCACATACTCTCTCACACTCTTTCACACACACACACACTCCAGGATCAGTCAAGTCACAGTCACAAAACAATCAGTACAGGAAGAGTTGTGCCGCTGTAGCACCCTCCAACTCTGAACCAGCCTACATTAGAAGGCCTCACCTGAATGCTTGGCTAAAATTTTGAGTCGGGCAGCACATGTGCAACTCTTTAAATGTATCCTTCAAGTACAGAAGTTTATGTATTTTAGCTTAAAGTCAAAAGCTGTTGACAGTCTAAAGTCTGGATGCTAACAGCTCACCAAGACAAGCTAGTACATTATGTTACAATGGGGTATTTAAATTATTGTATGCCTTAACATAGTGTATTACTTAGGTGACTGAGGTGAACTGCTGCAATATTATGTCAAAGGTATTCAGATTTGTATGAAACACACTAACTTCTTTTTTAACAGGACATTTATGAGAGAACAAGCGGTAGAACCTGAAAGTGGGTGTCTCACCAAAGGCAGGAGAGTTTCAGCGACTGTCACCTGAAACGTCAGCTAAGGGCTTGTCTATTAAGCTAACATTGCCTGTTTAGGCATCTGATTACTTACTGTCTAAAGGGGAAAATGCCGGTCTGATTTACTGCAATTGAGTCAAGTGGTTCTGCAGAGTTTTCTGAGGGGCAGAAAATGGTTGGAAGAGGGTTTGGACTCTTAAAAGAAGCATGTTTACAAAAAGCAAATTTGCAATTTGCAATTTTTTGAGTCCTTACTCAGACCAAGAAAGTGGATCATGTAACTCTAGTCCTCAGATGTTTACACTGGCTTCCTGTCTGTCAAAGAATAGGTTTCAAAATACTGCTGTTGGTTTATAAAGCTCTGAATGGTTTAGGGCCAAAATACATTTCAGATCTGCTAGTCCATTATGAACCACCCAGAGCCCTCAGATCATCAGGGTCAGGCCTACTATCTGTGCCCAGAGTTAGAACCAAACATGGTGAGGCAGCATTCAGTTTTATGCTCCTGACATATGGAACAAACTCCCAGAAAGCATCAGGGCTGCTGAAATTCTCAGCTGCTTTAAACTGAGGTTGAAAACGCTCCTATTTGCCACAGCCTTTCAGTAGCCTACAATGTACTGTAATGTTTATTTCTGTCGTATTCTATTTTAGCTTGTTTTTGTTTCGCTTTAATTTACATTTGTTTGCTTTTAAATTCTTATGCATTCCTTTTGCAACTTGCTGTATTGCTTTATGTAAAGCACTTTGAATTGTCTTGTACACGAAATGTGCTATACAAATAAACTTACCTTGCAGTTACAGACAGGGCTTAGTTTGCATGCTATTAACAATTCAATAATACAACCTATACAGCCTATAACTTATTTAATTGCTATGGTGTAAAACCATAATGCACACAGATGAGATGTATTCTAAACTTATCCATAGTTTTTATCTTTCCTCAGTGCGTGGATATGCATTGATAGAAACAAATGTTAACAGCACTAGAAGTGAAGGAACATTAAGTGCTATTAGCAGAAACGGGTCAAAAGATTTGGTTTGATACTGGTGCTGCAGTACTAATCGCCTGATGAAAACATTTCAGCACTTCTGCCTTACTTAGTGGCTGTCCTGGCAAAGGTTTCTAAGAAATGCAGGTCTGGCAGTAATAAGCTTAAAGGGGATGTACATTTCTTCACATACAGTATGTGTAAGGAACAGGACATGGGCTGTGCCCATGTCCGCACCTTGACTTATTTTTGAGATTCTGTTTTAGCATTATTGGTATCGTGGTCATTATATTTTTGTATTATTCCTGCCATGATCTTCAATTCTGGTTTCGCTTTTATTTGGACAGCATCTTTTGTTTGTTTGGGTTTTTTCCATTTTAGCATAGCTTGATCCTTGTTTTGTCATTCCTTGATTGTTCATGGCTGTTCTTGTTTCTAATAAGTTTTTGTCTTATTTATGCATGCCGCTCCTTATCTCAGGGCGGTGTCCTCATCATAACTGCATGAACCAACACGCTCATGCCATGTCTATGCCTTGTTTCCTAGCCAAGTGTTTTTTGGCTTATCCTGTGTTTTCCAGCCCACAAGCTGTGCTTGTTTTCTGTTAAATATCACAAACTTTTTTTTTTTTTTTTTTTTCTCTCGGCGCCACACGAGTAGGCTGCCTTTTGCAACAGCGGCTCGATTCCGAGTCTTTTTCCCTTCCTCTCTCTTTTGATCCGTCTTTTTTTTTTCACCCCACTTATATCACGGACACACAGATCGTCCTAAATGTCTCCTGAGCCGGTGGACGGAGCCACTGTTTATAGCAGGATACGATACAGCAGAGAACAGCTGCTAGCATTCAACCGCCACCCGGTCCCATTGGAAAAACTCGACATACCGAGAGAACTGAGGCGAAAACGCCGCGGCTGCCGGGCTGGAGTAAGGCGGAGGACAAAAAATATAAGGTACAGACCCTCCCTTCCATCTGTTGTCATGGGAAATGTACGGTCGATACTGGGAAAGTTAGATGAGCTAGCGGCTATCTCCCGTTATGATAGCACATACCGGGAGTGCTCTCTCCTTTTGTTTACTGAGACGTGGCTAACTGAACTAGCAGCAGATGCTAACATTGAGCTGGAGGGTTTTCACATGATACGAGCTGACCGAACACCAGACAGTGGCAAGGCTAGGGGCGGTGGAGTGATAATGTATGTTAACAACAACTGGTGCAGACCGGGACATATCACTGTTAAACAACGACACTGCAGCAAAGACATTGAGTTGCTAGCTGTTAGCATGAGGCCTACATATCTCCCGAGAGAACACTCACACGTGATCTGCATTGTTGTTTATGCAAATCCGACGGCGAACGCTGGGACAGCACGTGACGTCATCCATTCAGTAACCAGCAGGCTGCAGACAGAACACCCAGATGCTCTTCTCCTCATCTCAGGCGATTTCAACCATGTTTCACTGTCTCCCATTCTACCCACGTTCACCCAGTATGTCACATGCCACACTAGAGACAATAAAACACTGGATTTATTCTACGCAAACACTAAGGAGGCGTACACCTCATCACAACTCCCCCCACTCGGGAGATCGGATCACAACTTGGTTCATCTCCGGCCGGTGTACAAACCCCTAGTGCACAGACAACCTCCGGCCATGCACACTGTGGAGTTATGGTCTGAGGAGACAATGGACACCCTAAAGGGCTGTTTTGAAGCCACCGCCTGGAAGCAGCTCTGCGATCCACATGGTGAGGACATCGATGGCCTCATTCACACCTTCACGGGCTACCTCAGCTTCTGTGTGGACAAATCCGTTCCCACCAAGACCATACGGCGTCACTCAAACAACAAACCCTGGATCAACCCTGAGATAAAAACACTTCTGAGAGAGAAGAAGAGGATCTTCAGGTCAGGGAACAGGGAGATGCTGAAGTCCGTACAGAGGGAGCTGAGGAGAAAGATCAGAGAAGGCAAGGACAGCTTCAGGAAGAAGATGGAGGACAAGCTGCAACAGAGCGACATCAGCGGGGTCTGGAGAAACCTCAAAACCATCTCGGGGCTCCAGAATACCTCCCCCCAGGCCACAGGGGGCAGGGAGTGGGCGAACAACCTGAATCTGTTTTTCAATAGATTTGACCAACCGCCCTCCCCCCTGACTGCACAACAACCACTGCTGCCTCTAAAGAAATCAAGTCCTGCTGCCCACTCCCCACTCCACCAACACCCCCCCACTCCCAACACACAGCCCCCCATCCTGACCCTGACCAGGACCCAGGTGAGGACGGAGCTGAGGAAGATCAAGGCGAGGAAGGCGCCGGGACCGGACGGCATCAGCGCAAAGCTCCTCAAGTCCTGTGCAGACCAGCTGTGTGGGATTGTGACGTATATCTTCAACATGAGCCTGAAACTGGGGAGGGTACCACAGCTGTGGAAAACATCTTGTGTGGTACCTGTACCAAAAACTTCCCACCCCAAAGACCTGAACAGCTACAGACCGGTGGCCTTGACGTCCCACTTGATGAAGACCCTGGAGAGACTGCTCCTTGCTCACCTCCGCCCCCTGGTGGAACCAGCGATGGATCCACTCCAGTTCGCCTACCAGCATGGCATTGGGGTGGAGGATGCGGTGATCTTCCTCCTTCACCGTTCTCTGTCCCACCTGGAGAAGCCCGGGAATATGGTGAGGATCATGTTCTTTGACTTCTCCAGTGCTTTCAACACCATCCAACCGATGATCCTGAAGGACAAGCTGCTGCGCGCAGGGGTGGACCAGCACCTGTCATCATGGATCCTGGACTACCTCACGAACCGGCCTCAGTTTGTGAGAACCCGGGACTGTGTGTCCGACACGATCATCAGTAGCACGGGGGCCCCCCAGGGAACGGTGCTGGCTCCCTTCCTGTTCACTCTTTATACTGCGGACTTCTCACACAACACAACACACTGTCATCTACAGAAGTTCTCTGATGACTCTGCGATCGTTGGCCTCATCTCCAATGGAGATGAAGCTGAGTACAGAGGGCTTATCCAGGACTTCGTGGACTGGTGCCATCGGAACTGCCTCCAGATCAACGCGAGGAAAACTAAGGAGCTGGTGGTGGACTGCCGCAGGCATGGGCAGCCCCTCACAGTACCAGTAAATATACAGGGAACAGACATCGAGATGGTGACATCCTATAAGTACCTGGGTATTCATCTGAACAATAAACTAGACTGGTCACACAATACTGATGCACTCTACAAGAAGGGACAGCGCAGGCTGTTCCTGCTGAGGAGACTCAGGTCTTTTGGTGTACAAGGGGCGCTGCTGAAGTCATTCTATGACACGGTGGTGGCATCAGCCATCACTTTTGGAGTGGTCTGCTGGGGCAGTGGCATTACTGCAGCCGATAGGAAGAGACTGAACAAACTGATTAAGAAAGCTAGCTCTGTCCTGGGGCAGCGCCTTGATCCGATGGAGGAGATAAGAGAGAGAAGGACGGTGGCTAAACTGTCATCTCTGCTGGAGTCCGAGTTCCACCCTATGCAGGACATACTGAATGCACTGAGGAGCTCATTTAGCAGCAGACTACATCATCCCAGGTGCACAACCGAGAGGTTTCGTAGGTCCTTCCTACCAACGGCTGTCAGACTGTACAACCTAAGCAGGGCTGCTCGCAGAGATAGCAAAAAGACGTAACAAACTAATAGTTTTTTGAATGCAAAAGATGCAATAGACTTACACAATGGTCCCCTCCGGCATACAACTAGGAACATACCGGTCGCTATGGAGGGTGAGAATATGTATGGGCACATAATCATACCATGTAGGATAACTAAGTAGACGGTTATGCTGTTTCATTCCATCTAGCAACAATGCTCTGCACTGTGTGTGTTTATATATTTACATATTTATTCCATCTAGCTACAATGCTCAGCACTGGGTGTGTTTATATATTTATATATCTACATATTATTCCATCTAGCTACATTGCTCCGCACTGTGTGTGTTTATATACTTGCATATTTATTCCACCTAGCTGCAATGCTCCGTACTGTGGGTGTTTATATATTTACATATTTATTCCATCTAGCTACAATGCTCTGCACTGTGTGTTCATATATTCATATATTTATTCCATCCAGCTACAATGCTCTGCACTGTGTGTCTGTGTGTGTGTGTATATATATATATTTTATAGTAATACGTACATATGTATATTAGCTGCTCTTGCTTGCTTGTTTTTTTCTTGCCTTCTGATTGTTGCTCTGAGTGTTGCTATCCCTGTGCTGTTGCAATCCTGGAATTTCCCCGTTGTGGGACTAATAAAGGCTTATCTTATCTTATCTTATCTTATCTTAACTTGGTCCAGCATATGGGTCCTGTTTCCTGCTCCCAAGGGGCTCAACCTTGACATTGTGATGATGGTTAGCAATAGGGGTGGGAATCACAAGAGGGCCCACAATGTGATATCATCACAATCTTGTGATATGCGGAGTACTGCAGTATCATACAGTGGTGTGAAAGTGTTTGCCCCCTTCCTGATTTCTATTTTTTTTTGTATGTTTGTCACATTTACATATTTCAGGTCATCAAACAAATTTAAATATTAGACAACGATAACACAAGTAAACACAAAATGCAGTTTTTAAATGAAGGTGTTTATTATTAAGGGTAAAAAAAATCCAAACCTACAGGGCCCTGTGTGAAAAAGTAATTCCCCCCCCCACACACACACCTGTTAAAATATAAATTAACTGTGGTTTATTACATCTTTGGAAAGCTGAGTTCAATTTCTCTAGCCACATCCAGGCCTGATTACTGCCACACCTGTTCTCAGTCAAGAACTCACTTAAATAGGACCTGCCTGCCAAAGTGAAGTAGACCAAAAGATCCTCAAAAGCTAGACATAATTCTACAATCCAAAGAAATTCAGGAACAAAGGAGAAACAAAGTAATTGAGATCTATCAGTCTGGAAAAGGTTATAAAGCCATTTCTAAAGCTTTGAAACTCCAGCAAACCACTGTCGGCCTCTGTCAGTCTATGATGACCATGGAAGAGAATCCTAAATGTCTACTCTGCTGGAACAGCACCGCCTGTGGCTGAGCAGGCCGATGCGCAAATGGCAGTCCCTGTCACATAGGTCGCACTTGTGGATGGTCTCCGTGCTACTGGGTCTGTGGCGGTTCTTCCTGCGGGTCCTTTTTTCATCTGCTGCAGCAGTCAGTTTCTCTTCACCCACCTTGAGCTGTCTGGTCAGGGTGCCTTTCCATTTGGAGCGGTCCGTTGCGAGGTCCTCCCAGCACTCTGTGTTGATCTCCAGGGCCTTCATATCTCTCTTGCAGACGTCTCTGAAGCGCAGCTGTGGGCGGCCAGTCTCTCCTGCCAATCGCCAGTTCTCCGTAGAGGATGTCTTTGGGCATTCTGCCATCCTCCATACGGTGAACATGGCCTAGCCAGCGGAGCCTGCGCTGCCTGAGTAGAGTGAACATGGAGGGAAGGCCAGCACGGGACAGGACTTCTATGTTGGGCACTTTGTCCTGCCAGGATATGTCCAGGATGTGGAGAATGCAGCGCAAGTGGAAGGAATTCAGTCTTTTCCTGCCGAGCATATGTTGTCCACGTCTCACTCCCATAGAGCAGCGTGCTGATGATGCAGGCGTTGTACACTGCCATCTTCGTCTTGACAGAGAGTTTGGGATTCTCCCACACTCGTGTAGTGAGACGAGCAAGTGTGGAGGTTGATTTTCCAATCCTCTTGTCGATCTCTGTATCAAGGGAGAGGTTGCTGCTAATCGTGGACCCCAGGTACGTGAACTGATTAACGACCTCCACCTCGTAGTCGTCGATGGTGATGGTTGGTGGTGCTTCCGTGCCTTGCACCAAGACATTAGTCTTCTTCAGGCTGATGGTAAGCCCGAAGTCCATGCATGCCTGGGAGAAGTGGTCCATCAGGGTCTGAAGCTCCTGCTGTGTGTGGGTCGCGACTGCAGCGTCATCTGCGAACAGCATATCTCTGATTAGAGCCTCACATACTTTGGTTCTGGCTTTTAGGCGGGTGAGGTTGAAAAGCCTGCCGTCAGATTTTGTATGCAGATAGATTCCCTCTGTTGCTGTGCTGAAGGCATGCCTCAGGAGCATAGCAAAGAAGATCCCAAAGAGGGTTGGCGCAAGTACACAGCCCTGTTTCACTCCGCTGTGTATATTGAATGGCTCTGAAACGTTGCCGTCGTACTGCACCATCCCCTGCATGTTGGTGTGAAACGATTCGATGAGGCTTTGCAACTTTGGTGGGCATCCTATCTTTGGCAGGATCTTGAAATGGCCCTCTCTGCTGACCAGATCGAACGCTTTAGTGAGGTTGATGAAGGTGACGTACAGGGGTATGTTCTGTTCTCTGCACTTCTCCTGAAGTTGACGGATGGAGAATATCATGTCCACCGTTGATCGCCCAGCGCGGAAGCCACACTGAGACTCGGGGTAGACGCGTTCGGCAAGCTTCTGTAGATGAACGAGGACAACTCGTGTGTAGACTTTGCCAACAATGCTGAGGAGGAAGATGCCCCTGTAGTTGTTGCAGTCGCTTCTCTCCCCTTTGTTTTTTTAGAGGGTGATGATCTTGGCATCCCTCATATCCTGTGGTACGGCACCTTCCTTCCAGCACTGGCAGAGAACGTCATGCAATGGCAGCGGTAGAGCGGTCTTGGAGTGTTTGATCAGGTCGGGGGGTATGCCGTTGTTGCCGGGAGCCTTGCCAGCAGCCAAGCTATCAATGGCCTTGCTGAGTTCGTCGATGGTTGGCTCGGTGTCAAGTTCATCCATGGATGGCAGGCAATCGATGGCATCAAGGGCTGACAGTGTCACGGTGTTCTGTCTGGAGTAGAGGTCGGAGTAGTGCTCCACCCATCTCTCCATCTGCTTGTTCTTTTCTGTGATCATCTCCCCAGTGGAGGATTTGAAGGGGGCCGTCTTGCTCAGAGCCGGACCAAGTGCTTTCTTGATGCCGTCGTACATACCACGGATGTTTCCTGTTATGGCAGCGGTTTGAATGTCTTGGCTGAGCTGAGTCCAGTACTCGTTGGCACAGCGCCGAGCAGTCTGCTGAACTTTGCTTCTCGCAGCCCTGAGAATCTGGAGATTCTTCTCATTTGGGTACTTCTTATATTCAGCAAGTGCTGAGCGCTTGGCTTCAATGACGGGGGTCATCACGGTCGACTTGGCATCAAACCAGTCCTGTGACTTTGAGGTCTTCCTCCCAAAGGTAGCCAAGGCTGCGCGGTGGATGGTGTTTTGCAGCTCTTCCCACTTCTGCTTAGCAGACTCTCCTTCTTGTGGTTCACCAAGTTCCTTCACAAAGGTGGAGGCAAACTGCTCAACAGGTTTTGGTTGGGCCATCTTGCTGGTGTCAATCCGTGCCTTTCCAGGCTGTCTGGCGCAGTGGAATTTCTTCAGCTGCAGCTTGACCTTGCAACACACCAATGAATGGTCTGTGTCGCAATCTGCACTCTGGAACGAGCGGGTGATTAGCACATTCTTCAGTGAGGTGCGCCTGGTCAGGACCAAGTCAGGACCAAGTCCAGCTGATGCCAGTGCTTTGAGCGCGGATGTCGCCAGGAAACCTTGTGTTGGGGCTTGGTCTTGAAGAACGAGTTTGTGATGCACAGGTCATGATGTGTGCAGAACTCGAGCAGCTGCTGTCCATTGTCGTTCATTCTGTCCACGCCAAATGGTCCAAGACAGGAAATCCAGGAGTCGTGGTCAGCACCCACTCTGGCATTGAAGTCTCCAAGGAGAATGAGTTGTTCAGAGGTGGGGATGATCCTGACAGTTGTTGCGAGATTCTCGTAGAACTCATCTTTTGCCTCTGGTGTGGCTGTTAGTGTTGGGGCATACACACTGACTAGGGTGACTGGGCCTTGAGTGGTGTTAAGGTGGAGGGTGAGGAGTCATGCAGAGCCATTGCTGCCCGGTTCCACCATCTTCAGCAAGGTGTTCTTCACTGCGAAGCCCACTCCGTGTTCCCTGTGTTCGTCACTGCCCTTTCCCTGCCAGTAGAACGTGTAGTCCTTCTCTCTGTGTGCCTGCGTCAGCCAACCGTGTTTCCTGGAGAGTGGCGATATCCACTTCCAGTCTCTTCAGCTCATTATTGATGACGGCAGTCTTCCTGGTGTCACTGATGTCCTTGAGGTTAGCAGCGAGTCCTGTCATCATAGTGCGGACGTTCCAAGTTCCCAGTTTTAGAGTTGGTTCTCTTTTGTTTTGTTGTCTTGCCTGGTGCAAAGGTTCTCAGCCTGCCATTCGGACTTCACCTCATCCCCATGCACCCAATGAGGAAAGCAGGCTGTGGCGGGACAACACCTTACTGGCTGGGGGCTGCCCAGCTTGAGGCAGGCGGTAGCTGTCCAGTGAGATCAGATGATCCCTCCCACCGTCGGGAACAACCCCTGGCGCCACGCTCTACGCCAATTGAGCGGTGGCTTCTAACCAGTAACTGTCATTCCCCGTGTTTTATCTACGCCGAAGGCAAAGCTGGAGTGTCCTCTCCAGTGATCCAGTGTTCTACCTTCCAGCATTGGGCATTGGTAGGATTCAAGCCTGGGCAGGAAGATATGGAAGACAAGATGTTGCCCATACAGCATGTCCCCCCTCTCCACATCACTGATGAATCCAAAGGAACAGCAGAGCTGCTACAGTTTGGCATCAGCACCATCGCAGGAGCAAACCACAGTGAGAGCCATTATCCACAAATGGCGAAAACATGGAACAGTGGTGAACCTTCCCATGAGTGGCCGGCTGACCAAAATTACCCCAAGAGCGCAGCAACGACTCATCCAAGAGGTCACAAAAGACCCCACAACAACATCCAAAGAACGGCAGGCCTCACTTGCCTCAGTTAAGGTCAGTGATCATGACTCCACCATAAGAAAGAGACTGGGCAAAAATGGCCTGCATGGCAGAGTTCCAAGACGAAAACCACTGCTGAGCAAAAAAAACATAAAGGCTTGTCTCAGTTTTGCCAGACAGCATTTTGATGAGCCCCAAGACTTTTGGGAAAATATTCTGTGAACTGACTAGACAAAAGTTGAACTTTTTGGAAGGTGTGTGTCCCATTACATCTGTCGTGAAAGTAACACAGCATTTCAGACAAGGATCATGAGATGAGATGAGATGAGATTCAACTTTATTGTCATTACACATGTATGAATACAAGGTAACGAAACGTGACTTGGCATTTGGGCACGCTCTGCAGAGCGCATCCAAGGCCGGGGCAGCCGCTAGGCGCCAGTCATAAAGAAGAAAGGAAAAAAAAGAAAAAGAGTGGATATCACACAGTAGGCGAGAGAAAAAAACATGTTTTATCAAATTGACGCTTAAGTAAGTAAGCAAAATTTTGATTGCAGGCAAAAAAAACCTCAATGCTTATTAGCAGACATTTAGTAGACAAATCACACAGCAGGGAGAGAGCAGTGTATGTATATCAGTATGATGATATCAGTGTGTGTGCAGTGTTGAGTGTATCAGTTACTGGAGCACAACAAATAGTCTCCTAGGCAACGATAGATGTTATAGTTCATGAACGCTGTCCCTGAAGAGTTCTGTTTATTGCACAGCAGCGGTGTTTGGGTTAGCGAGCCAGCTGACACATCCGCTTATCTCAACTCTGGAGGAGTGAGTTATCCAGGGGCGCCGATCAAGGCCGAATCTGCTCAGACAGAGTATAGGAGTATAGGATTTCCCTATTGTCATATTCTGAGCTTACAATTCAAATTAACATTCACTGGCTTTAAATTCATATCATTCCCTGGAGAGCACGAAGCGACTCCAGATGTTTCCCCTTCTAAACACAGATGAACATGTCCGATAGAGTCCATCTCTCTAATGCATGCAGATGGTAAATTCCATGTTGGTCATTTGCCGCTACTTCGTGCACTCCCCATCTGGTTGAATTATTGAGAAGCAGCTCCGCCGGGTCCGCATTTTGATTAGCTCCTCCAGTTAAATTTTCGATACACCAGGAGAACTCCAAAGCCCAATCGGCAGAAATCCTGTGATCGTAGCCAAAACAGGTAGATGTTTTTCCACATCCTCAGTCAAATCACACAGACACATGAGTTCCAATCCATGGGTCTCTCCACATTTGGGCTCCCCCGGGCCCAATTTTCTGTTTGAAAAGGTGGTGTCAATTGCGTTTAAAGCCCAGCTTATATCCATTTTCCGTATTTTCCATTTGGGTTGAGATCAGCAAGATGGTGAGACGGCACAGACACTCACTCAGACGCAGCAAGCTGGGATTAGGTCAGGAAGGCAGGATAGGAGGAGGGAGGAAAAAAAATGCGACTGCTCTCTCTGAAGGCAAAAGGAAGAATCATCATACCAACAGTAAAATATAGTGGTGGTAGCATGATGGTCCAGGGCTGTTTTGCTGCTTTAGGACCTGGAAGACTTGCTGTGGTAAATGGAACCATGAATTCTGCTGCCTACCAAAAAATCCTGAAGGAGAATGTCCGGCCATCTGTTCGTACCTCAAGCTGAAGCGCACTTGGGTTCTGCAGCAGGACAATGATCCAAAACACACCAGCAAGTCCACCTCTGAATGGCTTAAGAAAAACAAAATGAAGACTTTGGAGAGGCCTAGTCAAAGTCCTGACCTGAATGTGATTGAGATGTTGTGGCATGACCTCTAAAAGGCAGTTCATGCTCGAAAACCCTCCACAGCGCTGTAAAAGACTCATTGCCAGTTATCGCAAATGTTTGATTGCAGTTGTTGCTGCCAAGAGTGTCCCAACCAGTTATTAGGTTTAGGGGGCAATCATTTTTTCCACACAGGGCCATGTAGGTTTGGATTTTTTCCCCCTTAATAATAAACACTTTCATTTAAAAACTGCATTTTGTGTTTACTTGTGTTATCTTTGTCTAATATTTAAATTTGTTTGATCTGAAACATTTAAATGTGACAAACATGCAAAAAATGAGAAATCAGGAAGGGGGCAAACACTTTTTCACACCACTGTATATTGCAATTTCCCATCCAAATCTTTGTCTTATTCAACTCCCGTCTAGCTCTCAGGAGTCGCTCCTTTTGCTGTGCTGTCCTAACCAGACAGTGAGCATTTAGCACCATCTACTGGACTGAAAAGTCCATTGGCTTTTATTACTCTGGTACCAAAATAGGTAATTTATAGATCATTTTTAATAAAGTATCACAATACTGGTGTCTCTGAATTGATACAGAATCGTCACCACAAAGTTTCATGATACTACGATGAATCAGTTTTTTTCCCCCCAACTTTAGTTAGCACCAGGAGCCAAGCTTTCTGATAACACTGAACATTGGAATGAAATTGTGAGTTATTTGCTGTCACCTTGATCCATGCTCCATAGTTACACATGCATGTCACAGTACTCAAGCAGCATATCCCAGACACACCCTTCTAATTTTAGTTTTATGAAGCAGCACATCTTCCCCCGTCTCCTTCCCACTGTTGAAACCCCACCACCACCCCACCATCCACTTGCCGGGGAGTTAAATGTATATTTTATCATCAAACTACTGCGTGGATGCTTATCGTGGGGGGTGATGAGGCAGAGCATAGATGCCCAACTAAAATGATGAGTTGTCTGACGGAACTACCTTTAAGGCACAAATTTGAGCTTTTTTTGTGTGTGTTTTCACATGAAGACTCCTGAGCAGATGCTGCAGGTTTGTTTCCATTCTAAGCTTGCTTTAGTCATGTCCACTGTGTTTTATTCACAGTTGCTGCTAGACACGTTCTGTAACATAAAACAGTCCTCATTACATGTCATGATACATGAGTGGCTGATTCTCCTGTCCAGACTGAACCTGGCAACCTGACACTGCGCCCACATCCACCTGAATGCATGCTGCCCTTGATGACCTACACAGCCAAAGATCAAATAGCTCTGCACAAGTCTGAGTTAACCTACATCTCTAGTCTGATTTGGTAACAAGGGCCGGCCATTAAAGGGTAGAATTGCAGTGTGGAAGGAACATAGACTGGATATAGGCTTACAGAACAAGCTGGGGTGTGACTTGGCCCAACAGTAAAGGGACATTTCAGTTCAAATTTGGCAGGTGGGGAAATGCCAGGGATGAATTAGTGATGTGTTGGAAAGCTCCAGAGGAGTGGAGAGTTGGGACTCGGGGTTAAATAATACTTTCCATTGTACAGTAAATATTGTGTGTGTGTGGTGTAGAGCACTGTATGTGCTGTACTGTGTAGTGAATACTTGTAAAACTGTACAGCATATATTTACAGTGACACTGGACTATTTCTCGCACCCACACAGCCAAACAAAAACACCTACATGTGCTCTCTCCCCACCTGTCTGCGCTGCCTCTTTCGGCTCTCCGTCCTGTTGTGAGTCATCTGCCCAGTTGGAGCATGCACATGCATATATATATATATATATATATATATATATATACACAGTATAAGGCACATACACACATGTTCGCAGGTGACAAATTCCAATAAAGTTTTGCTGTGTGTGTGTGTGTGTGTGTGTGTGTGTGTGTGTGTGTGTGTGTGTGTGCGCACAGTCTGTCTGACATTTGGTCGATGCCCTGGGGGTTTCTGTGAATCCATTCCACCCCAGCGAAGAGGCCTGTCGCTGGGCCTCCTCTCTCCCACAGGTAGGCTCCCTTGAGTTCGCCTGTTATCTTTCTGCCTCCTGTGCCCGAAGCTTTTCCCGGACTGCCCAGGGTGCTCCCTCTGTTGAGACACGCACTTGGGCGCACACGCCAAACACACATGCCAGTGAAATAGGACATGAGGCTGTGCTGGAGACACCTCTCCTGAGTCTCAGTGATGCCCTAGTTTCCTCCTGCAGCCTACTTTTTCTCTATTCACGCACGCACTCAGACAGCTACCTTCACCCACAAACACTGATCCATGCTGACATGATGATTGTCAATTGCCAAAGTATGTTTGGGCCTCTAATGCTACCTATAGGCTCTTCTGATTCTTGCATTTAATATGACATTTGGTCATTTTTTTAAGTAAAATGTCCCTTTTACTGCACTTTTTCCCACATGTTGACAGTTCCCACAGGTCTTAATGAAATGTTTGTGACATACTTTGGCCAAATTGCCCTTAATTATTTAATTATTACAGCATCATTGTGAATTATCTTTTGCAGCCTTACTCAGAATGACTCCTTCAGTGCATGTCTCTTTAAATGCTCAAAAGCTGCAGTTAACTCCATCACTATTGCTAATCTTAGCTAGTTAGCACCAAGCGCAGGTTGGGAGTCTGAACCAACTAACAAATTTGTCTTAGGGTGCGTTCATACCTGAATTTGTTTACTTTGGTCCGAATCAGTTGATAAGTTTGTTACTTTGTATCATTTTCTCTTTGGTTCGGCTCCCTTTCACACAGGCAAAAATTCAAGCAGACAAAACTGTGTCAGTTAAATCTCACAAAACCTACATCAGAAGGTCTGTTCTTATTGGTCAGATTTTTTTGTCACAAGAACAGGAAAGGTAATTACAGGAAGTAGGATCACTACTGTGCATTCAAGCATTTCTCGGGAGAAAATAATACAAATCGTAGCGTAATCTACGGGGGACGTTCATCGCCCTGGTTATCATTCACTACATGCGTGCATATACCACTTTCAGCAAATCGTACAGTTTGAAAATGAAGCAATAATGGAAAATAACATGTTAATGTTGATTAATCCTCCAGAACCGTGACATGCTCAGCCACAGATATTTTTAAAGACCCATCAGATATGTACAGTGGCATAAAATGTTTTACCGTTTGCCGCTGGTCCTGTTTTAGTGCGGTCCCTTTCTCATCTGCAGGACCGCACCAGAGTTCACCATTTGATTCGACTTGAGACCACCTCCTTCAGGAGGTCTCAGCATGGTTGGTTTGGTGCGCACCTGAGTGTGATTACCGTGTTCTCACCAGACAAAACAAATCGCACTAACGGAGAAAACAAGCTCAAGTTCGACTGAAACGAACTAAAGCCTGTAGGTGTGAAAGCACCCTTGAAGAATGAATGAAATAAAGACTCACTGGTGGACTGGAGTGTGTGGCTTCACTGGTGGATAGGATATGACTGGTCCCTGGAGTACAGTATGCACAGAAACATTCATGAATGACTGAATGGCTAAACTGCTAGCCTCAGCTAGCTGCCTTTGGTCTCAGCTGGACATAATAAAGTTTAGTAAAATAAGCTAGAATGATGTCTGAAGCTGGGTTCACACTAACGTTTGGACCGACTTTTACAGACATTTTGAAAAATCAGAGAAATTAGTTTTAACGTTGGTGAAATTACGTTTGTGAGCAGGTTTTTTTTTTTTTTTATTCCAGCGCACACCAACTTTTACAAAGTTTTATGAACTTTTATTAAGTTTTACAAACTTTTGTTAGCATTTGCCAGCATTGCATTCAATGTTGGCAAACTTTTGCTAACTTAGGCTAGCATATGTGTAGCTGTTGCCAACTTAGGTTAGCTTAACCTTCCGAATACTCAGCGCAGGTCAGCTGACATCAGCATCAGGCGACGCTCATATAAAGATCAGCATTTGTAGAGGCTTCCTGCCATTGTGGACCTGCTTTTGGAGTGAACACATCTCCCTTGGGCATACATTTCAGTATTTATTTTCATGTTATATTCCTGTGTAGTTACTTCTGCATGTTCTTTTTTCCTGTTTGTTTGTTCATTCATTCATTCATTCCTCTAAAAAAATAATACAATAATGTCTAAAAACTCCAACACTAAGTCCACAATTAAAATGTGAATGTAAATGGAATTTAAAAAAAAAAAACTATTTAGTATATCATCGTATAAATGACGGGTTATTGTATGTTATTGTATTTTGACTGTTACAGCTCTCTCTATTAAAATAACATAAAATCCTGTTAAATGTCATTTACTTTTTGACACCACATCAGCGCTGTTTGATTCCCACAATGGAAGCCGAACCAATAAATCCTGGAGAATGATTACACACAGAACAGGAAATTAAGAGCAGTAAATTTCTTAATGAGATTTTTTTTTCTTTTGGGCTGTCACATTTTTGGGAGATTACATATATAATATGTATATGTGTGTGTGTGTGTGTGTGTGTGTATATATATATACATATATAATATACTGCTCAAAAAAATTAAAGGAACACTTTTTAATCTGAGTAAGCTGGACTAGCCTGCCACAATTTCTTCACTTTAAGTTTTGGAGTGTTTTCATTTCCATCAAAAGACGTGGCATCTTTTCATTCTTAACACATTATCCAGTCCATATCAGTGTAGATATCCAGCTTATTTTTTTCCCATTAAAATCTGATGTGTTTTCAAAGTGTTCCTTTAATTTTTTTGAGCAGTGTGTGTATGTATGTATGTGTGTATATATATATATATATATATATACACACTGAGTAAGTTAATCTGAGTAAGTTTTGGAGTGTTTTGAATTCAGCCCTCTGTAGGTTGATAATTTTCCATCAAAAGATGTGGCATCTTGAGGACTTCCGGTCTGGACGCCATGGCGACTGCAGCTTAACACTGAAGCTCTCAGACCCAATCCAGGATAACACCTTGAAAATCAAACTTAACGGATTTTTGGAGGAGTGAAAATCAAAAGACAAAATCATCATGTCTAAAGGAAAACAGAAGAAACTGAAATTCTCCAGGCCAGGACACGTATCGGCCGGAGAATCTGAACTGGAAGATCTCCGTTCAGAAGACGAGGAACTGGTGATAGCTAACAAAAGGGTTAGCCTGAAATCACTATTTGAGGAGCTACGACGATTTCGCCGAGATGTTACGGCCGAATTTCGGGAATTCAGAGAAGAATTGAAAAGGACAAACAGCAGAGTGGACCAGGCCGAGAACCGAATGTTGGAAACAGAGGATCGAATAAAAGTGCTCGAAGATTCTGTGCTAGACCTACGCAAAAGACAAGCAGCTATAGAGGCTAAGCTAACCGACCAAGAAGGAAAACAAAGAAGAGACAACATAAGAATTCATGGTCTGATAGAAGGAACCGAAAATGGTTTTAACTCAATGGCAGAATGCGTGGAATCCTTACTAAGAGAGAAATTGGATATTCCACAAACCACCGACTTGAAGATAGAAAAGGCACATCGTTCATTAGCCGCTAGGCCGGCGGCGGAAGCGCCCCCACGTTCGGTGTTGGTAAGATTTTCCAATTTCAAAATAAAACAAGAGGTTGTAAGACTGGCCTGGCAGAAAAAAGGATTTATGCACCAGGAGAGAAAAGTCTACGTGGAACACGATTACGCCCCGGAGGTCCTTAAAAAGCGCAGGGAATACAATGACGTGAAAAAGGTGTTAAGAGAGAAGAAATTGCGCTTTCAGACACCATTTCCTGCGAAGTTAAGGGTCTTCTACGGCGATGAAACGTGTCTCTATAATTCGGCGGAAGAAGCAACAGCTGACATGGCGAAAAGAGGGCTCCCGGTAACGGTATTTAAACCCGCAGCAGACCCGAGTGAGAAGATCAAAGCGCAATCATGGACAACACAAAGACCCTCAAAATCCACGGACCAGCAGCGGGAAACCCAGCACCAGAGCGTCGCGGATAAACGATCCGTTTTCAGGTTGGAATAGTGACCTTTTTTTTTTTTTTTTTCTTTCTTTTCTCTTGAATCAATCCGCACATCCAACCCCCCTCATACAAGGTAACAAACATTAAAGGAGATGCATATTCAGCATGTGGTAAAACATTTCATGGAACAATCATATTATTTGAAACAAATAAGTCTTTGTAATAAAAAAAAAAAAAAAAAAAACTTGTTAAAATAGAAATGTGACAATAATCCACATGTTCTCCTCATACTAACAAATACTGTTTTTGCGTGAATGTTTGATGTGATGGGGGTGGGAGGGTGCACACAATTTCACAGGGTTTAGGCATAAAAGGAAAAAAAAAAAAATCATTACAAGTTTGGATTGGGTTCTGAAACTCACGTTAAAAGCATGGGACTACTTTCAGTGGTAAGAGAGGGCCCTCAACACGTAACAGAGTTTGAGGAATTTCCCTCAGAGCCTTCACTCCATCAAGGCTCTTACAGGGTCTTTAAAAAGACCTCAGCTCAGGAAGTTCTTATGACAGCTTTTTGTTTTAAAGTTTTTTACACTATGTTCTTAATGTTTTTCTTGTTTTTAATGTTCTTTCAGTTTCTGAGTAGCACAAAAGAGGGCCACCACACAGTTATACTAAACAAAACAACACAATGGAGAAACAGGGTGTAACCAAAATAATTTCATATAATGTAAAAGGAATCCTGAATCCAGTTAAAAGA
Source organism: Pholidichthys leucotaenia (assembly GCA_020510985.1). Classification (NCBI taxonomy): domain Eukaryota; kingdom Metazoa; phylum Chordata; class Actinopteri; order Cichliformes; family Pholidichthyidae; genus Pholidichthys; species Pholidichthys leucotaenia. The sequence continues at coordinate 323,341,544 of CM035843.1, read as the reverse complement.
TCCAAGATTCTAGGCAAAATGAAAAAAGACAAAGCAGGAATAATACTTTTACAAGAAACCCACCTAACAGACGTGGAACACAATAAACTCAGTAGACAAGGGTTTAAAATGATCTCTTCATCTTCATATAAATCAGGGAGGAGGAGGGGAGTAGCGACATTGATATCAACCAAAATTACATTTGAAAAAAAATCAGAACACAAAGATAAAGAAGGGAGATACAGTTTGGTAACTGGGCGGCTAGAGGGAGAAGATATCACCCTGCTGAATGTGTATGCTCCCCCAGGGGCTAACTGGAAATTTTATAAAAATGTATTCGACCTAATGATAACTAAAGCTCAAGGTTTAGTGATATGTGGTGGGGACTTCAATCTTAGACTGAATCCATACTGGGATGCTTCTGGTAATTCCCCACATCAAAATAACACCCAAAACAGGAAGACTCGGATGCTACTAAAAGAATTGGGAATCTGTGACGTGTGGAGGGAACTCAACCCCAGTGTAAAAGACTATACATTTTACTCAACTCCACATTCATCTTACTCAAGGATTGACTATTTTTTTATGTTTAATAGAGACATTGGAAGAGTAAAAACATGTAAAATAGGACTGATGGATCTCTCCGACCACAGTCCGATCTACATGGACTTAAATATCCAAAAATACACAAATAATACATTTTCTTGGAGGTTAAATTCAAATGTCCTGAAAGGACCATTGAAAGATGAATTGGAATCAGATATTCTCAGATATTTGGAAGATAACGATAATGGAGAAGTATCCCCTTTAATACTGTGGGATGCATGTAAAGCTGTAATAAGAGGAAAGATTATTGCAAAACTGGCAACCCAAAAGAAACTAAGACAAGAAAAACTATCCACATTAGAGTCAGAACTTAGGAACCTAGAAAAAGAACACAAAGGCAACACTCATTCTACTGACTCGCTCAAGATTAAGGAAATTAAAAACCAAATAAACGAGATCTACACAATAGAAATCCAGAAGAAACTTACATTTCTGAAACAAAAATACTATGAAGCAGGCAGTAAATCGGCAAAATTGCTAGCCTATAAATTGAGGAAACATCAAACAGAAAGAGCAATCTACAAAATCAGAGACCCAGTATCAAAGGAAATAAAATTCAGAATTCAGGATATTCTTAAAAACTTCGAGAATTACTATAAGAACTTATACTCCCACAAAAAACATAAAAACGCATCCGAGGCATTCCTAAACACATTAAACCTTCCCCAACTTACGGAGTCACAAAATAAAACACTACTGTCAGAAATACATCCTAAAGAATTGGAAAAAGCAATTATGAAACTTAAAGCTAACAAATCCCCAGGAGCTGATGGCTATACAGCAGAGTGGTACAAAACCTTTAAACAGCAACTATCTCCTCTCCTCCTGAAAACATTTAATTATGTCCTCCACACAGGGGAAATCCCCCCCTCCTGGAGAGAAGGGGTCATTGCAGTTATACCTAAACCTGAAAAGGATAAACTAGAGTGCTCCAACTACAGACCAATCAGTGTACTAAATCAGGACTATAAGCTTGTTACCATTATCCTTGCCAAAAGGTTAGAAAATATACTGACAGACCTAATTCATTTAGACCAAACAGGTTTTATAAGACAAAGACAGACACAAGACAACATTCGACGCACTTTACACATAATTCATCATATAAAAAAATATAACTTAAATGCAGTCATATTGGGATTAGATGCTGAAAAAGCATTCGATTCGGTTGACTGGTCTTTTCTATATAGAATCTTATCCAGTTTCAATTTTCATAACAACTTCATTAGAACTATACAGGCATTATATAAAAAACCAACAGCTAAAATAAGGATTAACGGTAATTTATCATCATCTTTTGAACTGGAAAGAGGATGTCGTCAGGGCTGCCCCCTGTCTCCACTGCTCTTTGCAATCTTCATAGAACCTCTGAGCCAATGGATAAGACAAAACCAAAAAATTCAAGGTATTACACTTGGTCAGAAGGAACATAAAATAGCACTCTTTGCTGATGACATTTTAATATACCTAGGGCAGCCGGACACTTCTTTACCAGAACTAACCTCAGTTTTTTCAGAGTATGGAGATTTATCGGGGTACAAATTAAATATGCATAAAACCCAAGTTTTAACATTCAACTATGACCCAAATCATTATTCACTAAGCAAACTCAAAACTAACTGGGAGTCGGAATCTATGAAATATCTGGGGGTCAATATCCCGAAACAACTCAACAAAATTATATCACTAAACTATGATCCACTGGTGACAAAAATAAAATCTGACCTAGCAAGATGGAATATGATACCATTCTTGGGTACTGCACAAAGAATTGAAGCAGTCAAAATGAATATACTTCCACGTCTTCTATACCTTTTCCAAACAATACCGGTAGAACCTCCCAAAAAAACATGGCAGGAGCTGGACAGAAGGATCTCAAGATTCATATGGCAGGGCAAGAGACCTAGAATCAGATATAGAACCCTACAGCTAAACAAAGACAAAGGTGGGCTCGCGCTGCCAAATATCAGGGACTACTTTAAAGCCGCACAAATTAAAACTTTAGTAGAGATATGTAACCCAGTCTACACTGCACAATGGAAGGAGATAGAATGCCAAATAACAAGTGACATCCCCCTACAGGCGATAATAGGGAACAATGTCTTACCTAAGCTTTTGAATAACACTAACCCGTGGATAGAGACCCCGCTAAAAATTTGGTTTAAGATAGTCAGAGAGAATCAAACTAAAGAGCCCTATCGACTTCTGCAATGGATCGCCTATGATCAGGACTTTACTCCTAATAAAACAGACACCAGATTTAAAAAGTGGAAGGAGAAAGGGCTGATAAAATATTACGATTTTTTTAAAGGGCAAATCTTAAGAAGTTTTGAAGATTTGAAAAAACAAGGCCTAATAAATCAAGACCTTTACAGGTTCTTCCAGCTTAGACACCACATAAACAATATACTTAAAAAGGAGGATTTGGAAAGGGCCCAGTCAGGTGTTCTGAAGGTCTTCTTAATGGCATATAAAGGGATCCCAGGGATCAGATACATTTCTAAAATATACCAAGGTCTTCAAGACTTAAAAGGAGACAACACATCTTATATAAAAGAGAGATGGGAAAAAGAGGGGAATTTCACTTTACAACTGGAAATATGGGAAAAGCTAAATAAACAGCAATGGAAAAGTACCTCATCCCTGCAGTGGAGAGAATTTGGATGGAAAAACTTGGCAAGATTTTTCAGAACACCTGCACAAAACAAATTTACCCATAAGGGATTGAACTGTTGGCGCTTGTGTGGTGAAAAGACTGCAAATCATTTTCATTTGTTTTGGTCATGCCCAGTTATCCACCAATATTGGACCAAGGTACAGACAATATTGGGGAAAATATTCAAAATAACAGTTCCCTTTTCTTTTGTAACTTTGTATTTGGGTTTACTACCGGACTCACTGGAAAGACGAGGAGAAAAATACTTATTCAATGTTTTAATATTGGCAAGCAAAAAAGCTCTAACTAAAAAATGGATGTTGAAGGACTGTCCTACACCTGAAGATTGGACTAACGTGATCCAAGACATTTACTCGATGGAAAAGTTGACATTCGCACTGAGACAGGACATGGATGGGTTCATGAACTTTTGGCAACCCTGGACCGCATATGTGTCTTCCATTAGATCTAATCTTTGACAAATACCATTTCAATAATGGTTCCGCTCTTTGTTCCAACGCTACTCAGATGCTCTTTTATCTTTATTTACTTACTTTTTCTTTTTGTTTGTTTTTTACTGGTTTGTTTGTTTTTTTTTGTTATTTGTTTTTTGTTTTTTTTTCTCTTTAATTTCACTTTTTCTTTCACTTTAAAAAAAAAAAGGGGTGTTGTAAGAATTAATCTTCCAATGTTGTCAGATATCAGAAAATAAGGGAACATGTGATGAAAATGTAAACACTGCATTGCTGTAACGACCTGTATACCCTTTACAAAAACTTAAATAAAAAAAAAAGATGTGGCATCTTTTCATTCTTAACACATTTTTCAAAGTGTTCCTTTTATATTTTTGAGCAGTATATATATATATTTTTTATTCCCCCTTCTCTTGGCTTTTGGCATTCCAGCACCACGGACAGCAACACTTCTCTCCACTTCTCTTTCGTCCGTGCATGCGATGCTGAGCAATGGGCGAGAGCCGTACTCATGCTTTAAGTTCATCTTGATTATTTTTCTGCAATTTCCCCACTTCTGTTTTTTTTTCCCCTTGTCCCGTCAGGCAGCTAGGTGAGCACAACAGAGGTCAGTTACCCTTATTGTGCCAAAACAGATTTACTTTGCAAAAGGAGCTTTATACAGTACCTATATATGTACTGTATATTGTTGCAAACTCCTCCTGTAATAACTTTTAATACTTTATTTAAATTATTTTACCCATGAAGGACCCGACAGGATGGGGAATGGGGAAAGGAAGTGTGCGGAGGGGGAAAGAAAAGAGGAACAGACAAAAAGACAAACAAACCAACAACCAAAACAAACAGAAGACAAACTGATTTTTCCACCGAAGAGGTCTCAACATGAGTCTGGTATCCGCATCTGTTAATGGAGGGACATTTGTGCGTGTGCGTCTGTGTGCATGTATATGAGAGCGCGCGCAAAATAAGTGTGTGCATGTGAGTGGTTTGTCAGGAAACATACGAAGAGGGGGGCCGGTCGCAACAAATCCCCGCCACCCCGGAAATCCCAAGCAGGCAAGGCAGTGCCACCAACCCTTACAGGGCACAAATGCCCGGGGCCGACGAGCCCCAGGAACGCCAGGCATCCACCCCCGGTGGGATGGCCGAGGGAGGCAAGGCCCACAGCCCCGGGCCCGCCAACCCCCCACCCCCCTCAGCGGGGCCAACGCCATCCCCCGGGCCCCAAGCGCCAGAGGGCCAGTACTCCCACCACCCCCCCAGGCCGGGGATCGGCCTGCACCCCTTGGCACGAGCACCCCTTGGCACGAGCCCCCCAGCACCGCCGCCGCACACCCCACGGACCCCCACACCCAAAGAAGTCCCCCACCCCCGTCCAAGGGAGCCCACGTAACCGAGAGGCATTACCCCCCTCAATCCAGCACCTCTCAACTAACACACACTCATTCTCACACCGCACCCTTTTGCTTTCATATGCACCCACAAGCTTTCACTCCCCTACTCCCCCACATAGTCCCACTCTCGCACTCCTGGACCCACCATTCTCTCTCACTCCTGAACCCACTCAATCTCACTCCAACTCGCCCTCAGGGTCACCCACACACTCTCATGTTCACCCACGCATGCATGCACTCACTCCCACTACGACCTACTCACATCCATTCATGCTCTCCCTCTCACACTCACCCACCTTCATTCACCCCTATTTCTTAGGGTGACTGCGATGCAGATGCAGCAAGCCTGAACGTGCACCAGCTCCCGGCAGCGGCTGGGGGTGGTTCGGCAGGGGAGTGGCCGCTGGGATGATTATTATTAATAACAACATGATTATTATCTGACCTGGGTCTTCCTTCACTCTCTCCTCCTCCCTGCACTGACAATCAAACACAAATATATTGTGCTCAACCAGGAATTAAAGAGAATAGAATCAGATTCCATACTTGACCTATTGTATAGAGGTCTGGCGTAACAGTTATAAGAGTACACTTAATTCATTGTTAATATTATAAAAAAAGGGCAGTCCGTGTTATACATAAAGTCGGGTATCATGAGCATGCTAATTTATTGTTTTTACAGACCCCCAGCGCCCACCCAAGCGACTGATCAGGAGATCACCGCAGGTGCTCCGAGATGCCACCCAACACGCAAAGTGCCACACAAAACCAACCCACCAACACCATCTCCATTCATCAGTCCTTCACTGTCACTTACTCTTATTCAATTCCTCTCTCACTCCCTTGCTTGTATCTATTCATTCAGCAGCACCCAGGGATTTTGACAACATGACGGGTCCCAGGCCCCCCCGCCGGGCTCCCAGGCCCCTGGCAGAAGGAGGGCAACAGGGGTGGGGGAAGCCACCCCCCCCCCCCCGCACAAAACATGATATGTGTGTGTCAGTTGTATGATGTGATTGTGTGTAGGTGTGTGAACTACCATGGTGCAGTTAAAATTGGTGGTGGGGGGTTGGTCCCCGCTTCTGTTTTGCATTTAATATATATGATGATATTTGAGTTTCCCTTTTGTTTCCGTTTCTTCATGAGAATCCCTGTTTCTTAATTTAGTTATTTCTAGTCCCGTCTATTTACATTATGTGCCTTTGACATCTAGTTTTGTATTGTTAGTATTACCAGCCTGTCTGACATGAGCCTCCCTCACCTCTTCCTTCAGTCCTCTTTTTGTATTTTGATATTAGTATTGTATTATTTGCATCTCTTGGGTTTATGTTTATCTTGTCCTTGCCTTGATGGGTTATTTTCTCCTTTTTGTATTATCCGGTTTGTTTCTCATTTTGTAACATTTCTTATTTTCTTGTTCATTATCCGTTGCCTCTACTCAGTCTGGTCTGTGCCTTTATTTTGACATCACCTTGTATTTACTTCCTCTCTCAGCTCTAGTTTGCAGGCTGTCAAGCTGTCACTTGTTGGTTTGATTTTGCCTTGCTCCTGTGATCCACACCTGTAATCGTTTGTTGTTTATTCCTTTTGTCCTTTCTAAAGGCTGTTGCAACACAGTTCATTGCAGCGTCCTTCTCGGTATCCAAACATTAGTTCTACGTCTTTTCTCACCCTGTTTCCAGTGTGTGTGTCCCACACTATTTCCTTATCCACCTGACGTGCGTTCCACATCTCAGCCTCTGCACTGTTTGCCTCTCCATTTACTCGCCTGTAAATTTTTGTGCCTTTATTATATTTTGTGTTTTTTATCATTAAACATAAGCAACTCACAGTTCAGCATTTGGGTCTTCCTTCCGCCCCTGCCGGGCCATTTATGACAGTTTTGATCCAAAAACATTTGTTTTCACCAGCATTTCAGTCAATGTTTGCCAAGGGAGCTTAACTTAGGCTGACTTAAGTGAACTCTACATAACTTAGCCCAGTCTCAGGAACTTTTACAAACTGAGCACAACTTTCACCAATGTTTATTTCCAAACATCCCCAAAATTTTCAAGGAACACAACTTTCACCAGCGTTGGCCAGCAGACACCAGCAATCATTAACTTTTACCAACTTTTGCCGGTAGAGCCAGACGTTTACCAAAACGTCAGTAAATGTTGGTCCAAACGTTGTAGTGTGAATCCACCCCAAGAATGACGTATACTGTATGGTCAACTTTTTGTACATGAACAAGGATTCCAGTGTTGGTGAACAAAATTTAAAGTAAATGGCAATCAAAACTGGCCAGGTTGACAGCTGAGCTAACACCAGGCAGCCTGTCTGTCAGCTTCTCTATGCTGAAATGAGCTCTAATGCAGTTCCAGAGACTGACTCCAACTGTCTAGCCACGCTAATGAAAATGGTTCAATGTTGCATCACAGCAAAAATATAACAAAATAAGCCCAAATAATGCGAGATATATTATTGACTGTGAATTAGTGAACCTGGCTAACCTCCTGGCAGCACTGTTAATGCCGTGGGCTCACTGCTCATGTGGGCAGGGACTGAATCATCACAGCCAGCAGTATGGTGATGGGTTGGAACTGAAGACTGGAAAAAGACCTGGAAGAGCAAAAAAAAGTCTTGGCCTTTCTGCCAAAATGTTAAACTATACTGTAACTCTTCCTAAGTGAAGAGAGATTGTAATATTTTTTTGCTGTAGTCATTTATTACCCACAAAATCATTTTAGACAGAACCCACAAACACACCATTTTTTGAGTGAGTAGGACCTTTAACGGATGGAGATGTCATGTTGGGAATATATCCTGCCTGGCCACCCCAACGCAGATTTAGAGGCACCAGACAGTACCACTGAGGTGCATCGACTGCCTCTCCCTCAGACTCGGTCACAGAAGTGTACAGTCGATTCTGCCGCCGTACCAGACACTGATGAGGAGAGCCATGCTGCCCATGTTCACCGTCAATAAGTCAGGCACCGTAAAACACTATGTGATAAGCCGGGCCTGCAGCCAGCCAATATTCTCGGCCTCAGATAAACATTGTGACAGAGACGTCTTTGATTCGAGGAGCGATGAGCGGCAGACTGTGTGCAGCAGCTCCTGTGTTTCAGCTTCAGTGACCGTGTCAGGCCACTCTTTTGTGTGGAGCAAAAACATTTTTAGTGTTTTTCTAACTCTACAAGCTTTAATGCAGAGGTTTAGAGTACAAAAAAGTGCCTCTGAAGTTGTGCCTCTCCAAATCTAGTCAAGTATGAATTACACTTAAACCAAATGATCTGAATGCTCACCCATGATATGTTCGATTAGTGCTAAATGCTGAAAGTGTTGGCCCTGCTACCACAAATGGGTTTTGGTACCTTTAATGGGTAATGTAGCCTGGCTATAATGTAACCTGCCGCTGATGTTGATGTAACCCTTTTAACCGCAGTGACATGGTACTCTGTATGCTGCTCAGCATTGCAACACTCACGAGGTCCCCATGACAACAGGCAACATCAAAGAAGGAGGAAAACCAGCTGGGTGTGCTGCTGAAATACAGGAGGGATGAGAAAATGTTTTTTTTAGGGTGAGGCAGCTTAATATATTTAGGAAAACTGGATCAGAGACAGTGTCAGACAAAAGTGAAGAAACATACAGACTGGGTAGAAGAAAAAACTTATTTGGGCCAGTTTTTTATGTTCTACTGGTTTAATGATGACCTACACCCAAAACACTTAGCGCTCCTTTACATAGATGGAGATCATTGGGTGACCATTAAAAGAGCAAAAAATGATATCCTAAAGCCTCAAAAAAGCCATTTCTGTGTTAATGTCTGGGAGATTGTTGAATGGTTTTCATGGAGATCTATAGCGATCTTTGAAAGATCCTTGAGAGATTGCTGAGAGACTAAGAGAGATCATTGAGGGATTGTCAGGTGACCAACGAGGTATATACATAATCTATACATGCCTATCTGTAGATACGAGAGGTTTCTCGTGCTCTTCTACCCTCTTTACACAGAGGTGGAGATTGTTGAGAGAGCATTGAAAGATGAAAAAAAGTGATCAGATCTCTCAACGACCTTTCAATGATCTCTATTGATCGCCAAATTACCAATATGTCTCAATGATCTTCCATGGTCGCCACTGCTGAGAGATTGTTTTGACTCAGACCAAAACAGTCTCTCAATGGTCAGCAAAGGAAAGAATCCCTCAACAAACTCTCAATGAACTCTCAACAGTCTCATTGATCCCTCACTGATCTCTCAGCCATTTCCTTCAGGGTGGAAAAATTTGGCATTCATTGAAAGATTGCTGAGAGATCATTGGGAGATCAATGAGATTGTTTTGGAATGAGTCAAAATATTGAGGACCGTGGAGATCACTGGAAGATCATTGGGAGATCTTGGCAATCGCTGAGAGATCATTGAAAAATTGTTTGGAGATCTGGCCAATTTGTCATCGCTCAGCGATCTCTCAACAATCTCTACCCCTGTGTAAAGGGGGTATTATTGTCATCATTAGTTTCCACCCCTTTGAAATGACAAAAATATGTGATTTATGTTTCAAACGCAGTGAAATCCATTTAAGGAAGCAGGTTGGGGTGGAAAATTACGCTTCCACACAGGAGACCAGTGTTCAACTCCAGCTGCAAACCTTTGAGCTTTAGTTTTATTTTACTTCTGAGTTTCAGATTCATTTCTTTTACTCAATAATATATGAACCCTAAACACTAAAAAAGAGAAAAGGTTGGGGAAAAATGAAGGACTAAACCTCTAACACATTAAACCTCCCACCCATATTACACCTCTCCTCCGATCTCTGACTGATGTGCTGCCAGTGATTTGGGTGGCATGCATGTCAGTTTCATATTCGATATTCGTTAAGTGGTTTTACATTCTGGTCATGTGGAGTATAAGAAGTTTTCTCACAGTCGCATTTCCAACTTTTTCCTCCCTTTTCCTTTTTTGTTGTTGTTTGTCTGGCTTTTCTTTTCCTTTGATCCCTGTGTGAAACCTGTATTGGGACCTGCTGGTCTGCCACCTTCCTTTTATGAGCATGTGTTTACCGGGGAGCGGAGATGACCCCTGAACGGCGTGCTTGTGACCTTTCCCTTTCTTTCCTCTCACCTCCAACCTTATCTCCCTGCACAGTTGCTTCTTTTCATCTCTGAACATCAGTACCAGCAGAGGTGAAAGAGCACAAAAATCTACACCGTAAATAGGACGGCTCGCCATTGTGTTTTCAGGGTGTGTAAATCAGTAAGCAGAATGGGAATGTTTAGGTTGTTTGTCGAAAGACAAACTCTAAAGTAATAAATATTTGAAATGGAAAGAGTTTAGTTTCATAAATAATGCTAAAACTGATTAAACAAAATCATTTTGGACTATTTTACATCCCACTTTTGGCCCCCAAATACTGTTATTATGCATATGCACATCACTGCTTTATTGGAACAGTTGTGATGGAACCATCAAAGTAATTCATTTATTTTTCTAACTGAAATGTAATTAAACCACCAACTGTGTGGCCTGTTTCTCACCTCAAAGGTCTCTGGGAAACTTTTGTAATTAGAAAATAGTGTTTTATAAAGAAGCTTCAATGATGGTAACAAATCCAAAATCAGAGAGCCCACACGATCAGCTGCATTACGTGCTCTACACATTTATTTTATCTTTAAAATGGACTATTTTGATGTGCGAGTGGATAAAGGCCCACTGGAGCATAACTTTAGTTCATCTGTTTGATTCAAACCTCATACGAATGAAAATGTGCTGTCATGACAGTTTGGCAAGTAACTAATAATTAGTAACTAAGTGTAGGTACTAGCTACTTCTTTTGAAAAGTAACAATTACTTTACAATTACTGCATGATTAAAGTAATGAGTTACTTGGGAAAGTAACTTTAACACTACTTAAATTATCTTGCATATGGACTGTTTGGAGTTGCTGAGCATGTGTCAGTCTAAAAATCTGCTGTAGTAGAGACACGATCCAGTCCCTCAGACGTCTGTTGGAACTCAAAATCCATTTTTGACTAATTGTTATCCAGGTAGCAGGACGGTGTTCTTCTGCAGTGACTCACATTCTTAGTCGTCATCAGTATTTCACTGATCAGCTGTCTGACGGCAGCTGGCTCAACTGTTGACAAGGATAGCACGTCTTTCTCGACGTACATGTATCTGGCAATCAGTCGGTTTAATTCTTGCTGGGTCACACACCATCGAGATGAATAGCTGGGTTTGAACTGCAGCCGCGGTTGTTTAGCTGCAGTGGCTCCATGGTGAGCATTGCTAGCATAGTGACCCTTTCATTACCGGCTAGTTTTGTCAAAGCATGTGTCTTTACCATGTGCTTCTAAAGGTTTGATTTGTTTTTACTATTTTTTGATGTGAAGTAGGTCATCAACCTGGCACAGTCATTGTCAGACTGACTGAGTCACATTGTTTGCAACAGGTTATGTCAAGTGACAGATGCATCTTAGCATACTGTATGGTAGGTGGTAGGGTGAATTTAGCTATATCTGTCTGTGTAAAAAAAAAAATAAATAAATAAAAAAAATACAGTGGTGTGAAAGTGTTGGCCCCCTTCCTGATTTCTCATTTTTTTGTATGTTTGTCACACTTAAATGTTTCAGATCATCAAACAAATTTAAATATTGGACAAAGATAACACAAGTAAAAACAAAATGCAGATTTTAAATGAAGGTGTTTATTATTAAGGGGGAAGAAAAATCCAGACCTATATGGCCCTGTGAGAAAAAGTGATTGCCCCTAAACCTAATAACTGGTTGGGCCACCTTTAACAGCAACAACTGCAATCAGGTGTTTGCCATAACTGGCAATGAGTCTTTGACAACGCTGTGGAGGAATTTTGGCCCACTCATCTTTGCAGAATTGTTGTAATTCAGCCACATTGGAGGGTTTTCGAGCATGAACTGCCTTTTTGAGGTCATGCCACAGCATCTCAATCACATTCAGGTCAGGACTTTGACTAGGCCACTCCAAAGTCTTCATTTTGTTTTTCTTAAGCCATTCAGAGGTGGACTTGCTGGTGTGTTTTGGATCATTGTCCTGCTGCAGAACCCAAGTGCACTTCAGCTTGAGGTCACAAACAGATGGCCAGACATTCTCCTTCAGGATTTTTTGGTAGACAGCAGAATTCATGGTTCCATTTACCACAGCAAGTCTTCCAGGTCCTGAAGCAGCAAAACGGCGCCAGACCATCATACTACCACCACCATATTTTACTGTTGGTATGATGTTCCTTTTCTGAAATGCTGTTACTTTTACACCAGATGTAATGGGGAACACACCTTCCAAAAAGTTCAACTTTTGTCTCGTCAATCCACAGAGTATTTTCCCAAAAGTCTTGGAGATCATAAAGATGTTTTCTGGCAAAATTGAGATGAACCTTTGTCCTTTTTGCTCAGCAGTGGTTTTCGTCTTGGATCTCTGCCATGCAGGCCATTTTTGCCCAGTCTCTTTCTTATGGTGGAGTCATGAACCCTTCCTTAACTGAGGCAAGTGAGGCCTGTATTTCTTTGGATGTTGTTGTGGGGTCTTTTGTGACCTCTTGGATGAGTCGTCACTGTGCTCTTGGGGTAATTCTGGTCAGCCAGCTACTCCTGGGAAGGTTCACTACTGTTCCATGTTTTCGTTATTTATGGGTAATGGCTCTCACTGTGGTTTGCTGGAGTCTCAAAGGTTTAGAAATGGCTTTAAAACCTTTTCCAGACTGTAGATGTCGATTACTTTCTCATTTGTTCCTGAATTTCTTTGGATCGCAGCATGATGTCTAGCTTTTGAGGATCTTTTGGCCTTCTTCACTTTGCCAGGCAAGTCCTGTTTAACTGATTTCTTGATTGAGAACAGGTGTGGCAGTAGTCGGGCCTGGGTGTGGGTAGAGAAACTGAGCTCAGCTTTCCAAAGACGTGATAAACCACAGTTAATTTATGTTTTAACAGGGGGCAATCACTTTTTCACACAGGGCCATGTAGGTTTGGATTTTGTTTTTAACCATTAATAATAAACACCTTCATTTAAAAACTGCATTTTGTGTTAACTTGTGCTATCTTTGTCGAATATTTAAATTTGTTTGATGATCTGAAACATTTAAGTGTGACAAAAAAAGAAAGGAGGAAGGGGGCAAACACTTTTTCACACCACTGTATATAGGTGGTCCAATTAATGGATAAAAAATATTAATTCAGATCAACCCCACTACAGCACTCCCTGTTACAGCGGAACTTGAAACATGCAACAACTCTTCCACCCGGACAGTCTTTTGCGTGACATGGAATGCAGTCTGTGACCAAACCTCTCATTTTATTTAGTTCTGGGTGTTCAAATCACTTTGCTGGAGTATTATTGTCATCAACAACACTGTTCCCTCTTTTCTTTTGGCAGATTTGCTTTTTCAACCATGAGTGGGAATAAAGAACTAGAGACAATTCACTCCTGTTGACCACTTTTTTTTTTTTACTTACATGTCTATTATGGAGCACAAAATAGTTCCTGGAAGTTAGCATTAAGCACTAGCATCACCATGGAGTTACAGTAGAATGGACGGTGGAGTTTACGATTTTTTCTTATCCGCACATCAGAATTAAATGGGCATGAGCAATTCAGCCTGTTTTTTTGAATATTTTCCATTGGATTAGTAGATGTACTAACCATTAATAAATAAATATTAGGCTAGGATGCTGTGTATGGCAACACCAAATCAGTCTTTGGGAATGTCTGTCACTCTCTTACCTTCGGTCTCACACAACAAACCTTATTTGTCACTCCAAAATAAGGAAAATACTGCCAATATCATGTTGACTTCCTCCAGATTTTTACACAGTAAGAGGTCTCAAGGCAGCAGTCAGGGTCTGCTCAAGACTGACTGAACATGTTCTAAAACTGATTCTGAGGGAAAGAATGGAGGAAAAAAAGTGTTTGTGTATTGTGCACATGCATGCTCACTCCATCGCTACATCCACAATTAACTGATTAATTACAGGTAACTAGTTAATTACTTTAAAAATTCTAATTGGTTTCTAGCATTAATAAATATATATATAAATCTCCATCCATCCATCCATCTTCTACTGCTTTTCCAGAGGTCCGGGTCGCAGAGGCAGCAGTTCAAGCGGAGAAGCCCAGACTTCCCTCTCCTCAGCCACCTGCTCCAGCTCTTCAGAGAGGATACCAAGGCGTTCCCAGACCAGCTGGGAGACATAGTCTCTCCACCGAGTCCTGGGTCTGCCCCAGGGTCTCCTCCCAGAGGGACATGCCCAAAACACCTCAAGTGGGAGGCATCGTGATCAGATGCTCATACCACCTCAGCTGGCTCCTTTCAATGTGGGGGAGTAACGGTTCTACTCTGAGCCTCTTCCGGATGACTGAGCTCCTCACCCTATCTCTAAGGGTGAGTCTCGCAATCCTACGGAGAAAGCTCATTTCAGCCACTTGTATCCGCGATCTCGTTCTTTCGGTCATTACCCAAAGCTCATGACCATAGGTGAGGGTAGGAACGTAGATTGGCTGGTAAATAAACAGCTTTGCCTTAGAACTCAGCTCCCTCTTCACCACAACAGACCGGTACAACGTCCGCATCACTGCAGATGCTGCTCCGATCCGTCTGTCAGTCTCTCGCTCCATTCTCCCCTCACTCGTGAATAAGACCCCAAGATACTTAAACTCCTCCACTTGGGTCAGGAGCCTGTCCCCAACCCGGAGAGGACAATCCACCTTTTTCCGGCTGAGGACCATGGACTCGGACTTGGAGGTGCTGATTCTCATCCCAGCCGCTCCACACTCAGCAGCAAACCGTCCCAGTAAGACCTGTAGGTCATTGCTGGATGAAGCCAGCAGGACAACATCATCTGCAAACAACAGAGATGAGATCCTGTGGTCACCAAGCATGACACCCTCCGTTCCCTGGCTGCGCCTAGAAATCCTGTCCATAAAAATTATGAACAGGATCGGTGACAAAGGGCAGCCCTGGCGGAGTCCAACTCTCACTGGGAATGAGTCCGACCGAGTGTTGGCAATATGAACCAAACTCTCACAATGGTCGTACAGAGACTGAATAGCTCGTAACAACAAGCCCGATACCCCATACTCCCAAAGCACCCCCCACAAAAAACCACGAGGGACGCGGTCAAATGCCTTCTCCAAGTCCACAAAACACATGTAAACTGGTTGGGCAAACTCCCACAAACCCTCAAGGATTCTCAAAAGGGTAAAGAGCTGGTCCAATGTGCCATGGCCAGGTCGAAAACCACATTGCTCCTCCTGAATCTGAGGTTCAACCAGCGGCCAGACTCTCTTCTCCAGTACCTTGGCATTTACTTATTTTCTAAGTGATGAAAGCCAATGTTGGGAGTAATGCATCCCAACAATATATATATATACACTACCGTTCAAAAGTTTGGGGTCACCCAGACAATTATTTTGTGTTTTCCATGAAAAGTCACACTTATTTACCACCATGAGTTGTAAAATGAATAGAAAATATAGTCAAGACATTGACAAGGTTAGAAATAATGATTTGTATTTGAAATAATAATTTTTTCCAGATACTCAACCTGCTCAAAGGAAGGTCAGTTTTATAGCTTCTCTAACCAGCTAAACTGTTTTCAGCTGTTCTAACATGATTGCACAAGGGTTTTCTAATCATCCATTAGCCTTCTGACGCAATGAGCAAACACATTGTACCATTAGAACACTGGAGTGATAGTTGCTGAAAATGGGCCTCTATACACCTATGTAGATATTGCACCAAAAACCAGACAGTTGCAGCTAGAATAGTCATTTACCACATTAGCAATGTATATTAGATATTAGTGTATTTCTAATTAGTTTAAAGTTATCTTCATTGAAAAAAACAGTGCTTTTCTTTCAAAAATAAGGAAATTTCTAAGTCACACAATTGTCACACAATTATTTTGTGTTTTCCATGAAAAGTCACACTTATTTACCACCATGAGTTGTAAAATGAATAGAAAATATAGTCAAGACATTGACAATGTTAGAAATAATGATTTGTATTTGAAATAATAATTTTTTCCTTCAAACTTTGCTTTCGTCAAAGAATCCTCCATTTGCAGCAATTACAGCATTGCAGACCTAACATGATTGCACAAGGGTTTTCTAATCATCCATTAGCCTTCTGACGCAATGAGCAAACACATTGTACCATTAGAACACTGGAGTGATAGTTGCTGGAAATGGGCCTCTATACACCTATGTAGATATTGCACCAAAAACCAGACATTTGCAGCTAGAATAGTCATTTACCACATCAGCAATGTATAGAGTGTATTTCTGATTAGTTTAAAGTTATCGTCATTGAAAAAAAGTGCTTTTCTTTCAAAAATAAGGAAATTTCTAAGTGACCCCAAACTTTTGAATGGTAGTGTATATATAATTAGTAACAAGCAATAAGTCTGTTAAAATTTCATTAATTCTAATACATTACTCATTTAAAAAAGTCATTTTGTTACACAAGTTGTTGCAAAAGTAGTGACGTTACAGTGATGCATTACTCCCAACACTGGCTTTCATCACTTAGAAAATAAGTAAATTTTTAGATGTCACTATCTAGGTGACTAGAACTCCAGCCACAGGGGGTGCACAAGCCAGTGTACTCCTGGTACCAGTCCCAAGCCCAAGTAAACGAAGTAAACAAGTTGTGTGAAACCGCTTCTTTTGAGCCTGTTTTCATGGAGCAGACGCTTGGTTTTTTATGCATAATCTGGCAGCATTGGCAGAGCCTGGAGAAAGTGGTGGGGGGGGGGGGGAATGAAATGAAACACACTGGCCGCAGTGGAAGCAGACTTGAACGAAAGGAGATAAAAGCACCAGCTCCATTCTGTGGCATTGGTTTGGACTTCAGAAGGTAAAAACTGAACAAAATACAATTTTGTGCAAATTATGTCACACTACCACTAATTTGTTTCACCACTTGAGATGTCATCTACTATAATATGAAGAATGCATTAAAATCGGCTCTCAATATCCCAGGTAGCCCCTACAAAAAAATTAAAGGAGCCAGCCCTGCCAAAATGACTACATGGCTTCTTCATTTGGAAAATGTATCCCATACAACAAAAGTGCAAAACAGAAGGAGATCACAACTGTGGTCACAAATTATACTGCCAAAGACATGGTCCTCAGTGTTAAAAACATGACCACATAGAAAAAGTGGACTTTAATTTATATGGTTTTACAATATCTTTCTCTAGAATTCTTGCTTAATGCACTTTTTATTGTGTTGAGTCCTTTTTTTTTGTTTGTTTTTAGTTGTTTTTATTGGTTTTATTACAGGCCATAATAGGAAGGCCTACCATTATTTATTCTGATTTGTTTCAAATTTATGAGTGGGGTTGTCTTACTGGTTTACTAAAGTTTGCGAAGTTTAACTTGATTTTATACCCCCCCTCCCCGTATGCAATTTTTAAAAATGCAATACATGGGTCTGTTTCTATTATTTTGCAGTGTCATTTTATGCAAAGTGTCATTTTATACATCTAGATTTATACAGTTGTTCAGATGAGATCTCAAAATATCATGATATACATATCATGTGTTGTGATAAAACCATAAATGTATCATGATACATGTTAAAAACCATATTGCCCAGCCCTATATTGTTTGAAGGTCACATGAGGGTATTGGTGTGGATCCAAATCTATGTATTGTTTTATTGATTTTACTGATTGTCACATGTATGTCAGTGTCTGTAGGTCCAGATAAAGTGTAACAAACTGAACTGCCCTTTATAGGAAATAAATAAGTTGTCTGAATCTGAACATGAGCCAGCCTCAGGAACATTTTTGGCACTTCCTTGTTTTTCACCATTGGTGGTACAACTTGCTGTTTAGAGTTCCTTGTTAACTCAATATTTTTCACATAGCAGCCACAGTTAGACTTCAGTATTTAGTAATAGTTGAGTCATAATTTATGTTGCTTCCAATATATTGTCGGGACTCTGTGGTAAACTTTATAATTGGAGTCTCTCCTCACGTCTTTTATTAAATTGCTGACTACAGTGTCATACACGAGCTTTTATAACTTTGGGGTTGTGTGGGCAGTCTCGCCTGAGTTTGATCACAAAGTAAATGATGTGTCACTTCTACCTAAATTCTCTTTTCTTGCCGTTGTGATCTAATGAAAAAAGACCCGTCTCGAATTCAAATATTTCTCTAGGGGTTCATGTTTCAATTGCGCTCAGTTGGTTCTTGTTTCAAGCTTAATTGAACCACATATCAAGTTAATTGGGCCCCAGTCCCTCAGCCTCTTTGCTCCTTACCTTTGCCAAACAGACAAACTGTTCGGGGTACCCATGCTCACAGGGATAGCTCAGTTCCTCTTTCAATTATCAACAGGCATCACTGAGTTTATCCATGCAGCTGCTTTTATCAGGCCTCTGTGGGTTTTTATTTATTTCCACTGGCTGTGTACATAATCAGCTTTGCACAGGGAAAAGAACGATATCACGCAGACACAGTCCACACAGATGGGTTAATGGCAACACTGTTTTCCAGAATCAGGCAACATGCACAGACTGCGACACAGGCTTTGGGAACTCTTTCTATCGCAGATGTAATTCGTATTTAAATGTTGCTACGCTCCTTCTCTTCTGGTAATTGTGTTTGCACTTCCTGGTTACTCTTGGAAGTGGATTCACTGAAGCATACTGTTGATAGCAGTGTGGTAATCACTAATTACAAAGACAGGCACACACGCAGCGGCGCACTCTCATTCACACATGTGCTCGCACACAGACGAGCAAAGCTTTTAACTGCGTTTGTGGCTATTCACCCACATCCTGGCAAGTAAGTGTAGTCACGCTATATAGTGTGACTTTGGTGTTAAAGTAACATCTGTAAAATGGCATGTAGATTTTTGAAGCAATTTCAGAAGCTTGCAAATGACGGTGACTTATTTCACTTAGCATTTGTTTAGACAGACTTGAATGCAAGTTCAAGGATTCCTCTCTAAGCTTTATTTTAATTTGCTATTACTTCTTTAAAAAATCCCCACCTTACTAATTATTTTATTTTCACCCAGCAGTTTAATTTAAAGCAGTTATCTGGTGAAAAGACTAAAAGTACAATGTTTATAGTGTTCAAGAAAGAGCAAGGCAGATACTAACACTAAAAGGAGAGGAAGCCAAGTCCCTGTTAGCGTCTGACGGCTATCCTTGTCATCCTAACTGTTTTACAGAGGGAGAGGACAAGGTAAAGCTGTACTTAAGAACCTGATAAGAGACTCATAATCACCATGTGATGGTAACACGATCATGGGTGCATAAAGGACTCCCCCAGTGCAGCCAGCTAGCTAATTAGCCCCTCCACATACAACATGACCCACAAACCCTCAAGAGCTGTGTGTTGTAAACCCTGAACAATGTTTATTTTGTGTGAGAAATGACAAAATCTGTTTATTATATTATACTCATTTACTACTGCTACTACTGCTGATGATACCACACTCTGGTGGTATCACCATCGTCTCGCTGTCCTCACACATGTCCTGCACCACTCTCACATACTTCTCTGCTACTCCTGACTTCCTCATACAGTACTACACTTCCTCTCTTGGCACCCTATCATATGCTTTCTCTAGATCCACAGAGACACTGCAACTCCTTCTGACCATCTCTATACTATACAGTTGTAGTTATATATACAGTTATATAATCAATATGGGCTTAAAGTGCAGACTCTCAGTTTCAGGGCATCCATATCCAAATCAGAGTTATGATTTAGGAAATGCAACCATTTTTAGAGGAAGTCTCCTCTTTTGGGGGCTCAGAAATAATTGAATAATTGTCTCAAAAACTATTTCATGGGCTGCATGGGCTATTCCCTTATTAATCCATCATCAATCAAGCAGGTAAAATGTCTGGAGTTGATTCCAGGTGTGACATTTGCATTTGGAAACTGTTGGTGTGGAAGAAGATGGATGGATGGATGGTGTGAATCCACAACATGGGTCAAAGGAGCTCTCAGTGGAATTGAAACAGACCATCCTTAAGCTGAAAACATAAATTCATCAGAGAGATAGCGGAAATGTTTGGAGGAGCCAAATCAACAGTGTGGTACATTCTGAGAAAGTGCACTGGTGAGCTCGAGAACTCAAAAAGGCCTGTATGTCCAAGGAAAACAAGTGGTGCAATCGCAGGATTCTTTCCATGGTGAAGAAAAACCCCTTCACAACATCCACCCAAGGGAAGAACACTCTCCAGGAAGTAGATGTATCAGTGTCTAAGTCTACTATAAAGAGAAGCATTCACAAGAACAAATACAGACAGTTCACCACAAGTTGCAATCCATTAATCAGCCTCAAAAACAGAAGGGTTAGATTAGACCTTGCCAAAAAAAATATGTAAAGAAGCCAGCAAAGTTCTGGAACAGCATTCTTTGGACAGATGAAGCCAAGATCAACCTGTACCAGAATGATGGGAAGAAGAAAGTGTGGAGAAAGCTTAGAATAGCTCATGATTCAAAGCACACCATATCTTCTGTAAAACATGGTGGAGGCAGTGTGATGCATGGGCATACATGACTTCCAATTTCTCAGGGTCACTAGTGTTTATTGATGATGTGACAGAAGATAGAAGCAGCCAGATGAATTCTGAAGTGTATAGGGATAAACTGTCTGCTCAGATTCAGCTAAATGCAGCAAAGTTGACTGGACGGCACTTCACAGTACAGATGGATAATGACCCAAAACATACTGTGAAAACCAATCCAGGAGTTTTTTAGGGCAAAGAAGTGGAATATTCTGCAATGGCCGAGTTTATCAGCAGATCTCAACCTGATCAAGCATGTATTTGACTTGCTTAAGACAAAACTTAAGGTAGAAAGATCCACAAACACGCAACAACTGAAGACAGCTGCAGTAAAGGCCTGGCAAAGCAATAAAAAGGAGAAAACCCAGTGTTTGTGGATGTTTATGGGTTCCAGACTTAAGGCAGTCATTGCCTGCAAAGGATTCTCAACAAAGGATTAAAAATGAACATTTATGGTAAAGTTAATTTGTCCAATTACTTTTGAGCCCCTGAAATGGGGAGATTTTGTATAAAAATGGTTGTAATTCCTAAACTGTAACACTAATTTGGATGTGAATACCCTCAAATTAAAGCTGAGAGTCTGAACTTTAAGCCCATATTGATTGAGATACACCTGTATATGTAATTTCAGAGGTTTCTCTCAAGGATCAAGGAGCACCCATTAAGAGTTTCTTGGGTGTTGCTGAGTGCCTGAGAGCTTCTAATAGTGTTGTAGTCGAGACCAGTCTCCCAAGACCAAACTCTACATACACAGTGGTCTTGATAAGGTCGTGACTACAGCACTAGTTTCTCATGCTCTTCTACCCCCTTTACACAGGGGTGGAGATCATTGAGAGATGATTTAAGGAAGAAAAAACATACAGATCTCTTAACAATCTCTCAATGATCTTCCAGTGATCTCCACAGTTGTCACAGTTGAGATATTGTCTTGACTCAGTGATCTCTCAACGATCTCCACCCCTGTGTAAAGGGGGTATTACCAGCATGTCAATATAAGTGGGATTAACATCTAAAGTAGCATTCATTGTTAACAATTCACCCTTTAGAGTAGACATGTCTGTTTATAAAAAAAAAAAAAAAATACAGTATGTATGTCAAGTAAAAGTAAGTTTTTAAATGTCACTACCATCAACTACATCTTCCTTTAGCACAAGCTCCTTGTTTTCTGGCCGTCATGTTTCTTTCTTTCCAAATTACAGACATCAAGTCACATGACCGCACCCGCAGCACTGTGCTTTTAATACATGAACAAACATGGTGTGAGAAATATTGGCGGGGGAATAAATGAAAAAAAAAAAAAAAACATAGCCACAATTTTGATTTATCATCCAGCCCTAGTATTACTCATTATTTGTGGATATTGTAAAGCCTTGACTGGAAATGACCAGAGTTTATCTTGAGTCCCTTCAGTGTTTTTGGCGTAGTGATGCAACATTACTTTGGAGCCCTATCATTACTGAAAGCATTACAAAACACATAACCAATGAAGGCTGGGCTGGGACAAAAATAAAATAAATCATGTGCGGAGGGGAATAAAATGGCACTGAGCGGTGAGGAGTCAGTCGTGGGGTGAACCGAGCAAAGTTAGTTGGTTCCAAGTCATGATGTAGCAAACTGGGTGTGCGTTCCGGAGAAATGGTGGCAATCGCTCAGGGTGATTCACTGTGAGATTGGTGGTGAAGTGAGTGATGATAACGACCTTTCCTCTGTGTGCAGTGTGAGAGTAATTCCTTTCACTTTATCAGTTTATCTGTGTGTTTCTTTCTCCTCCTTCCCCCCTCATCCCTTGACAAATGTAAATGAGGAAATAACCTATATGCCTACCTCACGGTGAACTCTGGAACAGCAAGAAATTGGATTCTGACAGAAGCTCCCAGTTGTGTCGTCGCTGGTAAAAAGTCCAAAAATTAAATATTGTTACGATTTAGCATCTAAGCAAATATTGTATATTAAAGAATATTACTTTAGCATATGATTACTTTGCGTTTCCATTTTCTCCAGGGTACTTACTCTTATTGTTGTTCACCTCCAAATGCTGAAAATATATATCAAACTGGACCTTCTTAAACGTTTCTTCTACTCCAGTGGATACACCAAAAAGCCAGTTTCATGATGAACAAAAACATAAAGTGTCCTACATCTGAATTCACATGTGAAGAGTTTCTGTCACAGGTTGGAGCTAAACTCTCCAAGTAAGCCTGTTGGGATTCAGCAGAGTTGAGGACCCACCTGCACACTTTGACAACAGATGGAAGGCACGAAAAGACAAACAATTTATTGTGAAATGTGAGTAAAGGAGGTGCAGCATGGGAGGTGGGAGAATGCTGCAGAATAAACTGAAAACTTGCAGGAAGAACACAAACAGTGAGCTGGAGAGAATAAACCCAGAGAGCACAAAGCACACATTTGACTATATGGACAAATAGTTTGTTTTCAGTTTTGACAATTCAAGATATTATTTTTTTTTTTTGAGATGCTTGAGAGCTAAATGAGGGATTGCTGAACGTTTGATGAAAGACCAATAGAGTTCACTGGAAGATGATGGCAGAGATTGCTGCAAGTTTATTGGGAGATCGATGATATTGTTGAGTGCTCATTGAGAGTTCACTGAGAGATCGCTTTCCTTTGGTGATTGTTGAGAGGTTGTTTTAGACCAAGTCAAAACTTTGAGGAGACTGTGGTAACTGTGGAGATCACTAGAAGATCACTGAGAGATCTAGACTTTTTTTTATCACTCAACGTTCTCTCAACAATCCCCACCCCTGTTTAAAAGGCCATGAAATTTGTCAAAAATTGAATTTTTGATCTTCCAAACATTTCCACAGAAACAGCTTTTTCCGGGCTTTTGGAGATCGTTGAGAGATCGGGCCAATTTTTGATCTCTCAGTGGTCATCCAGCGACCTCCACACTGTGTAAAGGGGCCTAAATTATGAAACCAAGGATGCTAAAAGTATGCATCAAACCAGTGCTAAGGAAGACAATACAATATCAAACCAGACAATAACACAAGGAACTCCAACACTAAATGCAAAACATGACAACACAGAGCATAACTAATCCATACCAAGGGAAAAATGTGATCCATAAGTTCATTTCAGCTGTACAGTGACTCTCAGATGTTGGGCTGCAGGAGAATCACAGTAAATGCACAGCAGAGGCTATAAGAGTAACCTTAACATCATGTCTGAAATGATTTTCTGCCTTTTTCACAGATCAGATAGTTTTCCCTTACCTTTCAACCACCCACTTTTCTACTGTACGGCTGCTCAAAACAAGGTCAGTGCAGCAATTTAGACTCCATTCAAAGAGCAGTTATTCACGCAAACCTGTGGTTTCCATTGGATACAAGCTTCGTGTGTTTATATCTCCCATCACATGCTCATCTTTTTTTAACCGGGAGTATATAACTCCTCCTCTGTGACCTTTAATAAGAATCTTGCTGTTTGGACAAATGAAGGATGCTTGACCTCTGAAAAGATCACTGTTTTCAACCTTCTTGACTTTCCTAAAGTCAAGTGCTCCTGTTGAGTCAGTTTTTAGCTAAGACTCAAATGAGGGCCAAAAATCACAATCAGATTTCATGTCCGTGCTGAGCTTAAGTATGTTAATATTCTGTTAGACTCGACATATCTGATTCATCGACATTGAAATGTGTTTTATACACATTTAAGAAAAACCTGTCTGTCCCTTTTCTAATTAAAACTGGCACTATATGGATGGTGATCTTTCCGTTTGGTCATTTCTCTCACAGCTGTTCTGCTGTTCTCCTACTCTCTTCCTCTCCATGTATCGGTTCTCTCTCCCCGTCCTTACCTCTTTCTTTCCGTTGGTGGCATCTGTGGGGGTCATTATAGATGGCTGTCCCATCCCTGAAGAACCATGTGCCATCAGAGCTGCTTCCATCAGAGTGACTGGCCGTGAAGTGTCAGATGGAGTAGAGATGGATGAACAGTTAAGAGTTAGAGGCCTGCAGAGAGAAGCTTTCACTTTGTTGAACCCAGAAGTGCTAAGCTTCACTGGTCTGTGACAGGTTTCCCAATAAAAATGGAAGTCTGCCACCACTTAGTTATTTTTTTGTATGACGCATCATCATTTATGTCCAGTGTTACAACACCTGTACTTTATTTTCCTGTTTGTGGAGCTGGTCTGTGAATGTGGATCGTTTTATGTTCAAGCAGCTCCTCACATTTGTTTCTTCTTTAGCATGTAAAGCTCTCTCCGTTGACCAAGGCAAGCAGAAAACAAACTTAAATGTCAAACACAAGTATAAAAAAGTACAAATATTGCATATAAAGTGTGACAAACTACAGTTGAGTGAGCACAGTTTCCTATTAAGCAATGATCACATTGACCAAGAGGTTTTTCTTTCATCTTCGTCAAACTCTGGGAACTGATATCTGCAAAATATTGCAGTAATGCAGCTCACATTGATAGTCTTTTGTATATAACAATGTGTACAGAGATAACGGGGAGTTAGTCAATGTAGAAGTCTGCAGACATACAGAGATGACCACTTATCAAGAGCATGTAGATATCAGTGGTGTTTTTGCCAATGCTAAAGTGTGATGAGGGTTGTTTTATCATATTCAGCTTTATTTGGAACTGCTCAACTCCATTCATGCAATAAATTAACAAAAATGTTGTCAAAGTCAAGTTGTTCCTCACCTGCAGGGAGAAACAGGATTTATTCCTGGAGAAGACACTCACTGTGATTTTAAGTTGCTTGGAAACAAAACTGTGTACTTTGCTGTAAATAGAAGAATTTACAACCTCAGTTTCCACTGGGAGCTGTCGGTGCTGTACACTGATTCTTGCTCATCACCCATGCCAGCGTGAGCGCGGTGAGAGCGGTGGGTGCCGTCTGCAGCTGGTCAGCTGTCCGGTTATGTCTGTGCTCTAACACGACAGGGAATGAGGCTGCGGCCACCATCTATGGTCATAGGTGCCGTAGGACTAGCACCTATGACTGCACTCTTGGGGTCAAAACGTGAAGGTCACAGGGTTATCAAAGGTCAAGAACCATTCCAGCCCATAGTGACTTCATTATTGCAACTATGGGCGAGAAATTTTAATGCAAGTTAGAATTTGGTCTTTGACACCTGGTGCAGGTCAAATGATGTTGACCTTGAAGATTGATACGGTGTGAATTTAAGGTTCTAGGTCACAAAGTTTAAAAAAAAAAATAACCTATGGCTTATTACCATGATTATTGTAAATGTTGTAAAGTAATGATAATTGCTTTTACCGTTAGGTTAGCATTATTTTTTCACAGTACTAGTAGGAGTTTTAGGCATTGATTCCAATTATGCTTTTGAATGCTATATACTGATTCTGTAAATCAAGGCCTGCATCTCGATTGAGTGCATTGTAGTTGATAGCTGAGATAGGCACCGGCTTCCCTGTAGCCCTGAAACCCCAAACACACGAGTACGTGGAAGAAAGGGAATGGATGTAACGTGAGCTCTTGAGCAGTTAAGATCATAGCAACATCAGCTCAATCCTAATACAAAACTGCATGAACCGCAACTTGTGCCACATTAAAGGAAACTTAACAGGATGAAAGTTGGTGTGTAGGCCTTTAAGGGTTTGCTCGATTGAATAAATAATCACTAAGATTACTCGTACATGGAGAACAGCGGCATGAAACCCTGTTGGGACACCTTCTGATACTGTGAGGAGAGAAACACAAAGCCTAAATAAATGGTATTTTAGTTGAGAAGAAATTTGAAAGCAACCTTGATGTCCAGCATGGAGAAATAAGCTGATTATGTGAAGGCTGCTCACAAGGAAAGGTTTGCAGACTTTGAACAAATAAAGAAAACAAGCAGCGTAATATATTTTACATTGCTGCAGTTAGTGTTTGACAAGTATGACTTAATAGAATTAAAGCTTTGCAACAAATTGTTGCAGGCATTGTATATATTATACAAAACTTTACTGCTTAAACCTACTTAATACAAATGAGGCTCCCTAACATAATAGTTTAAACTGAACGTAATCGGATTGCTGTTAAGGAGCTCTCCATGGTGCTGGCACGTTGTTGCTCCCCAAGTTGAAATGACTGTAAAGCAAGCATATGCTGCTGTAATGTCACAGCCAGTTCAAACTCACACTGTGTCACGATCTGTGCACGGAGGGATTTCACCGTGCTCTGTTTCTTTGCTTTTTGTTTTTCCTTATTTATATAATGTATTCTGAGGTCTTGGCCTGTAATGTTATTTCTAGTTTGTTTTCACATATTCTGTATTGCTTTTTTGTATGATTTATTTTTCCTGTTTACGCTCAGTTTAGTTTTGTTCTTATTTGCTTCCACTTTACTTTTGCCTGTGTCTTTTCTTTCTCTCTTTGGAGTTGCAGTTGTCAGGAGCGCTTCCGGGTTTTTCCCTGATGGTGGGCGGTGCTCCTGTCAAACTGTCAGCTCCGTCTCCCCTCCTCATGACTCGCAGCTGATTGTCATTTTCTTCCCAGCCCGCTCATGTGATTCGCACCTGTCATCATTTGCTGCATTTGTGTTAAGTTGTATTTAAGGGCTGTTATTTTCATTTCTTGTCGCTGCAGTCTTAAGTTCTCTACCCTCTTCTCCGCCAGAACCAGCCCTTCTTCTGGTGCAGTTAATTGTAAGTTTTCTTTGTCTGTTGGATTTAGTTTTGAGCATGGGTTTGCCGTTGTTTGTTTTTTGTAATAAATTCACAAGCTGCAGTCCTGTGCATGGGTCTGTCCTTTCTGCCCAGAGGGGCAATTCAGGACACACTGGATCGTTTGGCTCCTAGGTGGTTTCTGTAACCTTGAAGGTCAGTGCACAGCGACCAAAACTGCAGTTTAAACAGCAGGACTCTGAGTAAGTTTGAAGGGACTGGGAAAGCTGCCAAGGAGTCAAATGGGAGTTTCTCTTAAACTTGACTTTTTGTGTCACTATGATCACTCTTAGTTTCTCCATATTGTAAAATTATCCCAGCAGCATGTTTGACAAGCATTATAATTTTAAACCAGTGTCAGACTTCTCCTTTCATGTCCATTGTCCACTTGGTACTGAGATGTTCGGCCAGGTCCGAGAGCAGCCCAATGGTTTCTCGTTTGCTGCCATAAGATCCTCTTGGCTGCACTGCTCCCTGAGAGAAGATGTGACATTAACTGGGGTGAGGTGCCACAATCGCAGCCGATGTCTGTGACATCTTAGGTTTGCCCTGCATCGTCCCATCCCTGTACGCAGTCTGTTCATGGCCCTCCATTCCTCCTTGTGTCCAGGAGGTAGATGTTCTTTGGTCAGAAGTTTAAGTTTAAGCCAAGTTTGCAGCCAAACATGTACAGTAGAATAAAATTGTGTTTCTCCTATTGGCAGGGCCATTGCCATGTGAGGCGCTGCCATCATTTTCCCCTCCCCCATTCTATTATGCTGAGCACCAAGCTAGAAGGTGGGAAGTACCATTTTTTTATCTGGTCTTTGATATAACTCAACTGGTGCTTAACCCATAACCTCCCGGATGTGGGGTGGCTATGCTCTCCCACTAGGCCACCACTCCAGTAAAAGGGGGGCAGTGTCTCATCTTGGTTGTTGTTGCTGCACCTTTTCTCCTACAGTCTGCACCTGGTCTTCATAGAGCGTTCCTTAAGTGGTTCAGTGGAGTAGAGGAAACTCTTCCTTGACTTGAGATGTTTCAGGGCTGGTTGATGGCCAAAGCATGGGTGGTGGGTGTCTTTGGTCTGTCTTGAATGAATGAATGAATGAATGAATCTTTATTTCGGATAGATTAAAGTAAAGATTAAAAAGAAACAGAATAATATAACAAAGGGGAAAAAAAGAAAAAAAATCCAACAAGGTCAAATTAAACAATAACTCCTCTGATTATACAGTTCAACATAAGTTATCCGAAATGGGTGATGGCTGAAGCCACAGCTTATATTGCCCACCCATATTCCATCCAAGAATTCAAAAGAAAAACAAAACAAGAGCGATTACAATTCGGAACAAAGCTAAGACAAAATGTGACAAAAAAAAACAACTAAGCAACAACACAACACAGACTGGATATGACAATCCTTATGTGATTTTACATGTCATCTTGTATATATGTTTGGAGTGTTTCTTCCTTTAGTTTTTGTTTAAATTGTCCAAGCGTTGTACATGATTTTAATTCAGGTCCAAAATCGTTCCATAATCTTACTCCTTGCACTGAAACACAGTGTTGCTTGGTGGTAGTTCTCACTGAAGGTTTTTGAAATATACATGTTCCTCTGAAATGATATTGTTTCTCCCTTATTTGGAACAACTTTTGGATATTTGCGGGCAGTGATAGATTCTTCACTTTAAACATTATTACTGCAGTTTTAAAGTCAACCAGATCTTTCAACTTGAGAGCTTTAAATTTAAGAAAAAGTGGGTTTGTTGGTTCCCTGTAAGCAGCTTTGTTTATTATTCTAATAGCTCTCTTCTGATGCATAAAGACTGGATATGTTTGTTTTATATGTGTTTCCCCATACTTCAGTACAATATGTCATGTATGGGAGTATTAATGAATGATACAAAGTATATAGTGTGGGTTGATTTAGCAAATATTTCACTCTGTGTAGTATTGCAATTGATTTAGATATTTTACCTTTAATATAATTAATGTGGCTTCCAACACAGTTTATTATCAATTATTACTCCAAGAAATTTAGTTTCGGATACCCTTTCAATCTCTACACCATTTACACTGAGTTTAGATACTAAGTTGTTGTGATGGTTGTTAAAAACTATAAATTTTGTTTTACTTAAATTGAGCGTTAATTTGTTTGAATCAAACCACAGTTTAAGCTTTCCTAATTCCTTTCCAAGTGTATCCAAAAGTTGTTTCAAATTGCTTCCACTGCATAATAGATTAGTGTCATCGGCAAACAATATTAAATCCATTTTTTCCAAAACTTTACATATATCATTTATATACATATTGAATAACAGGGGCCCCAAAACTGAACCCTGTGGGACTCCACAAGTAACCTTCAGTAACTGTGAGTTTTTGTTACCAACACATACATACTGATATCTATTCTTTAAGTAACTATATAACCAGGACAGTGCTACCCCCCTAATACCACAATTTTGTAGTTTCTTTAATAATAAATTATGATCCACTGTATCAAATGCTTTTTTAAGATCCAGGAATACCCCAGCTGAATACTCCTTATTTTCAACGGCAGTTGATATTTTTTCTATAAATTCCATTAGAGCAAATGCAGTTGTCCTCTTGTGTCTGAACCCATATTGCTGCTCACACAATAAATTATTCTTCATTATGAAGTTGTCAATTCTCTCACAGAATATTTTTTCAAGTATCTTGGAAAATTGTGGCAATAGTGAAATTGGCATATAGTTTGAAAGTTCCCCTCTGTCACCCATCTTGTATATCGGAATTACTTTAGCTATTTTCATTGCATTGGGAAATATACCTGTTTGGAGAGACAGGTTACAGATATACGTCAGTGGTTTCACTAAGCATTCAATAATAGTTTTGACTAAGAGCATGTCAATACCATCACAGTCCGTAGATGTTTTACTTTTAAACGATTTAACAATTTCAATGACGTCTCTCTCATCTGTGTTCTTTATGAAAATGGAATCTTTTATAGCAGTGTTTTTGCTTATTGTATCACCCATAGGTGCCGTAATGGGTATTTCTCGAGCCAAATTAGGACCAGTGTTAACAAAAAAGTTATTAAATTCATCTGCAGGTGAAACTGCATTCACACTGAGTCGTTTTATTATTTTTTGAAAAATTGGTTGGGTAGCTTGTATTTCTGTTTTTATTTCCAAGAATATTGTTAAGTAGTGTCCATGTATTTTTAATATTGTCTCTGTTTTTCTCCAGTTCTTTACTGTAATAGTCTCTTTCACTGCATCTCATTATATATGTTAACTTATTTTTGTATGTTTTATACCACTGCTCTGCTTCTTTTGTCCTTTTCTTTAGAAAATCTTTATATAATGAATTTTTCTTTTTACACGCCTTTTGTAATCCTTTGGTTAACCATGGCTTATCGGCAAATTTATGTTTAAGCTTTTTCTTTACTAATGGACAATTTTTTTCATAAAGAGTGGTTACAATGTTTATAAATGTGTCATAGGCTTCATTTACATCTGATACATAGACTTTTGTCCAGTCTTGCTTCAGCAAGTCTTCTTTAAAAGAACTGATTGCATTTTGTGATTTGTATCTGAAAGATTTTAAATTTTTTTCTGTATTGGCCCCCGTGTGGCCATGGATAAGTGCAAAGATTGGCAAATGGTCACTTATATCATTTATCAATAATCCACTTTCTATTTTCTTATCAATAATATTAACAAACAGGTTGTCAATAAGTGTAGTAGTGTGAACTGTGATTCTACTGGGATGTGTTATTGTGGGATATAGACTCATACTGTACATAGAATTCATGAACTCTGTAATTACATTTTGTTGAAATGGATTTAGTAAATCAATATTGAAATCTCCACAAATTACAACCATTTTCTTACTAGTAATATTATTGTACAGCTCGACTAACTTATCTCTGAATGTCTCAATGTAAGTTCCCGGCATTCTATATATACAATTTATAATTAGATTTTTTGTTTTATCTTGGTCAATCTCAACAGTAACACATTCCAAAATCCCTGGTAGTACAAAGGACATTCCATTTACAAGCTTACACCTATACAGGTCATCAATATACAGTGCAACACCACCACCCTTTTTTTGAGATCTGTTAATATGAAACCTCTGATATCCCTCTATTGCCTTCAGGGGAGCCTGCTCTTCATTAAGCCAAGTTTCAGAGACTGCGATGGCTGTAAATTTTCTGTCTAGCTGTTTTAAATAGTCCTGAATCTGTGGAAAGTTTTTGTTAAGACTTCTGCTGTTGAAGTGTATTATTGATAGTTTACCATCTAGTTGCACTTGACTTTTGAATTGCTTTTCAGTGTAATATTCACAATGATTATGAATATTATTGAAAAAGTGGATATCAGGATCAATATCATTCTCCATCTCTTGTAGTTTATGTTCAGCATAATGGCATAGTTTCAGAGTCTGAATTTCCTCACTCTGTGTCAAATGACTTCCTCCAACTGGGGATAACTGATGTCTACTCAAGTCAGTCATAAGTTTTTTTGTTTGTTTTGTTTATTTATTTTTTTTTAAAGTACATTGACATGGTATGTCACAAAAGAACTATTCTTGCCGTGTGTGTGGATATGGATTATCATAGTCTCTTAATTTTCTTAATCAGTGTTCATCTATATTTATTTAAGTCAGTAAGATCTCTGATTATTACGGTCTTTGCTTCCTCAGGTGTTCTATATAGTTTGATCCAAACTCTACAATTTCTTGTCCATGTTGCCTGTATCTTATTTTGTCTTTTCAGCATCTGTGCTTGCCGTCCTATTTCAGCATTAGTCTTTGTTAAATGTTCATTTAGGTAAACTTCTGTTCCCCTTAGCTTTCTGGCCTGCCTCAGTATGTCATTCTTTACCCTTCTGTTCACAAAGCGCATCACAATTGATTTTTGTTTTATTATCCTTTCTGGGTAAAGCATGACAGGCTGAAATTGCATTTGCTTCGACCTTTATATTTCTACTTTCAAGGAACTGAAGCACCTGGTTTTCCAGGGAGACTGATTCACTCAGGGGAGCCTCCTCACCTCTCATTCCTGCTGTAACATGAGCATATGATTGATATTTAATGTCTAGTCCACTTATAATTAGATCATCCATACGAGAACATTGTTCAAGATCCTTGAGGCGTCGCTCCAAGTCTGCAATTTTTTTGTCTTTTCCCTTAATTGTTAATTTTAATTCTCGGACTTCTTCCATTAGCCCTAATAGTTTAACCTGTTGACTAGCCACTTTGGTCAGTTCTTCTGACAAGAAGTTCAGAGATTTTTTGATCTCTTCCTCAGTAGTTCCTCCGCCGAGCCCCGCCGCTGTAGCTGGGCTCCGATTCCGGCTCTTATCCAGCTGGGGCCCCAGCTGCTCCTCCACTAGTCCCTGTCTCCTACCACTGCTGTACTTGAACTCTGATCCGGCTCCCGTCCAACTGTTGCCTCAGTTAGTTCCTCTGGCGAGCCCCAATCACCGGGGACAGAGTCACTTCTTTGTATTGGTGTTAGGTGCTACGACTAGCTATGGTGTTAGCTATTGGTCTGTCTTAGCCGTTTGGTACAGATAGCTGCTGATCTTCAAGTTTCAGGTGGGGCAATACCAGCCAGCGCACACAAGATGTCAGCATTTGTAGGCTTACAGCAGCCCGTGATAGCTCTACAGCTGTCATTGAGACAGCCGGGTGGTCTTTCAGCATTTGAAGACCTTTCCCAGACTGGACAAGCACACTCGGCAGCAGAATAGCGGAGAGCCAGGGCTGTTGCATGAAGTGAGGATGCATCCGTCCTGCATTATCTACCATTATTTACCATTTAACTAGTTTCAGTAATCTGAATTATGTTCAGTTCCGTTAATCCGTCCATCTTCTACTGCTTCTCTGGGAGTCTGGGGTCATGGTGCTAGCAGTTCAAGCAGAGAAACCTGAACTACTACCCAGTTCACATAGCATCCATGATCCACATGAACCCTCCTTCAGGTGGTGAGCCCACTGGAGAACGGACTCATGCAGCTTCCCCGGACTAGGCCCAGCCAGGTGCTATGGACAGAAACCTAGGCACCAGGCACTTGCCCTCGAGCCCAAAATGGGCGAGGTACACTGGATCATTACTGCAACTATTTCATGGGGATCCACTGGATCAGTCTTGGTCTGGCCCTTTACAGAAGACCAATTTGCCTTGGGAGACCGTGCCATGGGCAAATTGCTCCTGACAACATAGCTCCTGGGATTACCGGGGCATGCAAACCCCTCCACCATGATAAGGTGGCGATCCATGGAGGGGTCAATTCCATTAATTCAAGGTTTGTTGTGCGCCTAGTTTCACAATCAGAATCTTTTTTTTTTGATTGATTTTTATAAACCCATGTCACTCAATCATTGTGTAATGCTATCGCTGGATTATTACCACTTTTCATGATTGTTATTATGGTATATGGGTAGGTCTATCTGTGAGTGTTTAAGGGGACGAGTTGTTTTGTTTGTTGACCTAAGGTGACATGACCTGTCATTATCACAAATCCGTGTGCCCGTCAGTCCTCACTGATAATCCATCAGCCTCACACACTACCATCACTACAGCACTCAATCACAATGAATAACCCCCATCTATCCCTAGCAGATTTTATTAAACCAACCCACGGAGACCTCACTCTCCTATGCATGAGGGATGTGACAACCATAACCAAGGACTGATCTCCCCATCTGACCTTGCTGTTTTACATGTTTCTAAGTTATGCATAGATGGCTGTGCAGGTGAGATAAAGCAGAGAAACCTGAGATGGTTCTATTACTGTTATATTATTCATATCATTTTCCTTTCATAAACTCCCTTTAACTACATATCCATCTTCTCCCTTTTTCCTTTTTCCTGTACCTTATTCACGTCAACACCATCCTGCTGATTCAGAACATTCAGAGCGTTCAGACTGAAAGAAATTACCACACATCCAACGTCACTTCTCATGCTCTCACACATACACATATGCACCCCCTCACAACACTTATTACGGCCATTTCTTTCTTTAATGCGTGCAAGCCTAGCTTTATTGCTGCGCCATATATAATGGCTCGCCGATGCTATCATCAGAGACAGGCCAGCTTGTCTAAATGGGAGCGCCAAATTGACTGTAGTATTAGGAGTGAAGGGCCTCTATCGGGAAATCTGATAGGATCCCATTAAAGAAAGCTTGCAGATGAATATGATTAGCTTTTCTTTTCTCCTAATGGAAACATCTTTGGAATAGGGGAGGAGATGAAATGTTTTGTAATGATAGGGCCTCTGTACCACTGACTGGGTTGTTATTGCCTAATTTGGGTAGAAATGCCATTAAAGCTCTTGGAAGGGACAATGGATGCTCTCTGTAAGTATACTGTCAGTTATGGCTCTGGACCATTTATTCACTTTTTCTTTTTTTCTACAACCATGACTAATGAGTATAAGGATTTCGTATTTCATCTCTCTTCTGAAATGAACAGAATTGGTTTTGTGGTTAATGTAATGTATGTGCGACTATTCTGCAGCTGTTCTTTCTAAAGCAGACTTTGATTCCAGCGCTTATTAGATTGTTGTCTTATTAGCTTAATGCTACCTGAAGCGATTGCTAAGCTAACGCTAGTTAGCTTAATGCTGGCGCCAGTCTCTAAAAATCTAACCTACAGCGATCGGATATACCTCCGGTGGATTACCCCTTTGATCGCTTTTATCCGGCCACTGTGAGTAAACTGACCAGCGATTCCAGCGCTTCCTTGTGATTCACTGATGTGCCCTACCTGAAGCGATTGCTAAGCTAACGCTAGTTAGCTTAATGCTGGCGCCAGCCATTCCACCTAACACCAGCCTGAATCAAAGCCCAGCTGCGAGGCCCAGCGGAGATACTACCAGGCAGGCGGCTATTTGTTTGACGGGGCTCAGCAGAGATTTCACCCAGGCAGACGGCGGTAGGCGGCGGTGCCCAGCGGAGGACTTACCGTGACTGCAGCGGCGGTGTGCGACGAGACTACCCGAAGCGATTGCTAAGCTAACGCTAGTTAGCTTAATGCTGGCGCCAGTCATTCCACCTTACACCAGCCGGAATCGAAGCCCAGCTGCGAGGCCCAGCGGAGATACTACCAGGCAAGCGGCTATTTGTTGACGGGGCTCAGCAGAGATTTCACCCAGGCAGACAACGGTAGGTGGCGGTGCCTAGCGGAGGACTTACCGTGACCTCAGCGGAGCTCGGTGGCAGCGGCGGTGTGTGACGAGACTCGGTTGGAGGAGCGGGACGGGAGACCAGTTACGGCGACTATGAGCAACGAGACCAGCAACGGAAGGGGCTAGTTGGCTAGCTGAGGCCCAGCTGGATTCGAGGACGATCGGATCAGATTCTGGCGATATAAGCAGAATTTATTTTACTATCCACAGATTTTCTTTTTCCTTCTTTCCAAGAAAGACTGAAGATGGCGGCCACCGGATTAAAAAGTGGGCTGATGGGCACCACTAATAAGCCTTCTCTACTTCTCTACTTCCTCTTCGTTTTGTCTTTGTGTGTCTGGACCTGCAACAAGAAGGATTTTCCGACAAACTCAACCAAAGGTGAAGTTAAAAAGTTTTATCTGTATGGATTTGGGCTTGGACATCTCACCCTACACTCTATGTGGTCTTTAAAAGCCCTGAGCAAAAACTTCCAAATTAAGGCAAACATGGCTGTTAAGCAAAAATCACAATATGGCAGAGGATATACAATTAAAGTTCTGTTAGTTCTGCTACTTCTGGCAGGAGATATTCACCTTAACCCTGGACCTGCCACTATTAAACAGCAGACCACTGGGTTAGCACAAAACCGAGCTGTACAAAAGCAAAAACAACATTTATTTTTCCAAACTGTTAATCATGCACGAGTTCTTTGGGACACCAAGGCTAAACCAAAGGGGATCCTCGGCGGACATTTAAACATACGGAGCATAATCCCCAAAAGAGATGAGATTTCAGTGTTGCTGTTGGACTCAAATCTGGACTACCTTTGTCTCTCAGAAAGCTGGCTACACAGTAACATAGACACTAATATGATCGATATTGTGGGCTACCAGTGTTTTAGAAAAGACAGGCAGGTAGGGAGGGGAGGAGGTGTTTTAATTTACATCAAAGACAAATATAAATGTCAACTGGTTGATTTGAATACTTCACTTGAATGTTTAGCTGTTAATGTATGTCTCTCTCCGGTAATGAATTTCAACATTGCAGTAGTGTACAACCCACCGTCACACAACTCTTCCTTTTATAATGAATTAAGTGATCTGGTTAAACAACTTGAGAAGAACAGAGAAACAATAATTCATGGTGACTTTAATATCAACTGGTCTGATAAAAAAGACAAACAAAAACTGAAAAGCCTCATGACTAAATTTAATTACCAGCAAATCATCAAAGGACCCACCAGGATAACCAAACAATCCAGAACACTTATTGACATGGTATTTACTAATAAACCAGAATGAATAACCAGAACCTATAATCTTGTAACTGGTCTCTCAGATCATAACATGGTTCTTGCTGTCAGGAAACTTACTAAAAAGCGACTACAGTATTTTGGGGGAGTCGATATTGACAAATCAAATTTTATTATCCCCAAATCAAAAAATGAGGAGTTTGAACATTACTTAGAGAATCAAAATTGGGAGCAGCTCATGTCAACATGTGAAGTAGATGATTGTTGTAATTTTATAACTGCAACAATCACAAAGTCTATAGAAAAATTTTCAAAGCAAATTAAAAGTAGACAACAGAAGATTAGCCTACCATGGTTAAATAATGAAATAAGAAAACTTATGAAGAGGCGAGACTATGCACTGAAAACATCACTAACCTCCAAACTACAAAATGATCACCTTGTGTACAAAAGTTTAAGAAATAAAGTGGTACATGAGCTGCGAAAATCAAAAATATCTTATTACAATAAACTGATAGATCATGCAAAGGGTAACAACAGTTCCCTATGGAGGCATTTAAATAACTTAACTAATAAAAAAAACGATCAGAAGGGGGTAAAGGAACTTAGAATCAATGGCAAGACCGTCAGTGACAAGGCTACTTTGGCAAATGAATTTAATTCACACTTTGTGGGCTCTGTGGAAGACTTAACAAAAATTTTTGTGCTGCCAAATGTGCTCAACAACACAAATTCCATACTTCCAACAGATACTTTTCACATCGATGAGGTAAATGAGAAGTTAATTGCTGGTATTGTTAAAACACTGTCAAACTCAAAAACTAATGATATCTACAATATGAACACCTCCTTTCTCAAAATGCACAGCAAAATATTAATCAAACCACTGACTCATCTCATTAATCTCTCCATTAGGTCTAGTACATTTCCATCTGGCTGGAAAAAAGCTGTCGTCATACCAGTTCATAAATCAGGCAGTAAAGACGATATATGCAATTACCGCCCAATCTCTATCTTACCAGTCCTATCTAAGGTTCTTGAAAAAGTTGTAGCTACACAGCTGATAGACTACTTACAAGACAATCAACTTCTTCATCCACATCAATTTGGTTTTAGACCAGGATACTCAACAGAAACAGCAAATTGTTGCCTTATTGAAAACGTCAAACAGTCCTTGGACAGGGGTAATGTGGTAGGAGCTGTTTTTCTAGATCTCAAAAAGGCTTTCGATACTGTAAACCACAGTTTGCTTTTATCCAAAATGGTATCTTTTAACTTCTCCCCAAATACATTAGAATGGTTTGCATCTTATCTCCAGAATAGAGAACAGTGTGTAAAAGTTCACCAGGATAAATCCTCATTTTTAAACAACCGCATGGGTATCCCACAAGGGTCCATTCTTGGTCCTTTACTTTTCAGCATTTTTATTAATGACCTGCCGTTACACTGCTCAGCTGCAACATGCCAACTTTATGCAGATGATGCAGTTATTTACACAGCTGCCAAGACTCCAGCACAGGCTGCAGATGTACTGTCTACAAGTATGGTTGATGTCCAAGAGTGGCTCCTCAAGAACCATCTATTGCTGAACCTTCAGAAAACAGTCTCAATGTGCTTTTCAATCAAAAAATGTAACCTGCAACATTTTAAAGTTAATATACATGATCATGACATCAGTTTAGCTACAGAATTCAAATACCTTGGCATTGTACTAGATCCTCAACTCAAATTTAATCTTCATATAAAGAAAATTTCAAAAACAGTAAAAAAAAATCTGAACTGCTTTAAATTAATTAGATATTACATACCTTACGAAGCAGCTGCACTGTATATGCATTCTATGGTTTTTTCTCATATATCATACTGTTTGACAGTCTGGGCTCAAGCAGCCCCTTCCACAATAAGACATATAGGTTCATTATATAATCAAACCCTAAAAATCTTGGACAAAAAGCCCATTAGGTGGCATCACTGTAATGTTTTAAAAAAATACAACCTATTGAGTTTTGAGAGCTTCATTGACCTCTGTCTTCTGAAATTAACGTTCAAATGTTTCCATAAATCAGCACCCGAGCCACTTGCTGGTTTTGTCCAAAGACAGGACAGCAGCAGAGCCACCAGGAGTTCTGTTAACAATAACTGTAAAATATTCCACCGCAGAACCACATTTGGACAAACAGCTTTCTCTATAAAGGGCAGTCACATCTGGAACACAATGCCAAATGAAATTAAAATAATAACGGACTTTAAAACATTCACTAAAAATGTTAAAAACTGGCTGAAAAATAAACAAGAATGTACTCATGTATGAATTAATTGTCTGCAAAGTGAGAGTGAATGAAGGGAAGGAATAAATGTGTTTGTTTATAGTGAGTGACGGAGGGAGGAAGGCCTGAAATAGGCAAATGTGAGTTATGTTATATGTGTTAAATGTGAGTCAGGCTGTTATATTTGTGTATTTATAATATTTATAATATTTATGTTAAATGTGAGTCAGGCTGTTATATTTGTGTATTTATAATATTTATAATATTTATAATTGTGTATTTATAATTTTTCTGCATTGATGTATGTGGTTATTGTGTATATTTTTTATCTTGATTCTTTTTTCTAAAGCCCATCCAGGGACAAGAGTTGCAAATTAGCTAATAGCTATACACTCTATGTGCAACACATCAGATTGATTGTCTTTGATTAATTGTCTATGTTTATTGCACTGTACCTGTCAAATAAACTAATCTACTACTAGTAAAATGACTATTACAAGCACAGCAAATACCAACCAATACCACTGTTTGTGATCTGTCACTGTGGACTGTTGTAGTAAGTACTAGTTAGGGTATCTGCCATGGATGTACTGTTTTAAAGATTGCTCTTTCTGGTGTACATGCTTATTTTCATATTCTCTTACACTGTCTTGTTTAATTGACTTTTTTGGCTCGCTCAGGCAAAGGCAAAACAAGCTTATTGTGCTATGTCCACCCGCCTGTTCATCCAT
Source organism: Pholidichthys leucotaenia (assembly GCA_020510985.1). Taxonomy (NCBI): domain Eukaryota; kingdom Metazoa; phylum Chordata; class Actinopteri; order Cichliformes; family Pholidichthyidae; genus Pholidichthys; species Pholidichthys leucotaenia. The sequence goes on along the minus strand of CM035843.1, from coordinate 323,301,853 downwards.
CCACAATTTGTGACAATTGCAACTCCTTCAAGGCAGTTTCCTGGATGTTCACCAAGCTCTCACACAGTTCTTCTCATTCTGGTCTGCATTCTGCTGTGTGCTCAAGGCTATAGTCAAAGGTGATGAGATCTGAGCACCTGGTATGTGATTTCACAGAATTTGCTACTCCTTCTATTCAGTTGTCCAGATGCCCAAACTCCATGGGTGGCTCTCCACCCAAGCTGTGCACAAGGTCAGTATCAAAGGGCACAAGATATAAGTACATGTCATTTCTACTTTGAGGCTTACAGGCTGTATACTGCATGCATATGTAAAGGTAGAAGCGAAGGCTCTTGGTGTTATGGTTTACCAGGGTTTGGACCCAATAGCAGAACGCACCACATGGAGACACAGATTGAGGTAAGTGAGGGATCTTTTATTGAGCTATTTTCAAGGGTGAACCTGCAGTGTGGGAGGAGTCTGATCCTGCAGAGGGGGACAGAAAGGGAGAAGGTTAAGTGGTGGTTGATTTTGGATGGTACATATGACTAAATATTTTCAGAGTTCTTATTTGATGAGTGTAGTGTCTGCCAGGTAACGGGCCACTGAGGGTCACATAAGGAGGAGTTGTGCACGAGTATTGGTCCTTATTTGTGTTCAGTGGGAGGCTAGGGGTCCAGGAGAAGGTCCTTGCTGAGGTGAGTGTGGTGTCCAGAAGTTCTAGTCCTTAGTTTAATAATGCTAATAGGTAAGAGTTCATTACTTGGTTGGTCCTTTCCGATGTTGGAGAAAAAGGTGAGGGTCCCAGTGTGGAGAGGTGGGCAGCCAGGAGGGGGCAGGTTACTGGGTGAGTGTAAGGTGGCAGGTTGGCAGGTGAGTAGGTTTGACCTGGGGGTAGAAGGAGGAGAGTGTAGGTGAGTGGGAGTCAGAATGTTGAGGCAAAAAACAGCATTCAGTTCCTGGAGGTCATGAGGAGTAGGTTTACCAACGAGATGGTCCCACAACAGTTCACCCACTGACTGGAGCTAAAGAAGTCACAGGACTGCAATCACCAACCGGTGAGGCAATTAACCTCCAGGCTCCTAATAAGAGCATGTTATGCAACAACAAAGAGTACTACTACAAGACAAGATGGTGCTGTGAGCATCCAGATCCATGACACTTGGCGACCTGTGAGTGTTTTCATTATGATCATCATGACCAAAGTGGATTTGCTGCAGCTTTGTTCAGGTGCATCTAAGAATAGAGTATCATGAACATTTTCATTTATTTTTACCTCTGCCAAGGGAAGAGGTAATGTTTTCGGTAGCGTTGGTTGGTTTGTTGGTTTGTCTGTTACCAGCATAACTCGAAAAGTTATGAATGGATTTTGATGAAATTTTCAGGAAAGGTGTGTAATGGCACGGAGAACAGATGATTAGATTTTGGTGATGATCTGAGAGTGCATACCTCCACCAAGGACTTTGTTTGTATTTGTACAGCAGGATTATACAAAACCTACTGGATGGATTTGGATGAAATTTTCACCAGAGGTGGTTCTTGGCCGACAGATGAATTCATTACATTTTGGTGATGATCTGAGAATGCATACCTCAGCCAAGGCTCTATCTTCTCACAACGTGTTAGCAACAATACTCCAAAACTAATGGACAGACTTTGGTGCAGTTTTCACCAGAAGTGGCTCTAGGCCTACACACAAACCCGTTACATTTTGGAGGTGATCCATGACAGACGGAAGGAGCCTTGGCAGAGGCATGTGCTCTCGGAGTACTTTTCTAGTTTATAATTGAATTCCAAAAGAAAACTTTAACATATTTTATGTTTCTTACAAGTAAATGGAATTATTTCAAATCTTTTTTTTTGTTTTTAATTTTGATCATTATGATTTATAACTGCAATGATGTAGTTCATGGTAAAGAAGCCACGACCAAGTATTGAATGTATATATGAACACACTTTTCAGCAGCTGGATATTTTTGTATTGTAAATCCATGTTTTGTATTGATCCTAGGGAATATTCTAATAACATGAGATACTAGATTTCTGAGTTCCCTAAACTATGGGTAAAAGTCGAAGTATGAAAAGGTTTCTCGAGTACATGTACTTGAGAAAATGTAGCTATTTACTACCCACCTCTGATATACTAGCATGAAAATGAAATGCTCACAGCATCATATAGCTCTTGAATACTGCTGGTATGTAAATGAAAAACTGTTTCCATGTGTCTTTGTGTGAATTCTGCATGGAAGAAGCTTAACTTCTCTGCAATACCATCTTTCTGTGATTCATTCAGTCTACAGCTCACTGGAAGCGCTACATATCTCAGTTTTCACCGTTTCTGACATGCTGAATTGCCTTCTGGAGAGATTAATGTGACGAGGCGGAGAAGGGACAGATTCCCATTTTTATTTTTCAACCTCTCACTGCAAACCAAAGTGTTACATGAATCATTATATCATTTGTATATCCAAGAAAATCTGTAATAGGATCACCTCATTGTACAGGATTTCTGCATGGGCATCACTCTTACTGTATGTAGCACATGGGGGGGAGTACATGGATACCTGCATTATTATATGCACATCACTTCTTTGTTTAAATCATGGAATAAGTTGGAGAAAAAATTGAAGTGCTCAGAGAGAGCAAACTTTCATCCAAGAAGCACATTTTTCTTATATAGGTGTTAGGTCCCCTGTTGGTAAACATCAAGACATCCTTCCCCATTCTTATACATTCACACTTTGGATTTTGGGACCCTAAAAAAATCCTAGCAAGGGGGATTGTGATTCCACCTCCAAAATACTGCTTCTTGTAGCGCACCCCACCTGTCAAACAAAAATTATACTTGACAAATTTACTCATTTTGGCAATCAGTCCTGATTATGAGAAATAAGTTCATTTTCTATCTGAAGTTTTAGATTATTACGTCCTCTACTCTCTCTTTTCCTTCCACTGTTAATTTCCCCAGCATTTCCAAAAGAGAGACAAAATGTTTATATTCTATAGTCATTGTAATCGTGTAGTCTATCGTTGAACTGAATGCAAAACTGCTTTTGACTTGCAAATATTTCAGTCTGAATTTGGACAAATGACTTGGGAATTGTCCCTGGTACACAGTGCCCTGCTCTTTTTCCTCGCTAAAGGTTAATAGTATCTGCTAGGAGTGAATGTGTCTGTGGACTTTGCTATTCAGAGGCAGAGGAGGTTTGATTGGAGGTTCTCCTTTTTTCCCCTAGAGTCACCAGGTCAGGCTTTATTCTGGTTTTATTCTTCCAAAAAGAATAAAGCTGCATATAAAAAAGAATGAATGAGCTGTGAAATGAAACGAATGAAATAGAAATGCAGTTACGCCTGCCTGTGTGATCTGAATGAATCGCCTCCTTTAAGTGTGTATGGCACTAAGATTGAGCTACCACAGACAGATTTTTATCTGATCTTGAATAAGGGGTTTCACGATATTTCTTCTCTCTTTCTGTCACCTATCACAGGTACGGAGACATGGTTCCTAAGACGATCGCCGGGAAGATCTTCGGTTCAATCTGCTCCCTAAGTGGGGTGCTGGTAATTGCCTTGCCTGTCCCTGTCATCGTGTCCAACTTTAGCCGCATCTATCACCAGAACCAGAGAGCAGACAAGCGGCGGGCACAGAAGGTACAGGTGAACACAGTTTTATTTCCCTTCAACTGGGCCTCAGAGAGTTGGATCTACAGGTCTCCAGCCCACACAGGGGCTCTGACGTCTCTCACTCCCAGAGGAGGGGACTCCACGGGGTTCAGGTCTTTTCTGGGTTTGATGTGTTTGGAATTTTCATTGGCATGAAGTACTGTATGTTCACATCACCAGTAGGGATCCAGTCCTCCCATTTCAAACAACGAACATCTTATATTTTCCCTTTTACTGAACCTGGTCAGTTTTCACATTATTTGAAGGTGTCTGTGTGCAACTTTTTGAAAACTTTGTCAACTTCAACCCCTAATCTCTTAAACGGGATAAAAGAAAGCCAACCCATCTGTTTTACCATGCAAATTACAACTGTAGGCTCTGTGGCTGCAGTGGTCATTATGGATCCTGTCAACAGAGGAAAAATGTCTAAAACCCACGGAATGCTGTCAGTTTGAAGGTTTCAAGATTTCACTTACGTATCGTGTACCGTTAATGAAAAACACACACTTGGGTGTTATTTTTCTGTTAAACATATTAATCTGAACATAATTAAATGCACACTATCCACATACACCATGCAATGTAGTCAATCCCAAATCATTTGAAGAAACAATAGACAGTTTTTCACTGCACAGAGGAAAAAAATGGTTCATGAATGGCAACAAGGCATGCATCTGTGGATGCTACTTGAAACCTAAATTAATTGAATTCAGCTCGATCCCAGCCAGCGTGCTCCTGTGGGCCCCACCATAGGTTAAATCTTGGCTGTCTTATGGGTCCTATGTGGGTTTGTCCATGGATTCCATGTTGGCCTCATCTGTATTTGCCCACATGGAATTTACCTGTGATACAGGTTAGCAGGTAATCTGCTCACCCACTTTAAACCCATTGGGCCCCTTATGGGTTCCAAATGGGTTTAAAACGGGTGAGCAGGTTTCAGTAACACTGGCACCATAGGTAAAGTTCATGTGGGCAAACAGATGGGGCCAACATGGAACCTGTGGACAAACCCATATGAGACCCATGAAACAGCTAAGATTTAACCTAAGGTGGGGCCCACATGAGCACACTGGCTGGGATTGTTGAGCCCATTTGTTCAATCATATCCTCCTCTCCCTTCTAAAATAATAGGCTGGGCATTGACTGTGATTAATCCCTTGCTTAATGCCAAGCAGCATAGTATGACACACATTTTTGCTCGCATGCATGCCCTTTGGCCAGCACAAAACCCATATTTTCAACAAACCATTGTGATCACAGTTCACCTGAGATCATGAGCCTCTATTCATTAAAGTAAAGGGCAGAAGTGCTTTGGATTGGGTTACCCAAAACACACCTCTGAATAATTAAACCAGCTTCTTCCCACATTTCTCCAGGTGCAGAATTTGTTTTTGCGCTGCCGTGATAACAAAATGTACTTGGACACACCCAGAAATGTGTTCTGCACCTTAGACAATAGACTGTTGATTAGACTGTCGTAATATGGCCCAGAGATTTGGAAATTTTTCACTGTCTTTGAATTTTCTTGTTTTGGATTTTTTTTTTCTTCCTGTTATTTTATTTGCTAACTTTTGTTGTGTTATAAGTATCTTATGTTTTTCTGTATGAATTTTCTCTCCTTTTTATCTTTAAGCAATAGTCTCCTGTCTTATTTTCACCTGTGCATTTATTCCACATGTTTTATTTGCCCCTCAGCTCTTCATGTAGGCCTGACCCCATTGTCTTCTCTCACAGACTGATACACAGTCCTAATAAGCCTGTGATGATGTTAAATCATTTAGTGCCTAAGGAATCTCTGCTAGACATTATAACTTCTCATAATGCACACTTTACTTAATCTTGCATCTCAGCCAACTTTGCCTGAGCCAAATGTAAACAGTTCATTATACTGCAAAAGCCATTAGCATAAAAATTGCAGCTGAATGCACTGATGTGGTTGAGTGATTTTTGTTTTCTAATTGTTAATTCCTTACCCGCTTAAGACGAGGAACAAGCAATGTTTTTAAATCACACAGTTGGATTTCAGTGGCTTACTAGTGATTTGAGTAGAACATGTTAAAGTCCCAAACAGCACAATAGTGAAAGTATAATTCGAACTAACATCATATGATAACGTCCTGAATTGCTTTACTATTTTTATTCATAGATTTTTCCTAGTATCTTGAACTCGCAACTTGGCACAAACATTGACGTTCTTCATGGCTAAATGGTGCATTCCTTTGGTGGTGATCCATTGTCCCCTGACGTCATGGACATACTGGTGGAGTTAACAGTCGTCCCAAAAAAAGCAACCCAGAAACCGAGATGGATGCCCCCATAAAAACCATTCTTGTGCTTGCTCTTGCAGAACACCTATAGTCAATCTGATGATCGTGTCTGCAAAACTGAGGAAGAAATACAGTTTTTTATGTGTGTTTTTTGTCTATGTGATGCTTTGACTGTTAGCTGCTTTAGATTCCAACTTTAGGAATGCAGCAAATGATCTTGGGTTTGAAGAAGTTCAAGATGCAGAAAAAAAGAGATTTAACAGGCCATTACAGTACATGTTGGGTGTGCCTCAAAACAGCAATGCTCCAAGGTAAATGAATACTAAAAGTAAGCCTTAATTGGGCAGCTGATATTTCATAAGTCCAAGAACAGAGCCAGTTTCAAATCAGAGAATACCGGAGGCAGAAAGACAGTTATCAAAAGGGACAGACAAACAGGGACACACAGCTGATGTGGACAGAAAGTTACAAAGAAACCAACACCACTGGCTGTCTTTCTTGATCGAGTCAACCTCAGAGCTGACAAGTACGCTCATTTTCTGCATGTAAATGAGCCCTTTGCTTAATGATAGTGATTATATATGATGAATGAAGACTCCAACTGATAAGTCTTAAGATAGTTGAGGGTAAGATTAAGTTTTTTCATGAGCTCAAAATTAAATTCAGGATTCAGACCTGCTGTCATTTTGCTGTTGGTGTGACAGAACAGCATTTCTTCTGTCCCACCAGTATCCCACCATGTCGTGCTTTTTTTTCTGCCGAAAAAATGGAGATTAGCTACCTAGCCTCACAGTCTTCATCATATAAACTGTAGATCTGACCGAGTACTAATCTGAGCTGTGGTGACGCCTGTCATCACATCCATCAGCTGTGGAGAACATGCCATTCTCTCTTAAAAAAGTAAATGTTCTGAATTTATCCCTGACTGTTAGGATGGATCCGTTAATTCCTCACAGACAGCCAGAATCTGTTGAGTGAGTTAAATATGTCTGCCAGGCCAGTTTCAAAGAGCCACTTTAGGTCAGAAAACAGCTTTGGAACATCTGGTATAATATCCCTCATTAACTCAGAGGTCTCTCTGAATACCCACTGCAAACTTTCCCTCAGGACAGCCACAGTGGTTCAGAAGGAGAACGTGCAAAGCTGCACAGATAAGTGTGGCTGCATTGATCTTAACTTTAAAATTCCATTGGGGTCACTGTGCTCAAAATGGAAGCGTTTTCGATTCAGTACATTTGGATGCAAAGTGCGTTGCTCATACTTTTGCAGTAACAAAAATTTGATTTATTTGCAGTGTTCGGCACTTGTTGTATTATCAAAAGCCACTCTAGGATGACTTAAGTTGTTATCAGATAAGATCAAAACATAAGCAGAACATGTAATGGATCTAAAAGAAGAAGAACATGTAATAGTAGCATTTTAGTCAGTGTGGTTCTTATAGTTTTTTACCTTGACTGCTCTAAATTTAAAGACTGTTGTTGTTATTAATATGTTTCACTTCACTTCTATATTAAAATAGATGTCCAGATCTGCTTTTCACTTTCAGATTTTGATTAAAGGGGGTCACAGACTGCACTTTTTCCACATGTTGATAGTTCCCACAGGTCTTAATGAAATGTTTGTGACATGTTTTAGTCACATTTTCTTAACTTATTTAATTATTGCAACATTATTGTAAATCATCTTTTGCAGTCTTCCTCTGAACAGTTCGTTTCAGTGCATGTCTCTTTAAATCCCCCAAAAAACTGTTACCTATACCATCCCTTTGCTGTCATTATTGCTAATTACTGTAGCTGGATTGTGAGCCTGAGCCAACTAACATAAATTTGTCTTAAAGAATGAATTAAATAATGCATCACTGGTGGACAGGTGTGAAGTTTCAGTGGTCGATATGATCTGATCATTCCCTGGAGAACAATAAGCGTGGAAACATTTGTGAATGAGTGGCTAAACTGCTAGCTTCAGCTAGCCACCTTAGGTCCCCATTAGAGAAAATAATAATGCTAACAGTTCAATGCAGCATCACAGTGAAAATCCATCCATCCATCTTCTTCTGCTTAATCCTTTTCGGGTCGCGGGGGGCTGGAGCCTATCCCAGCATCTTTGGGTGAGAGGCAGGGTCCACCCTGGACAGATCACCAGTCCATCGCAGGGCCAACACAGAGAGACAGACAACCATTCACTCTCACATCCATACCTAAGGACAATTTAGAATCCCCGGTTGATGCCAATTAACTTAACCTGCATGTTTTTGGGTTGTGGGAGGAAACCGGAGAAATCCCGGAGTAAACCCACACCGACACGGGGAGGACATGCAAACTCCACACAGACCACTGTTGGTCGGGGGCTGGGATCAAACCCGGGATCCCCCAGCCAAGGGTGAGTTGCTGTGCTGTCACAGTGCTAACCACTCTTCCACCGCACCGCCCAGTGAAAATACAATGTAACAAAATTAACCACAATGATGTGAGATATATTATCAGCTGTGGATTAGTGAACCAGGTGGAAACAGGAACTGTAAATGGCTCTTTTTAAGGACAGTGCAGGTTAATGAACATTGATATCAAATCAATGTAAACTTGCCAGATTTTAGCTAGTGGCTAATTTTCATCTGTTGTCCATGCGTTACAATTTTTCCTTTCCCCATTCTATTATGCTGAGCACCAACCTAGAAGGCAGGAAGTACCATTTTTATATGGTCTTTGGTACGACCCCACCAGGGTTTGAACCCATGACCTCCCAGCTGTGGGGCAGATGCTCTACCACTAGGCCACCACATTTGGGTGACTGAAATCTAAAGAAAATGGCAATATATATAAATATAGATATTTCGCTTGGTAAGCTAACTCCCTATCACAGCTCTGAAGCTTGGGTTCCTTGTTCACATTTGCAGGTAGACAGCTAGGCTGGCCGATAATAGAGCTGATTGAGGCTGCCCTTAACATGTTTATGACACTGTAGCAAATCCAGAAGAGTTAAAAAGGCTCGTCAGAGACAAAAACAATATGAAAGCTATGAGTTTTTTGAAGAGAAGTGTTTTGAGTTTTGTTTTGTTTTTTTTAATATAATCTTGTGGCCGATAGATGCAATTCGGAAGGTTAAAACCTACATCAGAGTTGCCAACTTTTCATAAAAGCTTTGAGTGAGATTTAGAGGGAATTGTGCACAGGGGAGACTGGAAGTTAGGGATGGAGCGAGCGTGCAGGCGCATAATACATAAAGATGTTTTGTTTTTTTTTAACAAATATGCTTCTTCACTTCAGAATAAGTTTTAGAACATGTTCAGTCTGCTTTACGCTGCTTTGAGAGCTCTTATTGTGGGAAAATCTGAAGAAAGTCAACACGATATTGGCAGAAATTTCCTCATTTTGGAGTGAGAAATGAGGTTTGTGGTGTGAGAGAGAGGCCAGAAGAGTGAGACTCACTCTATAAGTTTTTCAATCAATGATCCCTTTAAGAGGGTTTATGTGGTGGAAATTATGGATTTATTAATAAACCTTAACTTTTTTCAGCTGAAAAATAATTATCCACCGATATGAATAAACAAGGTAAATTTACTTAAGTAAATGTATTCAGGAAACTTTTTCAATTTTTCGGTAAATTGTACTTTTGCAAGTACAGTAGTTTTGTTGCAGGTCACTTCTTATTTTTACTGCAGTACATTCAGGGAGAAACAACTTTGTTTCACAGGATCCCTGGACACCAGAAGTGTCCACTGTTCTTCCTGGGATCCACACACAATTAAAAATTAAAGAAGGGGAAAGGGAGTTCAGAAAATATACACCAAATTAAAACCAGATTAGTACACTTTTTGTTAAAGGGTAAATGTATCAAAAGGACTTTAACCCCCACTGAAAACCTTTGGTATGTCCTGAAGACTGCAGTCCTTCAATGGTCACCATCACATGTAACTGAACTTAAGCAGGTCTGCAGAGGAGAGCAGGCAAATACTGCAAAGTCTAGGTGTGTACTCAGAACTCACAGATTTTCCGACCTGCTGCTTTTACATCTTTCAGTCGGATGTTTTTAAATTGTACTGTGTCCCAAATACAGTTAAATTAAATAAATGTGTCCATCTTCCTTTCCGGCTTGTGGAATTAACATTACATGATAATTGTATTAAACTATAAAACATTTTCCATCTACTGTACAGGCTTTGAATTAAGCTGCAGCTTACAGTTTGGTGTATCTGCTGTCAGGAAGCCTCCAGACAAATCTGCTGAAACCACCCCGACATAGTTATGAATAATCAAATTATTTTCCTTTTTGAGGTTCGTACAGTAAATGATTAATGGTAATCTTGCATCAGAAACGGTTTAAATATTATTTTTGCTTCCTTCTGGATATGGCCTGCACTGAACTAATTTTCTGATTACTAAGGGCAATTTATTACTATTGTTATTATATGAAATATCAAATCATCCCAAATTGAAGTAATTCTTCAAATCTACAGACTGTTATCATTACCATAATCATTTGCAAAAGCCTAATCCTAAATCCCAAGATGGCCTGTTAAAGAAATGAAGCGAATATCAGCAGTTTTCCATATTTGCATTATTTTCTTTTAAATGCAATAGTGAGATTTTTTTTTAAATCTTTTAAAGTATCTCATTGAAATCTGACACAGGCCCCAGTTTAAAACAAGGTTATGAAGCCTCTGTGCTTAATGATGTAAGGATCCTTTATTTCTTCAGGCGAATAGTTCAGCCTTCTGACCTTTAAAGATTCTTGTCGTGGAGCATCCATGAGCAGCAGCAGCGGGCTCACATAGGAAATCAGGCTGGAAACCATAGTTTATGGGCAAACCTGACAGTTTTTGTTCTCCAGAGATAGATGGTGTTTTTGTTTGTGGCTGGCAGACATGCACACACTGACACATATTTCAGGAGTCCATTCCTCTCACACCTCTCACACCCAAGCCTTTTTCACTCCCTCTGCATTTGTTGCCAGCCTCTTCCCTCATCCCCGCTCCGCTCCCTCCATCTCTCATCACATCCTCCTCCCAACACTTTTCCTCTCTGACCCTCTCTGTGATTAATGCCATCCATCTCAGCACATGTGCACGTGATCAGACTTACATCTGCTTAAAGGTCTGTGACCCTGACCATTGTTCAGTCTTAACTTAATTGTAACCTTATCCGCCAAAGCAACGCTGCTCTTCTTCTCAGAGCAGGGCGGATTTGTGGCCATAAGAACTTCCAGGCCTTGAAGACAGTTGGGAAAGTCTGGGTGCAACCGACGTAATACAAATGCATCTCAATAAATTAGAATATCATTGAAAAGTTAATTTATTTCAGTAATTCAATTCAAAAAGTGAAACTCATATTATATGGATTCATTACACACAGAGTGATATATTTCAAGTGTTTCTTTTAACTTTGATTGTGGCTTACAGCTACTGAAACCCAAAATTCAGTTTCTCATAATTCCTAAGATCAATTTTAAAAAAAAATAGATGTTTAATAGAAATGTTGGCCGACTGAAAAGTATGTTCATGTACACTCTCAACACTTGGTCGGTGCTCCTTTAGTATGAATTACTGCATCAATACAGTGTGGCATGGAGGTGATGTGGCACTGCTGAGGTGTTACGGAAGCCCAGGTTGCTTTGATAGCAGCCTTCAGCTCATCTGCATTGTTGGGTCTGGTGTCTCTCATCTTCCTTTTGACTTGAATACTTCATAGATCCTCTATTGGGTTTAGGTCAGGAGACTTTGCTGGGTTGTCAGTGATATAGTGGTCATTAAACCAGATTTTGGTACTTTTGGCAGTGTGGGCAGGTGCCAAGACCTGCTGGAAAATGAAACTAGCATCTCCATAAAACTTGTCAGCAGAGGGAAGCATGAAATGCTCTTAAATTTCCTGGAAGATGGCCACACTGACTTTGGGTGATATTGTCACGACGCTGAGTACAGTGTGTCACCGTGCTCAGGCCCTTAAAGTATGTCTGATTATTTCTATATTTTTCCCAGTTCTGTTATTATTTTACTGTATGGTTGGTTTTGTGTTTTGAGTGTGTCTGGCGTAGTTTCTGTTTCTGTACGTGTTCTGTTTCATCTGTATTATCTGCCTGTTGACATGAGCCCTCTCCCGTTCCTTTTTGTTACCTTTTACCATTTCCTGTTTGAGCTTTTGTTTTGACAGTGTGTATTGCTGACCTCCTTTGTTAGCTTGATTCGCGGTCCTGCACACCTGTCATTCATTTTCCATTACTCCTTGCTCTGATATCCACACCTGTTGTCATTTTACACCCACTGCTCCGTGTATTCCTCACTGCGGTCTTCAACTAACCAGACATAAGTTTAACGTCCTCCTTTTCTTCTCTATTACTGTCAGTCTCCCTGTAGCCTTATCGTTTTGTTGTGCACTTTGTTTGTAATAAACCGTCACAAACTCAGAGTTCATCACGTGGGTCTCCTCTCTGCCCTGGAGGGGCATTCATGACAGAAGACTGCAGCCAGTTTGTGATCAAACTGCTGTGGGTTTGTGTTTTTTTACTTCTCCTACCTTTCCGTTTTTTTCCACTGGAGTTGTCAGCACGTTCCGTGGATACACGATGAGCCTGGGATGGGAGGTTTGCAGGACGTTTATGGAATTGGACAATCTAATCTCCAACGCTTACAATGCTCCTACCCCTAAAGACGCATTGTGGTACCTGGGTCTCGAGGAGGCAGCTGCTCGCCGGTGCCCTCAGCTGAAGGAACATGCTGAGGGGATGGAGAGGATTAGGCTGGTGGTGGCCCTGCGACAGGAGAACAGTGGTAGGGAGAGGAGCTCCATGAGGAAGCAGAGGTCTGCACCTGCGGGGAGGTGTCCCTAGGCCTTAGTATCACCGTCTCCTCACCTGCCTCCAACTTCACCTCCAACTCTCACTCCACCAGCTCCAAGATGCCGCTGTTCAGCTAAAGGCCGCCGGGTGAACTCGTCCATCTCCCTGTCAGCAGCTTCTCTTTCGCTGAGGCAGAAAATTCCCTCTTCTTGGTTTACCTCTCTGGCTGTCCCATCAGCTTTCTCCTTCTCCGTTGCTGCTGTGTCTCTCTTCTCCTCGGCATTTCCTCCCACTGCTGAGGGTCCGGTTGTCTCCTCCCCGGCTCCACCTGTCATCGTGTCTGCAGGGGTGGGTCTTCCATGTTCTGCAGAGGGGTCCATCGCCACTGCGGCCACGGAGAGGACAGACTCAAGGCCTCCTGCAGCAGAAACCTTCATGCCCCGGGAATACAGGCAAGTGCTTTTTCAGTCTCTTTTTCCTAAGAATTTATTACCTTGCCTGATTCCCAGTGGTGAGGCTCAGCCACTGCAGTCCACTGACTCCTCACCACCTGCTGCAAATATCAATTCCTCACCAGCTACCTCTGTGTCTCCTATATCCCAGGGATGTCCGCCGGTCCCGAGATTGAGCCACTGGGTGATGGAAAAGCCTGCGGGCCTGGAGGACCAAGTTCCAGCCCTGCAGAAATGGTCCAGACAGAGGGAAAGTGCTGCCATCATCCTGAAGCCTGCGCCAACAATAGAGCATCCCCTGGCTTCAGCTACGCGGGATCCAGTGCCACCGGTGAGCTGACTTCCTGCTGCCACGCTGGTGTGGGTCACTTTGCTGAGGGGTTCTGGGACTGCACCAACCACCATGCCTGCTGCAGGTACCACCGCAGCAGAGCCGGAGTTGGACCTCCAGAGGGCCAGGCCCAAGACGTCACCACCTGGATCAACGGAGTCCTGGACAGCGGTGGAGCTTGAGCTCAGGCAAGTGCTCTCCTTTGTCTTCATTGTTTCCATTTTGGAGAGATCTTGTCTGGCTCTTGGTGGGGAGAGCCAAGTGCAGCCGTCAGCTGCACCTGAGCTCACCTCGCCGGGCTCCACTGCCGCTGGTGACCCTGACCCTGCCTCTTTGTTCCTCCTATCAGAGTCTTTCCCCATGGTCACCGAGGTTCGCCTGACTTCGCCAGAGGTCTCTGTGGGTCCAGCCTCACCACCTGAGATCTCCGTGGGTCCAGCTCCTCCAGCTGAGGTTGTTTTGGGTGCCCTGTTCTAGCTTGGGGCCTTCGTGGGTGCTCCGTCCCAGCCTGGGACCTCCGTGGGTGCTGCTCCTCCTCCGACTGAGGTCTTTGCGGGTGCTCCGTCCCAGCCCAGGACCTCCATGGATGCTGCTCCCCCTCCGGCTGAGGTCATCGTGGGTCCACCGTTCCAGCCCAGGGCCTCCAAGGATTCTGCTTCCCCATTAGCTAAGGTTGTCGCAGTTGCTCCTTCCCACCCTGGGACCTCCATGGGTGCAGCTCCTCTTCAGTCCGGGTCTCTGTGGGTGTGGTGTCCTAGTCGGGGACCGTCATGGGTGGGTGCTGCGCCCCAGCCTGAAACCAATGTGGGTGCTGTGCTCCAGTGTGAGTCTGCCGTGGGCATTACACTCCAGTCTGGGCTCCACCGTGGCTGCAGCCTTGCTCCAGTCCGGAGCCACTGCAGGTGCTGCGATGTCCCAGTCCAGGACCACCGAGGGTGCTGCAGGGCAGTCCGAAGGCGTCGGGGTTCCCTCTCCTCTGCCCGACGCCATTGTGGTTTCCCCCACTTCTCCATCCTCCTCATCACTGATCGTCCACATGGGGCAGCCGCCCCCCCCCCCTTTCTGTTTAGATGGCTAAAGAACTCTGGCAGACCACCTGACAGACTGTGCTGCTGGGTTGGGTGGCCCACATTCTCTGGTAGGCCACTTGACTCATTCCACCACGCCATCTGCCAGGTCTGGGACTTTAGCTGGGAGCCTGAACTGTCCAGCTCTCCGGTCCAGGGGGGCCTAAGTCCCTGGATTTTTCTTGGGTGTGAGTCCCGAGCAGGGTTTTGTTTTTGGTCCCTCCTAGCCTGGTTCCCCCACCGCCCTCCTGGGTAGGGTCATTGTGTTTCTCCTGGTAGGGATGGGGGGGTCTTTGTTTTTCTTTGGTGTTTCCTTAGGGTGTCTGGATTCCACTCCTTAAGGATGGGGGGGGCTCTGTCACGAGGCTGAGCATGGTGTGTCACTGTGCTCAGGCCCTTAAATTATGTCTGATTATTTTCTATATTTTTCCCCAATTGTGTTATTTTACTGTATGGTTGGTTTTGTGTTTTGAGTGTGACTGGCATAGTTTGTTTCATCTGTATTATTATCTGCCTGTTGACATGAGCCCTCACCCGTGCCTTTTGTTACCGATTGCCATTTCCTGTTTGAGTTTTTATTTTGACAGTGTGTATTGTTGACTTCCTTTGTTAGCTTGGTTCGCAGACCTGTACACCTGTCATTCATTTTCCGTTACTCCTCGCTCTGGTATCCACACCTGTTATCATTTGTATTATGCCTTATTTAAGACCCGCTGCTCCGTGTATTCCTCACTGTGGTCTTCAACTAACCAGACATAAGTTTGACGTCCTCTTTTTCTTCTGTTACCATGTCAGTCTCCCTGAAGCCTTATAGTTTTGTTGTGCACTTTGTACTGTGTTTGTAATTGTAATGACTGATTAGATAATTCAGCCCACTTGCAAGGTGCAGCAACAGAGACAAACTGTACGCACATTTGAATACTTTTATTAAAAAGCAAAATCCACACTGCTACAGAACAGTCACTCGCCAGAGGAAAGAGCCTGTGGAGAGAGAATGAGAGCTATGAGCAGAGGAATGGAGTAAGGGAAAATGGGCGAGCCAAATCACCACTTACGTGGGCTCCTAGAGAGCGCTGGTAGGACTCCAGCAGGGAATAGATGAACCAGCAGGGTAGGAGATAAGTGGTGGAGCCTGACCGGGTGGAGGTTACTGTCGTGGAGGAAGAAGTGGCAGGAGAGCGCACGCAGCCCTCAGTGACACACCCGCACGATGGCAACAACCTGCACAAGGAATAAAGCACACAGGTTAATAATTTCTTTTACCAGTGTAACATTGACTTGCTGTCTTTAGTGACAGTATACCCAGACGAGCCGGCGTTGAATCACTGAAGGATGCTTCCTTAAGTACGCTGGCTGATGAGGGCACAGGTGTGTCCTATCCCTCAGGTGTGGTGATGAGCTGGGAAGAGATGAATGGAAAGGAGGGGGCTCGCTCTCGCCGCCCATGACAGTAATAAACTGTCACAAACTCACAGTTTAGCACATGGGTCTCCTCTCTGCCCTAGAGGGGTATTCATGACAGATATAGCACAGTGGATAGGCACTAGCAGATGACATGGCTCCCTAAATCAGGTGCCAAGTCCTGTCATTTGGAAATCATGGGCCCACAGTCTGGAGGAAGAGTGCAGAGGCACAGACTAGGTTGCTTTATGCTAATTTCATTTTCCAGCAGGACTTGGCACCTGCCCAAAGCACCAATTCCTGGTTTGATGACCATGGTATCACTGTGCTTGATTGGCCAGCAAAGTGGCCTGGCCTGAACCTTTGAATCTATGGAGTGTTCAAGGGGAAGATGAGAGACCAGACCCAACAATGCAGATGAGCTGAAGGTCTGCTATTTTTTGAGAAACTGAATTTTGGGTTTTCAGTAGCTGTAAGCCATAATCATCAAAATTAAAAGAAATACACTTGAAATATCTTTGTTTAATGAATCTGTATAACGAGTTTCACTTTTTTGAATTGAATTACTGAAATAATTAACTTTTTGATGACATTTTAATTCACTGAGATGTACTTGTATTTCAAGATAGCTGCACCCATGCACAATGCATCAACAATAGTGCAAAATGTACCATTTATCAGCACTTGCTGTTTTGTCTCAGTTGTCAGCAGTACACATAGTGCTGCCCAGCTTCTCTCTCTTTTCAGCGGGTGTTGCTAGGAAAGCAGATGGGTCCTCCCACTTTATACAATGAAACAAAAGGAAGTACAAAATATAACTTAAATCCTTCTTACTGTTGGTTAGATCAGTCAATTGGTGATGTGTATTGGTTAAATTTGCCTGAAAATACCAGTAAATGATCTTGGTTTTTCCCGGGCAGTTGTTATGGAATGCAGTCTACTTAGACACACTCATTTCAATGGTTTCAACCCACATACAGAAAGAAAATGCACCATCAATCCTAACATGGACAAGTGACAAAGATGGACAACATTTTTAGGACTATCACAGTACCAGTTTGGGAGCTCTGAATATTTGGGAGCGATCCAGAGTGAATTTCCAAATATTCTCTAGAATTTTCTTCTCCTTCAGTGAATTACAGCAACATCAGGGTCTGATCAGAAAAGTCAGAATTTTGTAATTAAAACTGGTAATTTTTTTTAAATAAATGTGCAACTGTTCTTTTTAATTTGACACCTTTTCTCTGATAAATTTACTACACTTTCATATACCTTTTTAGAACTTTGTCAAAAATTGCAATTTGTCATATAAATTTGAATCTTATCCCCTTCATTTACAAATGTATTTGTGTAATTTTCTAACTTTATGGTAAATTTTGTGACTTTGTCATCAAGCTGCTACTATTTTCTTTTAAATTTGGGAGGTTTATCACCCTTTTTTCTTAATTTAGCAAAGGTAAATTTGTAAGTTACTTTTTTACCGGAGTGGTGGAGCATCTGCTCCACAGTTGTGGGTTCAAGGCTCAGCCAGGTCAAACACCAAATATACTGAAGTCCATATAAAATTGGTAGTTGCGGCCTAGCTTAGTGCTCAGCATAATAGAATGGAGGAAAAAAGTTGGTCATGGTGGCACCTTGCGTGGCAACGGCCTCTCCAATAGGAGAAATGTAATTTCAGTCTACATGCTTGGCTGTATGAATTGAATGACAATAAAACTTGACTTTTTTTCAGTCAAGTAGTTTTTTGGGGGGGAGCGAATATCCAAAATACCAAATTTGAAAACTAATGTAATAAATATCTGGATCATCGAATATTTGGGAACAGCCCTAGACATTTCTTAATAGAAAACGTGCTGAAGTCATGTGAGGAGATGCATAGAAAAGGAGAGGAGAGTAGAGAGCTCAGGAGGAAGGCCAGAGGGAAGGAGCGAGTAGAGGGAGGCAGGGGGGTAGCGCTGCAGGCAGCGTGTGTCCTATTGCTGTGTTCTTTCCTGAAATAGCCATCACCCAGATGAGGTACTGGCTAGAAGGAAGCTGCACGTCTGTGTACATATGTGCATCCGTTTGAGTGAGAATCTCCGTCTGGGTGCATTCGCCGCACTTCCTGTCAGTTCTGGCTTGACCTTGATGTTTCACCTCCTCGTGCGAGCCTCTCCGAGCCGCAGTGTTGCAAACGCCACTGAGACCCCCACACCTCCACAAGCACCGACCCACCAACTAACCACTGTAGCGTGATGGTGCTGTTCTCATTAACGTTTCCTAAACGGCTCCCCAAGGCCCCTGGAATGTCTCCTCGACTCGCCTGCTGGGAGGTCAGTGATTTGCTCAGACGCCCGCATATCCTGTGGATAGCTTTTCTCCTTCTCATTACAGCGTGACTAAAACGGTCTTATCATTGCCTTCATAATGATATTGCACCTGGATGCTTTGATCCTCGAGAGCGTTATTACTATGGTAAATTAGGGTCTAAGTGTCATTTAAGGATGATGACAGATTTGCAAATGTGATATTTTAGAGCATTTAGGAAATGCAATCTGTGTCATCTGTCTTTAATCACCCTGCTGGATTAAGTGTTGCTTAGCATTTAAGCTTGTGTTTCTAAAAAAAAAAAAAAAAATCATCCGAGTGTGTCTTGAATTACATATTGTGCAGCTTTAGTGATAAATCTTGTAAAAATTAATTCCCAATTAGCAGTCTACTGAAACCGGCTTTCTTTTAACCCTTGTTGTACAATCTGTTGAAGGTTATGTTAGCTTCTGAACTTATATGATCCACCTCTGTTTTAGAGTCAAGTTATTGTGGCTGTTGGTGATGGGCACAAGGCCAAAAAGATTCTGTCTTGCAGAGTGGACAGAAATGATAAATGGACTTCAGGTATTGTGACATTTGGTAACTGATGAAAATCACAAGATGGGATATAATGTTCCTTTGGACACTGAAATGGGCCTTAATGAACAGCAGTTTTATTCAATAGGAGGTCAAACTGAGGCCAGAAAAGAGGACTTGGGCCTTAGAAGTTGACATGTTTTCCATAGATTTTTTTTTTTTTTTAAACCACAGTAGTGGACACCTATAGTATGGGCCGTTAGACTGTATGTGTGCCCTGCATTGAACCTACACTGTATCCAGCTTAAATACAGCCCCTAGCAAAAATTATGGAATCCCCACACTTGGAGGATGTTGACTAAGCAGTCTCATTTTGTCAAAAAAAAAAGTTTTAAAACAAATTGCTGGCATTTTTTCCTTTAGATCAAGAAGAGGAAAAAATGAAATCAGTCATGAGGAAAAATTATGAAATTGTCAAAAAGAAAAACCCAGTTATATTCTCTTTCAACTGTGAAGTAATTTGCATATTTAGACGTGTGAGGGTATTTGTTTTACAACTGCAAATTACAAGATAATTCCATATTTTTTTCCTGACAGATTCCAGATTTTTTTCCCCCTCTACTTGATCAGAAAAAAAGGCATCAATTGCTGCAAATTTATTCAAACTGTTCAGCTGTTAAATAAAACAGTCTTTGTTCATATCTGTTTTTTTTTTCTACAAAATAAAATGGCTCAATCAACATCTTCCAAGAGTCGTGATTCCATATTTTTCCCAGGAGTTGTAAGATAGTTGGAACAGAGGAGGAATGGCACCACTGTTGCCCCTGAAGGTACAAATGCCCTGGTCGGCTGGAACAGTTCTGTGTGGATCCGTGTTTTACTTGGGCCTGTGTGGGTGTAGCTGAAGTATTCAGGTTTCCCCCCACAGTCCAGTGACGCACTTATTATTTAAACTTGTCATATTAAATTGGCTATAGATGTCTTGTAGTCAGACTGAAAACATGTAGCAGTTTCATTCAATAAAATAAAATGACTAATGATAGTATGTTTTTTGAAAATTGTCCCAATCCTGATTTTCATCAAATTACTGCTGGGCCTCAGGAGAGCCATTTGTCTGACTGCAAGCCAGAGATGTTCACAAGTCATTTTTTGCAAGCCCAAGTCTTAAGTCACTTTATAATTGTAATATTTAAAGAGTTTAAAATATGTACCATATTATCCTTTATCTGCTGTATTAGCATTTAGCAACAGAATTGGTCAGCAGTTGGATATCATTACGTTCAACAGGCTGATGAAATTCAGTAAAAACACAGTGAAATTTTCCATTATAGATTTAAAATATCCATTTAACCAAAAATTGACAGTTCTTTTCTTGAGAAACAGTTACGTTTTGTGGACCAAATTTTCTGTGTTGTTTTAACTGAAAATCACCTGGCTCTACATCATAAAGAAAATTCAGTGTTTCGGATGCTTTTGACAAAAACATTAAAAATAAAACATTGTTCACAAGTCCTGAATCACAAGTCTAAATCAAGTTTCAAGTCTTTTGAGTTCAAGTCAAGTCTGAAGTGCTTGTGTATGCGACTTACAGTAAGTGCGACTTGAGTCCAAGTCTCAGACTTGAGTCCCCATTGCTGCTATAAACACTTGACTACATGCACTGTACCTCTAGTAAACCAGAGAGCGTGCACATTCTAGTCCTTGTCATAGATCTGCAGTATGTGGTTTCATAACATCTTTCCTCAGCACCCAGGAGGGCTGGTTGATTGCAGCTGGCTGATTGCCCACACCTGCGGGTAATCAGTGGTCCCCGGTATAAGAGGTCCCAGTCGGGGATTGGCTCTCTGCGGGATCATCACGTGGAAACCATGTCTATCTGCCAGCCTGCTGACTTGCCCTCCTTGGTTTGTGCACACTCACCTGGTAACAAGTTTCTTTCCACTCTGGTCTGGAACTCATCTGGAAATCTCACCGCCGTTGGGAAGTAGTGAAGGACCCACGTAAGCCCCATACAAAAATTCAGCAACTCCTTACACTCCTCAGTTCCAGGATCTGCTGCTTTTTGTACTGCACCTGAAAACAGTCTGTCTGGACTGAGAAATTGTTTGGTCTCAAGCCTGACCTCCCCTCTTATCTGTGAAAGTCTTCGGCTCACCATCTGCCTTTTGGGGACCCTCATTAGCAGAACGCTCACCTAAACAGAGTAAACCCATTCATAATCAGTTATACTTAACCACCATTGTGCTCCATTTAATCATCCTCTCCTTCTCCCCTGCAGGGTAAAACCCCACGATACGGCCCTCTTAATATGTAATACTTTAATACAACTTCAGTGTTTAATAAAAATACCTCCTTTGCACTGATTCTTGTCTCTGTGTTTGTGTCCCACATTTGGGGCCCTGTATAGTGTAAATAAAACAGTACCAACAGCAGTGGATTGTAGTGTCCTTTCTATGAACTGCTGTCGACACATGTTCAGCAAATTACACAGTGTGCCACATTAATTTCAGGTTATAATACAGAAAATTGGCAGAAAACAGTTCATCACACCATAAAAATAATAGTCAGTATGACGGAGCCATAATTATTGTAAGGGCCACTCTTTTAATGCAATTTCTAACACCTCACCCTAACCATGAATTACTCAGGCATACCATATCCTTCAACAGCCCATTACATCTCTCTACATAACATGTAGTGTTCTTTAATGGTCAGTAACGTCAATGACATGTGACCTTCTGTCATTTAACCAGCCATTTTGCAAGTGTCACTGATCATTAACTTAGCATTTATTACCAGCAAGTGGTTATAGTTCTCACAAAACCCATTCTTCCTCACACCATTTCTTAGAATAAGGCAGTGGCTGAGAGCAAAATACACTAACCATTTTAGGTAAATTTTCACAGTACCAGGAGAGAGCAGATGGGGGAAACCGAGGAGGAATTATAAAAGAGAAGAAGTGTTGCATTTGCCTCCCCCCCCCCCACCCTCCTGCATTTTACTGGCTGCTCTGTCCTCATGTCGCTACTCACACCCACTTGCTGTTTTTCCACCACCTTACACATGTCTCCTCTTTCCATAACCCGTATTCACATCCATTTTCATCCAGGCCAAATTGTTAGCTGTTCTGGGCTCCCATTACAATTAGCAGTCCATCTGGGTGAGGATAGAGAGACAACCTGTGTCCACAACTACACTACCGTAGCCTTCAAAGCAAAGTACATGAGGATCCCACTAGTTGCTCTGTGTGACAAAAATGGACACACAATATAGACACACACACACACTCTGATGTGCCTCCTTTTCTTTTCACAGCCAATCCAAACTTGGTCCATGATCCCATAAAGCGGTGTGACTCAAAAGAGTCAATTTGCAGTGGGGTGCTGCCTTAGTTGCTCCTCTAGGATCATTTGCATAAACTGATAACATCCTTGGGATTAATTACAAATTCTGATAAGGCATGCCTGAGAGCGGGAAAGATTTAAATGGAGAATCACAAGAGGCAAGTGACACAGAATGATTAATAAAGAGAGGGGAAGGAATTAAAATGAGCTTAACATTTAAGTATCCTTTGTACTCACATGATTGTCAGCATTATTCTGTCTCCTTAGACATTTATTATATTCCATTTTCCAATATCCATGATATTTTGTACTAGTTTACTAAGCCAAGTGCATACACAGCAAAATTACTAGTGTGAAATTAAACACTAAAGTGTCTTTCTCCTCTTTTCTAGTGGTGAATTTAACACTCTCTGAATTACCTAGCAAAATTGCCAATGTTGAATAAAATCTGAGGGCCATATTATGACAGTCTGGTCAATAGTCTATTTTCTAAGGCACAAAGCACATTTGTGTCATGAATTTGCTTCTTCGAGGCAGAGAGAATGAACCCAGGCACTGAACTGCGAGCTTATGAGGAAATTTTGGGGAAAACCTGGTCTTATGAGACAAGACAGCGTCCATCCCACTTTGGATGGTGCGTCTCATTTATCTAACAATCTGGCATCTTTTTTTATCCAAATTTCCAAAACCTTGACTACTCAGAGTTGGGACCAGGAAGCAGAGTTGCAGTCTTACACTCCTCTCTGCAGCTCCTCTTCATCCGCCACCCCTCAACTTAGCCCCTGTCTTCCCCATCAGAGAATCATTGTCTGCTCCCTCCAAAGTAAATAAAAATATAATGTATAAGCATCCCAAAGTGATTAAGCAAAAAATTAGTAAAACTCAAATTAAACATAAAGCCTCCTAAATTGAATGATTTGGCCTCTGTTCCTCCTCATAATTTAAAAATTAAATGTGGTTTATTAAATATTAGGTCTGTAACTCCCAAGTCTCTGTTAGTCCATGATCTGTTAATTGATCATCAGATTGATTTAATATCCCTTACAGAGACTTGGTTAGGGCAAGAGAATTATGTTGGTTTAAATGAATCAACTCCCTCTGGTTATTTAAACTGTCAAAATCCCAGAAGTTCTGGTCGTGGAGGAGGAGTAGCAACAATTTACCATTCCAAATTACTAGTTAATGTAAAGCAAAAAACATGTTATAATTCCTTTGAGGGCCTGGTCCTCAGTATTGGGCACTTTAGCAACTTTAGGTTAAACCCAATTTTATTTGCCATAGTTTATCATCCCCCATCAACCTACTCAGAATTTTTATCCGAATTTGCTGATTTCTTAGCTGATTTAGTGCTGAAATCTGATAGAATAATTATAGTAGGGGACTTTAATATACATGTGGATGTAGATAGTGACTGCCTTAATGTGGCATTTAATTCAATATTAGACTCGATTGGGTTTTCTCAGAAAGTAGGAAATTCTACTCATTATCTCCACCATACGTTGGATCTTGTTCTGACATATGGCATAGAAATAGAAAATCTTGTAGTGTCTCCTCATAACCCTTTACTGTCAGACCATTGTCTGTTAACCTTTGATTTTACTATTTCTGACTATTTGGCTCCTAAAGAAAAATATTATTACAGTAGATGCCTCTCAGATGATGCCGTTACCAAATTTATGCAGATTGTTTCCTCTATGCCATGTGTCAACACAACGGAAATAAGCTATAGACAGCTTGCTCCTTCTGTAATTGATAACATGGTGGATAGTGTTACAGTTTCCCTGCATCAGACTCTAGACTTGGTGGCCCCCTTAAAAAAGAAAAAGTCTAATCAGAGATTTCTAACTCCTTGGTTCAACACAGAAACTCGTAGCTTAAAGCAGAAGACTCGTCAATTAGAAAGAAAATGGCGCTCCACTAATTTAGATGAAATCTATTTAGCTTGGAGAAATCATCTTTTAATTTATAAAAAAATCTCTTAGAAAAGCTAGAACGAGTTATTATTCTGCATTAATAGAAGAGAACAAGAATAATCCCAGGTTTCTTTTCACCACTGTAGCCAGGTTGACAAAGAGTCAGGACTCTGTCAATCCTAGCATTCCCTTAGAGCTTACTAGTCAGGACTTTATGAATTTTTTCAATAATAAAATTTCATCCATCAGAGATAAAATCAGATTCTTCCCACAGTTAACTTAAATACAGTAAACTACTACAACTCCTTCAATTGATGTCTGTCTTGATGAGTTTACTCCAATCGACCTTTATGAGTTAGACAGAATAGTTTCCTCATCCAAACCTTCAACTTGTCTTTTAGACCCTATTCCTACCAGGTTATTTAAAGAAGTCTCCCCACTTATTGGTAGCTTTATTCTTCATATAATCAATTCTTCATTAACTTTAGGCCGTGTACCGCAGGCTTTTAAAACGGCTGTAATTAAATCCTTATTCAAAAAGCCAACGCTAGATCCAGGAGCTTTAGCTAACTATAGACCAATCTCTAATCTGCCTTTTATTTCAAAAATCTTAGAAAGAGTTGTTGCGACACAATTATTTGACCACCTGCAGGGAAATGGTTTACTTGAAGAGTTTCAATCTGGGTTTAGAATCCATCATAGTACTGAAACGGCCTTAGCGAAGGTCACTAATGACCTCCTCATCGCATCTGATAATGGACTGGTTTCTGTACTTGTCCTTTTAGATCTTAGTGCAGCTTTTGACACTATCGATCATACTATTCTACTTGATAGATTAGAACACTATGTTGGACTTAATGGAACTTCCTTGCAGTGGTTTAGATCTTATTTATCTGATAGGTTCCAGTTTGTTCATGTAAATAATGAGTTTTCTTTCAACTCAAAGCTTAGTCATGGAGTTCCACAGTGATCTGTGCTAGGCCCTACTCTTTTTAGTTTATATATGCTTCCATTAGGCAACATTATTAGAAAGCACTTTATACATTTTCATTGTTATGCAGATGACACACAATTATACCTGTCAATGAAGCCAGATGATAGTAATCAATTAGCCAAGTTAGAAGTCTGTCTTAAGGAAATCAAAGCTTGGATGGCTTGTAATTTCCTGCTATTAAATTCAGATAAGACTGAAGTCATTCTTGTTGGTCCAAAAAACCTTAGAAATTCCTTTCCAAATCAAACTTTCAGTTTGGATGCGGTTACTCTCTCTTAATAGCTCTGTGAGGAACCTTGGAATTATTTTTGATCAAGATCTGTCCTTCAATTCACATATTAAATTTGTTTCTAAGACTGCCTTCTATCATTTGCGTAATATTGCCAAGATTAGGAGCATCTTGTCTCAGAGTGATGCTGAGAAACTGATCCACGCTTTTGTTAGCTCGAGATTAGATTATTGTAATTCTTTATTATCAGGCTGTCCTAAAACATCTTTAAAAAGTCTTCAGCTGATCCAAAATGCTGCAGCAAGAGTTTTAACAGGTACTAGAAAGAGAGATCATTTCTCTCCGGTTCTGGCCTCCCTTCATTGGCTTCCCATAGAGTTTAGAATTAAGTTTAAAATCCTTCTTCTTACTTACAAAGCTCTAAACAATCAGGCTCCTTTTTATTTAAAAGATCTGATACTACCGTATTATCCTAACAGAGCACTACGCTCCCAAAATGCAGGATTACTTGTAATACCTAGAATCTCCAAAATTACTATTGGAGGTAGAGCCTTCAGTTATCAAGCTCCTGTCCTGTGGAACCAGCTGCCAATCTGGATTCGGGAGTCAGACTCGATCTCTGTTTTTAAGAATAGGGCTAAAACCTACCTTTTTGATATAGCCTACAATTAGGGAGGGATCATGTGTTTCTGAACCCTCCCTTAGTTATGCTGCTAATAGGTTTAGTCAGCCGGGGGACCTCCAGTAATGCATTGCACTCCTTTCTTCACTCTCAATGAAATATTTTTTTTTGCTGGTCATTAACATCTGTTTGTTCTCTCCCATAGATTGAGTCCCCATCGTGCTGTTTGCTCTCTACATGTCTGTTCTTTTCATCTTCTCGGTCCCCTCACCCCCCAGCCAGTCGCAGCAGATGACTGCCCCTCCCTGAGCCTGGTTCTGCTGGAGGTTTCTTCCTGTTAAAAGGGAGTTTTTCCTCTCCACCGTCGCCAAGTGCTTGCTCACAGGGGATCGCCTGATTGCTGGGGTCTTTCTGCAACTGTGGGGGTTCCCCCTACAGTTGATAGTGCTATGAGATGACTGTTGTTGTGAAATGATGCTATATAAATAAAGTTGAATTGAATTGAATTATGAGATTTATTAACAAAAACAACAAAGTCCAACAAGATACTCAAAATGACAAAATAACAACGAAGGAAAAACTTATAGGAGTTGAACGCCAGAACAGAAATAGGACTCTGACAGGGATAAAGAGAGGCTTGAATTCAGTCTGGTGAGTCAAGACAGCAGCAATGAGAATTAACAGCAACTACCCTTAAATAGGGATCGAAATCCATTAAATAACAAGTGACAGGTGTGGGTTCACCTGAGCGAGCAAAAGGAAATAATGAGTGGGGATGAGAACAGCTGGGAGAGGTGAGGGAGGAGCAGCTGGAATGACAACTTGACAGGCGACACCCCCAGCAGAGCACAAACCTGAAAATATCACTTGACAGCTGTCAACCCAGAGAAAAACACCATAGAATAAATATAAAGAATAAACATAATCACTGCAGACTGATAATTCATTATAAATACATATGAAACAAAACTGGAGCCTAAACAGAACAACAGAAAGCAGTACTGAAACTCAAAGGCACAAAATGCGATAAATATACACTACCGTTCAAAAGTTTGGGGTCACCCAGACAATTATTTTGTGTTTTCCATGAAAAGTCACACTTATTTACCACCATGAGTTGTAAAATGAATAGAAAATATAGTCAAGACATTGACAAGTTAGAAATAATGATTTGTATTTGAAATAATAATTTTTTCCAGATACTCAACCTGCTCAAAGTAAGGTCAGTTTTATAGCTTCTCTAACCAGCTAAACTGTTTTCAGCTGTGCTAACATGATTGCACAAGGGTTTTCTAATCATCCATTAGCCTTCTGACGCAATGAGCAAACACATTGTACCATTAGAACACTGGAGTGATAGTTGCTGGAAATGGGCCTCTATACACCTATGCAGATATTGCACCAAAAACCAGACATTTGCAGCTAGAATAGTCATTTACCACATTAGCAATGTATGTTAGATATTAGAGTGTATTTCTGATTAGTTTAAAGTTATCTTCATTGAAAAAAACAGTGCTTTTCTTTCAAAAATAAGGAAATTTCTAAGTGACCCCAAACTTTTGAACGGTAGTGTATATAAATACAAAGAAAGAGCCATGAGGCCAAGTCTGGCAGAAGGTCCAGAACTCAGCTCATGACATTATGTGTGTGTCCAAGCCAATTCTGTTATCACAGCAGCGCAAAAATTAATTTTGCACCTGGCGAAAAGTGGGAAATGACTGGTCTAATTATTCAGAGGCGTGCTTTGGGTGATCCAATCCAAAGCTTTCCTACCCTTCCCTTTAATGAACAGAGGCGTGTCATCTAAAGTGAGCCATGGTCATGATGGCTTGTTTAGAAGATGGGTTTGCACTGGCCAAAGGGTGTAAATGCATGTGACGGTATGCTGCTTGGCATTATGTCAGGCATTAATTACAGTTGATGCCCAGTCATTTCTTTTAGAATGAAGATGAGGATATGATTGAACAAATGGGTTGAGCAATTGAACTGAATTTAAATAATTTATGATACAGCATATTACAAGAAATATGTGGTTTGTTTGTATTTAACTGTCTTCAGATTAATACATTTAACAGAAAAACAACAGCTGAGTCTGTGTTTTTCATTAACCGGGACAGGATGGGTGTGCATGAACGGGCACAAGATCGAGACATGATAGATTATGTATGTGGAATGAATACTTTGTCACAGTGGAGAGGCTTGTAGTTTGAAAATTAACAGCAGCCCATGGGTTTCAGACATTGCCTCCTCTGTTTATAGGATGCACAACAACCACTGCAGCCACAGAGCCTCCGGTACCAGGTCTGTCAGAACTGGTTACAGAGGCCGCACAGCCGAGGCTCAGTGGAGAGCCCCTTCACACCTCTCCTGAATGTTACAGTCTGGTGGAAAAAAAAACACACACACACTCCCTGTTCATTCATTCATTCCCCTAAAAAAATAAAGAAATGACTGCTTAATCTGTAAGCATTATTCCTCCTGCAAGTTCGTTATGGAAGTGAAAAGGTGGATGGAATTTTTAAACAAATTAGTTTTTGTATCATATTATAATCAAACTGACGGGTAAGAATACTTTGATTAGATTATAACTGTTACAACTCTGTCTAGTAAAACAGTGGAAAACCCCAGTGCATGCTGTATTTCATTGTATGCCCCGTCAGCAGGAGTGCACCCATGATTATAAAATGCACCACTGAAATAGCATTGTCAATGCTCTTCTCAAAATAGACCTGCTTTTTGTAGCTCAAAAGCACATTAACATGAAATGTACTACAACAGCAAATGTGCAGAGATTGTGTGGTGCAGTTTTTTTAAGATAAGATAAGCCTTTATTAGTCCCACAATAAATGATTCTCCTCCTTGCAGCATAAAGTGGGCGCCTCGTCTACAGGTAATTAGATGGAAAGTGTGAAAACCAGACTATACACGGCATAAACTAACAAATCCACCGGCGTAGAATAGGAAGTGTGGTGCAAAGGCCCGCCTTCTTAGACCATTGTTAT
Source organism: Pholidichthys leucotaenia (assembly GCA_020510985.1). Taxonomy (NCBI): domain Eukaryota; kingdom Metazoa; phylum Chordata; class Actinopteri; order Cichliformes; family Pholidichthyidae; genus Pholidichthys; species Pholidichthys leucotaenia. The sequence goes on along the minus strand of CM035843.1, from coordinate 323,272,995 downwards.
TCAGCCCTCTGTGTGTTGAATTCAACATTAGAAAAGAGCGGATGCATATAAACACTGACACTTTTACTGTGAACTTACAATGAAATATATACATAGTGGACATACAGTCTGAGCATAGCCAAAAGAAAGAATTAAATGTTAATAAAAAAGGTACTGTATATACAGTAAACATTATTTTGGCTTCTTGCAATAACCAGTTAAGACAACAGATGCTTTCACTTTCCAGTCCCAGCTTTTTTGTCTTATTGTTTTTTTCCACTTTAACTTGAAATGCATTTAAACTAGTTAATTGTCTTAATTATTTTCTGCAGCATTTTTCCATATGGCTTTAGATTTATAGACTGTAAATGTTATAAAAGCAGTCCAAACTAGAAAAGCACTCAAAGAGCGCATACCTCCGCCAAGGCTCCTTCCATTTCTCATGGATCACCTCCAGAATGTAATGGGTTTGTGTGTAGGCCTATAGCCACTTGTGGTGAAAATTGCATCAAAGTCTGTCCATCAGTTTTGGAGTATTGTTGCTAACACACTGTGAGAAGATAAGAGCCTTGGCTGAGGTATGCATTCTCAGATCATCACCAAAATATAATGGGTTCCTCACTAGCCCAAGAAGCACCTCTGGTGAAAATTTCATCCAAATCCATCCAGTAGTTTTTGTGTAATCCTGCTACACAAATACAAACAAAGCCCTTGGTGGAGGTATGCACTCTCAGAGCATCACCAAACTCTAATCATCTGTTCCCCGTGCCATTACACACCTTTCCGGAAAATGTCATCAAAATCCGTTCATAACTTTTTGAGTTATGTTGGTAACAGACAGATAGACAGACCCCGGTAAAAACATTACCTCCTTGGCGGAGGTAATAAACATCACAGCAGCACACTGCAAGCCTTGCTGCATACTGTACCTATATACCTGCCTTTGAGGTTAGGAGGTGTTAGGACAAGAAACCCAATAAGAGCATTTTCATTCTAAGCCACTCTCCGCTCCCCACTAACTCTATCTGATGTGCCCTCCAGCTGTACACAGGTAGTGCTTCCATGAGTTTTGGAGTGACTGTTTAATGGGGGTTGGAGTTTCTTTTATTGTGTGCTTTGAAAATACGTGCACTAGCATCTGATAGACTAAATGCATGTTTGCCTTAAAGCTGCAATATGCAGTTAATATTTTAGTTGTCCAAGAACAAGATTTCTATGCACATGCAGTCTTTTTTTTTTCTTTTTTTTTGTCATGATTGTGATCATGGTGCCTTCACCTCCTCCTGTTTTCTTGCTAACCTATTGGTCAATACTTCAGTAAAATGATAAATTTGAGGAAGACGTAACAATAAAGTTATTGGTTCTGCTGCTGCTTCACAATTTTGAGTTTCTACAGCATAGAATCAAAAGAAAAACTCCTCTTTCTCTCTCCTCCTGCCGACTCTGCTCCAAATCATCTCACTATTGTTTTTAGCCATCCCTTAGAAAGCTGAAGTCAGAAGGTGGAGATGACTTGTAGCTGAGAGTGTTTTGCCCTTTTAGACAATCAATAAACTTGTCTGCATGTTGCAGAAGTCAGACCACTGTAGATGGGGGACATCACCAAGGGGGTCAAGAGTTCTACGATGTATTATGTCCTTCATAACTTTAGAAAAATGCACACTTTAAAAGAACGTAAGCATTTGAGCAGCTTGTAGGGATGATATGTATAGCTTTCTTTTTAAAGAGGAGGTAATCCAGGCTTAGCAAAGGTATTTTGTCCCCAAGTAGTGTTAGTCCGAGGTTAAGCTGTCTTAGCTACAGATATCTGTGGGCCAGAAGTATCAGAGGACTCGATTTCCTCACAATCAATCTTGCCATTGTCCAGAGTTTTCTGCCATCACAACTAACCCCCAGTGGACTTACTAACAGACCCCCCCCCCATACACACACACACACACACACACACACACACACACGTTATCATACAGTGACATACCTCAAAAGAAGTGCACGGCTTATATCCTTGGGGCAGACATGTCAGCATGTATGAAAGTAGCTTTTAAGATGAATGGCAGCTGCAAAACAAAATGAGACTTTTCTCTCTCTGTGTGTGTGTGTGTGTGTGTGTGTGTGTGTGTGTGTGTGTGTGTGTGTGTGTGTGTGTGTGTGTGTGTGTCAGATGGTCTCCTCTTTCACTTGTATGGTTCTGGGGCAGGCCCGAGGCAGAACCTAATCTAGTCTCGGAGCTCGATTGCTCTACTTTCCACTCAGCCGAATCCTATATGGGCAGTCTAGCAAGGCACAAGGTGCCATGAATTTTTTAACTCTCATATTCAGCTAAAAGATGAACTTCTAACAAAACTTCCTGGCAGTGCTCAGTGGAGCATGGCATGGGACCTGAGTGGATACGAAGTGTTTTTAATCATTTGAAGAGATGCCAGGTTAGATCCCTCAGCTGGCAACAAATTGTTTTAAAAATGAAGCATTTGGCTGGCTTGCGCCCTATGGTGAAAGTATTAAAAGTGTGAATGATCCTAAATCATGACTCAATGGCTGGAAGAAGGGGAACAAAGAGGCAAAGGGATGTTTGGGATAATATTTCACCTGCTGGGCACTTGAAAACATCTGGACCGTTTCATTTCATTGAAAATTACCACGATTTAGGAGTATTTTGGCACGTACTTTCAACAGAATATTTTCCTTGACAGCCTTTATAACAAAATGAAAATAAATTTTAATTTTGTCTGAAATGTCATTGGCTGCATTGGTGAGAGGCTTGAGGCTCATAATTTGTAGTTCTGCAGTTGCACTCACAGTCATTGTGGCACAGGTGTAGTGTGGCTGACTACCAATCGGAGGGTCAGAGGTTTGATTCCCACTGTCTGCAGTCTGCATGTTGAAGTGTCCTTGAGCAAGACACTGAACCCCCACTTGCTCCTTGTGGGTCAGGCCAGAGCCTGTGGATGGCAGCTCTGCCGCCATCAGTGTGTGAATGGGTGGATGGCAGGATCTGTAAAGCGCTTTGGTCATCTAGAGATGCGTAGAATGCATTATGTAAGAGAACGCCATTTACCATTGTGTTAGATCGTCTGAATATCTGTTTTCATCAGCAGAGATGCTTGTTTTCATTCATTCCATTTGAAAACATGCTTTCAAGTTGTTTGTGGCAGCACCTTGCATGGCAGCGACCCCTCTGATTCTACAAGTGATTAGCATCGTAGATAGGAGAAACGTAATTTCGTTCTACTATACATGATTGGCTGTATGGACTGAATGACAACAGATATGGCTGCTTCTTCTTCTATGTAGTAAGGTTGTGTCATGCAGAAAAAAATATAAATGTGTGAAAGCCAGCAAGCAGTCTCGCTACACAGCAGAGATTTTGAGCAACAGCCTTTGCTTAGTTGCTTAGCTTTTCTTAGTTCTTCTCTTAGCTTTTTAGACATGGCATGCTATATTATTTTTAACTGAATTTCAACATATTTTTTTAGAAAATCCACAGTTATAAGGGTATTTGTGTGTGTGTGTGTGCGCATGCGTGCATGAGAGAAATAGTTTTAAAATGGTCATCAGGAACCTAATGCTTGAATATAAAGTGCTTTGAATGAATGAATGAATGAATGAATGAATTTATTTTTTTCGGATAATACAGTACAGGTTAAAAGAAACTGTATAATATAACAACAAGGTCAAATTAGACAAAGACTCCTTCTACTAAACAATTCCACGTGAGTTATCCGAAATGGGTGATGGCTGAAGCCGCAGCTTATATTGCCCACCCATATTCCATCCAAGAATTCAAAGAAAAAAGAGTAAACAAGACAAGAGTGATTGCAATTTAGAACAAAGCTAAGACAAAGTGTGACTGAGAGAAAAAAAAAAAAGAAAACTAAGCTAAGCTAAGTTAAGCGGTTACTATTCAAGACAAATCTAAGACAGAATGTCACAGAGAGAGAAAAAAAAAAAAAAAAAAAACTAAGCTACAACACAACACAGGCTGGATATGTCAATCCTTATGTGAGTTTACATGTCGTCTTGTAAATATGTTTGGAGTATTTCTTCCTTTAGTTTTTGTTTAAATTGTCCAAGCGTTGTACATGATTTTAATTCAGGTCCATAATCGTTCCATAATCTGACTCCTTGCACTGAAATACAGTGTTGCTTGGTGGTTGTTCTCGCTGTAGGCTTTTGAAATATACATGTTCCTCTGAAGTGATATCGTTTCTCCCTTGTTTGGAACAACTTTTGGATATTTGTGGGCAGTGATAAATTCTTCACTTTGAACATTATTATTGCGGTTTTAAAGTCAACCAGATCTTTCAACTTGAGAGTTTTTTGTTTAAGAAAAAGTGGGTTTGTTGGTTCCCTGTAAGCTGCTTTGTTTATTATTCTAATAGCTCTCTTTTGAAGCATAAAGAGTGGATATATGTTTGTTTTGTATGTATTTCCCCATACTTCATTACAATATGTCATGTATGGGAGTATTAATGAATGATACAAGGTGTATAGTGTGGGTTGATTCAGCAAATATTTCACTCTGTGTAATATTGCAATTGATTTGGAAACTTTACCTTTGAAAAAATTAATATGTGACTTCCAACACAGTTTGTTATCAATTATTACTCCAAGGAATTTAGTTTCAGATACCCTTTCAATCTCTACACCATTTACACTGAGTTTGGGTACTGGATTGTTGTGATGGTTGTTAAAGACTATAAATTTTGTCTTACTTAAATTGAGCGTTAATTTGTTTGAATCAAACCACAGTTTAAGCTTTCCTAATTCCTTCCCGAGTGTATCCAGAAGTTGTTCCAAATTGTTTCCACTGCATAGCAGATTAGTGTCATCGGCAAACAATATTAAGTCCATTTTTTCTGAGACTTTACATATATCGTTTATATACATATTGAATAATAATGGTCCCAAAACTGAACCCTGTGGGACTCCACAGGTGACCTTCAGCAACTCTGAGTTTTTGTTGCTAACACATACATACTGATATCTATTCTTAAAGTAACTACTTAACCAGGACAGTGCTACCCCTCTAATACCAGAATTTTGTAGTTTCTTTAATAATAAATTATGATCTACTGTATCAAATGCTTTTTTAAGATCTAGGAATACTCCAACTGAATACTCTTTATTTTCAATGGCTGTTGATATTTTTTCTGTAAATTCCATTAGGGCATATGCAGTTGTCCTCTTGTGTCTGAATCCATATTGCTGCTCACATAATAAATCATTCTTCAGTATGAAGTTGTCAATTCTCTCGTAGAATATTTTTTCAAGTATCTTGGAAAATTGCGGTAATAGTGAAATTGGTCTATAGCTAACTAACTAACTAACTAACCTGCACTTATATAGCGCTTTTCTAGTCACAAAGACCACTCAAAGCGCTTTTCATGAATACTAACCCTCTATTCTAAGGGCCTATAGGAAACAGATATCTAGGGACAATTTAGAACAGCCAATTAACCTAACATGCATGTTTTTGGAATGTGGGAGGAAACCGGAGAAATCCCGGAGTAAACCCACGCAACACGGGGAGAACATGCAAACTCCACACAGATCACTGTTGGTCGGGGGCTGGGATCGAACCCACGATCCCACGATCCCCACAATCCCCCGGCCAAGGGTAAACTGTGCTGCCGCAGTGCTAACCACTGCGCCACCGTATAGTTTGAGAGTTCCCCTCTGTCGCCCGTCTTGTATATCGGAATTACTTTAGCTATTTTCATTGCATTGGGAAATATACCTGATTGGAGAGACAGGTTGCAGATATACGTCAGTGGTTTTACTATGCATTCGATAACAGTTTTGACTAGTAGCATGTCGATACCATCACAGTCAGTAGATGTTTTACTTTTGAACGATTTAACAATTTCAATGACCTCTCTTTCGTCTGTGTTCTTTATGAAGATGGAGTCTTTTACAGCAGTGTTATTGCATATTGTATCACCTGTTGGCACCGTAGTGGGTATTTCTCAGGCCAGTTTAGGTCCAATGTTAACAAAAAAATTATCAAATTCATCTGCAGGTGAAGCAATATTCACACTCTGAGTCGTTTTATTATTTTTTGGAATATTAATTTATAATATAAAGTGCTTTAACTTGATATATTTTGGTATCTCTTTGTTTTCTGCTTTTCTAAATGTCATATTGTGTAGAACTGTTTGGAACAGTGTTCAAAACAGCAATAAACTCTTATTATAGTAAGGATCTAAATAGATCGGAAAGGCTGCTTTCTATGACCATAATAGGCCATTGCTTCTTAATTAACTCCCATGTTGTGAAATTCAATGACTTATTGTCGCCCACGACAGACTGCTATGGTGATGATGATGATGATATTACAAAATAAATCAAATAATGTTTGGAGTAAAATCAGAAACACTCATTAAAAGCTTACACAAGTTGTTTTAATAGTTATAATAATTCCTCACACCATTTAATAATTCCTCACACCATCACGGACTACCTCAGCTTCTGTGTGGACAACACCGTTCCCACCAAGACCATACGGTGTTGCTCAAACAACAAACCCTGGATCAACCCTGAGATAAAAACACTTCTGAGAGAGAAGAAGAGGATCTTCAGGTCGGGGAATAGGGAGATGCTGAAGTCCGTACAGAGGGAGCTGAGGAGAAAGATCAGAGAAGGCAAGGACAGCTTCAGGAAGAAGATGGAGGACAAGCTGCAACAGAGCGACATCAGTGGGGTCTGGAGAAACCTTAAAACCATCTCTGGGCTCCAGAATACCTCCCCCCAGGCCACAGGGGGCAGGGAGTGGGCGAACAATCTGAATCTGTTTTTCAATAGGTTTGACCAACCGCCCTCCCCCTTGACTGCACAACAACCACTGCTGCCTCTAAAGACATCAAGTCCTGCTGCCCACTCCCCACTCCACCAACTCCCCCCCACTCCCAACACACAACCCCCCAACCTGACCCTGACTAAGACCCAGGTGAGGACGGAGCTGAGGAAGATCAAGACGAGGAAGGCGTCGGGACCGGACGGCATCAGCGCAAAGCTCCTCAAGTCCTGTGCAGACCAGCTGTGTGGGATTGTGGAGCACATCTTCAACCTGAGCCTGAAGCTGGGGAGGGTACCACAGCTGTGGAAAACATCTTGTGTGGTACCTGTACCAAAGACTTCCCACCCCAAAGACCTGAACAGCTACAGACCAGTGGCCTTGACGTCCCACATGATGAAGACCCTGGAGAGACTGCTTCTTGCTCACCTCCGCCCCCTGGTGGGACCAGCAATGGATCTACTCCAGTTCGCCTACCAGCATGGCATTGGGGTGGAGGATGCGGTGATCTTCCTCCTTCACCGTTCTCTGTCCCACCTGGAGAAGCCCGGGAATGCGGTGAGGATCATGTTCTTTGACTTCTCCAGTGCTTTCAACGCCATCCAACCGATGATCCTGAAGGACAAGCTGCTGTGCGCAGGGGTGGACCAGCACCTGTCATCATGGGTCCTGGACTACCTCACTAACCGGCCTCAGTTTGTGAGAACCCGGGACTGTGTGTCCGACACGATCATCGGTAGCACGGGGGCCCCCCAGGGAATGGTTTTGGCTCCCTTCCTGTTCACCCTTTATACTGCGGACTTCTCACACAACACAACACACTGCCATCTACAGAAGTTCTCTGACGACTCTGCGATCGTTGGCCTCATCTCCAATGGAGACGAAGCTGAGTACAGAGGACTTATCCAGGACTTCGTGGACTGGTGCCATCGGAACTGCCTCCAGATCAATGCGAGGAAAACAAAGGAGCTGGTGGTGGACTGCCACAGGCAAGGACAGCCCCTCACAGCACCAGTAAACATACAGGGAACAGACATCAAGATGGTGACATCCTACAAGTACCTGGGTGTTCATCTGAACAATAAACTGGACTGGTCACACAATACTGACGCACTCTACAAGAAGGGACAGCGCAGGCTGTTCCTCCTGAGGAGGCTCAGGTCTTTTGGTGTACAAGGGGCGCTGCTGAAGACATTCTATAACACGGCGGTGGCATCAGCCATCACTTTTGGAGTGGTCTGCTGGGGCAGTGGCATTACGGCAGCCGATAGGAAGAGACTGAACAAACTGATCAAGAAAGCTAGCTCTGTCCTGGGGTAGCGCCTTGTCCCAGTGGAGGAGATAGGAGAGAGAAGGACGGTGGCTAAACTGTCATCTCTGCTGGAGGCCGAGTTCCACCCTATGCAGGACATACTGAATGCACTGAGGAGCTCATTTAGCAGCAGACTACATCATCCTAGGTGCACAACCGAGAGGTTTCGCAAGTCCTTCCTACCAACGGCTGTCAGACTGTACAACCTAAGCAGGGCTGCTCGCAGAGATAGCAAAAAGACGTGACAACTTAATAGTTTTTGAATGCAAAAGACGCAATAGACTTATACAATGGTCCCCTCCGGCATACAACTAGGAAAATACCGGTCGCTATGGAGGGTGAGAATATGTATGGGTACATAATCATACCATGTAGGATAACTAAGTAGACGGTTGTGCTGTTTCATCCCATCTAGCAACAATGCTCTGCACTGTGTGTGTTTATATATTTACACTACCGTTCAAAAGTTTGGGGTCACTTAGAAATTTCCTTATTTTTGAAAGAAAAGCACTGTTTTTTTCAATGAAGATAACTTTAAACTAATCAGAAATACACTCTAATATCTAATATACATTGCTAATGTGGTAAATGACTATTCTAGCTGCAAATGTCTGGTTTTTGGTGTAATATCTGCATAGGTGTATAGAGGCCCATTTCCAGCAACTATCACTCCAGTGTTCTAATGGTACAATGTGTTTGCTCATTGCGTCAGAAGGCTAATGGATGATTAGAAAACCCTTGTGCAATCATGTTAGCACAGCTGAAAACAGTTTAGCTGGTTAGAGAAGCTATAAAACTGACCTTCCTTTGAGCAGGTTGAGTATCTGGAAAAAATTATTATTTCAAATACAAATCATTATTTCTAACCTTGTCAATGTCTTGACTATATTTTCTATTCATTTTACAACTCATGGTGTTAAATAAGTGTGACTTTTCATGGAAAACACAAAATAATTGTCTGGGTGACCCCAAACTTTTGAACGGTAGTGTACATATTTATTCCATCTAGCTACAATGCTCCGCACTGGGTGTGTTTATATATCTACATATTTATTCCATCTAGCTACAATGCTCCGCACTGTGTGTTTATATACTCATATATTTATTCCATCCAGCTACAATGCTCCGCACTGTGTGTCTAGATATATATATATATATATATATATATTTATATTAATATGTACATATGTATACTAGCTGCTTTTGTTTTTTCTTGCCTTCTGATTGTTGCTCTGAGTGTTGCTATCCCTGTGCTGTTGCAATCCTGGAATTTCCCCATTGTGGGACTAATAAAGGCTTATCTTATCTTATCTTATCTTCTACTGCTTTTCCAGAGGTCCGGGTCGCGAAGGCAGCAGTTCAAGCAGAGAATCCCAGACTTCCCTCTCCCCAGCCACCTGCTCTTGCTCTTCAGAGAGGATACCAAGGTGTTCCCAGACCAGCTGGGAGACGTAGTCTCTCCAGCAATTCCTGGGTCTGCCCCGAGGTCTCCTCCCAGTGGGACATGCCTGAAACACCTCAAGTGGGAGGCGTCCAAGAGGTGTCCAAGGGGGTTTGCATGCCCTAGTGATCCCAGGAGCTATGTTGTCTGGGGCAATTTGCCTTTGGTAGGGTCACCCAAGATAAACTGGTCCTGGGTGAAAGGCCAGACTAAGAACGATCCAACAGACTCCCATGACGAATGTAAGAGCAAGAATTCGGTGTACCCCACCTGGTATGGGGTTACCGGGGCCCCACCCTGGAGCCAGGCCTGGGGGAGGGGCTTGATGGCTAGCACTGGATGGCTGGATTTCTGCCCATGGGACCCGGATGGGCTCAGCCCAAAGGAGTTACATGGGTCCGCCCTCCACTGGGCTCACCACCTGCAGGAGGGACCGTGGGGGTCCGGTGCTATGTGGATCAGATAGCGGTCAAAGGCAGAGACCTTGGCGGTCTGATCCCAAGCTTCCTAAACTGGCTTTTAATATTATATATGAGAGTAAATTCAGTTTGAGAGGAATTTGTAACTTCAGTGTGCAAAAAGCTGAAAAGTTAAATAATAGTCATCATTAATTAATTAAAAAATATGTATTTTGTTGTAGTTAAATGTATAGTAATGCTAATATAAATGTAAAAATGTGCAGTTTTTGAGGCTTATGAGTGCGAGTGATTTATTTGCATTTATTTTTTCTTGATCCATTTTACTTCTTTTTATTAATGCTGTTGTGGTTTTGAAACCTAGTTTAATGTACAGTATTCGATATAGATCACGGTCAGGTTTAAATGACCACTGCTTCTACCTGAGCCTGTTTCAGCTTTGCATCTCATACTAAAGAATGTGGATATTGTGTTTTTAGCGCATTCCAGCGATGCTGAAAGGAGGTAATGTGATGACTCAGCATCCTTTCGTCTGTCAGCCCATCCATCCACATTTCAGAGGAATCACTGCTGCTAGGCAATTGCCCCGATGGTCACCAAACCCACTCACAGTGGTCCTCAGGAGAGTCTGCATCCAGTTTGAGCTCAAGGTCATCGTCAAAGTTCATGATATCTGTGCATTTACAATTTCACGGCAGCCATTGCTCCTTCTAGGCAATTGTCACAGTGTTTAGCAAACTCTTGCACAATGATCCACACATGGGTCTGCATCAAAGCTGTGATCAAGGTCAAGGTCAATGGTCTGGAGATCTGAGTATTCTCAGGGTGATTTAATCAGGCTGGAATGAGCTACTCTGTCATTGACTGTCTGTTTTTTTTTTTTATATATATACTATCTATTCATAATGTGGTGATGAATGGATAAAGGAAACATTAAGTTATTTAAAAAATGAAACCATGTGACAGAATCATGTCAATGTGTACGAGTAATTAAAAAGAAATATTTGTTAGTGAAGTGAGCAATGTAGTTTTAATTTGAGGGTTTATACAGTACTTGTCTAATCCTATATAACTGACATCTTGATGTACTGTAAACAAAGGCATCCAATAAACAATATTTTTGTCTATTTAACCTCCAGCGGGGCCATATACTGTAGTTATCCATGAAAGCTCTTTGTACCGGGCTTTCATAGACTTCTCTGTGTTCTCAGTTAATGCTTCAGCGGCAATTCGTGCGCCTTCTGTCGTGCCACTGCTCTACCTGAAAGCACAGATGGGCCTCAGACTCAAGTGCCCCAGTCCCAGAGGCCCATGGATCCATCAGAGAGCTGCAGTAGTAGATTCAATCTAGCAGGACAAGTTCTTAACATCCCCTCCATTAGCTGTGCTGCCTTTCAACCATAGCCACAGTCACAAGCCGTCTGTGAGAATCTTATTGGCTGAATGCAACGTCAGAAGAGGAAGAGTGATTGTTCTGAAGGCAACTGGCCACAAATGCACAGCAGGAGCAACAACACAAAATACAGAATGAAACTTGTCTGAGAGCACTAGGAATGATGTATAATAGAGAGCAACTGTTTAAATGTCACGTGTTATAAAATATGGTGCGTTTGTGGACTTTAACCTTATAAAATATGGTTATGGGTCACATGTTACCATTACAATATTGAAACGCTCACTTCCCAGAGAAATACACATCGCTTTAATTAAGCAGGAGATTGCACATCCTGATTGTATGACATTGCAAACTAACAAGCCCCGCCTTCAGTTTCCTTAGAAAACAAGCACACCATGACTGCCTCCTTACTTGTGATTGTAAGAAAACCTTTACCCAGTCAGAATGGTTCCACATATTTCAGACAGAACTTAACAGAGAGCTTTACTGAAGAGCTGTAAAACAACACAGATATGTTTTTGTTCTAAAAAAAACTATATATTAATATATGTCCTTAAGGATGGCAGCACCTAGAAATAATCCCTGCTAAATACACAATATGGGTCCTTAAAAGAAAATATATAGTTGGTTTATTTTCATATTATCTGTGTACTTTCCCCTCCTTATTGTGGATTGCTAAACCTCAACACAAGCTATGCGCGGCTCAAAAAAATCAAAATACTGTATTTTAAATTAAACTAAAGTGATAGGGATAAGCTTGAATTTCCATTCATTGCCATTCTCCTACTGAGCCAGGTATTCCTACTGGTGCGCTACACTTACACGGTTTGCATGCATATGTATGGAAATTCTCCAATAAAGATGAGGTGGGCATGCATAAGCACATGGAGATAAGCAAGCATAAAGCCAAATACTCAATTAATCCCTGAGCGCTGCCTAAACCCCCCTATGGAATGAGCTCTCTGTCTGCTCATCATTCATACAGGCTCACACTCCCCCACTACCAGTTTCTCTTCAATGAATCCACCATTCTGGTTTAAAATGCAGACGTGAAGGCAGCGGAAGGCGGGCAGGCACTTTGTAGCTACAGTGAGTTTGAAGCCCAAGTCCTGACTCTAATGTGAAAATGGTGGGCCTTTGACGTGTGAGTCAGTCAGATTACACTTTCCTATAAATGTGGTTGTTCTTCTGGTAGCAGAGATTTATTGAGACCCGTATTTTCTGTTTCTGTTGTGTAAACAAACAGATGTGCACTCAGACACATTGTCACTTAGGAGAACAGTATACTGTGGCAAGGAACTGCATGTACGCATCTGTTCTTTATTGTATTTTTTTCTCTGTCTGGCTTATCTCTGTTCCCAAAGGCCTCACACAACATATCTGACAGCATAAGAGATATGTAAAGGGGAGAGAAAGTGACACTGGACTAACACGGTATACGAGGGTGGCTCATTAAAGATTTCCCCTGACCCACTTCCTGTTATTGTAGGAGGCTGAATGCGCATGTATAATGATCCATATCTCTATAAGTCACGTAATAATTTGCAGCTCTGAACGCCTAAAGGTTTCTCTTTTACAGGTGCTAGGTGGAGTAAGGTGTGATAATGGAGCCAGTTGACTGCAGATTGGTCATCAGGTTCCTGTACTTGAGAGGCCGCACACCACAGGAGACGTTAGATGAGCTGAAAGAGACTTACGGGTAGGATGTCCCATCATATGATGTAGTCAAGCAGTGGCAGCCACGGTTTTGGTGGAAACAATGAACATGAAGACACCATCCGGCCAGTGAAGGCCACTATTTTGGAGGATTGCCGCATAACCATTCATCAACTAGCCAAAGATGTCAAGCTCAGGTCTGTGAAAAAAAAACCATCCATGACACACATGGAAGTTGTCTGCGAGATGGATTCCCGATTGTTCACACCTTTCCAGAAGCAGGAATGAGTCATCTGTTTCCAGGCTGCTTTGGCCATGTGCCAAGAAAACCAGGAGAGCTTCTTCTACAGACCAATCATACAGGACAAAACATGGGTCCATCACTATGATCCAGAGACTAAAGCCCAGTCAAAATGATGGAAGCATTGTGACTCACTGCCTCCAAATAAGGCACGTGTCCAACCCTTGGCGGACAAGGTCACGCTCACGGTCTTTTTGGGACCAACATGGAGTATTGATGATGGACTTCCTGGCAAAGGGTACCACAGTTACCGGGACTTACTGCACTTCACTACTGCAGAAATTGCGGAAGGCCATCAAAACAGAGAGGCGTGGCATGCTGACCAAAGGTATCTGCCTCTTGCAAGGCAGTGCCCTGGTTCACAACTTGCATGTTGCCCACACGGAAGCACAGCCCTGCAGCTATGAAATCGTTCCTCAGTCCCCTTACCCTCCTGACATTGCACCATCTGACTTCCACCTCTTTCCAACCATGAAGTCATTTTTGAAGGCCAAGCACTTCCAAGACAAAACACTGATTTCTGAGGTCAAGTCGTGGCTTCTAACACAACCTGCAGGCTTCTACAGGTGAGGTCTCCACAGCTGCATAAAGTGATGGGAGAAGTGTGTGATCCTTGGTGGTAAATATGTAGAGAAAGACTAATTGTGCTAAGTTTGGTTCCTCTCAGTCCATGGGAAATGAGTCAGGGGAAATCTTTAATGAACAGCCCCCTTATTTGCTGGATAGCTAAAACTGCATCCAAATCAAAATGAACAAATAAGCCAAGTTGGAAAGATGTTGAGCACTCTGGGAAAGGCACTAACAGAATTTATTTTGCTGAACAGAAGTGTTAAAGTGGCAGTTGGAAAAACAGCCTAAACAAATTGAATTCAGTGTGTTAAATACAGAATGACACTTGGCTGCTTAACTCACACATGATTTACCTGCCCTGCTCCTGACTGCCACCCTCACTGATTTTCTACCCAAGGAATGTGTTAATCGTGTAGTCACCATAAATCATTCATAGGTATCACTGGAGATCAGAGCGAATTCATCACTGAGATAAGACTGCATGCTTTAGTAGCCCATGTTTGATTTTGAGCTATAAGATCATGACTGAAATATCAAGCATACAAAAGTGCTGAGGCTTAAATCCATGGGACGTCAGAATCATCTAAAGATTATTCTGGCATAGGAGGCTGGAGATAACCTTACTAACGGGTGGTCTTTCCGATCTTATTCTGTTTGCAGAAAGCACGCTTAGCCAGGATACGAATATCCAAGACGGGAAGTTCCAGTGCCTTTCTTCGCAGCAAGCGCAACGGCCTGTTCAACGAAGCTCTGGAACTCACGGTAAGGCATGAACGTTTGTCCTTTATCTTTTCTGGTCATGAAATATTTAACCCTCATGTGACACATTTCACCAGTGCTGGGTGATGTGATTATTTGAACATTTTACACTGATTTCGGTTATTGGACGACACATGCATGCTTGTAAGGAGTGGCCACTATTATTTATCATTAGTAATTAATCAGTATTCATTTATTTTCTGAATAATTACTATTAATGAATAATTTGTAAATGTACTGACTTCAGTCTTAATTTTACTTTACTTCCATTGTTTCATCTGTCAAAGAGACTTAAATGCATCGACAATCTTCTAGTTTTTAATGTGAAAGTTCATCTTTTATTTTGTTTCTTGCAGCCATTGGATCTGCTGTCATCCGATCGCATACGGCTCATGATTTTTAAGTTCATATTGTGAAGCTGTCTCTAACAATAATGCTGCCTTTTTAGGAACATTGACTGTCCAAGTAATGAGGTCAGGACGACCCTTAAGTGTCTCATTTGCAATAACTGCATTACAGTCTTACTGGAATCACTCTTCATTACTCAGATGGACAGCGTTATTGGAACATGGCATCTCTACATTGCACCCACAGTTTGACTTTCTGCTTCCTTAGCATTAGCTGGTCGGTTTTTAGCCTGCTGTTAACAGGACACATTTGCAGAGCACAGCTTCAGCTGTAGCCTAAAATTAGTTTGCAAAAGTTGCTGCTGTCTTTTCCTCTGAGAAACCAGAGAGACTTACTTAAATACCAGCTGATTATTGTCAGCAAACACTGTCAATGTCACAATACTGTATGTCTGAATTGTTACAGTGTCATCACTGCAAAGTATCAAGGTACTACCATGCATCGATTTTTACCCACCCCTACCAAATGCTGAGGAATGTTCATGAATGTTGCACTTTTTGGGTTTGTCAGGTTGGTAAACAGTTCACAGACAGTTTTTAATGTTGCCAACAGTTTTTCTTGTCACCAAAAGAATTTGCTCATGTTCAGAATGTTTTGGTGAGTGTATTTTCCCACAAACAGTTGCAAAATAGTTGTGTCTGCAAAAGTTGTAAGCATTTGCAAATGGCCGTAATGCATGTTGCTTCAGTTCTTTTTGGTTCACCTAGTAGTGAACATTAGCAACTGTTTAAGACCCTAAAAGCTGTGTGCAAACTGTTTTGCAACCTTTTGCAAACCCTGACGAAATCCAAAAAGTGCAGCGTTCATGAACATTCCTCAGCATTTGCCACTCTGTGAGATACTAGCTTGATTTTCTGACAAATGTTGGCCAAACCAAAAATCACCGCTCATCAGTATTTGCTGCACTATAAAATATTATTCTTAAGGGTTTCAAATGTTGGTTTTGGTTATTTTTTTTAATTTATTTTGGCTTATCAGCCAACCCTACCTCTGCAGCACTAATAAAAAAAAGTCACTGAGTTTATCCTTTGCTCGTCCATTCTTTAATTATCACAGCATCCCATCAAGGCGGCAAACTGTGAATTCACTTGATAAGCGCCACTTCTAATATGAGCATCTCTGAACCCAGCTGCTCAGCTGAGGAACAGGCTTAAGGCAATGCAGCAAGAAAAGTAAACACAACTCAAGGATGTTCCTTGCCTCACTAAAATGTTGTGGTTCACGAGCACTATAGTGGCCCCGGGCTGACACAGCACGAAAACAAGTGCTTCTTCCACCCGCTCACTCACTTTCTGTGTGTCTCTGTTGCTTTATATCTCTTCAGTACCAGTGGGTGGGACAGAATCTGAACGTTACAAGCAATACTCTGAATAATGCATTAATGCCTCAGAAGACAATGCAGTGAGAAGAGGGAGGGAGGAGCTGCTATGTGCAGTGATTTATATAGGCTACTTCTGTTTTTGTTTTTATTGATTATATTTAAATAGTCCACTTTACCTGTTCAATAAATACTGATTGAGGGAGGAAGTTGCTCCAAAGAGTTAAGATTATGTACTTTCTGTATTGCATGTACTTTACTGCCCACTACTTCTTTAGACAACAAAGTCCAATATTACCATTAAATATCATTTGATGGTCAGGATTCATCATCATAAATGTATCACTAGAGCTTATAAAAATTATTTGCCTACCAAAAGAAAATATCAGCTCCTCCATATTATGAAAATAACACAAGCAGATTAAATTTGGGGTTTACTGTGTTTTAGATATAATTTTGTGTCACATTCAATTTACCCCAAAATGAGATTCACACTTTTACACTGATATTAAGCACTATTATTGCATCTGTGTTGTTTTGGTGTAAGATCTGGCAATATCTGTGTTAGGAAACAGCTGTCTTTGCTTGCATATGATGGAACTAAAAATGGAAAGTTCAAGTGTGTGGTTCTAAAGAAAGTTTGATATTATTTCAGAATAACGTGTAGGAACTCAGCCCTGAGTACAACTCCTGTATAAGCCTCTGTCTGCTAGGAAACCCTGTAAATTGCAAGAAAATAAGTCAACATACTAGTTAAAAATATGAGATTGTTTAAGTTGTTGGATGGAGGTTTTGGAAACCTGAAATTTAATGACACCTTGTGTTCTCAAAGTGAACTGCAGCGCCATTAATTTTTGAGGACTGCACGTCAGAATTAGGAATGGGGTCATTAGGTGAAAAGTCGTTTTTTTGGATGTCTTACTCCACCATGTAACCATTGTATCTAGACCCCTAAGTCTAACCACTTAACCATGTCCAATCCTGTCCAATGGATGTCCAGTTCCACCCACATGTGGCCCCGCCCCACATTGTATGCTGCAGCTAGGGGTACTCAACCGAGGTAGTTGAGGCCGTGATACGTATAAATGGAGTGAATGGGGCTGCAGTTTACTTTCTGACCACATGGTGTTATTAAAACACCAGTTTCCTAGAGCTTTATACAATACCTTCAAGGTAACCTCATAAAGGTATACATGTGGTAAAATAGTTATGGTTAAGTGGAGTGTGAAGCTGAAGATTAAAGACGCAATAAAACTACACTGTTGTGTTGAAATAAAAGTTGCTAACTTTTATTTAAAAAATAGTTTTTGTTGTATTTGCTGAAACTATCAGTATATTCTGAGAGCAGTGCAGACACACATGATCTGTGGAAAAAAAAATCAGGTTCCCCTCACTCCTCCTAGTGCCTCTGCAGCAATTCGCAGGAATCTGGTCAGTCCGAGTGTGAATTTCCAATTAGAGTTCAGTAGTGGTGTATGCAAGCTGTCAGTCGCTACTTGTGCACACACTGTGAAACACAGACTCCTCTGTGAGGATGGACATCTGAGGTTGAACTGAAGGGCAGCCCTGAGGAATTGGAAAGAGCCTTGGGGATGAGTCAAAGATGGTCTGTTGCTGTATCCACTCAAAATTTACTCAGTTTTCAAAGTTACCAACTTCATTTTTAAAGTATGAGGCTCTTTTGCCCATGGCCAGCAGATCCTGTGTGCTTCGTCAACCCAAATTCAAATTTAAGCGACTGAGTGAATCAGCAGCCATTTTATAGATGAGTTCCCATTTACAAACAATGCTGGGTGTGCACATAACTGAGAGGCAAAAAGTATACAGTCTATGATTAGAACTTAATTCAATTCAATTCAACTTTATTTATATAGCACCATTTCACAACAACAGTCATCTCATAGCACTTTCAACTGTAGGGGAAACCCCCACAATTGCAGAAAGACCCCAGCAATCAGGCGATCCCCTGTGAGCAAGCACTTGGTGACGGTTGAGAGGAAAAACTCCCTTTTAACAGGAAGAAACCTCCAGCAGAACCAGGCTCAGGGAGGGGCAGTCATCTGCTGCGACTGGCTGGGGGGTGAGGGGACAGAGAAGAAGAAAAGAAGAGACATGTAGAGAGCAAACAGCATGACGGGGACTCTATGGGAGAGAGCAAACAGATGTTAATGACCAGCAAAAATATTTCATTGAGAGTGAAGAAAGGAGTGAAGCCCAGTGCATTGTTGGAGGCCCCCCCGCTTTCTAAACCTATTAGCAGCATAACTAAGGGAGGGTTCAGGGGCACATGATCCCACCCTAATTATAGGCTATATCAAAAAGGAAGGTTTTAACTCTATTCTTAAAAACAGATAGAGTCTGACTCCCAAATCCAGATTGGCAGCTGGTTCCACAGGAGAGGAGCTTGATAACTGAAGGCTCTGCCTCCCATTGTACTTTTGGAGATTCTAGGTATTACAAGTAATCTTGCATTTTGGGAGCGCAGTGCTCTGTTAGGATGATAGGGTAGTATCAGATTTTTAAATAAAAAGGGGCCTTATTATTTAGAGCTTTGTAAGTCAGAAGAAGGATTTTAAACTTAATTCTAAACTCTGTGGGAGGCCTGAACCAGAGATATATGATCTCTCTTTCTAGTACCTGTTAAATCTCTTGCTGCAGCATTTTGGATCAGCTGAAGACTTTTTAATGATGTTTTAGGACAACCTGATAATAAAGAGTTACAATAATCTAATCTAGAGCTAACAAAAGCGTGGATTAGTTTCTCAGTATCACTCTGAGACAAGATGCTCCTAATCTTGGCAATATTATGCAAATGATAGAAGGCAGTCTTAGAAACAAGTTTAATATGTGAATTAAAAAACAGATCTTGATCAAAAATAACTCCAAGGTTCCTCATAGAACTATTAAGAGAAAAAGTAACCACATCTTTCTGTTTTTGACTTTCTGCTGCACATCCACCAGCCATAATGCTCTGCACTGTGTGTCTATATATATACATTTATAGTAATATGGACATATGTTTGCTAGATGTTGTTTTTTCTTGCCTTCTGATTGTTGCTCTGAGTGTTGCTGTCCCTGTGCTGTTGCAATCCTGGAATTTCCCCATTGTGGGACTAATAAAGGCTTATCTTATCTTATCTTATCTTATCCAAACTAAGAGTTTGATTTGGAAAGGTTTTTCTAAGGTTTTATGGACCGACTAGAATGACTTCAGTCTTATCTGAATTTACTAGCAGGAAATTACAAGTTATCCAAGCTTTGATTTCCTTAAGACAGGCCTCTAACTTGGCTAACTGATTACGATCATCTGGCTTCATTGACAGGTATAATTGTGTGTCATCTGCATAACAGTGAAAATGTATAAAGTGCTTTCTAATAATGTTGCCTAACGAAAGCATATATAAACTAAAAAGAGTAGGGGCTAGCACAGATCACTGTGGAACTCCATGACTGAGCTTTGAGTTAGAAGAAAACTCATTATTGACATGAACAAACTGGAATCTATCAGATAAATAAGATCTAAACCACTGCAATGAAGTTCCATTAAGTCCAACATGGTGTTCTAATCTATCAAGTAAAATATTATGATTGATAGTATCAAAAGCTGTACTTAGGCCTAAAAGGACAAGTACAGAAACAAGTCCATTATCAAATGTGATAAGGAGGTCATTAGTGACCTTCACTAAAGATGTTTCAGTACTATGATAGATTCTAAACCCAGATGAAACTCTTCAAACAAACCATTTCCCTGCAAGTGGTCAAATAATTGCGTAGCAACAGCTCTTTCTAAGATTTTTGAAATGAAAGGCAGATTAGAGATTGGTCAATAGTTATCTAAAACTCCTGGATAAAGCGTTGGCTTTTTGAGTAAGGGTTTAATTACAGCAGTTTTAAAAGCCTGCAGTACATGGCCTAATGTTAATGAAGAATTGATTATTTGAAGAATAGAGCTACCAATAAATGGGAAGACTTCTTTAAATAACCTGGTAGGAATAGGGTCTAAAAGACAAGTTGAAGGCTTGGATGAGGAAATTATTTTATCTAATTCTAAAAGGTCAATTGGAGTAAACTCATCCAAACAGATATCAATTGAAGGAGTTGTAGTAGTTACTGTATTTAATGGTGGAAAGAATCTGATTTTTTTTCTGATAGATTTTTTCTGATAGATGAAATTTTATGATTGAAAAAGTTCATAAAGTCCTGACTAGTAAGCTCTAAGGGAATGCTAGGATTGACAGAGTCCTGACTCTTTGTCAGCCTGGCTACAGTGCTGAAAAGAAACCTGGGATTATTCTTGCTCTCCTCTATTAATGCATAATAATAACTTGTTCTAACTTTCCTAAGAGATTTTTTTTTTTAAATTAGATGATGATTTCTCCAAGCTAAATAGATTTCATCTAATTTAGTGGAGCGCCGTTTTCTTTCTAATTGACAAGTCTTCTGTTTTAAGCTACGAGTTTCTGTGTTGAACCAAGGAGTTAGAAATCTCTGATTAGACTTTTTCTTTTTTAAAGGGGCCAATATGTCTAGAGTCTGATGCAGAGAAGCTGTAATACTATCTACCATGCTATCAATTACAGAAGGAGCAAGGTTTCCATAGCTTATCTCCGTTGTGTTGACACATGGCATAGAGGAAACAATCTGCTTAAATCTGATAACGGCATCATCTGAGAGGCATCTGTGATGTTGTTCAATACTGTTAATATGATATATTATTGTGTGTTATGGGTGGTGGCTCCACCTTTCTGGTTCCGCCGCCACCCACAGTATAAAAGGCTGATGCGGAAGAGGGACGGTCTCTTTTGACCTCACCTCTACCTGGACGGGAGCACCTTGGGCACACTGTGAGTTCTATAATAAAGTCACATTCTACTGCACCTCCAGCCTCATTATTGGTTTATGGTTATGGACGTAACATTTGGCGACAAGGACAAAATCATGGATACAGGAGTTTCGAGTATTCAGCCATTTTTGGAGCTTCCCGGTGAGCCACCAGTTCCCTGGGTGAGGTGGTTTGCCGCATTCCAAAATTATTTGGTGGCATGAACCTCGGCGAATTAGAGAAACTTCAGGCATGAGCGATACTGGTCCATAATCTCGGCATGGAGGGACAGTGTATTCTCAGCACATTGGGTGAGAGCAATAGTTTTGAGGACATGGTTGAGCTAATGGCGTACTACTTTGGAACTGGATCCTCCGGACGTCATCGTCCAGAGGACCCAGTTCTGACAGCGCCGCCAGCGGAGCACACGCTATGTTCTGCGGCACAGTCAAGACTCCTCACACACTCCGGTGAACTGACATTAGCCATGACTATCGAGATAGCTCAGCAGTACGAAGCAGCAGATAAGCTATCACGGGACCTTGGTGAGAGAACTACATTGAAACAACCTGAATCACAGTCAGCAGCACAGGCTGTGGACCCAGGCAGCGATGATAGCATAGAAGACAAAGAAGAATACGCTACAGCTATTAAAATAAGGTCCACCCCGGGATCACCCAGATGTTTGGGCTGTGGGTCCACCAAGCACCGGTACAAGGCAAGAGAGTGTCCAGCAAGGGGCAAACACTGCGGCAAGTGTGGACTCCTACATCATTTTGCCAGGGCCTGTAGAAAATTTGAGCAAAAGGAATGACAACGTGAAGTGGACCCCCCCCCTCCCCCCCCGCCGCCAAGACTCCTATGGTTACTCACAACTGGATGACGTGGAAGTGCCGTTACTGGTTGACACGGCCGCAGCAAGGTGCGTGTTGAATTGGCCTACTGTGAGGAGCTTTTTCCTGCATCACCATGTGAGAGAACTGTCAACGTCATTTTGTGGACACGGAGGTAACAGACTGGCCATCGTGGGTTTGCTAGATTTGACGGCGAGGTACAAGTCAGCTGTGGTGTCCAACCTACAGTTCGTGGTGACCATCAGCGGGTTGAATGTGATGGGCTGCGACCTTTTCTACAGACTGGGCTTCACAATCACCAGCGGTATCGGAGAGGAGTGGTCGGGCTGCGGTTTGTGGGACCGGCCGGTTCCAAGAGTGTTGGACAATGCGGTATGGGATGAATCTTGGCCTCGTATTCTGGAGGATGAACAGGACCAATCCCACCCAGGGCCATCGCAGGGTTCCGGTGCCAGGGCCCGAGTTACCCTGGATGAGGGAACTGAGCAGCACGGTGGAACACCTGTGACGGCGGCTGGAACTAAAAGGATGGCTTTCTCTGCTTCCAGAGTTCAGCTGGGAAGTATCAAGAAGCATGGGGCCACAACGGCTTCGCCAGCATTACAAATGAAAAAGAGAGGGGGCAGGACCGGCTGGCACGGTGAAACAACGTGCAACACAGGAACACTGGAGGCCGAGTCGGGCTCCTTGGGGGGGTCGCTGATGTGGCTTGACACAGCGAGGAGGCCCGGTTGAGACATCATGGACATTAGAAGCCGAGTCGGGCTCCTCTGGGAGTCGCTGACGTGGTTCGACCCAGAGAGGAGGCTCGGCTGAGAGGGATCCATGGCAAGCAGAAATGGTGGGAGGACCAGGGGTGGCTGCAGGTAGCGGCTGTTTCAGAGGGCAGATACCTTCAGCTGTGCGATGACTCATGGAGCCACCCCAACCAGCTGTGGCACGCCAAAGAGGAGAAGAAGGTGTCGGGCTCCGACATGGTTCATCTCCAGGGGCGAAGAGAAGACGAAGCGCTGGACGGGACCCGCCAGACGGGTCTCTGGGGGGGTGGGTTCTCCATCGGGACTGTACGGTAGTAGGGGGAAATGGGTTAAGCTAAATGTTATGATGTGAATTGCTCAGGCTACGTAGTCAATATGTTTCTTACACAGAGTTGCTCTGTGAATTACCCATGTTAAAAAAAACGATTATAGCAATGCGTCTGTTACATATGGTTGATGTGTGGTTTGCCCGGGTTATGGGGTGATTGTGTTGGGGGTGTTCATAGTGTAGTGTGAAGGTAAATATTGACTGGTTTGTTTGTTAATTGGGGTTTATCCTGTTTTTATATATGTTTCTGGGATTGTTTTATACATTATATTAGGAACACGGCAGGTTTTTTTTAGTTCATGGACTATATGATAGCAGAGACGGCAGAATAATCCGTCTGGCCGTGTGCCTCTAGTTTTAGTTGTTTGTGTGCATGGATAGGCCTTAATCATTCTGTTTATTATTAGTGTGCGATTCGAGCTATAAATTTGGGAGGGTCTAAATTGTGTGTGTGCGTTTTGGACTCTTTTGAAGGGGGGGAAATGTGATGTTGGTCAATACTGTTAATATGATATATTATTGTGTGTTATGGGTGGTGGCTCCACCTTTCCGGTTCCACTGCCACCCACAGTATAAAAGGCCAATGCGGAAGAGGGATGGTCTCTTTTGACCTCACCTCTGTCTGGACGGGAGCGCCTTGGGCACACTGTGAGCTCTATAATAAAGTCATGTTCTACTGCACCTCCCCCCTCATTGTTGGTTTATGGTTATGGATATAACAGCATCTACTGTAGTAAAATTTTCTTTAGGAGCCAAATAGTCAGAAATAGTAAAATCAAAGGTTAACAAACAATGGTCTGACAGTACAGGGTTATGAGGAGACACTACCAGATTTTCTATTTCTATGCCATGTCAGAACAAGGTCCAATGTATAGTGGAGATAATGGGTAGAATTTCCTACTTTCTGAGAAAACTCCATCAAGTCTAATATTGAATTAAATGCCATATTAAGGCAATAACTAGCTACATCTACATGTATATTAAAGTCCCCTACTATAATTATTCTATCTGATTTCAGCACTAAATCTGCTAAGAATTCGGCAAATTCGGATAAAACTTTACCATAAGCTGAATTGTTTTTAAGATATTGTTGAGTCAAATGAAATAAAAAGCCACTTCATAGATAAATCTGTTTGTCTGTCATTTATCACAAATCAGACAACACTGAATATCATCTTATCTGCTCAACAGTGTCATTAACCTGCTAGGCTAAGTCAAATTAAACATGTCTGCTGGCAGTGCAGAAAATACATGAGACAAACTGTATGACAACTAGCTTAGAAATGCAGATCAGTTTAGGCTGATCTGCAGTTAGACTTCAATGATCATTTTAATAAATTAGTCCTCCAAAGTACTGAGAAAGGATCAGATCTTTGCAGCATCACATTCACAGAATGAATTGAAGATATGTCTGTTAGCAGCAATCATATGGTCCGGCATTTGCCCTGACCTCATAGAGAAGCCCGGGGTGTATCATAGGCTGTGTAATTAATTATTTTATAATAGTTTTTTTAACAAAAGAAAATCTGAGTGCTATTTAACCCCTTAGAGCATGGGTCTTAAGCCACAGTGTGCCAAATTTCTTTCCAGCCAGTCTCTTCAACAGGTGACTTCACTCAATTCCTCCCCACTGATTGCTGATCAGTAATAAAAATACCTGTTGAAGTCACTCCTCTCCTGTGGAATCAGCTGCCAATCTGGATTTGGGAGTCAGACTCGATCTCTGTTTTTAAGAATAGGGCTAAAACCTACCTTTTTGATATAGCCTACAATTAGGGAGGGATCATGTGTTTCTGAACCCTCCCTTAGTTATGCTGCTAATAGGTTTAGTCAACCGGGGGACCTCCAGTAATGCATTGGGCCTCACTCCTTTTCTCACTCTCAATGAAATATTTTTTTTGCTGGTCATTAACATTTGTTTGTTCTCTCCCATAGATTGAGTCCCCATCGTGCTGTTTGCTCTCTACATGTCTGTTCTTTTCTTCTTCTCTATCCCCTCACCCCCCAGCCAGTCGCAGCAGATGACTGCCCCTCCCTGAGCCTGGTTCTGCTGGAGGTTTCTTCCTGTTAAAAGGGAGTTTTTCCTCTCCACCGTCACGAAGTGCTTGCTCACAGGGGATCGCCTGATTGCTGGGGTCTTTCTGCAACTGTGGGGGTTCCCCCTACAGTTGATAGTGCTATGAGATGACTGTTGTTGTGAAATGGCGCTATATAAATAAAGTTGAATTGAATTGAATTGAATTGACTGGCTGGAAAGAAAACCTGCAGGGTCTTGACCCGCTATGGCTTAAAACCCATGTTCTAAGGGTTTCAATAATGCTTAGACACCTGTTGAAGTGACTGGTTGGGAAAAAAACCTGCAGTCTTCAGCAGATCCCTGCTTTAGAAGCATATCATAAGCAGAGACAATGTCATAAAAACTAAACTTGATCATGGATGGATTTATGTCCATAAGGATGCTGGGTGCACACTGCACAACTGCACTTACGTTATATTGCCAAAAGTATTATGACACCCCTCCAAACCTTTGCAGCTATGATAGCTTTAATTACTCAGGGTGGCTTTGCACAAAGTTTAGGAGTGTGTTTATGGGAATTTTTGTCCATTCTTCCACAAGCACATTTGTGAGCTCAGGCACTGATGTTGGATGGGAAGGCCTGGCTCGCAGTGTAATTCAACCCAAAGGTGTTTTTTTTCAGGTTGAGGTCAGGGCTCTGTACAGACCCGTCAAGTTTCTCCACACCAAACTCGCTCATCCATGTCTTTATGGACCTTGCTTTGTTCATTGGTGCCCATTCATTTGGAGGGGTGGTCCAATACAGTACACATGCCACACGGCAGTCAGTGGAACAGCATGGTTTCACTCACTTTCACTAATAAAACTCCATTGCACCAGCCTCAGTTTTAATGTGCAGTGCAGTCATGCTGCAGCCATTATCACAGAAAACAAAGTCCACATATGTGATGATGTCACACTGAAACCCATCTATGTATTTTGGCCACTCCCACTTCAGGTGTATCAGCAACATATAGATGGAAGCATTAGAGGCCATTATGATGATTGCTGTTAGTCTCCACAAGAATATTCAATATACTGCATACGACCTCAAATTAATTGACTGTCAAACCTTTATTTGTGAGGAAGCTGTTTACTAACACTATAGTGGGCACCATGCGGAGATGCACAGTGTGTTTTGTCACTCGGCGGGTCAAGCTATTTCCACTCTGCTGCATTGTGGTCACCTGGGTGGTGAGCCATTACCACCTCCAGACAGACTGCTGATATGGTGTTGCAGTCACATGTAGCTAAAAGGACATAAATAACTCAACCTGAGCACCTGTGTTTTACTGCTGCGCTAGGTACAGATGAGCAGCATGAGCACACAGGTGAGCGGTGTTGTCTGGATGAAAAGCGAGTCATCAGCGCAGGAATGTACCCTCTCAGCAAAGAAGCCTCTGCTTACAACACCAGCCGCCCGCTTAACAAACAGAAAATTGCTGCCACAAATCTTCCAAACATGGCATTTTGCGTGCCTCTCGGCGGTGCTGTGGAGCATGCAGGATCAGGGCAGTGCTTTTTGGCTTTGTTTTTTATAAACAGTGGAACGACGCATTCTGTTGCACAGACTGATGCAACACACTGAAATTCTGAAAGCCTATATGTGAAACACTAACATTCTGACGATGATGGCATTCCCCAGTATCCTGAGGAGAAATCTTCTCAATATACTGTATGTGCTTATATATATTATGTCTATAATGCACATAAATGTTTTTGAGGTAGTACAAGACATTAGAAACACATACTGTATGTAAGCTCAAAATGAATTAATAAATTATTCAACAAGCATATTTATTTTTAAAGCATTTAGAAATATAACATTTGAAGAGTGACGGACTATAAAAAGTTATATGATACTGGTATGTTTGAAATTGGCCTTGGTCTATGGATGAACCCATTAGATTTTAGAGGTAACCAGAGGGCGCATACCTTCACCAAGGCCCTATCTTCTTGCAAGGCCCTATTGTCTCACAATGTGTTAACAGGATTGCACAAAAACTCCTGGACAGATTTTGATAAAATTTTCACCAGAGGTGATGCTTGGCCTAAGGATGAACGTGTTATATTTTAGAGGTGATCAGCGAGTGCATACCTCCACCAAGGCCCTATCTTCTTTCAAAGTGTTAGCAGGGTTATGCAAAAACCACAGGATGGATTTGAATTAAATTTTCACCAGAGGCAACCCTTGTGCTATAGATGAATCTATTTTGGAAGTGATCCATTAGGGCATACCTCCACAAACACCCTATCTAGAGAGGGCAGGCAGGTAGGAGGGAGGGAGGGAAGGATGCTGTCATATTTCCCTGTGCGGGCCATAATAATGGACTCAAGTGCAAGGCATAGTTTACCAAATTTACTACAAATAAACTCAGCACGTGAACTGGAAAACACAAAGCAAGCCAACTGGCTGAAACTCTTACAAATGGATGAGGTAGAATCCAAGGCGTCAATAACATAGACAGGGGAAGAACCTCTAGACTGCCACAATGTGAAACAAAAAGCAGCAGTTAAAATACTGAACTGATAATTGCATAACAAGGAGCAACTAGGCAGAGTAACACAAAAGAGTAAACGACAAATCATTGCTACAGACAGGATACAAAGCCCTACGACAATGGACTACTTGCACTGAACGGCGTGACGTATATCCGATTATAAATGATCTGTCTCCTCGGCATTCGGTTTGTGTTTACAATATAGGATTGCAGTGGATCTAGGAAGATTTATCACAAATGTACAGAAAAAAATATTTAATTTGGAGCGTTTCCAAAGACAGGAGAAAAAATGCTCCAAAAATGTCTGTGCCCTGCTTTGCTCAGCATCACAGTTTTGTGACAGAAATTTACATTTTCACAGTTTTACAAGGATTTGGACCAATACGGGGCTACTGCTTACCTTGGAGAAAACTTGCAATATTGTTTTAAACTGCAGTGACAATGATCAATGTTAAAAAGGAAGCTAATAATGTACAGATGCATCTTGTTCTCAGGATCACACTTTAATTGTAACATTTTGACTACTCTGATGCTGAGAGGATGCTGAATGTCGGAGCTTCTCACTTCGTGATAGGATTTATTTTCTGTGCTCATCAGTCCTATTTTCACTGGATATCAGACCTAGTTAATCTGTCACTACATATCAGTTTGTGGACTGTTTACACATGGCCGTGTGTCTGTGTGGATTCACCGTCCTCGTTAGTCAGCTGTTATTACTAGCAATTTATTTTTTTTGGCTCTCTCTCTGGTTATTACTCGGTAACTCCTGGCCTCCCTCAGAACATCTCTATGCCACCATGACTTGTCCACGGTCTTCTGATTCTGTCCCCCTGTCTTCACTGCTTGATTTAGATATGATTTAATCAGGTGCATTGCTGTCATTAAATCTTGACTGTCTGGATGGACTGCTATGTCCATCGAGTTTGTCTACTCAGAACATGACCTTCACTCATACAGGCTATATACAGTGGGGAAAATAAGTATTGAACACCTCAATATTTTTCTCTTTAAACATATTTCTGATGGAGCCATTGACCTGAGATTTTCACCAGATATCACTAACAACCCAAGTAATTGATACATACAAAGACATCAAGGCAACTGTGTTCAAAAAATAAGTTTTATTTAATAAAGTGGAATGGCACAGGCAATAAGTATTGAACACATGAAGAAAAAGCAGTGCAAAAAGCATAGAAAGCCAAGAAACCAGCTGGAATCCATTAGAATTTAGGAAGCCATCCCATCCACCATCAGTGCAAATTAATTTCAACTGGTTAAGTCCTGACCGATAGCCTTTAAAAAGGTCTGTGAATATCAGATTGTCACACCACAAAGAACTCATGATGGGTAGAAGCAAAGAGCTCTACCAAAGGTCTAAGCATCTTCGCAACTTTATTGTTGCAAAACATAATGATGGCATTGGTTACAGGCGCATTTCTAAACTGCTGAATGTTCCACTGAGCACTGTTGGAGTCATCATTCGGAAGTGGAAAGAACATCATTTTACCATAAACAGTCCATGGCCAGGAGCTCCTTGCAAGATTTCAGACACAGGAATCAAAAGAATTATCAGAAGAGTTATCCAAGAGCCAAAGACCACTCGTGGAGAGCTCCAGAAAGACCTGGAGTTAGCAGGTATTGAATTGCTGTTTCAAAGAAAACAATAAGTAATGCACTCAACCGACATGGGCTCTACGCCCGCTCACCTTGCAAGACTCCATTACTGAAGAAAAAGCATATTGAAGCTTGTTTAAGGATAAACCATCTTTAATGTCATTCAAATCTATACAGCCAATCATGTACAGTAGAACAAAATTATGTTTCTCTTATCTACAATGTTAATCACACACATGCGTATATAGAATCAGAGGGGTTGCTGCCATGCAAGGCGCCGCCACAAATTTCCCTCCTCCGTTCCATTATTGCCGAGCACCAAGCTGGACGGCAGAAAGTTCCGCTTTTATATGGTCTTCGGCATGACCAGGCCGGGATTTGAACCCCGGCCTCCCAGGTGTGGGGCAGATGCTCTTCCAAGTGAGCCACCACTACGGTAAAGTTTAAAGTTTTCTGCACAACATTTGGGCAAGCCAGTAAAATACTGGGAGAGTATAGTCTGGTCAGATGAGACCAAAATTGAACTTTTGGATGCCACAACACACAGCATGTTTGGAGGAGAAATGGCACTGCACATCCATCATGGTGTGGGGGCGTATTTTAGCACATGGTACAGGCAGACGTCATATAATTGAAGGAAAGGTGACTGGACAAATGTACAGAGAT
The DNA here is from genome assembly GCA_020510985.1 of Pholidichthys leucotaenia. NCBI lineage: Eukaryota > Metazoa > Chordata > Actinopteri > Cichliformes > Pholidichthyidae > Pholidichthys > Pholidichthys leucotaenia. The sequence goes on along the minus strand of CM035843.1, from coordinate 323,243,047 downwards.
ATCCTTGATAAGAACCTGTTGCCATCTGCCAAGATGCTGAAGATGAAACAAGGGTGGACATTTCAGTAAGACAATGATCCCAAACACACAGCCAAGGAAATTCTCAACTGGCTCCAGAGAAGGAAAATGAAGCTGCTAGAATGGTCCAGTCTGTCACCTGACCTGAATTCAATTGAAAATCTGTGGAACAAACTGAAGATCAGAGTTCATAGAAGACACTCATGGAACCTTCAAGATTCGAAGAGAGTTTGTGTGAAAGAAAGTTGTATAAAAAATTAGGAGAATACGCTGGTGTACATTGAATAAGTTATGGGTGAATTTTGTATAAGTTAAGAGCATGCTGAAGCACACTGCTATGTCATTGTACGGCAAGATTGTTGGAAAATTTTCAGCATGCTGAAAAATTTTCGACGTATCCAACGTATTTTTTTTTTAACTCTTAATAATAAACATCTTCATTTAAAAAGTGCATTTTGTGTTTTTTTTGTCTAATATTTAAATTTATTTGATCTAAAACATTTAAGTGTGACAAACACACACAAAGAAAAAGAAATCAGGAAGGGGTCAAACAGTTTTTCACACCAGTGTATATGCAAGTTATACAATCGTTCATACACGTTACTTGTAAGTTACTTATCAGTCAAAATACATTGAGATAATGTCTGGCGTACCCAAAACTTAGTTCTAACCTATAAGTAATGCTCTTTGAACCTACGTTTAACTTACTGAATGGGTTTCTCACTTACAGCTACCCTATAATGGCGTATTTGCAGTGTTAGTTCACAGGAGGAACCCATCAGTTCTCCATGGTGAGCAGATGTCCATGTCAAACTGGTCTTGTTCTTCTATTCATACCAAGTAAAGAGATGTTTCATACCTTGACATGTTTCGACTTTGTGATGGTCTCTGTGTAGACTGGGTGACACCTTTACTAATTAAGAGCTGACTTAGTGCTTTCCTTGTATCCCAACTTGTGAGTGTGCTTTGACCATTTTGTGATAGGTTTGTAGAAGTAATTGACTAATAATATTGTTGAAGAGTCTGTGATGCTCTGTGGACATTTTCACAGATCCACCTGCTCTCTGTTCTGATCAGCTCAGCTGCTGCCTACAGCACACAAACACACACACAAACACAGAGCTAAACACACATACTTGTTTGTGTAACCGGACCTGTTGGGGACTGTCAGAACCAACTTAAATGTAACACTTTCAAGCTACAGGATATTATGAGGATCCAAATCGCTGTTTAGCCTTCCTTGCCATGTTTTTACCTTTGCAGTCTGTACCATCAGCTGATTGGTATGCCAAAATGTCAGAACACCGAAGGAGGTGGAGCCAATCAGCTGATGAGATTGCCCAAATTACAGAGCTCAGCTGTTTTCCATCAGCTGTTGTTGGGTGATAAATCCCACTTCCTGTGCGGAGGTGGCTGGCCCTGTTGCTCTCCCCTAGCTATGGCTCTCTGCTGTTTTTGGGCCTACAATGGCGAGGGCACACTCCATGCCTTATCTTGTTTTTTTTGTTTTTTTCACTTTATTGAAAATAAACTTTTTTTATCGCCATCAGTTCACGTGCCTTTGTCATAACTGTTGAGCCAGGTTGTGACAACTGTCATGATGTTCGTGACGTGTCACATCAGCGACCTGACAGATTTGACAGATCTGCCAGGTCAGTCACACACCCTGCCGTGCGATGGTCTTTGGAGGAGAGAATCATTTCAGTTGAACAGAGATGATCTCTCGCCCACCTAGGATTCATGGATCAGGAGGCGACGGCAGTTTGGAATGACCACACTATGCAGAAATTAAACTATGGTTGCTCATAAGTTGTGAATGCCGGCAACACGCTAAGCATTTGTTGATATGAGTTATTTATAAGTTATTAAAACAATCTATATAAGTTACTAATATGTTATGTATATGTTCAACTCCTTATGGATATGCATATGCTGGCAATTTTGGGCATATGCCAGAGTTTTAGAGGAATTTTGATACATCGGCAAACACTGCCTAAATTATCAAGGTGTGACAGGGCCTTAAGTTTCTGTTGATTATAACAAAATAAAAGCTAGTATTAGCTTAAAATGGTCCTATAGCTATCCACCACGCTCCTCACCTTTACAGCAGTGAATAGAATATTTATCATTTTACTAATCCACAGAAAATTACTGATCTTAAATGTTGTTGAGTTGTCACTGACAACCAGTGTAGAACATAGACAGTGGATGTGACAGAGCCGGAATTTGTAAAACGCAGAAGTCTTTGTGCAAGTAGTCCATAAGACTACATGAAAACAAAACCAGAAGCATTTCAAAATAAAAGCAAACTCAAAACAACAGCAAGGCAAAAAATGAAACCTAAAATTATAAAAGTAACTTTAAACCAATATAATTTAAATAACTAAAACTTCAAGTGTGGACATTGTCACAGACCCTGTCCAGAATACTACAGACAGAACCCTATCAGAGGCATGTGCTCTCTGAGTGCCCTGTAGTTCAATATATTATTTTTCTTTTAGTGCTAAATACTCAAATGTTCTTTTAGATGGTCTTCTTTAGTTTGCCGCAGAATCTAGAAGATTCCCAAATAGTTATTGTCCAACACTGCTCTCGCCTCTGTTCCACAAAACTGGAAATTACTGCTGCAAGTTCACACAGTGACGCACAAGCAGATAAACACATAATCAGGCCACTGCATAAAGAAAGAGGAATATGCAAAACAAGTCATTAAGAACTTTTCCTGCTGTGAGGCTTCGTGATAACAGAGATGGAGCCTAAATGTCACAGTGGAAATTTTATTTATGAAATGTATAGACTGTATCCCTAATAGAAGTGAGTTCTCCTTTCCAGCACAGATCAGTGCCCCACCGATAAAAGCAGGAATGCCTCTCAGGGTTGGAGCCACCATACTCCCCCTGTGATTTGGGTTGTTGTTCTTGCGTCTAAGCCATAAACACTAGTAAAACTCTTGTGTTGTTCTCTTTCTGCCTTCTTTTCCAACTCAAGCAACTACCATACAAGATGAACCTTTCAGATCAGGTACTGACACAAGTCGGCCGCACACCTCCCACACCTGATAAGAGCCCCCTTGAAAGACAGTGCAATTTAAAATTAATTTTGTTTGGTGTTTTTGTGTGTGTGTGTGTGTGTTTCAGAGTTCCACGGATGAGGAGCAACGTTTGAGCAAGTCCACCTCTCTATTAGAGAGCCAGCACCACCACCTGCTGCACTGTCTGGAGAAAACCACTGTGAGCGCACATGTGAACCACTGATGTTTTGACTGAGTATCTCTTTGAATATGTGTCTTTCCAGAAGCTTTTGAAATTGTCATCAGGTAGCAAGATGATCCATTTCTTGTCGCTGGAGCTCATTAGCTGGAAGCCTGGCATAATATTAACACACAACATTTTTATGTCCAAGCACTGCTCATTGTGGCGTAATATTTCAGCACACTGCATTTCCTTCATGATGCACGCTTGCCTGCCTGCATCATATCCCGTTTCAGCATGGCGTAACTCAGAGCATGCTAAATGAAGGACTCGAGCATGGGCTGCTGCGCCCGTCCAAGCTCTCATTATTCATCCCACGCAGTCCTGAAAGCAGACCACGTGAAGGCCAGTGCAAATGGAAGTTAAATGTGCGCCAACAGATTTTGACACTTTAAAACTTTCATCTGCTAACTTTGTTATTTTGAGACATGCATGTTGCTGTGTGCACAGCGCTCCTGCCCCTTTCTGGAGCTCCACTCAACTGCTGCGCACTGTGACTGGAAACAAGGCCAATGAGAGCAGTGAGCGTGAAGCCAAACAGGATACCTAGCAAAGCCAAAATCCCAAAGTCATTAGAAAGCTTGGTGGAGCTGCAGTCAGGTGATAATTCTGTGGATTTGTTGCTGTGAGCGACTCCTTTCACACACAACCTAGTTATGGTGTAAATTGTTGACATAAAAGTGCTTGAACGCGCACACACACAGCAACAGTACCCAGAGATTCACTTTAACACAAACTGCAACTGCTGAATGCACCAGCCAAATCTTTGTCACACATTCTGCCTTTGAATACAAAAGCTCTGTTGGAAAATTTATGTTGAGTGTTTTTCAATCATATTTTAGCAGGTTTTGGTGAGCAGCAAAACAATAATATATTGGCTTTTTTTAAAAAAAAAAAATCTGCTGTAGGCTCACAGATATTCAGCAGTTTATTTACTTTTTTATTTGTTTCTTTGTATTTTCAAATCATGGCTGGAGGGTGGAAATGAAAATGTTATCAGCTGGCTGCATTAAAGCCCCGAGAAGTTTGATGTTGCTGTGTCTTCTACAAATGCCAGTTCCAGTGAAGTTGGGACATTGTGTAAAATGTAAATAAAATCAGAATACAATGATTTGCAAATCCTTTTCAGCCTATATCCAATTGAATACACTACAAAGAGAAGATATTTAATGTTCAAACTGATAAACTTTATTGTTTGTTTGTTTGTTTGTTTGGGGGGTTGCAAATACTCTCTCATTTTGAATGCAATGCCTGCAACATGTTCCAAAAAAGCTGGGACAGGGGCAACAAAAGACTATGAAAGTTGGGGAATGCTCAAAAAACACCATTTTGGAACATTCCACAGGTGAACAGGTTAATTGGAAACAGGTGACTGTCATGACTGGACATAAAAGGAGCATCCCTGAAAGGCTCAGTCATTAACAAGCTAGGATGGGGTGAGGTTCACCACTTTGTGAACAACTGTGTGGACAAATAGTCCAACAGTTTAAGAGCAATGTTTCTCAATGTGCAATTGCAAGGAATTTATGGATTTCATCATCTACAGTCCATAATATCATCAAAAGATTGAGAGAATCTGGAGAAATTTCTGCACTAAGCGACAAGACCGAAAACCAACATTGAACATTGACCTTCAATCCTTCAGGTGGCACTGCATTAAAAACTGACATCATTCTGTAAAGGACATTACCACGTGGGCTCAGGAACACTTCGGAATACCACTGTATGTTAACACAGCTCGTTGCTACATCTACAAGTGCAAGTCAAAACTCTACCATGCAAAATGAAAGCCATATATCAACAACACCTAGAAATGCTGCTGGTTGCTCTGGGCCTGAGCTCATCTGAGATGGACTGATGCAAAGTGGGAAAAGTGTGCTGTGGTCTGATGAGTCCACATTTCAGATTGTTTTTGGAAATCATGGACATCGTGTCCTCCATACTAAGGAGGAAAAGGACCATCCAGATTGTTGTCAGTGCAAAGTTCAAAAGACACAATCTGTGATGGTATGGGGGTGTGTTTGTGCCCATGGCATGGGTAACTTGAACATCTGTGAAGGAACCATTAATGCTGAACCGTACATACAGATTTTGGAGTAACATCTGCTGCAATCCAAGCAATGTCTTTTTCAGGAACGTCCCTTATTATTTCAGCAAGACAATGCCAAGCCACATTCTGCACATCTTACAACAGCGTGACTTCATAGTAAAAGAGTGTGGGTACTAGACGGGCCTGCCTGCAGTCCATACTTGTCTCCCAGTGAAAATGAGTGGCACATTATGAAGCACAAAATATGCCAACAGAGACCCTGGACTGTTGAACAATTGAAGTTGTACCTCAATCAGAAATGGGAAAGAATCCCACCTACGAAGTTAGATAGATGTACTTTATTGATCCCAAACTGGGAAATTACAGACCAAGTTTCAGCAGTTAGTGTCCTCAGTTCCTAAACGCTTACTGAGTGTTGCTAAAAGGAAAGGTGATGTAACAAAGTGGTAAACATGGCCCTGTCCCAGCTTTTTGGAACACGTTGCAGGCATCAAACTCAAATGAGTGAATATTTGCAAAAAAAACCCAAAAACAATAAAATTAATCAGTTTGAACATTAAATATCTTGTCTTTGTAGTGTATCCAATTGAATATAGGTTGAAAAGTATTTGCAAATCATTGCATCTTGTTTTTATTTGTTTTACACAATGTCCCAACTTCAGTGGAATTGGGGTTTTTACATTTGTGACTTTTCTTGTAAAATTACTGTTTTTCCCCTGTAATTTTGCACCATTTTCAAAGCATTTTATAGTATTTCTTGTGCAAAATGTTTTTGTGGGTTTTGTCCTCATGGAATTCAGCCATGGGTCATATGTATACTGCTGAAATATTAAAAGACTCTCAAAGAAATGCATATTTAGTTAAGCTCTTAAAGAGAAGATAGACATTTATGATGTCACAAACCAACAACCCCCACCTTCAGTTTTTTAAGGGTGCACCCTCACTGGTGCCAGGTGACTTGTTCCCTGGAAAGTGAAATAGCCACTTTTCTTATAGATTTATCACTCCATCCATCCATCCATCTTCTACCACTTGTCTGGGGGGGGCAGGGTCATGGGGCAGCAGTCCAAGAAGAAAAGCACACATAGCACTATGATAGCACACACACAGACACTGTGTGTCTGTGTGTGTGTGTATATATATATATTTTATAGTAATACGTACATATGTATATTAGCTGCTCTTGCTTGCTTGTTTTTTTTTTTTTGTTTTTTTTTTTCTCTTGCCTTCTGATTGTTGCTCTGAGTGTTGCTATCCCTGTGCTGTTGCAATCCTGGAATTTCCCCGTTGTGGGACTAATAAAGGCTTATCTTATCTTATCTTATGATCCCTTCTGCAGGTGGTAATAAACCCACTGCAGGGCAGATCTATGTGGCTGCTTTGGGTATACTGGATCCTTGCTGTAACTTTTTCATGGGAATCCACTGGACCATTCTTGGTCTGACCCTTCACCCAGAACCAGTTTGCCTTGGGAGACCCTACCAGGGGCAAGTTGCCCCCAAGAGCATAACTCCTGGGATCATTAGGACAGGCAAACCCCTTCACCACGATAAGGTGGTGATCCACAGAGGGGAAGATGTATGACATTTTTCTCATAATTTGGGGGGAGGTGGGGTCAAAGCAACAGGAAGCAGCGTGTGGCTCTGGAGCAACAGTTTGCAGACCTCTGGACAAGGCACTTTACGATCTAAATTTTTGTGTCAAGGACACCAAAATTTGAAAAAACACACGTACATAGAAAAAAAGAAAGCTCTGCACCCGTTTGTTGCAATGATCACACCTTCTGAAATGAGTTATTGACACAGATAATGAAGCAGAAAATGAGCAGGTATACAGAGCGTGGTCATAAATATAACATTAAATTTCACATATTTTTTTAATTACTTTCTTTCTTTCCGCCTTCTTCTCCTCTCCTCATTTCTGTTTGCAGAACCACGAGTTTGTGGATGAGCAGTATTACCAGCAGAGTTACCTGGAAGGGGGGCTGCAGAACTACTCGACCCGGAGCCCCTCCCTCTCCAGCCAAGACGGTGTGACGGGGACGTGCTGCACCCGCCGCAGCAAGAAGCACCACACCCCTTTACCCAACGCCAGTGCCCCAGGACACATGCAGCCTTTGACGCACACGCACACACATCAACAAGGCTTGCAGGAGCTCAGCACCATCCACATCCAGCCGCTCAGCACCAGGTAATCTTCAGAATGACAGGATATGGTTTAATTTCCTGCAAGTATTTTATTAGACCACACTTGGATAATCTTATGTACTTTTTTTATTCTTGGTGTCCACTGAGTCTTAAAAACTCAAGCTATGGTCATATTACTTAAATAAATTAATTATGTAGTGCAGTGGCTCCCAACTTGGGGTCCAGGATCAGCAGGGCTTTGTCTACTCAGAGGTTGTGAAGATTATGTTTTTGCATGTACAATAAATTGTAAAAAATCATGTTAACGCATCCAAGTGAATAATCAAAAGCTTGTAAACCCACCTAAAGTACACTTGAGGACAGAATTATGAGCCCCCCCCCATGAAAATTTAATTTTTTTAAAGTATTTCCCAAGTTCTGTTAAAGAGCACAAATAATTTTTAACGCAGCTTTTCCAAACATCCTAGTTGTCTTTAGAAAGAATAAATTATTTTACTTTGCAGACAGAAACAAAATTATTTTACAAAACACAAAATCTACCAAGCAGCAACCCGTCATTGGCGGTTTGGTTTTACTAAAAATGCATACATTTTCCCTGATTAAAGCAGTAAAGCAGTCACGCATAGATGTATCTCGTTGTTGACATACGCAAACGCATATCAAGGTGGCTGCTGTTTTGTATTGAGGTGCATATGTACGGTTTGCCATTTCAGAGGACAGATGCAGTCACATTAAAGTCAAGTAAAAGTCACTTGTAATTATGGCTGTAAACTGTCATGACAGGCAAATCTGATCTGACCGAAAAACAAAAACAGAATTGTAAGCTTGTAATGTGAATGTAGCCAAAGTGTTTATTTCCAAAATGCAGCACTGTGTATAACCAAGACTAGCGTGACAAGTATGGTCAGTACTGTCACTGCCCATTTTTAGGTTTGATTAGTTTGATATGGTGATGTTTCAGTGTTTCAAAGCTGACCCGAACTACAGTCAAGATGGCTGTGTGTTTTCAGTCTATTTTATGGTGTTTCTCAAAGCCAAGGATGCGTCCTTCCAAGGCTGCAAATCAAGGATGTGACGTCATCACATCTTGTCGAAGGACTGTTCCAAAGTCGAGGATCCTCACGAGGACAGGGTCCTTCTTTCTCTCAATTTTTAAGGATGCACAAGTGGATCCTTTGCACTCTTAAAATCCCCACAATGCTTTGGGAATATTAAATGATTTTGCGGAGCGGGAGAGGAACCGCAGCTCACTTTTAAATGCAAGTATTTTTACATATTTACTGCACAATGAGTTACTATACAAAGTACTTTACCGTTTTACCAATTAAATTGTGGCTTTTCTGACTGAAATTAAAACATTCTCAGACATTTAAATACCCTGGTGAAAAGAACTGTCTGATGGCAAACTAATCCGGTTAAATATTATACTGTGGAGAAAGGAAGCAGGCGAGGCAATGAGCTAGACAACACACGAACTTTATTCCTTCTCCAACATTCAGTACAGAAAAATCTGCTGGGTCTCCGTGCATCCTCCTTTTATAATCTTTAATTCCATGCATGAAGACCCAGGAATCCTGACCATCATCACTGTGTGGAACAAAGCCATGCGTGGCACATTAACATAACATAACAGCAGTACCGCATTTTCACACCCTTTCCTCCTCCAGCGGTTCTGGCGCTTCCTCCTCTCCCCGGGGGGGGCGAATAGTCCTGACTGTCCCATCTGAGGCCCCCCCGGTGACACTTCCTCCTTCAGCACATTGTTCCCTCTTTCCCCCAGCTGCCGTCTCTGGGTGGAGAATCCCCCACCCGTACCACCACAATACGTTTAAAAGTAATATTTCATTCCGCCTCACAACCAAAAGTTATCAGAAATTGTAATCAAATTAAGTTACCTGATGTATGCAGAAATGGTCATTTAAATTGCAAAAAAGTACTTAGTAATTACTGAAAAAAATACTTGAGTACAAGGTTATGGCTTTCTCTCCTAAATCCATGGAGCTGCATAAGCTTATTGCTACATTTGACTCTTTTCCTCATAAATGTGTGACTTTCCTTCTTTTAAATTCAGTACACTTTTCTTTTAAACTTGGGATTTTCCTTTTAAATTGTTTTTTTTCTCCCTTAATTCAGCAGTTTTTCTGCTCATTTCTGAGATACATCTGTGGCTTATTTTACGGGAAAATTTAAAGTTTTTGCTGTTGAATTTGTAAATATTGCAACTTTTCTCTTTTACATCTGTAACTATTGAGAAGCAAATTTACAACTTTTTCCATACATTTTTTACTTTATTCTTTTGATTTTTTTTTCTTCAATGTGTTAGTCGAAGGAGAATAAAATATAAGCATGTTCCTTTTCGTATCATCCAAATACTTCTACCATCCTCTGTCCTTAAACAGCAAATTACTAAAATTACGCATATTGTATTAATTACACTACATAGTAAATTACACTCTCTTAGATAAACTTTACAGCACGGTGGCACAGTGGTTAGCACTGTCAGCACACCAAGAAGGTCACAGGATCGATTCCACCCCTGACCATCGTGGGTTCAATCCCACCCCCTGACCATCAGTGACCCTTCTGTGTGGATTTTGTATGTTCTCCCCATGTCTGCATGGGTTTATTCCAGGTACTCCAGTTTCCTCCCACAGGCCGAAGACATGCAAGTTAGGTTAATTGGTATCAACTGGGGATTCTAAATTGTCCTTAGATATGAATGTGAGAATGAATGATTGTCTGTCTGTCTGTGTTGGCCCTGTGATGGACTGGTGATCTGTCCAGGGTGTACACTGCCTCTCTCCCAAAGATGCTGGAATAGGCTCCAGTCCCCTTGCGACCCAAAAAGGATTAAGCGATAGATAGATAGATAGATAGATAGATAGATAGATAGATAGATAGATAGATAGATAGATAGATAGATAGATAGATAGATAGATAGATAAACTCTATATTTTATGTGTTTTTCACAGGTACAAAGGAACAAACAGGAAGAGGCCAGGCAGACAGCTGACATATTTTTGTTTGCTGGAAAGGGTAATTGAGAAATAATTATTAGTTTTGTTTTGGTATTGTAGTTTGACCCCCCCCCCCCCGTGGATTGCCACCTTATTGTGATGGGGGGTTTGCGTGCCCTAGTGATCCCAGGGGCTATGTTGTCTGGGGAAATTTGCCTCTAGGAGGGTCTCCCAAGACAAACTGGTCCTGGGTGAAGGGCCAGACTTAGAGTGCAGCAGATAACTTTATTTGTCCCTTGTTGGGCAATTCAGTTTACAGTTCCAGCCATAAAGACACAAACAATAACAATAACATCAGCATTCATACTCATACCCAACATTCAGTGAGAAACAGCTCAGCATAGGGTCCCAAGCAAGTCAGAAGGTGGGGAAACACACAACCTCCTTTAACGTTGTGCATTCAACAGCTTAACAGCTGAAGGAATAAAAGAGTTGGAATAATGGCCAGACCTCCTCCGGGGTGCAAGGTAGCATTGGCCTGAGGGCATTAAAACAAATTCACTGTTTAAAACATGGACAGACTGGCTAATGATAGCCCTAGCCTTCTGTAACGCATGTCTACTCCACAGTGAGCTCACATTATCCAACTGGACTCCAGTGGTCTTGGAGCAGACCTTTATGACTGTATTAACCCTTTGTGTGTGAGAATTTGCATGCCCCTAGTGGCAGAGCATGGCACTGTGCCTGCCTTCTCACTCTGACTTTGTCAAAAGTAAGTGAGAAATTTCTGGGGGGGGTTTAAATGTACTGATTTCTTGTTCATATACTTTGAAGATAGGATGATGAGGTACCTCTGTACAAAAAACAGTGTCAAAAGACTGAACCATTTTTTGTGTACACACGTGGACAAAATTGTTGGTACCCCTCTGTTAATGAAAGAAAAACCCACAATGGCCACAGAAATAACTTGAATCTGACAAAAATGGTAATAAATAAAAATTCTATGAAAATTAACCAATGAAAATCATGCAAAGCTTTTGAATTGTGGTTCAACAGAATTATTTTAAAAAACAAACTCATGAAATGGGCCTGGACAAAAATGATGGTACCCCTAGAAAAGACTGAAAATAATGTGACCATAGGGACATGTTCAACCAAGATGTGTCCTCTAATTAACATCACAGGTGTCTACAAACTTGTAATCAGTCAGTCGGCCTATTTAAAGGGTGACAAGTAGTCACTGTGCTGTTTGGTGACATGGTGTGTACCACACTAAACACGGAGCAGAGGAAACAAAGGAGAGAGTTGTTTCAGGAGATTAGAAAGAAAATTATAGACAAGCATGTTAAAGGTAAAGGCTATAAGACCATCTCCAAGCAGCTTGATGTTCCTGTGACTACAATTGCACATATTATTCAGAAATTTAAGATCCACGGGACTGTAGCCAACCTCCCTGGACGTGGCCGCAGGAGGAAAAATGGAAGAGACAGATAATACGAATGGTAACAAAAGAGCCCAGAACAACCTCCAAACACATTCATGGTGAACTCCAAGGTCAAGGTACATCAGTGTCAGATCGCACCATCCGTCGTTGTTTGAGCCAGAGTGGACTTCATGGGAGACAACCAAGGGGGACACCACTGTTGAAAACAAATCATAAAAAAGCCAGACTGGAATTTGCCAAACTGCATGTTGACAAGCCACAAAGCTTCTGGGAGAATGTCCTATGGACAGACGAGACAAAACTGGAACTTTTTGGCAAGGCACATCAGCACTATGTTTACAGACGCAAAAATGAAGCATATCAAGAAAAGAACACTGTCCCTACTGTGAAACATGGAGGAGGTTCTGTTATGTTCTGGGGCTGCTTTGCTGCATCTGGCACAGGGTGTCTTGAATCTGTGCAGGGTACAATGAAATCTCAAGACTATCAAGGTATTCTAGAGAGAAATGTGCTGCCCAGTGTCAGACAGCTTGGTCTCAGCCGCAGGTCATGGGTCTTGCAACAGGATAATGACCCAAAACATACAGCTAAAAACACCCAAGAATGGCTAAGAGCGAAACATTGGACTATTCTAAAGTGGCCTTCTATGAGCCCTGATCTAAATCCTATTGAACATCTGTGGAAGGAGCTGAAACATGCCATCTGGAGAAGGCACCCTTCAAACCTGAGACAACTGGAGCAGTTTGCTCTTGAGGAGTGGGCCAAAATACCTGCTGAGAGGTGCAGAAGTCTCACTGACAGTTACTGACATTGTTTGATGCAGTGACTGCCTCAAAAGGTTGTGCAACAAAATGTTGCACGAGTTTCCAAGTTATAGCCTTGGAAATCTGAACTATTTTATTGACAAAAATATTTACCACTCTTGACCACTAGGGGGTATGTCGCAGTTTGGCACCATACACACTCAAAGGGTTAAGGCTGTTCTTGTCCTTCACAGAGAGCCCGTTATACCAACAGATAAAAGAAAAAGTTAAAAAACTCAATAAAGGAATGATAAAAACTACATGAAATTATCCTAGAAACATTAAGAGTTCAATTTCCGCAACAAATAGATTCTTTGTTGTCCACGCTTAACAACTGACTCTGTGTTAGCCGTGAACTTCAGCTGAGAATCAAAGTGATCCAATAGACTCCCATGATGAACAAAAAATCAACGATTCAGTGTACCCCACCCAGTATGGGGTTACCGGGGCTCTGCCCTGGAGCCAGGCCTGGTAGAGGGGCTCGATGGCTAGTGTCTGGTGGCTGGATTTCTGCCCATGGGACTCGGCCGGGCTCAGCCCAAAGGAGTTACATGGGTCCACCTGCAGGAGGGACCATGGGGGTCCGGTGCTATGCGGTTCAGGTGGCAGGCAAAGGCAGAGACATTTGCGGTGTGATCCTCGGCTTTCAGGACGTGGAATATCACCTCTCTGGTGGGGAAGGAGGTGGAGATGTTGCACGAGGTTAAGAGATACTGGCTAGATATAGTTGGGCTCACCTCAGCGCACAGCTCCGGTTCTGGAACCAGTTTCCTCGAGAGGGGCTGGAGCTTGGCCTACTCTGGAGTTGATCCGGGTGAGAGGAAACAGGTGGGGGTGGGTATTCTTATATCCCCTCACCTTGCTGCCTCAACATTGGAATTCTCACCGGTGGACGAAAGGGTTGTTTCCCTGTGCCTTCGGGTTGGGAAATAGGTTCTGACCATCATTTGTGCCTATGCACCAAATGATGGTTCAGAGTACCCACCCTTTTTGGAGTCTCTGACTGGGGTGCTGGAGAGTGCTCTTCTTGGAGACTCCATTGTCCTACTGGAGTACTTCAATGCACACATGGGCAATGACAGTGAAACCTGGAGAGGCGTGACTGGGAGGAACAGCCTGCCCAATCTAAACCCGAGTGGTGTTCAGTTATTGGACTTCTGTGTAAACCACAGTTTGTCCATAACGAACACCATGTTCAAGCATAAGAGTGTCCATATGTGCACCTGGCACCAGGACACCCTAGGTCGCAGGTTGATGATTGATTTTTTTATTGTGTCATCAGACCTGTGACCACATGTCTTGGACACTCAGCTAAAGAGAGGTGCAGAGCTGTCAACTGATCACCACCTGGTGGTGATTTGGATCCGATGGCAGGGGCGGATGCCACTCAGACCCGGTAGACCTAAACATATAGTGAGGGTGTGCTGGGAATGTCTGGCTGAGGCTCCTGTCCGGGAGGTCTTCAACTCCCACTTCCGGAAGAACTTCAACCACATTCCGAGGGAGTCTAGAGACATGGAGTCTGAATGGGCCATGTTCTCCACCTCTGTGGCTGCAAGGTTGTTGGTGCATCTCGTGGTGGCAACCCCCGAACTAAGTGGTGGACGCCAGTGGGGTGGGAGGCCATCAAACTGAAGAAAGAGTCCTATCGAGTTTGGCTGGCATGTGGGACTCTTGAAGCAGCTGCAGTGTACCAGCAGGCCAAGCGGAGTGCAGCTCGGATGGTTGGGAAGCAAAAACTTGGGTGTGGGAGGAGTTTGGTGAGGCCATGGAACAAGACTTTCGGTCGGCCTCAAAGAGATTCTGGCAAACTGTCCGGCGACTCAGGAGGGGGAAGCAGCTCCCTATCCACACTGATTATGGTGGGGAGGGGGTGCTGCTGACTTCAACTGGGGATAACGTCGAGCGGTGGAAGGAATACTTAGAGGATCTCTTCAATCCCACTGACATGCCTTCCATAGAGGAAGCAGGGCTTGGGGACGAGGGGGATAACTCACCCATCACAGGGACTGAGGTCGCTGAAGTGGTTAAAAAACTCTTTGGTTGCTGGACCCCGGGGGTGGACGAAATTCGCCCTGCTTACCTCAAGGCTCTGGATGTTGTAGGGCTGTCATGGTTGACACACCTCTGCAATGTTGCGTGGAAGTCAAGAACAGTGCCTTTGGCATGGCAAACCGGGGTGGTAGTTCCCCTTTTTAAAAAGGGGGACTGGAGGGTGTGCTCCAACTTTAGGGGGATCATACTTATCAGCCTCCCTGGGAAGGTCTATGCCAGGGTACTGGAGAGGAGAGTCCGACTGCTAGTCGAACCTCGGATTCAGGAAGAGCAATGCGGTTTTCGTCCTGGCCATTGCAGATTGGACCAGTTCTTTTCCCTCTTGAGAATCCTCGAGGGTTCATGGGAGTTTGCCAAACCAGTCCACATGTGTTTTGTGGACTTGGAGAAAGCATTCATCCGCATCCCTCATGGTCTCTTGTGGGGGGTCCTGTGGGAGTATGGAGTATTGGGCTTGTTGTTACGAGCTATCCGGTCCCTATACGACCATTGAAAGAGTTTGGTTCGTATTGCCAACACCCAGTCAAACATGTTTCCAGTGAGAGTTGGACTCTGCCAGGGCTGCCCTTTGTCACCGATCCTGTTCATAATTTTTATGAACAGGATACCCAGGCACAGCCAGGGAACGGAGGGTGTCATGCTCTGTGACCACAGGATTTCATCTCTGCTGTCTGCAGATGATGTTGTCCTGTTGGCTTCATCAAGCAATGACCTACAGGTCTTACAGGGACAGTTTGCTACTGAGTGTGAAGCCGCACCTCAGCACCTCCAAGTCCAAGTCCATGGTCCTCAGCCAGAAAAAGGTGGATTGTCCTCTCCAGGTTGGAGACATGCTCCTGCCCCAAGTGGAGGAGTTTAAGTATTTGGGGGTCTTATTCACGAGTGAGAGGAGAACTGAGTGCGAGATTGACAGATGATCGTAGTAGCCTCTGCAGGGATGTGGATGTTGTACCGGTCTGTTGTGGTGAAGAGGGAGCTGAGCTCTAAAGCAAAGCTGTTGATTTACCGGTCAATCTACGTCCCTACCCTCACCTATGGTCATGAGCTTTGGGTAATGATCAAAAGAATGAGATCGCAGATACAAGCGGCTGAAATTAAGATAAGATAAGATAAGCCTTTATTAGTCCCACAACGGGGAAATTCCAGGATTGCAACAGCACAGGGATAGCAACACTCAGAGCAACAATCAGAAGGCAAGAAAAAAAAAAAACAAGCAAGCAAGAGCAGCTAATAAACATATGTACGTATTACTATAAAATATATATATATACACACACACACAGACACACAGTGCAGAGCATTGTAGCTGGATGGAATAAATATATGAATATATGAACACACAGTGCAGAGCATTGTAGCTAGATGGAATAAATATGTAAATATATAAACACCCACAGTACGGAGCATTGCAGCTAGGTGGAATAAATATGCAAGTATATAAACACACACAGTGCGGAGCAATGTAGCTAGATGGAATAATATGTAGATATATAAATATATAAACACCCACAGTACGGAGCATTGTAGCTAGATGGAATAAATATGCAAATATATAAACACACACAGTGCAGAGCATTGTTGCTAGATGGAATGAAACAGCATAACCGTCTACTTAGTTATCCTACATGGTATGATTATGTGCCCATACATATTCTCACCAGCAATCCTAAGGAGAAATTAGCTTTCTCCTTAGGATTGCTGGACTCACCCTCAGAGATAGGGTGAGGAGCTCAGTGATCCGGGAGAGGCTCAGATTAGAACCGCTACTCCTCATATCAAAAGGAGCCAGTTGAGGTGGTTTGGGCATCTGATCAGGACGCCTCCTGGACGCATCCCATTTGAGGTGTTTTGGGCACGTCCAATGGGGAGGAGACCCGGGACAGAGCCAGGACACGCTGGAAAGACTACGTCTCCCAGCTGGCCTGGGAATGTCTTGGTATCCTCTCTGAAGAGCTGGAGTAGGTGGCTGGGGAGAGGGAAGTTTGGGCTTCTCTGCTTGAGCTGCTACCTCCGCAACCCAGACCTCCAGAAAAGCAGTAGAAAATGGATGGATGGATGGATGAATGTTGTTGTTTGAAATGGCTTTTGCTTGTACTGTTGAATAAAATGTTTTGAGTCCAACTGTGTTCCCTGATTTTTGTAATGTATGCTACAATGTGGACTGGTATGTAAAAGAAGCAAGACAGACAATAGACGATGACGATTCAAACTTTATATAAAAATCATAAAAACATACAGGTGCATAGAGATGATTAAGAGATATTTACAAATTTAAAACATTAACATAATGAACTGGTGTGAAACTGAAGTTATAAATATATAACAAATGAGAATACATCTGGTAAATTTGTTTAACACTACAGTTACAAATGTGCATAAAAGGTTACTCAGAAAAATGAAAATGTATATTTAAAATGTATTTAAAGAACAAATGTGCATGTCTTTGAACCAGTATGTGTGAACTATAGTAGTGTTTGTGTGAACTGTCCAATGATGGTGGTGAGGCAGTAGACGGAAGGTTTTGGTGCTGGTTCATCACCACAGACACCAGGAGCTGATTAATGTCAGCACAGCTCAGTCACACGTCAGGATGTGTGTCATCTCCACTAAAGAACCTCTGCAGAACTGGTACCACAAGGTTCAGTCAGCAGCAATCACGGACCTGCACAACAAAGTATAGAACAAGTTGAGATGGACCATCATCTTGTACAGAATTACATCATATAATTACCTCCAAATAATTATTATAAATGAAGCATAATTTAAAATGTTTTCCTAAAGTCTATTTTCCTTTTTTTTAGTTCTGTCTCAAGTGAATGGGGGGAAAAAAACTTTGCTTACACTACAATTATAAATCTCATAAGTAAGCCAAAACATTTAGTATAAGTAATGTGTTGCAATTTTGTTTTAATCAGATTTTACAAAACTGTCAATGTGAAAATGTGCTAATTTTTAAAAATAATAGATGTCACTACCCAATTTAACCCTTCTTATCGCTTAATTGTTTACTCCATTTTAAATATATTCTCTGGGAAATTATGCTAGGAAAAATGTGAATATGAAATCCTTTTAAGTGAAATGCAGCTATAATTCAACAACACATGGAGATGGCTAAGAGGTTTTTTTCCACACTTTTTAAACAAAGTTCATGCTGTAACAATTTATTTTTTGTGCTTTTATCATCTCATCTACTATAATTTATACCTTGCCAGTTGTGTAATATCTGATGTGTTAATATCGCTGTATATTAAATCTAACTTACAGATCTAATATCAGAATATTTTTTTCTAACAACAATGGCAGTTAGAAGTTTTAAAAAACACACATGACACTGGAGGCTATAAGATTTTCACAAAAAACCTACGGTGTTTCATAGTTGTTTAGAGCAACATCCAGCTGCTGTAGTAATATTTAACAGCCCTCCAGTACGCTAAATAATAACTAATGAGGTAGTAAGCCATTTATACGATATATTTAACTTACCTGACCACATCGGCTGCAGAGGTACAGCAGTACAGCCGCCTCCTCCAAATATCTTGCTGCATGTTTGTGATCTTGATCTGTCTTTATTTTCATGAAGCTGAGGGGAAAAAAGTTGAAAAAGAGCAAAAACTGCCGGTAGCCTGAAAGCAGAAGTGGCGCAGCTCGTACACTTGTAAGAGCTGTTCCATTCCTTGCCATTCTCCGACGTCAAGGAAGGACTCTACCAAGGATTCGACTTGGAAGGACATGTACTACCAAGGAAGGATCCTTGACTCTGAGGAACACCATTAGTGTCATGGCCATTACACCAGCTCTACATGTCTGTAGAGGGACCTCACGATTCGATTCGGATCGCGATACTTGGGTCACAATACCATCCTATCACAATTCAACGATAATCGAGAGATCAAGTATCATGATCCCATGTATTTCAAATTTTTTTCACCTTATTCAACCTCAAATCATGTCTCAAAGTAAAACTGTTGACATCTCTTTCATATAATATTCTCAGGGCTTCATTTTCTCTGTACACACAGAGGGTGGTGGACGATTTTGGAATAGACTCCCACTCCAGCTACGTTTAGCTGACTCCATGGACTTTTAAAAAGCAGCTGAAAACTTTTATTGTTTAATGAGGATTTCTGTTTAGTTTCAATGGCTTTTTAATAGTGAGTCTGATATTTTTACATTATTTTAATCTTGGCTTTTAACTTGTTTTTTGTATATTAAAAATTATTTTTATCTATCAACTTCCTTTTATTCCATTTAACTGTGCAGCGCTGTGTTATGTGTCTGTGAAAAAACGCTTTATAAATAAACTTTAGTTACATGCCGCTCTGAGAAAAAGCTCCATGCCGGTGTCTCTTTAGCTTAGCCATTGCTAACGCTGCTCTGAAACGTGGGTGGCCTGCATGTTCCAAGTGTCTTGTTTTTTCGTGCAGCGCTTCTTGCAGATTGTGTGTCATGTCAAAGTCGTTCCTTCCATCTTTGTTATAAAATCCAAAAAAGGCCCCACCTTTGAGCTAACTTTGAGCTAAATGCTTCCTAACTTTCAAAGCTGGCTGCAAATCTCACAAGACAAACTATGACTTCACTTGACTGCCTGGTTGCTTTGTGCCATCTAGTGGACTGAAAATGCAATTAGTTGAATAAACGTATGAAACGTTTACGTGATAATAAAAGATCGATCCGTGCATTTAGGGATCGTTGCATTGTCGTTAGCGTCAAGTTTTGCGAGCCACAACTGAATCGATCTTTTGTCCCACCCCTACTAAGTACAGTTCATCTAAGTCTTAACAGCTCGGGTATAAAAAAAAAAATTGCTCTTCAACTGACACGGACGATGATTTCATTTAAACAGAATTATCCTGAGTGGTTCACTTTCAGAGGGGTCCAATGGCATAATATGTGTAAAAGTCCATCAAAGGAAGTCAGAAGGAAGAGCAAGGAGTTACTTGGTACATTTTACTTATTATATTTTCCTCCACCACAGTCTGTCCCTGACACTTCCCCTACCACAAAAGAAAAGAATCCTGGTCACTGATGCCTCTTTCTTTTCCTCTAGCCGCTCCAGTCTGAACATGCGCGTAGACGAGCCAGCGCCTCTGAACTGCCAGGGCAGCCAGATAACCACAGCCATCATCAGCATCCCCACCCCGCCAGTGACGACCCCGGAGGGCGACGCTCATCTGCCAGCAGGCCCCACCCATCAGAACGTCGTAAAGGTGTCGGCACTGTGAAGACCTGAGTGCGGGCAGGTCACGCACAGAGAGACAGATAAAGACTCACGGAGACAGACTGAGGGACAGGAGGGGACTGAGAGTGTCGAAGGAGGAGTAGTCCTATAGTCTGGTCCTGGTGGAGCCTGCCCTCTGCTGGCCATCTACTGAAACGACATGGACTCCCTGTACAGACGGAGAGGATGGCTTTTTAGATACCATATCTTTACATTAGTGGTTGGCGTACATGTGTGTGTGTGTGTGTGTGTGTGTGTGCATCTGCGAGTGCGTGTGTGTGAAATGCGTCTTGGGGTGGTTTTAGATAAGGAGGTGAATGAGTGTGTTCCTCCCAGGTGAATTCCCACAGTAAGTCATGTGTCACTGTGCACAAAGCAGCTTTTTATTATGCTTGATTTTTGAATTTGACTCTTTTTAGCAGGAGATAAAAGGGAATGGGAAGAAATCTCAAAGGAAAAGAAAAAAAAACGGTCAAAGCCTTTTTCCCGCTTTCTCGTCCTGCCCCTGTGTGTCATTCTGCGCCAGTGACACATTCATAGATAAATATGCTCCCATTTCTTATCAGGTCCAACAATATTGTTCCACTTGAGTGAAAACTCTTGAAGACCAAGCGTGGTAGGTGTGTCTGTGACGGCGTTCCAGTGAGTTTTGTATCCATAAAGGAGTGCATGTGAACCTTTGCAAGCTACAGGAGTTTATGACTGGTAGGAGGCGTGTGTGCGTGCATGTGCGTGCGTGTGTGTGTGTGTGTGTGTGTGTGTGTGTGTGTGTGTGTGTGTGTGTGTGTGTGTGCGTGCGTTTCCCTCTGGAAGTCTCTTACGGCTCAGTGTCTGGTATATTTGACTAGCTGCCACTCTGAAGGGTTCATCGCACACATTTCTGTCCAAAATTCTCAGCTGGAAGGCTTTCACACGACATGTGCCTGTTTTGATGGAGCTTTTTTTAAGATGGTTATTTCTTTTTATGGTGTTCTGAATCTCTTCCCTTGGGTTGGGCGATTTGACCTTAAATCAGCATTGCGGGTGATTGAACCTTTCACTTCGGTTTTGTTTTTGTCATTTTTTCCCTCCTTTCTTCTCCCTTATAGTTCACTGACAAGGCTGGTAATTAAGCAATTTGACACAAGGGTGTGGTGTCAATGAATATATGAATGAAGTGATTTGGGAGTAAATGAGAATAATATAATAATTTTACACACATAACCAAATTAAATATTGTCCAGTGCAGAAGTCAGTGTTTATATATGTACCTCTTGAGGGTTTTGCCAATTAGCTAATAAGCTAATTAACTTGTTAGCTGCATTGGGGAGTCCTCTACACAGCCACTATTATGTTACCAACTCATAAGGATTACGAGTCCCTGATTGGCTTCTTAAATCCAGCCTCACCTTCTCCATTTTGTCATCCATTCCTGCTGTAAAACGGTTGAGCTGACGCGACTATCGGTTAGCGGCTAACAGCAATTTAGCTTTGAGGCATTTACGTGTTAATTTAAGTGCACTTTGCTCACTTTTTCTTGGCATCTTCGGATGAAATAAAGAGTCAATCATCTCATATGATGTGGACGGACACTGCATTTTGTTCCACTGACAGCACAGGTTCTCGGGTGCAGAGTCACCTGACGATGCAGTCAGGAGGGCACATTTTAAAAGGGCAGGATGTGAAGGCTCATACACACATGCACACAACAGGGAGAGGGGAAATAGCCAGCATAAGCAAGATTATGTCGGTTTTACTTCCCCAACATCAGTTTCCGTTTTATTTAGGTTAATTGCCCTGCCTTACTCTTCACATTGTTTTCCCTTTTGGCTTGTACAGCCTGACGGACCTCAAAGGACTCAATCTCCCGAACAAAGAAACCAAATAAAAGTACATTTTTAATTCAAGCCAACACAATTAAAAGCACAAGGCATTTGCTGAGAATTTCAGACACAAATATGTCCTGATCCCAGGATCTTTGTGAATATTGTTAATAGAATATTTTGTAATATTTGACCATTGTTTGGCAGAAGCAGTGAAGCCGTCCTCTTGTTTTCTCTCTCTCTCTCTCTCTCGTTGTTGTCTTGTTGTATCCCCACCTCCTGTGTGAACAACAGTACGCTTTCAGTAGCCTTTATAGCTGTCAACGTTTTTTCCTCCCCAAATTCAGCGGACATTTTTTTTCCCAAACTTGTTGAGTATCTGTACTCTCTGTGCGGTAGGAAACTTGGTGTTTGTACTCTTTGTCCTCCTTGGTGTTTCAGATATGTTCATTTACTTCATCTTCTGGAGAATTTAAAGCAGGGAAGCCTGTTGTAATGGTGACCACAGACAGGACACTCGGGTGGGCATCGGCGGATCTCTGTCACCAAAAAAATAATGTACCGTTCTGTCTGTTCGCTCTGGTCCAAGACCAACATATGACTTCCATGTTGCTTTTCACCAAATCCCAGAAGCGTTTGGTTTTTGTAAGGACAAACACTTTATTTCAGGTTCAGCAGCCCCCAGGCAGGGATTTCACCAAGACACGTTCAACAGGTTCATTCTAAAGAGGCGAACAATCACTTGTGCTCTTTGTGGATTAAATTAATCAAGAGCACACACAGCAGGTGTAGAGATACACAAGTTTCAGTCAGCAGCATACTTCAGAAGCAATACTAAAAAACGGTTTACAACCCCATTTCCAAAACTAATTAATCATATACAAAAAAAATAACAAAAAAGTAGTGATTTGCATATATTAAGTAATTTATTTTACCTAAAAATTTAATGTTTTTAGAAAACTGCTGTATAGTCATTGGAATCTGATGCCAGGAAGACATTTTTTTTAAGTTCTGGTAGATTTAGTAAGAAAGGAATTCATCTGCTCCGCAGGTAGGGGTTGGTTTATGGTATACTCACCCAAAAAAGGTTAGGATGATTCCTGTTTCCTTTTTATTTATTTATCATTAGTTTTCTGTTTGTTTGTCCATTATTAGAAAAAAAAAAGTACCCCCTGATGGGACTTGGGAAGACCTAATGATGACTTATGTTTTAGAGTCATTCAGAATCAATGTGAACATGGGTCTCCAGCTTTTTGAGTGTTCTACACCGCTGCAAGTTAAGGAAGAAGATATTTCAACATGAAATTAGTTTCCCTGAAAATCAACACTGTAACAGCACTTTAGCAAAACTACTGGTGCCTTCACAGCTGCAACTAATGCACAGATTGTTTCCTCCAGGCTAGAAATAAACCAAATGGTTTACCTCAAGGATGGTCTTGCAGCCTGTAGCCTTTATGATGGTGATGTTTGACCTGTTGACCCCAAAGGGCCACAGGTGTTCATCCCATCACTGAACTGTGTGCCAAGTTTGGTGACGATACACACACGCAGATGAAAGCCATTGTCTGAAAGACAATTTAAGATACTGGCCAGGTAGTTTCACTGTTTTCTTCTCTGTGCAACAGGTGAAACTAGGGTTTAAGGTAAATGAGAAAAATTAAACTACATTTTTTGAAGTAATAATAGAACAAAATGGCTCCCCTTTTTTGTTTAATAGACTATGTTGAGTCCACAGCAGGGAAATAACCCCGTAATAGCCGGGACGTCCTTCACTGTAGGCCAGTTTGTTTTGACATCCATATACGTCCCTTCTCCTGCAGTTTGGATTCGGTTCAAACTGGGAACCACCAAGAAACACAACATGCCGAGAGAGAAAGAAGAGCGACTATCACCTAGTCACAGCTCCCCAATTTAACACGAGTCAAACCTTCAGAGAACTGTGGACAAGTAGGAGCAAGTAGGTTTTTTTGTAATTTATCAAGTAAATTTACAAACCAAACCTAAATAATGATGGCTGTTCTAATCGACGGTGCAATAGTCCAGAATGATTTAGATAAAGCACTTTTCTAGTCTATTCTGTAAAAAAATTACACAACATAAAAATATTTTTTTTGTAAGTTGTCTGTGTGTTTTCAACTGATTTAAGACAATTTTGCACCGCTGAATCCAAAAATGACATCCGTTTCTCTCAATCAGGACAGGTTTTTATGTTAAGTTATATAAGCAGTTGTTCAGCAGTTGTACTGTAAATTGAATAGTAGACATTGATAAAGTAAGTACATGTAAATTGGATGTTATGTCATCATTGTTCAAAATTCAGAGAATTTCAAGAAATAAAAAAGAATTTTGCATCATATAAAGTGAAAATACCCGTACATGTAAACAAAAATGTGTAAAACAACATGTGGCCATAGTTCAAAAAGTTGACCTGATTGAGCAAAACCAATGTGATTTTTGGATTCATCACATCAAAATTGTCCTAAATCAGCTAAATGAATTTGGTGTTGACCAGTGTTATTAGGAATACAATATTTGATCAAGGCATGACTATTGTGAATTTATCCTTGATTTGACTAGAAGAGATGAGCTTTCATTATAATGATTTGCAGCAATACAGAACCTCCACAGAATTCCGTTCCAACACCACCTCAGTTTTCTGAAATATTTGGCAACCAGAGTCCATAATGATTCCCATCATTTTTTTTTTTTTTATTACTTATTTTGTACCCGTAGGTAGATTTGTTTTGCAGTCTGGTGACAAGCCACCAGCTGCCGGTCGCTGCGTGCGCAAGCGCCCCTTAACTCCCTAACCTGCATGTTTTGGGCATGTGGGAGGAAACCGGAGAAATCCTGGAGTAAACCCACGCAACACGGGGAGAACATGCAAACTCCACACAGATCACTGTTGGCCGAGGGCAGGGATCAAACCCACGATCTCACGGTCCCCGCGATCCCCCGGCCGAGGGTAAAACTGTGCTGCCACAGTGCCACAGTGCTAACCACTGCGCCACCGTGCAGCCCATCAGGCATGTCTGTCTGACTGCAGTGCTGCCTCAGAACCTAAACAGCTCCATAAAACTCATCCCTTGGTCGCAGTAATTTCTCCAGATTTTAAGAGTCTTTTAAAGATGCAGTATATAGATGGATGATGCAGTCTCTGCATTGTTTGCTCTGTTAGATGAGGAAATATTTCTTTTAAATGTATCTTTTAACTATTTTCACTGCAGTCTCTAACAGTGTGCTGGACCTATCCCAGTTTATAATTGTAAGTATGGACTAACTGGAAGGTCCTTTGTTACAATTAATCATGTTTTCATTATGGGCCCCTTTACACAGATGGAGACCGTTGAATGGCCACTGAGAGATCAAAACTGGCTTAATCTCTTAATCTCCGAAAGCCTCGAAAAAGCCATGTCTGTGTAAATGTTTGGGAGATTGTTGTACAATTTTCTTGGTGATCAATGGAGATCTTTGAAAGATCGTTGAGAGATCACTGGGAGACCAGGACAGATCGCTGAGGGATAATTGAAAGTTTCTTGGGCGACCAGTTATACATATATTTGAGATGTTTCTAGTGCTGTTCTACCACCTTTTCACTGGGATTGAGATTGCGAGGTTGTTGAAAAAGGGAAAAAAGGCAAGATCTCTCAACAATCTTTTAAAGATCTCTCAGCCATCGCCAAGATCTCTCAATGATCTTCCAGTGATCTCCATGGTTGTTCCGGTCTCCTCAAAGTTTTGACCCTATCCAAAACAATCTCTCAACTGTGGAGACTGTGGAAATCACTGGAAGATCATTGAGAGATCTTGGTGATCACTGAGAGCTCACTGAAGGATCGTTCGGACAGCTAGCCATTTTTTTTTCCATCTATCAGTGATCTTTCAACTATCTCCATCCCTATGTAAAGGGGGTAGAAGTGCACTAGAAATCTCTGGCCACCCACCAAACTCTCAATGATCCCTCGGTGATCTGTCCTGGTCTCTCAGTGATCTCTATAGATCACAGAGATCTACCAAACATTTACACAGATGGAAACCATTGCGCGATCAGGTCAATTTTTGATCTCTCAATGGTCTCCCAACAATCTCCTTGCAGTGTAAAGGGGCCCTTATGTAATGAAGGTTTCTATATTTTGGTTTGCACAATACTTCAGTTAGCAAAAGCTTTAAATGATTTGCAAATCTTGCATATTTTATACATTTCCAGCTTCTTTGAAAATGGGGTTGTAATATTTTGTCTGCTCACATGTAGCTGATGTTTTCCACTTGTAAACAACTGTTAAATTAATGTCAAACATATCGTTCCATTTATACTCATTAAGATGGATACTTTAAAGCTTATGCATATGTAAATATTTGATATATGCATCAGCAATAAGGCTTAGAATAACACCTATCACCCATCAGATAACAGGCCAAGATATAACGCGTAGTAAAACCATCTCATACAATTCAAGGATCCCTTTCACTCATGTGTTGTTGATCAGATACCAAAAGTATTCTAAAGACATGGAGCAGGATGGGTTTTACTGCTGATATTCCTAGTAATGACCTAGTACTATTGCTGGTAATGTAGTACTGTACACAAGGAAAACTGCTGTAGATGCAGTACTAGAATTTAGTCAAAATGTGTGCTAATTTTCATGGAGTAAAAAAAGAAATCAAGCACAGGCAGGCAAAGCTTTTTTTCAGCTTTTTTTTTTTTTTTTTTAAACAAGGGTTAAAGGCATCGTCTGTGTATCTGCAGTATAAAGTCTGACATTTAGACCTGACTGATTCCACAACAGAGGTTTGACCTGGGCAGATGGAGGCTCCCTGTGTTATGTTGCTAACAATGCTGATCCATCCCTGCTTCCTCTGTCTTAAGACAGGTTATTTTGTGTCAGCTGCACTTTCCAACCACACTTTGTTATGTTGTGTAAGCATATATTCTGCTCAAAGTGTCCAATGATTGCATTTTTATTTACAGGTCTGTGGTTGTGTTCGTCTCTCTCTGTTCTGTACTCTCCTTTGAGCGTCCTTTTTTCTGGGCTGTTCTCCTCCCTCACCCTTTGCTTTGCCCTCCTACGCCACCTGTCGTTGAGACTACTGCTGTGTGTAACTTGTCAGGTGTTGGATATTATTTATGACCTTGTCTTGTGTCCCAACTGTGAAACGCCTGATAAAACATCTATATCTGCCACAACTACACACTCTGTGTGACATCTGTTTCCACACACACCTTTCTGATCACTGAATGCCAGCGGGTGTCCATCTGCAGCTTTAACAGTGTCTCCCAGTGACCCAGATGTTTGGAACGGCCTTGAGGGACATCCTGGGATGGAGTGGGGTGGGGCTGCCTATGCAGAGCTCCACAGCTGCCATCAGCGACGGCCGAGGCCACGCACATCACAGCGATACAGTGAAACATTTCCTCCAAACAAACACACAAAGAGGACTCCGCACCAGTTAATTTTTATTCTTCAGCATAATGACCAAACCGTCAAGGGTCTTTGTGAAGAAAATAAAATGCAAACTACCAGCAATAAGTTTATCTACTGAAACACCATAGAAGAATAGTGATTTAAATGAAAAATCATACAAATCAATAAAGTTGCACTAATTTCTGGTGAATTTTGGATTAAATTACAGAGCACATATGGATAGTTTGCATTTACAGTGCATCCAGAAAGTATTCACAGCGCTTCACTTTTTCCACAGTTTATGTTACAGCCTTATTCCAAAATGGAATAAATTCATTTTTTCCTCAAAATTGTACACACACAATACCCCATAAAGACAACATGAAAAAAGTTTGACATTTTTGCATATTTATTTTTAAAAAAAAATCTAAGAAATCACATGTACCTACGTATTCACAGCCTTTGTCATGAAGCTCAAAGTTGAGCTCAGGTCCATCCCGTTTCCACTGATCATCCTTGGGATGTTTCTACAGCTTCACTGGAGTCCACCTGTGGTAAATTCAGTTGACTGGACATAATTTGGAAAGGCACACACCTGTCTATATAAGGTCCCACAGTTGACAGTGCATGTCAGAGCACAAACCAAGCATGAAATCAAAGGAATTGTCTGTAGACCCCCGAGACAGGGTTGTCTTGAGGCACAAATTTAGGGAAGAGTACAGAAAAATTTCTGCAACTTTGAAGGTCCCAATGAGCACAGTGGCCTCCATCATCTGTAAATGGAAGTTCAGAACCACCAGGACTCTTCCTAGAGCTGACCAGCCATCTAAACTGAGCGATTGGGGGAAAAGGGCCTTAGTCAGGGAGGTGACCAAGAACCTGATGGTCACTCTGTCAGAGCTCCAGTGTCCCTCTATGGAGAGAGGAGAACCTTCCAGAAGGTCAACCATCTCTGCAGCAATCCACCAATCAGGCCTGTATGATAGAGTGGCCAGACGGAAGCCACTCCTTAGTAAAAGGCACATGGCAGCCCGCCTGGAGTTTGCCAAAAGGCACCTGAAGGACTCTCAGACCATGAGAAACCAAATTCTCTGGTCTGATGACAAAGATTGAACTCTTTGGCGTGAATGCCAGGCATCATGTTTGGAGGAAACCAGGCACCGCTCATCATCAACCCAATACCATCCCTACAGTAAAGTATGGTGGTGGCAGCATGATGCTGTGGGGACGTTTTTCAGTAGCAGGAGCTGGGAGACTAGTCAGGACAGAGGGGAAGATGAATGCAGCAATGTGCAGAGACATCCTGGATGAAAACCTGCTCCAGAGTGCTCTTGACCTCAGACTGGGGCGAGAGTTCATCTTTCAGCAGGACAACAACCCTAAGCGCACAGCCAAGATATCAAAGGAGTGGCTCCAGAACAACTCTGTGAATGTTCTTGAGTGGCCCAGCCAGAGCCCAGACTTGAATCCAATTGAACATTTCTGGAGAGATCTGAAAATGGCTGTGCTCCGACGCGTCTTATCCAACCTGATGGAGCTTGAGAAGTGCTGCAAAGAGGAATGGGCGAAACTGCCCAAAGATTGGTGTGCCAAGCTTGTGGCATCATATTCAAAAAGACTTGAAGCTGTAATTGCTGCCAAAGGTGCATCAACAGAGTATTGAGCAAAGGCTGTGAATACTTATGTACATGTGATTTCTTAGTTTTTTATTTTTAATAAATTTGCAAAAATCTAAAAAAAAAAAACTTTTTTCATGTTGTCATTATGGGCTGTTGTGTGTAGAATTTTGAGGAAAAAATTAATCAATTTTGGAATAAGGCTGTAACATAAAATGTGGGAAAAGTGAAGCATTGTGAATACTTTCTGGATGCACTGTATTTTCATTACATTATCGAATATGGTGACTCCGTTCGTCATGAAAATATTCGCCATGTTCTATCTAGTGTTTATATACAGTATACAGTCATGTGAAAATATTAGGAAACCCCATTAAATATTCAGTTCTTTATTAATAAATGTTCACATATCTATGTCTAACCTTGTTTTTATTTGCATTTTTTTAAACATTTATTTTAGCCATTTTAAGATAAGCCTTTATTAGTCCCACAATGGGGAAATTCCAGGAGTTTTAAGTGGGAATGAATGTGGGGGTGTCCTAAAAAAAGATGGGGGGTACCCTAACTTATTCCTCACTATTTGTTTCGCTATATATATTACAGAAAATTTGAAAAAAAGTCTTTAATTAATTTTTAATTAGTTGTACTATATGAATCTCGCAGTAAAATAAATATCCATATGTCCAAATATGTTAAAAAAAAAAACACACACACAGGCTTATACAGGATGTCCTAATTTTTTCACATGACTGTATCTATGTTACCGACCACCATAATCTCATCATCCAGCTGCTCAGTCTGGAGTGAATGAATAATGTATCAGTAAAAAGCATCTTTGAGTGTCTATGATAAAGCGCTATATAAAGCTGATGCATTATTATTATATGCAATGTTACTGTGCAAAATTTTTTAAAAAAAAGAAGTAAATAGTATAAAATTAACATATTCATGCATGTGTTTTCTCCCCCCACTTCCCTGGAAAAAATGTTGCCACCACGCCAAGGTCTTTAAGCCAGAGGAAACACTGCAGGCGTGGGCCTGCGACATAGGCAGCAAGTGATGCACGTTTTATGACAGCCGGAAAGTTAAAGGGTTAAGTAGGTGAAAGATTTAAAAACTTTTCAAAGCAATTCTAAGACAATGAACATTTTTTGTGTATAAAAAGCCATAATATACTATTTCAGGCAATACACATTTGTTTTGAAGTGGTTTTAGAGCTGCCATAGTGCGCCTTTAAAAAAAAAAAAATCACCAAAATTTTTAAAAAGGTACAGAATAAAAGTCTCTATATTCTTGAAAAATATTTCATAACAATCATAGCATTTACATCTGAGCACTTGGATGATGAGAACGATGGTGGCCAGTAAGGATGTCACAGCCAATAGCATAACTAGGTTGATGTCACATTTCATTGCCTCATATTAAGTTCATACCGCACGAGTCCTTGCTTGACATACTGTATCTTGCTTGTAATCACCAAAGAACTGAGACTGTAGAGTAGTCTGCACTGTGTTGACGCTTCTCTCTACCAACCAGTACAATATTACAGTGGGGCAAGAGTAAGCGTGACACCTACTGGCCAGGTTGTCACAATGTTGTCTCTATCAACTTTAAGTGGAGAACAATTTCTGGCTACTCGACCTGACCCTAAATCCCACTAAATCCTACAGGCAAATGTTAGTACATTAAATACAGAGGCAAGAAAAACTAAATGAACCCTTTGGAATAGCCTGATTTTCTGCGTTAATTGGTCATAAAATGTGATCTGATCTACATCTACAGTAAGTCCCAAGCAGAGACAAACAGTCTGCTTAGCCTAATACCACACAATTATATTTTGTGTGACTGTGGCACAGGTGTAGCGTGACTGACTATTGATCAGAGGGTCATGGGTTTGATTCCCGCTCTGTCTGCAGTCTGCATGTTGAAGTGTCCTTGAGCAAGACACTGAACCCCCAGCTGCTCCTGGTGGCCAGGCTAGTGCCTGTGTGTGTATGGCAGCTCTGCCGCCATCAGTGCGTGAATGGGTGGACAGCAGGATCTGTAAAGTGCTTTGGTCATCCAGAGATGAGAAAAAGTGCTATATAAATGAACGCCATTTACCATTTATTTATTGAACACATCCATTACACAATCACAGTGCTGGTGGAAACAGTGAACCCTTATGCTAATGACTCCAACAAAAGCCAGGAATTGGCAAACCTGGAGTCCGAGCAGTGAAACAGGATTAGAGCAAGACTTTGACTTATAAGAAAAACTCAAACTTTTTGAGTTTGCTATTCACAACAAGCATCTGCTGATGTGAACCACGCCTCATAATAAAGAGATCTCTGAAGACCTACAATCAAGAAGCATTGATTTGCCTAAAACTGGAGCAGATTGCAAAGTAATCTCGAAGACTTTAGGTATTCACCAGTCCACAGTTAGACAAATTCTTTACAGAGACAATTTAGTATTGTGACTGCTCTCCATAGAAGTGGGTGCCCGGCCAATATGACTCCAAAGGCACAACATGTGCAATGAGGTTTAAAAAAAAAGGAGAACCCTAGCGTAACAGCTAAAGTCTTGAAGGAATCATTGGAACTGGTTAACAATGTGTTCGTGAGTCTACTATACACAAAACAATGAACGGGCATGATGTCCATGGAGGAAGCCGCTACTTTAAAAAAAATAAATAAATAAAAATCACTGCACATCTGAAGTTTGCCAAAGAGCACCTTAACACTGCACAACGCTACTGGGAAAATGTTTTGTGGACTGATGAAACCAAAATGGAATTGTTTGAGAAGAACACACAGCGCTATGCGTGGAATAAAAAGGGCACAGCATCCCAACAGTGAAATACGGTGGAGGGAGCATCATGATTTGGGGCTGCTTTGCTGCTTCGGAGCCTGGACCGCTCGCCGTCATCAAGGGGAAAATGAATTCTCAGCTTTATGAAGGTATCCTAGAGGTAATGTCAGGGTGACTGTCCACCAGCTGAAGCTCAGTAGAAGTTGGGTGATGCAGGAGGACAATGACCCTAAACCTATAATATCATCAGTTATTACAGTTTATAAGTACATTTTTAACCAGTTTACTCTGTGCTGCATTTTCATGAATAGCCAAGTGAACAGTCAGGACCTAATTCAGGTGGCCAAACTCAAATTTTAGTGTTGCCTCTGAACTACTGAGAAAAGTACCTGAACATTTTGGGCTGCATACAGGATGCTGCTTGTAAATGCCACAGCTCTGCTAATGTTTTAATTTATTTTTTTTAAAAACGGAGCGTTAGAAATTGGGGACACACTCAGTTGAAATCAAAAGTAACTAAAGAGATGAGGCAGGTGGAAAGATTTTAAAACTGAATGTGGGCAGATGGAAAACATTAATTAAAAAATCCCACGTGCACCTGCATACCACTTGGCTCTGCCTGTACCACACTTCATGGAATTACATATCCCATTTTATTTTTTTTATACAAGATAAGTTAAGATAAGCCTTTATTAGTCCCACAATGGGGAAATTCCAGGATTGCAACAGCACAGGGATAGCAACACTCAGAGCAATAATCAGAAGACAAGAAAAAAAAGAGCAGCGAGTATACATATGTACATATAAATATAAATATATAGACAGTGCGGAGCATTGCAGCTAGATGGAATAAATATATAAACCCACAGTGCGGAGCATTGTAGCTAGATGGGATAAATATATGAATATATATAAACAGTGTGGAGCATTGTAGCTAGATGGAATATATATATATATATATATACACAGTAGGGCAAAAAAGTATTTAGTCAGCCACCAACTGTGCAAGTTCTCCCACTTAAAAGATGAGAGAGGTCTCCAATTTTCATCACAGGTATACCTCAACTATGAGAGACAAAATGAGAAAAAAAAATCCAGAAAATCACATTGAAGGATTTTTACTGAATTAATTGGTAAATTCCTTGGTAAAATAAGTATTTGGTGTGGTTTATATTAATCATATATCCCATAACCTACATAAGCATGTGAGAATGTTTGGTGATTACATATGTACAACGACTTCACACCTCAGAACAGGACAACAGGTCTCAACCGCCA
The DNA here is from genome assembly GCA_020510985.1 of Pholidichthys leucotaenia. Lineage (NCBI taxonomy): Eukaryota > Metazoa > Chordata > Actinopteri > Cichliformes > Pholidichthyidae > Pholidichthys > Pholidichthys leucotaenia. The sequence continues at coordinate 323,210,213 of CM035843.1, read as the reverse complement.
GCGAAGATCAAAGAGCATCTGAGGCGCTGCGGTGGAGACCAGATCGATCGCCCTGACCACCCAGGGTCAGGTGGAGGAGTAGGAAGACAAAGGAGGGGGGATTAAGCTAATGCGGGATGTCAGCTTTGATGTGCAATGTCTTTTGTTATGTGTAGGTATAAGTATGTAGAGCTGAATGTGTTCGGCCTCTTATTCTACTTCTGCACTGAGATGAGACTTGTTAGAGGAGCGAAGCTGATAATAAATTTTGGTTTATAAATCACATCGCCTCGTTATTCCAAGCTCTTCTACACTGGTGACCCCGATGCGAGGATGGAACAGAGGCGTTCTCCCGCGATTGACTCATCAGAGGCGACCCAGGCAGACGCCGGCGCCCATGCAGACAGGGGAACAGATGGATGACGTTCCCCCACGGCAGAAGCTACAGAGAGGGCTCAACCGAGCACCAGCTCCGCCGCGAGAGCCGAAGGAAGGCGCGCTCACCCTGCGGACACATCAGGGACGGCCCACACAAGCGCCGTCACCGTCAAGCTGCCGGACTTCTGGCAGGAAGACCCGAGCTTGTGGTTTCAGCAAGCTGAGGCTCAGTTTGCACTGGCGGGCATAACGGCTGACGACACAAAATTTTATCACATCGTCGCCAAACTCGACGCTGCCAATTCGAGATGTGCGTGGAGCATAATCCAGCGGCCGCCGGCCCAGGACAAATATAGAGAACTGAAGGCGACCATCGTGGAGAATTTCGTCCCCTCTGCCGAGGAGAGAGCAGAGAGGATCCTGGCGATCTACGGCCACAGAGGATGCAGACCCAAGGCCCTCATGGAGGACATGCTGCAGCTCAAGGAAGAGGACAATGACAACTTCCTCTTCCAATATATCTTCCTCAGTACTCTGCCGCCACACATGAGAGGGACGCTTGTCAACGTGCGGTGCAGCACCCAGCAAGACTTCCGTGCGCTGGCTCGCGAAGCGCAGCGACTCGTCAACGCCTGCAGTGAACAGACGGCCACAGCAGCATCCGCAGATCTCAGCGCTGATGTCCAGAGCAACGGGGAGCCACAAACCACTGAACAGAGCCCGCCCACGATGGCGGCGACACGGCCAAGACGCAACAGACGGAGCGACATCTGTTATTACCACCACCGTTTCGCTGAGAAGGCTTACAAATGCGTTCCCCCCTGCAAGTTCAAGAGTTCGGGAAACACCAAAGCCGAGAACCGTTAACGGCTGCGGTTCTCGGCGAAAAAAACAAGCTTCTCTATGTAACTGACGGACACACCGGCAAACAGTTCCTAATTGACGCTGGAGCTCAACTGAGTTTTATCATGCCCTCCCACGCAGACCGGGCCATGGGCCCCCGGGGCAATGGAGCGATGGCAGCCAACGGCTCCATCATCGACACTTACGGTGAAAGGAGCCTGCCCCTCTGCATTCATGGCCGCAACTACAGATGGACATTTATTGTAGCGGCGGTGAGTTTTAACTTGTTGGGCGCTGATTTTTTGTGTGCACATGGGCTGTTAGTCGATCTAGCAAATAGACGCTTGGTTAATGCATTGTCATTTGCTTCTATTCCCTGCTCAGCTCGAGTTTCTCCACCACCCGTGCAGGCCAACGTCACTACAGCAGGAGGTAAGTTTGATCAACTCCTCACCCAATTTCCAGCACTCACAGTTCCCAAATTCTCAGCTACAGTGGCTAAGCACGGGGTTGAACACTTTATTCCCACAACGGGCCCACCCGTATTCGCCAAAGCTCGGCGCTTAGACGCGACCAAGCTCGCCATAGCTCGGGACGAGTTTACCACCCTTGAGAAACTAGGCATTATCAGACATTCAAAAAGCCCCTGGGCATCGCCACTACACATGGTCCCGAAAACCGACGGTTCTTGGAGACCGTGCGGCGATTACCGCAGATTAAACAATGCGACAGCGCATGACCGCTACCCAATTCCTCACATCCAAGATTTTTCACTACATCTGGCGGGTGCGTGCATTTTTTCTAAAATAGACCTGGTCCGTGGCTATCACCAAGTCCCCGTTCGAGCGGAAGACATTCCTAAAACAGCTGTAATAACCCCCTTCGGTCTTTTCGAATTTTTGCGGATGCCTTTTGGTCTCAAAGGCGCTGCTCAAACCTTTCAGCGGATGATGGACGCGGTATTACGCGATCTCCCTTTCGTGTTCGTCTACCTCAACGATATGCTGGTAGCCAGCTCGTCGGAGGAAGAACACAAACAACATCTCACTATGGTTTTTCAGAGACTAGAAGAGCACGGGTTAATAATCAATCCAGCCAAATGCAAATTTGGCGTGTCACAAATTGATTTTTTGGGACACAGAGTTTCACCGAAGGGGGCAGTCCCACTGCCAGACAAAGTTCGCGCAGTAAAAAATTTTCCACGGCCACAAACGGTCAAATCGCTGCAAGAATTTTGGGGAATGGTTAATTTTTACAACCGTCTCCTCCCCCGTGCAGCTCAACTCATGCAGCCCCTATATGACGCGCTCAGAAAACAAAAGCCTTCCAACGCGGTCGAATGGACCCCGGAGCACGAACGCGCCTTCGCGGAAGTAAAAAGTGCTCTAGCTAACGCCACGTTGTTGGTTCACCCTGATCCCTCGGCCCGCATTGCGCTAACCACAGACGCTTCAGACCTGGCCATAGGGGCAGTTGTGGAACAACACGTTGGCGGAACCTGGCAACCTTTGGCATTTTTCAGCAAATCGTTAAACCAAACTGAGCGTAAATACAGCACTTTTGACAGGGAGCTGCTAGCGCTTCATTTATCCATCCACCACTTCCAGTTCTGGTTAGAGGGGCGGCGTTTCACGGCTTTGGTAGACCACAAACCGCTCACCTTTGCGATGGCTAAAATTTCAGAACCATGGTCAGGCAGGCAACAAAGACAGCTAGCTGCAATTTCAGAGTTCACCACAGACATTCGACATGTGGCAGGCAAACTTAACGTGGCAGCAGACTGCCTCTCTCACGCTGTGACATCGCCAGAGCGTGAGGAGACAGATTATACTACCTCAGCCGCAGAACTCTTCGCTAACGCGGACACATACGCGGCCCCAATCCACGTAGGGATAGATTATGCAGCCATGGCGGAGGAGCAAAGCAGTGACGCAGACATGCGCACACTCCTGTCTGGACCAACAGGGTTAAGGCTGGAGGAAAGGGGTTTACGCGACGGTGTACCCCCCCTAATATGCGACATCTCAACCGGCCAACCTCGCCCGGTAGTCCCAGCTGCATGGCGCCACCGTATTTTCGACTCAATTCACTCCCTCGCGCACCCGGGTGTGCGCGCCTCGGTTAAAATGGTCGCCGAAAAGTTTGTGTGGCCCAGCCTGCGCAAAAACATAAAGGAATGGGCAAAAACTTGCATGTCTTGTCAGCGCGCCAAAATACACAAACACACAAAAGCCCCTCTAGAGCCTTTTCGAATCCCAGTTAGAAGGTTCGACCACGTTCATGTCGACCTCGTGGGACCATTACCTTCCTCTCAAGGTTTCACACACCTGTTAACAATGATAGACCGTACTACGCGCTGGCCTGAGGTGGTCCCTCTGGCGTCAACCACAGCGGAGGAAGTCGCTCGCGTTTTTTTGACAAACTGGGTGGCATGTTTCGGCGTCCCATCGGACATCACATCCGATAGGGGGCCTCAATTTGTCTCGGAGCTTTGGTCAGCCATGGCCAGCAGCTTAGGAGCGACAATTCACCGCACCACCGCTTATCACCCTCAGGCTAATGGGTTATGCGAGCGCTTTCACAGATCTTTAAAGGCCGCCCTCAGAGCCTCACTAACGGATACAAATTGGGTGAATAAACTTTCCTGGGTTTTATTGGGGTTGCGTGCTGCGCCTAAAGAGGATCTAGACGCCTCCCCAGCAGAATTAGTTTTTGCACAACCTCTCAGACTCCCAGGTGAATTTTTACCAGAGAACCCAGAGCCGGGGCATCTTCCAGCCCTGAGGCTTTTAGGCAGCAACGGACCTGACACTCTCCCCGGACCGGCACATCACTCTTTTCCACGGGTTTTTGTCCCCCAAGCTTTAAAAAACGCTGAATTCGTTTTTGTTAGGCATGAAGCTTTAAAACCAACCCTCCGTCCACCATACGATGGACCTTTCAGAGTGCTGGAACCTGGTGATAAGCATTTTGTACTTGATTTAGGGGACAGAAAAGAAACAGTCAGCATTGACAGACTTAAACCTGCCTTCTTGTTGAGAGACGAACCTGCACGGTTGGCGAGAGCACCTCGGCGGGGTAGGCCCCCCAAGAAAAAAGACTCAGCCCCCCTGCAGGGAACAAATAATCACTCTCCTCCCCAAGCTGCAGATTCCTTACAGGAAGGTCCCACCAGGACGCCCAAGCGGACCCACAGCAGATTCGGGAGAAGATTAAAACCCAGACGGCACAGGGACTGATGCAAACTAATCAAAAGTTGTTCACTATTTTATCAGATTGTGCTGTGACAGTTTTAAGACTGACTTGTGATATTACTACGCTGTTATGATTACCACTGAATTCTCTACAGGAGCATAGCTGCTGGAAAGTTTCTTCCTTGTCAAGAGGTTTAACAGTTAGTATGTCATGGTAATTATCTTAAACTGTGGATTTTTTTTTTATTGTCCTTTTCTTAGTCGTTTGGGGGGGGGGTGGTTTATATTAATCATATATCCCATAACCTACATATGTATAAGCATGTGAGAATGTTTGGTGATTACATATGTACAACGACTTCACACCTCAGAACAGGACAACAGGTCTCAACCGCCAGCGAAGATCAAAGAGCATCCGAGGCGCTGCAGTGGAGACCAGATCGATCGCCCTGACCACCCAGGGTCAGGTGGAGGAGTAGGAAGACAAAGGAGGGGGGATTAAGCTAATGCGGGATGTCAGCTTTGATGTGCAATGTCTTTTGTTATGTGTAGGTATAAGTATGTAGAGCTGAATGTGTTCGGCCTCTTATTCTACTTCTGCTTCTGCACTGAGATGAGACTTGTTAGAGGAGCGAAGCTGATAATAAACTTTGGTTTATAAGTCACATCGCCTCGTTATTCCAAGCTCTTCTACATTTGGTCACCTACAAACAAGCAAGATTTCTGGCTCTCACAGACCTGTAACTTCTTCTTTAAGAGGCTCCTCTGTCCTCCACTGGTTACCTGTATTAATGGCACCTGTTTGAACTCGTTATCAGTATAAAAGACACCTGTCCACAACCTCAAACAGTCAGACTCCAAACTCCACTATGGCCAAGACCAAAGAGCTGTCAAAGGACACCAGAAACAAAATTAATAGACCTGCACCAGGCTGGGAAGACTGAATCTGCAATAGGTAAGCAGCTTGGTGTGAAATCAACTGTGGGAGCAATTATTAGAAAATGGAAGACATACAAGACCACTGATAATCTCCCTCGATCTGGGGCTCCACGCAAGATCTCACCCTGTGAGTTCAAAATGATCACGAGAACGGTGAGCAAAAATCCCAGAACCACACGGGGGGACCTAGTGAATGACCTGCAGAGAGCTGGGACCAAAGTAACAAAGGCTACATCAGTAACACACTACGCCGCCAGGGACTCAAATCCTGCAGTGCCAGACGTGTCCCCCTGCTTAAGCCAGTACATGTCCAGGCCCGTCTGAAGTTTGCTAGAGAGCATTTGGATGATCCAGAAGAGGACTGGGAGAATGCCATATGGTCAGATGAAACCAAAATAGAACTTTTTGGTAAAAACTCAACTTGTCGTGTTTGGAAGAGAAAGAACACCATACCTACTGTGAAGCATGGGGGTGAAAACATTATACTTTGGGGCTGTTTTTCTGCAAAGGGACCAGGACGACTGATCCGTGTAAAGGAAAGAATGAATGGGGCCATGCATCGTGAGATTTTGAGTGAAAACCTCCTTCCATCAGCAAAGGCACTGAAGATGAAACGTGGCTGGGTCTTTCAGCATGACAATGATCCCAAACACACCGCCCGGGCAATGAAGGAGTGGCTTCGTAAGAAGCATTTCAAGGTCCTGGAGTGGCCTAGCCAGTCTCCAGATCTCAACCCCATAGAAAATCTTTGGAGGGAGTTGAAAGTCCGTGTTGCCCAGCGACAGCCCCAAAACATCACTGCTCTAGAGGAGATCTGCATGGAGGAATCGGCCAAAATACCAGCAACAGTGTGTGAAAACCTTGTGAAGACTTACAGAAAACGTTTGACCTCTGTCATTGCCAACAAAGGGTATATAACAAAGTATTGAGATGAACTTTTGTTATTGACCAAATACTTATTTTACCGAGGAATTGACCAATTAATTCATTAAAAATCCTTCAATGTGATTTTCTGGATTTTTTTTTTCTCATTTTGTCTCTCATAGCTGAGGTATACCTATGATGAAAGTTGGAGACCTCGCTCATCTTTTAAGTGGGAGAACTTACACAATTGGTGGCTGACTAAATACTTTTTCCCCACTGTATACACACACGTTACCAGCCACTAGTCTTCTTATTCAACTACTCCAATATAAAAAAATCATGCATTTTATTAATCAATATATAATTTTTTAAAGAATGTCATTAATTTCACAGCTTTTCCTTTTGTTGATGTATTATTTTTCATTAAAATACTGTCTAGTTCACCCGTTATTGGGAGGCAGGCTGTAAAGTGTGTAAGATGTAGTCTTTTCAGTGTTCCTACTGAGAACAGGAAGGGTTACTCAAAATGATTTTAGAAACAATTTTATGGTGAAAATCTTACATAGTATTGCTTTAACTCAGTGTTGATTAACTTGTAAGGAGCATTTTAAGTTACTTCGCTATACTATGATTGTATGCAATAAAAGTTTTTGTTCATTGCACATAGACAAATCACAATACCAGTTCTGTCATCCATGTCCAAGGGGAAAGTCTTGGTCAAGTTACAGTCAAAGATTCTTACGAACAATGGGTTTGTAAGAACCTCCCTGTTCCTATGAATTCTGGAATTTGCATACATTTGTGGTGGGGGCATAGTTTTTTATGACTGCTGGTCTATTCGCAAGAGCAACTTGAGGCATTCTTGAAAAATGAGGTGCTTTTCTGTTGTACGATGGCTCTAGAGTTCTTACATTCTTGGTAAGGGTGCCTTTGGCTCTTCCTATGGCATACTGACTGCCATCTTACAAAAATTTTTGTGCAACTCGCAGCACTCAAGTCATTGGTAGGAAGATCTTATGGCTTTTGACACATTTTGTCGGCACAAATGCCACACGAATGACATGCTTCCACCTTATGAGTCTCCGTACAAACGGGGATTCGTACAGCGTTTCCTATGACCGCTGTAAGGGGCCCTCAATAACAACTTAAGGTGTTCTTGAGGCATACTTACGGCCAACTTCTTGCGTAGTTCTTACAATGTTCCTATGGCATTCCTACAGCTGCCCTACGATAAGGGGTTCGTAGAAATCTTGGACAAGACCATCAACCTGATCACAAATGGTCTATATGCTGGATTCTCCTATGGCTTTCTTAAGAAGGCCATATAAAATGGTGCAAAAATCATTCGTACAGTGTTCACAGCCGTTCTTAAGGGTAACTGTGACCATAGCTTAAGTGTTAAACTTCTACCTTCTCCCTTTCAGACATGTTTATATCTTCTTCATGAGATTGTTGTATGCATAGCATCAACTTCAACTTTGGATCCTATTTTTGTACCTTATTTTTTTATTTGTTCATCATCAATACAATTAACACAGAACATGTGAATTAACAAAAAAGGGGAATTGAAATGCATGCTTTCTTCTGAGAAATTACAAACATTATTTCACCATATAAGAAACAACAAACGGAAACATGAAAGTAATTTGTCAGACCCATAGTGCAAACATTCATCCCTCAAGTTATGCTCCTTGTTTTAAGAAACACAGGAACTCTAGCTCAGCAACAGTTTATTTTTTCAGTCAGTCTTTCAGGAGTTCTTTCATGTAGACGGCATTCATCCGATAAGCTGCCATCCAGTTGTGAGCTGCACCGTAGTAGGTTTGATAACCTTGCTCTTGGAAGGGGGACATAGAGGCGTAGTAATCAGTCCACGCTCTGTAGCAGGCTCTCCAGTAAGCATCAGCGCTCCACTCGTCCTCTGTGTCAGTGCAATCTTCTTCAATTTCCCTCTTTGGTTCTCTTTTCATCTTTCCCGATAGCTTTCTGCCCTGTTTCCGAGTCTCTCTTTTCATCTCCTTTGATTCATCTTGGCGTGTTCCTGCTGGAGGTGTCTGATTGGTTTTCTCGCTTGTCTGAATGCTCGGCACAGCTCTACCGCCATTTGCACACAGCGTGCGGTCAACCATCCCAGAGGAGAGAGGGGTACTCGCTGTCGATGTGGCACGTGTGTTTGGCTTTGATGCAGCGGGCATGTGCCTCGATTCAGCATAAGGTTTAGTGATTTCTGTGCAATCAATTCCTGCTGTAGCCTGATTTGATCTTTCAACATCACTCAGATTGTCCTCCTCATTCGAGCTGGAGCTAGAAGATCCAGATGCTGACCTTGGAGGTGAAGATTCTGATTTCCTCCCACTGCCAATCTGTGTTAATTTCTCCCCATCAACATCCATTAGTGTGACAGTCTCAGTCTGTTCATTAAAGTCACAATCTTCTCGACCTCTGAACTCTTTGATGATCTCGACCGATCTCCCTAACCCAGTGGTGATGAACTGGTGGAAGTCGTCCTCAGCCTCCTCAAAGGTCATAAATCTCGGCCCTGGATTTTTGAATGAGCTGAGAGCAGGGATCTTTGGCAGCGCATCATGCAGTTCTTTTTGAGTCGGCATCACTTGAGGATCCTGTGGCAAACTTTCCTTTGTGGAAGATGATTTTCTGATCTTTTCTTCGCTACACGCGCTATGTGGAGCTGTGTACGTCTTGGATCTCTTGGTCTCTGGATTTCTGTGACTGCTGTGCTCAACAGTTTGATCACCGATGGAGTCTGACATGGGGATTTTGGTCTTTGGGCGTCTCTTCTTTTCTGTTTGGGAGAACAGCTGGGATACTGGGTGTGGAGTGGAGGCCTGGGTGCAGACATCCCAATCACACGGCTCATCCATCAACCCAGGCTCTAAGGTGGCTAAAGAAACAGCAGAGGGAGGCAAATCATTTCCGTGATTAACATTAAAGATCACATTTATGGTGTGATTTGGGGTTTCAACCTTCTAAAATGCCTTCTTGACTCACATGACTATAGTAAAAATATTAAAATCTCTCTTCACTTAGAAATAATTGTATTTTAACATTTTGGGAGACTGGGCAGAAGCTGGTTTTGCTATTTCAGATCCTTTTCCCAGTGTTACTAACAAATGATTCAGTCTTCAACTGGCTGTGATGATCCAGTCCCTGTCCAGCTGAGCGGTGAGCCCAAGGCATTAGCTTCAGAGCTAACAGTGGTACTAGGGAGTTAGCTTACCAAGCACAGTTTATATTGTTATTTTCTTTAAAGTGACACCAGCCAAAACCAAGTTTTTTTTGTGTCAATAAGTCTGTACCAGATTTTTATGACATACTACAGACATGGGGGGCAGTGGTGGCCTAATGGTTAGGGATGTGAACTGGTGACTGGAGGGTCACCGGTTCGATCCCTGGACCGGCAGGATAAGATCTGCTATGTTATCTGGGGCAGATAACATAGCAGTGTTTTCCCCACTCTCCTTAACCCCACTGTGGTGCCCTTGAGCAAGGTTCTTAACCCCAACCGCTCCACTGGAACTGCTCAGTGGCCACACGTCAGTCTGTGGTTGTACAGGGCAGCTTCCAGGTGTGAATGTGTAACAGTGTGAACAGGGCGTCCTTTAAAAAAAAAAAAAGAGAGTTCACCTCTCAATGGACCTCCTCCCCCCGTATAAATAAAGGTTAAATAAAAATAAAATAAATTACTTACAAGACCTATTGAGAGCAAAATCACTCTTATACGTCATCCATGTGTTTTTCTGCTGTGAAAGTTCAGTTTAGCTTGACTAATGCCAACAGTTGGCCGCATTTGATCTTGCCTCAGTGGAGAAAGGCTGAAAGAGCCTGTTGATCTGGCCGGTTTTGATCATTATTTTCTATAAATTCCTTTCACCCCCACTAGAATCCTTATCCATCTGACACTTGACCATATAAGTCGTTCTTTGACATTATTCTAGCTTAGTTTGCTATAGTTTACTTTTTCTGAGTCCCAAGGTGGCTAGCTGATGCTAGCCTTGGGTCACCACTCACTCATTCACAAATGTTTCCGTGCTTATTGTACTCCAGGGACTGGTCATATCCTATCACCTACTGAAACCACACACTCCAGTCCACCAGTGATGCATTATTTCAATCATTCTTTAAGACAAACTTACATTGGTTGGCTCAGGCTCACTAGCCGAGCTAGGAGGTAGTCAGACATTAGCAACAGTGATGAAAGAGGGAGGGTGGACTTAACTGTGGCTCTTGGGCATTTTAACAGACATGCACTGAAATGACCAATTCTGAGGAAGGCTGCAAAAGATATTCACAATGATGCTGCAATAATTAAAGGCAAATTGGCCAATGTATGTTACAAACATTTCATGAAGACCTGTATAGCACTGTAAGGCTCGGACATTCGAGTGGGGACTGCACTGATATCACAATCAATAGGATTGTAATGGGTTGTAATTGAAGACTAGATTATGTATTGGTGATATAGGGAAATGTAACCTGGAAGAGCAAAGCTGGCTTCTGCCCATTCTGCCAAAATGTTGAAATATTGATATTTCTAAGTCAAGATGAAATGCAAAGGTTCCATTTACTGCACTTTTTCCACATATATGACATTTTGTTCAAATTAGTCACCCCACTCTACCTCTCTGTTCACCAATCTACAATCGATATCTCACATCATTCTGGCTAATTTTGTTGTATTTTCACCGTGATAGTCAATAGATCAGACCATTAGCAGTAGCATGGCTAGGCAGTTGGAGTCAGTTTGTGTAATGCATTAGGACTGGCATCAGCAGGGAGAGGACAGCAGGACAGGCCTTCTAGCTCTAGCTTAGATCACAGTCAGGTCTTATATTTATTTTCTATATATGCTGTCTACCTTCACTAGACATCCATGTTCATCCACCAGCACTTCACCATGTACAGTGGTGTGAAAAAGTGTTTGCCCTCTTCCTGATTTCTCATTATTTTTTATGTTTGTCACACTTAAATGTTTCAAATCATCAAACATATTTAAATATTAGACAAAGATAACACAAGTAAACACAAAATGCAGTTTTTAAATGAAAGTGTTTATTATTAAGGGGAAAAAATCCAAACCCACATGGCCCTGTGTGAAAAAGTGATTGCCCCCTAAACCTAATAACTGGTTGGGCCACCCTCAGCAGCAACAACTGCAATCAAGCGTTTGCGATAATCGGCAATGAGTCTTTTACAGTGCTGTGGAGGAATTTTGCCCCACTCATCTTTGCGGAATTGTTGTAATTCAGCCACATTGGAGGGTTTTCCGGCATGAATCACCTTTTTAAGGTTATGCCACAGCATCTCAATCGGATTCAGGTCAGGACTTTGACTAGGCTACTCCAAAGTCTTCATTTTGTTTTTCTTAAGCCATTCAGAGGTGGACTTGTTGGTGTGTTTTGGATCATTGTCCTAGTGCAGAACCCAAATGTGCTTCAGCTTGAGGTCACGAACAGATGGCCGGACATTCTCCTTCAGGATTTTTTGGCAGACAGCAGAATTCATGCTTCCATTTACCACAGCAAGTCTTCCAGGTCCTGAAGCAGCAAAACAGCCCCTGACCATCACACTACCACCACCATATTTTACTGTTTGTATGATGTTCCTTTTCTGAAATGCTGTGTTACTTTTACACCGGATATAATGGGACACACACCTTCCAAAAACTTCAAGTCTTGTCTCGTCAGTCCACAGAGTATTTTTCCAAGTCTTGGGGGTCATCATGATGTTTTCTGGCAAAACTGAGAGAAGCCTTTATGTTCTTTTTGCTCAGCAGTGGTTTTCGTCTTGGAACTCTGCCATGCTCAGATCCCTCATGGATCGTCACCTTATCGTGGTGGGGGGGTTTGCGTGCCCCAGTGATCCCAGGAGCTATGTTGTCCGGGACAATTTGCCTCTGATAGGGTCTCCCAAGACAAACTGGTCCTGGGTGAAGGGCCAGACTAAGAACGATCCAACAGACTCTCATGATAAATTGTATATCAAGGATTCAGTGTACCCCGCCTGGTATGGGGTTACCGGGGCCCCACCCTGGAGCCAGCCTGGGGGAGGGGCTCGAAGGCTAGCGTCTGGTGGCCGGGTTTCCACCCATGGGACCCGGCCGGGCTCAGCCCGAAGGAGTTACATGGGTCCGCCCTCCAGTGGGTTCACCACCTGCAGGAGGGATCATGGGGGTCCGGTGCTATGTGGATTAGGTGGCGGTCAAAGGCGGAGACCTTGGCGGACTGATCCCAAGCTTTCTAAACTGGCTTTTGGTACGTGGAATGTCACCTCTCTGGTGGGGAAGTAGCCTGAGCTGGTGTACGAGGTTGAGCGATACTGGCTAGATATAGTCGGCCTCACCTCAACACACAGCTCCGGTTCCGGAACCAGTCTCCTGGAGAGGGGCTGGAGCTTGGCCTTTTCTGGAGTTGCCCCGGGCGAGAGGCGACGAGCAGGGGTGGGTATTCTTGTATCGCCCCACCTTGCTGCCTCTATATTGGAGTTTTCCCCGGTGGACGAAAGGGTTGCTTCCCTGCGCCTTCGGGTTGGGAAACGGGTCCTGACCATCATTTGTGCCTATGCACCAAATGATGTTTCAGAGTACCCACCCTTTTTGGAGTCTGTGACTGGGGTGCTGGAGGGTGCTCCTCCTGGAGACTCCATTGTCCTACTGGGGGACTTCAATGCACACGTGGGCAACGACAGTGAAACCTGGAGGGGGGTGATTGGGAGGAACGGCCTGCCCGATCTAAACCCGAGTGGTGTTCAGTTATTGGACTTCTGTGCTAACCACAGTCTGTCCATAACGAACACCATGTTCAAGCATAAGGGTGTCCATATGTGCACTTGGCACCAGGACACCCTAGGTCGCAGGTCGATGATCGATTTTGTTATCGTATCATCAGACCTGCGACCGTATGTCTTGGACACCCGAGTAAAGAGAGGTGCAGAGCTGTCAACTGATCACCACCTGGTGGTGAGTTGGATCCGATGGCAGGGGAGGAAGCCATTCAGACCTGGTAGACCCAAACGTATAGTGAGGGTGTGCTGGGAGCGTCTGGCTGAGGCCCCTGTCCGGGAGGTCTTCAACTCCCACCTCCGGAAGAACTTCAACCACATTCCGAGGGAGTCTGGAGACATGGAGTCTGAATGGGCCATGTTCTCCACCTCTGTTGTTGAAGCGGCGGCCCAGAGCTGCGGCCTCAAGGTGGTCGGTGCATCTTGTGGTGGCAACCCCCGAACCAAGTGGTGGACACCAGTGGTGAGGGGGGCCATTAAGCTGAAGAAGGAGTCCTATCAAGCTTGGTTGGCTTGTGGGACTCCCGAAGCAGCTGAGGTGTACCGGCAGGCCAAGCGGAGTGCAGCTCGGGTGGTTGCTGAAGCAAAAACCCGGGTATGGGAGGAGTTCGGTGAGGCCATGGAACAAGACTTCCGGTCGGCTTCAAAGAGGTTCTGGCAAACTGTTCGGCGGCTCAGGAGGGGAAAGCAGCTCCCCGTCCACACTGTGTATGGTGCGGATGGGACACTGTTGACTTCAACTGGGGATATCGTTGGGCGGTGGAAGGAATACTTCGAGGATCTCCTCAATCCCACTGATACGCCTTCCACAGAGGAAGCAGGGTTTGGGGACGAGGGGGATGACTCGCCTATCACAGGGGCTGAGGTCGCCAAGGTGGTTAAAAATCTCCTTGGTGGCCGGGCCCCGGGGGTGGACGAGATTCGCCCCGAGTACCTCAAGGCCCTGGATGTTGTTGGGTTGTCATGGTTGACACGCCTCTGCAACATTGCGTGGAGGTCGGGGACAGTGCCTTTGGCATGGCAAACCGGGGTGGTGGTTCCTCTCTTCAAAAAAGGGGACCGGAGGGTGTGCTCCAACTTTAGAGGGATCACACTCCTCAGCCTCCCTGGGAAGGTCTATGCCAAGGTACTGGAGAGGAGAGTCCGGCCGTTGGTCGAACCTCGGATTCAGGAGGAGCAATGTGGTTTTCGTCCTGGCCGTGGCACATCGGACCAGCTCTTTACCCTCTCGAGAATTCTTGAGGGTTCGTGGGAGTTTGCCCAACCAGTTTACATGTGTTTTGTGGACTTGGAGAAGGCGTTTGACCGCGTCCCTCGTGGATTTTTGTGGGGGGTGCTTCGGGAGTATGGGGTATCGGGCTTGTTGTTACGAGCTATTCGGTCTCTGTACGACCGTTGTGAGAGTTTGGTTCGTATTGCCAACTCTCGGTCGGAGTCATTCCCAGTGAGAGTTGGACTCCGCCAGGGCTGCCCTTTGTCACCGATCCTGTTCATAATTTTTATGGACAGGATTTCTAGGCGCAGCCAGGGAATGGAGGGTGTCATGCTTGGTGACCACAGGATCTCATCTCTGTTGTTTGCAGATGATGTTGTCCTGTTGGCTTCATCCAGCAATGACCTACGGCTCCTGCTGGGACGGTTTGCCGCTGAGTGTGAAGCGGCTGGAATGAGAATCAGCACCTCCAAGTCCGAGTCCATGGTCCTCAGCCGGAAAAAGGTGGATTGTCCTCTCCGGGTTGGGGACAGGCTACTGCCCCAAGTGGAGGAGTTTAAGTATCTTGGGGTCTTGTTCACGAGTGAGGGGAAAATGGAGCGAGAGATCGACAGACGGATTGAAGCAGCATCTGCAGTGATGCGGACGTTGTACCGGTCTGTTGTGGTGAAGAGGGAGCTTAGTTCTAAGGCAAAGCTGTCGATTTACCAGTCAATCTATGTTCCTACTCTCACCTATGGTCACAAGCTTTGGGTAATGACCGAAAGAACGAGATCGCGGATACAAGCGGCTGAAATGAGCTTTCTCCGTAGGATTGCTGGACTCACCCTCAGAGATAGGGTGAGGAGCTCAGTTATCCGGGAAAGGCTCAGAGTAGAACCGCTGCTCCTCCACATTGAAAGGAGTCAGTTGAGGTGGTATGGGCATCTGATTAGGATGCCTCCTGGACACCTCCCACTTGAGGTGTTTCAGGCACGTCCCACTGGGAGGAGACCCCGGGGCAGACCCAGGACTCGGTGGAGAGACTATGTCTCCCAGCTGGTCTGGGAACGCCTTGGTATCCCCTCTGAAGAGCTGGAGCAGGTGGCTGGGGAGAGGGAAGTCTGGGCTTCTCTGCTTGAACTGCTGCCTCCGCGACCCGGACCTCCGGAAAAGCGGTAGAAGATGGATGGATGGATGGATGGAACTCTGCCATGCAGGCCATTTTTGCTCAGTCTCTTTCTTATGGTGGAGTCATGAACACTGACCTTAACTGAGGAAAGTGAGGCCTGCAGTTCTTTGGATGTTGTTGCGGGGTCTTTTGTGACCTCTTGAATGAGTCGTCGCTGCGCTCTTGAGGTAATTTTGGTCAGCCAGCCACTTCTGGGAAGGTTCACCACTGTTCCATGTTTTTGCCATCAGTGGATAATGGCTGTCACTGTGATTCGCTGGAGTCCCAAAGCTTTAGAAATGGCTTTATAACCTTTTCCAGACTGACAGATCTCAATTACTTTGTTTCTCATTTGTTCCTGAATTTCTTTGGATCACAGCATGATGTCTAGCTTTTGAGGATATTTTGGTCTACTTCTTAGTCAGGCAGGTCCTATTTAAGTGATTTCTTGATTGAGAACAGGCGTGGCAGTAATCAGGCCTGGGTGTGGCTAGAGAAATTGAACTCAGCTTTCCAAAGATGTCTTAAACCACAGTTAATTTATGTTTTAACGGGGGGCAATCACTTTTTCACACAGGGCCATGTAGGTTTGGATTTTTTTTTTTACCCTTAATAATAAATACCTTCATTTAATAACTGCATTTTGTGTTTACTTGTGCTATTTTTGTCTAATATTTAAATTTGTTTGATGATCTGAAACATTTAAGTGTGACAAACATACAAAAAAATGAGAAATCAAGAAGGGGGCATACATTTTTTCACACCACTGTACAGTATGCCATTCTTAGATGTTAATTTACTTCATTTTACGATAGTTTAGTATACTTTGGCCAGACTTAAAGGTGGTTAGCTGCCATTAGCAGTTGCCCATTCAATCATTCAGGGTTGCCTCTGTGCTTCTTGTACTCCATGGACCAATCACACCCCTGTCTACCAGTGATGCTTTATTTCATTCATTTTTTCAGATGATTTTAAATTAGTTTGCTCAGGCTGTGGTAACTACAGGAGCTAAGTGCTAATTAGCCAAGATTAGCAATATGGCCTCAACAACTGAGTTCATAAATGATTAAAAATAAGGGAAGCTGGTGTGAACTGGGGCTCATGAGCATTTAAAGAGACATGCACTAAAATGAGCTGTTCTCAGAAAGGCTGCAAAAGACAGGTCAAAATGGTGCTCCAATAATTGAGGCATTTGACCAAAGTATGTCACAGACATTTCATTAAGACCTCTGGGAACTGCGACAACATGTGGAAATTAAATGTATTAAACATCTTCTTTAAATGAAATTGG
This sequence comes from Pholidichthys leucotaenia, assembly GCA_020510985.1. NCBI lineage: Eukaryota > Metazoa > Chordata > Actinopteri > Cichliformes > Pholidichthyidae > Pholidichthys > Pholidichthys leucotaenia. Next base: position 323,193,564 of record CM035843.1, on the reverse strand, counting down.
ATACAAATGGAAAGATGAGGCACTCATGCAAACCTACACAGAGATGGGTATGGACTCACATGGCAGAGCAGACAAACTAAGGCCACACTTTTGAGCGATGGCCATCATCTTGTTCTCTTCTTCGCCATGACAACAGTAGGTCACAGCCAATCCCTGAGTGCCTGCAAACCAAAATGTATTCTCAGTGAGGGCCCATTTAAATGACAGGAAAGGATAAAGGATGACGCAAGAGAGCAGGTGCACACTCAATGACTGCATGCAGAGGGACTGAATAACCTTCCATTTCAAAGAAAAATAACATTTCTAGGAAAAAGCTGACAATATAATTAAATGTAAATGACTAGAAGTACTGCATCTGCTAGATGGGTCAAGTTCACTGACACTACGCAGACAAAATAATGTTAATAAAACTGGGCAATGTAACTACATGGAAAATGCAGATTTGTACAAAACAATGAAAATCTTAAAAAGGCTTCTTTAAAAATAGCAGGGATGCACTAATCTGATATTTATGAACTGGATATCTGTGACAAAGGGCAATTCTGTAATTCTTTGCAGACATCTGGAGCAGCACCTTGTGGTCAAATGAGGACTAGACTGAAAAAGTGCAAACATTCTCTCTCTCTACTTCTTTTTTCCACTTTGACGAATTTGCAGTGCCATACTGTAACATGCTGGCATGAATGCATATAATGTTGTCTTTACTTTACCCATGTGTGAGCAGGTGCACTGAAGGCACTGGCACAGACCGGGTAGCAGTAGGTTTACGGAAGTCAAATTTAAACTTTTTTGAGACCTTTTAAGGCTCCTTGATCAAACTGAAGATCTTATATTTAGGAAATATGACAATTTAGATCAGATGACTGCTGATTATTTTGATTATTTCATCTTGATTTATGTTAAAATACAAACTATAAACACAAGAAAACACAGCTATGATGTTTATCATGTCTGTAGTATTTTTAAGGTCTTTGAAAGGCAGATTTAAATACTGATTGTAATTTTTTAAGGATAATTACCTATGAATAAACAAAGATCTTTTAAGATTCCATGAACACCAGAGCTGAACACCAAAAAGCTTGATTGCTGCTCCCCTTTAATGCACCTCATTAAAAATAAATGGAGCTAAACTAACCATTTCTCATCTTCTTCAACCTGTCCCAAAACTATTTTAGACTGAGTTTTGAGTAAAATGGTGGGAAATGATATTTTCTCTAAAACTCTAATGATATTTTCTCTAAACTGAGCAAACTGCAGCAGATTCTCCAGCAATGACGCAACTTCTGCTGCAATGTCGTGTCATCAGCCACCTGGGTCGGTTGAGAGCGTTCCAGGGGAAAAAGGATGAATGTCAAACATAATGCTTTTTGGTCAGTGAACGCCACCTGGCAGCCTGTGGGCAACATCCAGGCCGCCAGAGCTTCCCATCCGGTCCCCAGAATATTACTGAATTCAGGAACAGTTTTGCTGCAAGTGAGACACACAGGTACAGCATAGGGTCCACAGTTAACCAAATTCAAACCAAAACAGACTATCTGGACACAGAACCAACATAATCTTGCTCATGTTGGCGATTTCAGATGTTTCCATCGTCCTGTTCTGTGTGTGTGTGTATGGGAGCTTTCATGTACCGTCTTCCATGTTATCAACCATTTTGCAGTGGGGGTGGACGAGCTAAGCCTATATTTAAGGACCTGATTGGAGATTCATAGTTCCTGTGAAGTGATGGCATGGTCGTGGCTGTATGAAGGAGTCCTATGGAGCAGCTGGCTGGTCACCGGCACTAGTTGTATGACCCGTGGGTCCTCAAGAGGTATGTGTAGACACTGACTTCTGCACCAGACAGTGTTTAGTTTGGCTGTATGTACGTGGGGTGACAATGAGCCTATTCTTTATTATACCATGTTCATTTACGGCCAAATCACTACAGTGATATATTCATTGATCCCACATTCTCATGGCTTAATAAAGAGCCTTGTCAGTGAACTATAAGGGAGAAGAAAGGCGCGAGAGAAAAATTGACTTCAAAACTTCAAATGACCATGATGCTGATTTAAGGTCAGATTGCCCAGCCATACTACAGCATTTCTAATAGGTGGCGCTATGAATACACACTTGTCAGTCCATTCTTCATTAAAGCTGCAGGTTTTTGCATCAACTTTCTTCTTAAGGCTCTTCGGGAATGCCATTTTTCATGTCTGAAATATATCTGCAAGGCCTTCCTCTTGCCAGTGTTCTCTACAAACAGCCTCACAAATATGAAGCCTAAAATATCGCAACTGCCCCCTAGTGGTTTACTGCAGTACCAGTAGTATGAGTCTGTTAACAATGACAAGGGCTAAAAGCTAACATAAATTTGGAAGGAAAATTAATGTATCAAATAAAAATCCACTACTTAGGATACAATATTAATTTTATTTTACAAGAGCATCTGGCCCTCACAGTGTCTGTAGAGACAAATTTTGGCCATTAAACGCAGTTGATGACCCCTGCTTTTGGTTGCCTCCTCTTTTGAGTTCCTGCTGTAGCTAAGTTGGGCTACAGCAGAGGTAGCACTAGACTTTTTTTTTTTTCATCTATCATTTTGACAGACTGGTTTGTTAAAATTATTTCATAACCTATTACTATGTCATTTTAATTGACTTTAATTAGATCACCCTCAGTGTAATCTGTCAAATGACAGACAGCTTTCAGATTTTCAGTCATTGCTGAAAAAAATCTGTCAATGAAGGACAATTTTCCATTAATGCAACCTCTGGGCTAGAGACAAACCGAAGCGGCCGGCTCGTCCGATTCTGTGCATGTACGTTTCCCAATCCTGTGGCACATCCAGGTTTATCACCAAGTTGACTTTCTCTGCGTCTATACCCCTGGAAGTCTGATACAGAGAAGAGAAAGAAAAAAAAATCATAAAATATTCCCTCTGGCAAAATACCAAATAAAGATGCAAGAAATGAGAACGATCAAAGACGTTTATGTCTCACCAGGTCAGTGGAGATGAGCACCCTGCACTGGTACTGCTTCAGTTTTGACATGGCCTTCAGTCTCTGGTCCTGACTCAGACCACCTTGATACACACACATTAAAGCACATTAGGTCATTTAATCTAATCACATCATCCAAAACAAAACCCATTTGCTCCTTATCAGATGAGAGCCAGACTATCCATGACAGAGTAGCTCATTCTGGCCTGATGAACACACCTTGAGGTCACCAAGACAGACGGATGCAGCAACATGGCACTATCCAATTTTGCATTCACTGGAATGTGCTGGTCAGAAATGCAATTAAAAGTTTCCAGCTTCAACAAACCACTCAAATTGCATTTCACACACATCCACACTGGATCTTTGTGCATGAAAGCTGAAGGTTATAATTTCATACTTTAATCCTTTTGCACTTTTCAATTATATCATCTTTGAATCAAAGTTTCTTAGAGAATTTCTTTGAGAAACTGTGCTCACAGGACGGAACAGAAAACATGACTGCTGCTCACACTGGGGCACAAAAATAAGCAAAACAAAGGTAAGCTCAACTTTGATCAGAAATGTGCTCAGCCTATAAAATGTGCATCACTGTACATAATCATGGGTACTCTCAGCTCAGGTAAACTGATCATAGTTTTAAGTAGGCAGCAAATATAAGATAATTTCTTATTTAACTGTAAACATATGAAGAAAATATAATATGGACCTATTTAAAGAAGGCACACATGGAAAATTTACACCTGCACATCTTATTACCAAATATTAGGCAAAACAAAATCCCCCTGGGGAATCTCACCTGAGATACAAACAGCAGGAAGGCCTTTAGAGGACAAGATGTCTGCCAGATGCTGAGCCCTGTGGAAGCAATTAAGAACAACACCATTAAATCTTTTTTTTTTCACACCATACATACTGCAGTAAATGTTCATTCTGTACCAATTAGGTATAATTAAAGGCAGTGTATTAAAGTATTGGAAATGATGGTTTTAGTGACACTTTATCCCATTTGTTCCAGTTTCTGAGAAGGGACTGTGAATATGAATTATGCTGCAGCTCACTTTGAGACCACAAGCGCCACTAGAACCTGAATTTCCAAAAGATGTGCATAGCACCTTTAACTTCACATCTGAAATATACAGTTATGAAATAAACACTAAAAATGCTCAACTGCAGCAATAAAAAGGAAGTGAACCCATTGTCACCTTGTGTGTAGGTTGGAGAAGACGAGGGCTTGGTTGAACGGGATTTTACTGAACAGCTCCAGCAGGTGATGCACCTTCTCCTCAAAAATCCTGTGTGGTAACGGATGAGACTGCACCAGCTTGTAATACTGCTTCAGACCTGATTTTTTTTTTTTTTTTTTTAGGGGGGGGGGGGGGACAGACAACGTATTAAAAAATAATAATCAAACTGACCTGACACTAAAGCAGCAATATGTAACTTTATTGATCCAGGCAGGAACATTGAAAAGACTACAACTATGGCGTCTATGATCTCAATCACAATAATCACAAGGTGTTTACACTTCTAATTTTATTCTTACTATTGGCAGGGTCCCTTTCCCAGGAAAGCCTTTAAGACAAACCTGATAGGTCCAGTATCAGGGTCTTATGCAATAATTCCATCAATTCAAATCCATGTTTTATCAGCTCTTATGATACTAGTAACTATGAATAAAGGTTTTACCTTTCAGGCCCATGTCTTTTGGATTAAGTCTAACAAATGTGGGCTCCCTCATGTAGTGGGTGAGGTGCTGGGCAAGGGATTCTGGGTAGGTGGCTGAAAGTGCGAGCATCTGTTTGTTGACGGGCAGAGAAGAGAAGATCCAGCTGAAGAGGATAAGAAACAAAAGGATTGATTTCAGTTAATCTTATGGTTTATAAATCTAGATTCAGACTGGAAGGGATACATATTTTTGTAGCACAGATTAGCCAAAACACAGGAGAACGTATTTAATTTAAGCTTAAATACACCGGTTGAATAACAATGTGCATTTGTTACAAGAGTGAAAACATTAAAACAAAAAAATCATGCCCATCCTACTTTATCTGTTCCTGGAAGCTGCCCTCTTCCAACAGCTTGTCTGCCTCATCCAGAACAAACAATCTGATGCTGGCAGTTGACAACATCCCCAACTCTATCAGCTGCTTGATTCGACCTGAGCACAAAACCAGGAACACGGTGAGGAAACAAAAACAGCAGGGAAGAGGTGGACAGTAACTCATCAGATTTACACAGGCAACCTTTTCTTTCACAAAACTCTTGCTTGAGTACATTTAAGAAAAAAAATGTACTTTTACTCAAGTACATTTGGTAGTACTCAAAGCTTGTTTGGATTTCATAGATTTTAGAATTATTTAGAAATGAATTTGTTTAAAACAACTTAATTCTAACCAGAAATTATTGCAGGTTTAGTCATTTTGCAAATTCATCTTTTCAGTTCACTGAAGTCAGAGATGAAATTGTTGTTCTTCTGTTCCAGCTCACTCTACCCATGTTTGTCTGACCGGGGGGCGGAGCACAAGCTTGAAGTGATAACCCCTGATCAGGCTTCTGTTTTCAATACATGGTGTGTGGGTGGATGGTGGCAGCTGCTGTTCAGCTCAAGCAGGCTGTGTGCATTTCAAAAATAATTAAAAGTTTGTAGTTAATAGTTCAGGAGTAGTAACAAATACAGTGGTGTGAAAAAGTGTTTGCCCCCTTCCTGATATCTCATTTTTTTGTATGTCTGTCACACTTAAATGTTTCAGATTGTCAAACAAATTTAAATATTTGACAAAGATAACACAAGTAAACACAAAAAGCAGTTTCTAAATGAAGGTGAATATTATTAAGGGAAACAAAAATCCAAACCTACATGGCCCTGTGTGAAAAAGTGATTGTCCCCTAAACCTAATAACTGGTTGGGCCACCCTTAGCAGCAACAACTGCAATCAAGTGTTTGCGATAACTGGCAATGGCAACTACATCATCCTAGGTGCACAACCGAGAGGTTTCGCAGGTCCTTCCTACCAACGGCTGTCAGACTGTACAACCTAAGCAGGGCTGCTCGCAGAGATAGCAAAAAGACGTGACAACCTAATAGTATTGAATGCAAAAGACGCAATAGACTTACACAATGGTCCCCTCCGGTATACAACTAGGAAAATACCGGTCGCTATGGAGGGTGAGAATATGTATGGGTACATAATCATACCATGTAGGATAACTAAGTAGACGGTTGTGCTGTTTCATTCCATCTAGCTACAATGCTCCGCACTGTGTGTGTTTATATATTTATATATTTATTCCATCTAGCAACAATGCTCCACACTGTATGTTTATTTACTCATATATTTATTCCATCTAGCTACAATGCTCCGCACTGTGTGTCTATACATATATATTTATATTTATATCTACATACACTACCGTTCAAAAGTTTGGGGTCACTTAGAATTTTCCTTATTTTTGAAAGAAAAGCACTTTTTTTCAATGAAGATAACTTTAAACTAATCAGAAATACACTCTATACATTGCTAATGTGGTAAATGACTATTATAGCTGCAAATGTCTGGTTTTTGGTGCAATATCTACATAGGTGTATAGAGGCCCATTTCCAGCAACTATCACTCCAGTGTTCTAATGGTACAATGTGTTTGCTCATTGTGTCAGAAGGCTAATGGATGATTAGAAAACCCTTGTGCAATCATGTTAGGTCTGAAATGCTGTAATTGCTGCAAATGGAGGATTCTTTGACGAAAGCAAAGTTTGAAGGAAAAAATTATTATTTCAAATACAAATCATTATTTCTAACCTTGTCAATGTCTTGACTATATTTTCTATTCATTTTACAACTCATGGTGGTAAATAAATGTGACTTTTTCATGGAAAACACAAAATAATTGTCTGGGTGACCCCAAACTTTTGAACAGTAGTGTATGTATACTCGCTGCTCTTGTTTTTCTCTTGCCTTCTGATTGTTGCTCTGAGTGTTGCTATCCCTGTGCTGTTGCAATCCTGGAATTTCCCCATTGTGGGACTAATAAAGGCTTATCTTATCTTATCTTAATGAATCTTTTACAGCACTGTGGAGGAATTTTGGCCCACTCATCTCTGCAGAATTGTTGTAATTCAGCCACATTGGAGGGTTTTCGAGCATGAACCGCCTTTTTAAGGTCATGCCACAGCATCTCAATCGGATTCAGGTCAGGACTTTGACTAGGCCACTCCAAAGTCTTCATTTTGTTTTTCTTAAGTCATTCAGAGGTGGACTTGCTAGTGTGTTTTGGATCATTGTCCTGCTGCAGAACCCAAGTGCGCTTCAGCTTGAGGTCACAAACAGATGGCTGGACATTCTCCTTCAGGATTTTTTGGTAGACAGCAGAATTCATGCTTCCATTTACCACAGCAAGTCTTCCAGGTCCTGAAGCAGCAAAACAGCCCCAAACCATCACACTACCACCACCATATTTTACTGTTGGTATGATGTTCCTTTTCTGAAATGCTGTGTTACTTTTACTCCAGATGTAATGAGACACACACCTTCCACAAAGTTCAACTTTTGTCTCGTCAGTCCACAGACTATTTTCCCAAAAGTCTTGGGGATTGTCAAGATGTTTTCTGGCAAAACTGAGAGGAGCCTTTATGTTCTTTTTGCTCAGCAGTGGTTTTCGTCTTGGAACGCTGCCATGCAGGCCATTTTTGGCCAATCTCTTTCTTATGGTGGCATCATGAACACTGACCTTAACTGAGGCAAGTGAGGCCTGCAGTTCTTTGGATGTTGTTGTGGGGTCTTTTGTGACCTCTTGGATGAGTCGTTGCTGCGCTCTTGGGGTAATTTTGGTCGGCTGGCCACTCCTGGCAAGGTTCACCACTGTTCCATGTTTTCGCCATTTGTGGATAATGGCTCTCACTGTGGTTCGCTGGAGTCCCAAAGCTTTAGAAATGGTTTTATAATCTTTTCCAGACTGACAGATCTCAATTACTTTGTTTTTCATTTTGTTCCTGAATTTCTTTGGACCACAGCATGATGTCTAGCTTTTGAGGATCTTTTGGTCTACTTCACTTTGTCCAGCAGGTCCTATTTAAGTGATTTCTTGATTGAGAACAGGTGTGGCAGTAATCAGGCCTGGGTATGGCTAGAGAAATTGAACTCAGCTTTCCAAAGATGTGATAAACCACAATTAATTTGTTTTAACAGGAGGGGAAAGTGTGGAGATTGTAATTAACGGAGGCAGATTTATGCAACAGACGACTTTATTCACTCTCACAGTCATACACAGAAAAAGCATGTCTCAATACACCAGGTGCTCTCCATTTATATCAACCGCCCCTCTCACATCTGCATGACATCTCGCATCACAATACATTCATCCTTTCTCTGCCAACCCCTTCTTCCTGCTACCTCACCATAATCCCCATACCTATTGTCCTTCTCTGTTTACCCTCTGCATCCAGTCTGAGATGATTAACCCAGCCTCTACATCACCCCCCCCCCCCGAATCTCAGGCCTTGTTCACACAGGGCCATGTAGGTTTGGATTTTTTTCCCCCTTAATAATAAACACCTTCATTTAAAAACTGTATTTTGTGTTTACCTGTGTTATCTTTGTCTAATATTTAAATGTGTTTGATGATCTGAAACATTTAAGCGTGGCAAACATACAAAAAAATGAGAAATCAGGAAGGGGGGGAAACACTTTTTCACACTACTGTATGTATAGTAATGCATAGTTTGCTCATTAAATTTAGGATACCTTCCTATAAAATAGTTGCACGATATTAACAACCATTTTTTAAGATTAAAAAATAGAGGAAAACTAAATGAAATACACTACCGTTCAAAAGTTTGGGGTCACTTAGAAATTTCCTTATTTTGGAAAGAAAAGCACTGTTTTTTTCAATGAAGATAACTTTAAACTAATCAGAAATACACTCTAATATCTAATATACATTGCTAATGTGATAAATGACTATTCTAGCTGCAAATGTCTGGTTTTTGGTGCAATATCTACATAGGTGTATAGAGGCCCAGTTCCAGCAACTATCACTCCAGTGTTCTAATGGTACAATGTGTTTGCTCATTGCGTCAGAAGGCTAATGGATGATTAGAAAACCCTTGTGCAATCATGTTAGCACAGCTGAAAACAGTTTAGCTGGTTAGAGAAGCTATAAAACTGACCTTCCTTTGAGCAGGTTGAGTATCTGGAAAAAATTATTTCAAATACAAATCATTATTTCTAACCTTGTCAATGTCGTGACTATATTTTCTATTCATTTTACAACTCATGGTGGTACATACAGTGGGGTAAAAAAGTATTTAGTCAGCCACCAATTGTGCAAGTTCTCCCACTTAAAAGATGAGAGAGGTCTCCAATTTTCATCATAGGTATACCTCAACTATGAGAGACAAAATAAGAAAAAGAAAATCACATTGAAGGATTTTTAATGAATTAATTAGTAAATTCCTCGGTAAAATAAGTATTTGGTCAATAACAAAAGTTCATCTGAATACTTTGTTATATACCCTTTGCTGGCAATGACAGAGGTCAAACGTTTTCTGTAAGTTTTCACAAGGTTTTCACACACTGTTGCTGGTATTTTGGTCCATTCCTCCATGCAGATCTCCTCTAGAGCAGTGATGTTTTGGGGCTGTCGCTGGGTGACACAGACTTTCAACTCCCTCCAAAGATTTTCTATGGGGTTGAGATCTGGAGACTGGCTAGGCCACTCCAGGACCTTGAAATGTTTCTTACGAAGCCACTCCTTCGTTTACCCGGGCAGTGTGTTTGGGATCATTGTCATGCTAAAAGACCCAGCCACGTTTCATCTTCAATGCCCTTGCTGGTGGAAGGAGGTTTTCACTCACAATCTCACGATACATGGCCCCATTCATCCTTTTCTTTACACGGATCAGTCGTCCTGGTCCCTTTGCAGAAAAACAGCCCCAAAGTATGATGTTTCCACCCCCATGCTTCACAGTAGATATGGTGTTCTTTCTCCTCCAAACACGACAAGTTGAGTTTTTACCAAAAAGTTCTATTTTGATTTCATCTGACCATATGACATTCTCCCAATCCTCTTCTGGATCATCCAAATGCTCTCTAGCAAACTTCAGACGGGCCTGGACATGTACTGGCTTAAGCAGGGGGACACGTCTGGCACTGCAGGATTTGAGTCCCTGTCAGCGTAATGTGTTTCTGATGTAGCCTTTGTTACTTTGGTCCCAGCTCTCTGTAGGTCATTCACTAGGTCCCCCCCATGTGGTTCTGGGATTTTTGCTCACCGTTCTTGTGATAATTTTGACCCCACGGGGTGAGATCTTAGGTGGAACCTCAGATCGAGGGAGATTATCAGTGGTCTTGTATGTCTTCCATTTTCTAATAATTGCTCCCACAGTTGATTTCTTCACACCAAGCTGCTTACCTATTGCAGATTCAGTCTTCCCAGCCTGGTGCAGGTCTACATTTTTGTTTCTGGTGTCCTTTGACAGCTCTTTGGTCTTGGCCATAGTGGAGTTTGGAGTCTGACTGTTTGAGGTTGTGGACAGGTGTCTTTTATACTGATAACGAGTTCAAACAGGTGCCATTAATACAGGTAACGAGTGGAGGACAGAGGAGCCTCTTAAAGAAGTTGTTACAGGTCTGTGAGAGCCAGAAATCTTGCCTGTTTGTAGGTGACCAAATACTTATTTTACCGAGGAATTTACCAATTAATTCATTAAAAATCCTTCAATGTGATTTTCTGGATTTTTTTTTTCTCATTTTGTCTCTCATAGTTGAGGTATACCTATGATGAAAATTGGAGACCTCGCTCATCTTTTAAGTGGGAGAACGTGCACAGTTGGTGGCTGACTAAATACTTTTTTGCTCCACTGTAAGTGTGACTTTTCATGGAAAACACAAAATAATTGTCTGAGTGACCCCAAACTTTTGAACGGTAGTGTATATAATTGCAAACAAAAACATTATTAAAAATAAATAAGTGAAACGGAAGACTTAAAGACAAACAGATAACTGCTTTTATCCATCCATCCATCTTCTACCGCTTTTCCGGAGGTCTGGGTCGCGGAGGCAGCAGTTCAAGCAGAGAAGCCCAGACTTCCCTCTCCCCTGCCACCTGCTCCAGCTCTTCAGAGAGGATACCAAGGCGTTCCCAGACCAGCTGGGAGACATAGTCTCTCCACCGAGTCCTGGGTCTGCCCCGGGGTCTCCTCCCAGTGGGAAGTGCCTGAAACACCTCAAGTGGGAGGCGTCCAGAAGGCATCCTAATCAGATGCCCATACCACCTCAACTGACTCCTTTCAATGTGGAGGAGCAGCGGTTCTACTCTGAGCCTTTCCCGGATGACTGAGCTCCTCACCCTATCTCTGAGGGTGAGTCCAGCAATCCTACGGAGAAAGCTCATTTCAGCCGCTTGTATCCACAATCTTGTTCTTTCGGTCATTACCCAAAGCTCGTGACCATAGGTGAGAGTAGGAACATAGATTGACTGGTAAATCGACAGCTTTGCCTTAAAACTCAGCTCCCTCTTCACCACAACAGACCGGTACAACGTCCGCATCACTGCAGATGCTGCTCCAATCCATCTGTCAATCTCTCACTCCATTTTCCCCTCACTCGTGAACAAGACCCCGAGATACTTAAACTCCTCCACTTGGGGCTCCACTAACTGCTTTTAAAAGAACCAAATATTGGAGTATTTCTGACATGACTTGGATACTTTCTTAATCAAACTTACTCAAAGTTGTTTTGTTTTTTTTTGGGAGGGGGTGATTAGTACTTGAGTAATTAACATAAGGTACAACTACTTTTACTTGAGTACAATTTGTGGCTGCATGAACAGTTGACGTGTGTTACTATTCAGATGGCATCTTACCAGGTGAGCCCACCGCTATGTGACACTTCTTCAGGTGGGGTTTGTCCTGACTCACGGGGCGGCCCCCGATGAAGACGTGGCACTCCAGCCTCTCCATGGCGCAGCCTATGGCCATCACCACTGAGTGGATCTGCACCGCTATCTCACGTGTTGGGGCCAACACGAGAACCTGCGTGGAGACAAAAGACTCATGTGTGAGGAGAGTGAAGTGTCAACAACAGCTTGGACTGAAGATGATGATTAGGATCTGCTAATGAGACTGTCATACATCTGAATACAAGCAAGACCAGCAACATTACTTCTCTTTTATTAACTGTTCATTTTTACTTTAGACTTTGAGCAGCTTAAATTCATAAAGACAAGCTACTCACAGGCAATACAATTATAACTCAACCACCTGTGGGTGATGAACCAAAAATAAAAGCTAGTTTCCCCATACTAAGACTTGTTTCCCAATTAAATTAACATACAAAAGATCATACAACTCTATATTTTAGCAATTCTGAGCTCAACCACAGTAAATCACACCTGAGTAGCAGGGTTCTCCAGGACCAGAGAGTCCAGGGCGATGGTGCAGAAGACGCACGTCTTCCCTGTACCAGACTTGGCCTGCACGATCAAGTCTGAGAGAAGAGATGTATGTTGAGTCACAAGTTTGGAATTCATAGTTACTGAACTTTAAATGCTTGGGAGTCTAAAGCCAGAGACAGGCCAAGCCAACGATCGCTTATCTGGCAAGTCTGAGCCGTTGTGAGCATCATTTACCTGATGTGTCCAGCACTGTCAGCACAAAACAAACCTCGCCTGTATTTTTTTTTGCTGATTCAACATGTCTCTGATGAGCTGCTGAGCGTAGTGAATGAGTGAGGGCAGTGCAGATCATACAATGTTTTTGCCCTTGGCTGCAGTCTTCCCAGTGTGTGCACGTGGAACTTTTTTTTTTCTTAACACCAACAAACCCAAAAAAGGGGCCGCAGTAGGACGTCATTCATTGTTTTTTGTCAAAATTTTCGGCTTGGTGCATCTCTGGCTTCAAGTGCTAAACTGGTAGCATCAAATTCAGTGCTTCAATATGCACAATATCGCAGAGTGTATGACTAACCACAATCAGATTCACAACCGTCACTGTGAGCTTTTCAGCACTGATGCAACTACTACTACTACTACTGTCTTGGAAAACAAATGACTTTGTTCTCCAAGACAAACTAATTAAGTCTCGCTGCAAAAAAAAAAAGGTTTACTGTGTGCTGTAGGAGTTGGGGGGGGGGGGACTGATGTATCGATGTTGATGGGAAAATTTCATACTTTGGAAACTGTTGAGTCTCAAAGTACAAGGACACTATGCAGCTGTACATGTTATCATCCTGTTTTAGTACGACCGAGCAGTATTGGTCACATTTGTGTCAAATGCAGTGCATAAAGGACTGAGTGATGTATGAACGATGCGCAGATAGGCTCTGAGGCTATTTTCTGTATTGTTCCCACTGGCCAGTGCATATTAAATTTGCTGAAACTTTGATCCTGCCTGATTTTTGACTTCTGGTTATGAGGAATTTTTTCCAACAGATGTATTGTGAAACTTTGTGATAGTGATGCCGCATCGCTTCAGACACACAGTATCAGGATACTTCATTAAAAAAATTAATAAATGTTACAAAAATAAACTTGCCTATTTAGATACCAGAGTAATAAAAACCATTTGACTTTTCAGTACATTAGATGGTTCTAGGGGTGGGACAAAAGATTTGACATAGTATCACAATACTTCACGCTCACATTGGTGTACCAATTCCTAAACGCACATACCAATCTTTTCTTAATTATACATAATATATGGTATCAAAATACTTAAGGAATCACAGATATAGTGATATTGTAGGTGTCATAATAGCATTGCATCGTGACCCAAGTATCGCCATATGCATCATATCATGAGGTCCCTCGCGATTCCCAGTCCTAGTGTGCTGATTATTTTGGTTTACTCTTGCAAGATTTTTAAAAAGTCTCACAATTTCAGATGGAGAGAGTACAGAAAGAAGTACATTTTTAAATTTATTTTCCTCTGTGCCAAACCTGAGGTTTTCCTCAACATCTTATTAACTTAACAGCTCATTAACTGAAGCATGTATACAGTACATTAGTGATGGGACGGCAGGCTCCGGAGCTTCGAGGGTGCTCTGAGCTTGTCCAGGAAATATTTGGCAAAGCGCATTTCGAGGCCTGTATTGCTGACGTCGTACCACGTGACTGGGTCAGGAAGCCATTCATGATTTTGCACACAACATGAAATAAAGTGAGCAGCGATACACAATGGAAATCCCCATCCCTTATGTTTTGTGTTGTCGATGTTTGACTGTGTAAGGGATTTGTCACAGCCAATTTTCAGAAGGAGCCAGAACCAAAAACACAGACTTCACCTGTTTGGGAACAGTTTGAGCTCATTTCTCCCATTGACACATTTTTCACAAATAGTGGCTATTTATCGTAACTGAAGTGATGGCCTAGCGGTAAAGCATCTGCCCCGCAACTGAGAGGTTGGGGTTCAAGTCTTAGCTGAGCCATTCTTGTAATTTTATTTTTATTTGCAAGGTGAAGTGTCTGTTGTGTTTCAAAGAGCTTGGATCATGAAGCTGAGGCAATAGGCACCTCTGAGACAGAGGTGAATGTACTGGGAGAGCCAGAAACATGTCTACCCTACACTGTACAAACTTGCAATAGCCTTCCTTTGCACACCTGCGTCCTCTGTGCTCTGACAGAGTATTCTCCAAAGCTGGAGAAATAATCTAAAAAAAAAAAAAAAATCGCCTTAGTCCAAAGACAGTTGAAAAGTTACTATTTCTTCATAAAAATGGATAAGTACCACAAGCAGTCACAAGTGACTGCAGTCACCCAAGTTTTATTATTTCTTTTTTCCCTTATTATAATTGATATTTCTTAAAAGAATGTGCATTTATTGAAATGGAAAAAATACACATTAAACCAATAATGCCCTTGTAAAAATCTGCATGTTGTATACGTTTTGTCCACTAGACGGACTAGTAGAGAAAATGAAGTTTCACATGAGGCCTCATCTATATGAGCTATTTTGATGAAAGGCCTCAAGCCCTCTAAAAAGCCTCATCTGGCCATCACTAGTATGCATTTAAAAGATATCTGCTACTCTACAAGATAGACTGCTCAGTGTTGTATTATGAATAGTTATGACACACTTTATTACATTTTTTATTTTAAAAGTTGTCCCTCCATGGTACATTTTTATTAATCACATATTTATTATACTGAGTCAATATTATTCAGATGTTTTCATTAGCTAAGAATAACACTGGACAGGACGGGGACCTGTGATTAGTACTGTCACCTCACAGCAAAAGGGCCCAAGATCAAACTCAGCCAAGACCCTTTTAGTCAGTATGTTTACGCCCTGCTTGCATGGTTTCTCAAGGTGTTCTGGTTTCCTCTTACAGTCCAGACATGTGTATTAGACCTCCAGTTTGGCAGCCTTATCCAGCTGAATTTGCACTGGACAAGCTTCACAAAGTATGTGCTTGTTTGTTTTAAAAAAGGCAACTACCACCCTTCTTTGTCAATCTCATTTGCTAATAAAGAGTAAAAATTGTCCTGCTGTGATCACCCTGATTACTACAGTGCTACTTTCAATGCTAAATTAATTTCCCCTCAAAGGAGGAACATTACCATTATTATAATTTATCAGAGTCAATGTGACACCTTAATGCAGTATTTGAAATTTATATTTAAAGTGACAGAATAGCAAATGGTTGGGTACTTGATTAAAAACATCATTCTATCATTTTGTAATAAACATCCCTTAAAAATCCCTAAAAACTTGTCTGTTTTCATTCAAATGTGTCTGAATGAATAAATGGATAACTGGTAATTATGATTCATTCAACCCGTGTTTTCTGTTGTTGCCATATTTGAGAACTGCATATCTTATTTGAAGCTCAGCTTTATTTTCTGTAGAAATTTTATGAGGAAATAAATGTTGATGCTCTACACTTGCTGCCGTCCTGAATGTATCAGAATACATCATAACACTGTTTTCCACAAATACACAACGAAGGAAAAACAAGATTCCTTTGTTAATGTTGCAGTATGATATACTGTAAATCATTTTTATTTTGAAAATAATTTGGGGTTTCAAGTACAAAATAAAAATTGCTCTTAAAATAATTCCGATCAAGGTTTGACATTAGTAGCCATTTGGCATTGCTGTGGCCTATAGTTCAGTCAGTCACCGCGTTAGAAGGTGGAAAAACGTTTATAAGGGGGAAAATTCAACTTACAATAATCTATAAGAACAAAGCCACATAGTCACCATAGGTAAGTTGCAAAGTTAAGGAAAAAAACCCACAAATTTTCAAGAACTCGCAAATGTATTATAAAAAAATGTAAATTTATCGTCCAAAATTGCAAATCTAAGTCAAACGTGTCGAAAATTTACAAGATGCAAGTTGTCAGAAAGAAAACCTTTACAGGAGTAGGGGGAAGGTAGGAAGTTTAGGATTTAAAAAAAAAAAGTTGCACATTTCGGATTAAAAAAACACATTTACAAATATATAAAGTCAACAATGTCAAAGAGTAAAAAAAAAAAAGTTCAATTTTTAGAGAAAATTATGCAAACGTAAAAGCTGATTGTTTTTCCAGGTTGTATAGACTCAACCCCCACCCAAAAATAAACAAACAAAACAGTGTTTTGGGGTGCACGGTGGCGCAGTGGTTTAGCACTGTGGCAGCACAGTTTTACCCTCGGCCGGGGGATTGCGGGGATCATGAGGTCGTGGGTTCGATCCCAGCCCCCGACCAACAGTGAGCTGTGTGGAGTTTGCATGTTCTCCCCGTGTTGCGTGGGTTTACTCCGGGATTTCTCCGGTTTCCTCCCGCATACCAAAAACATGTAGGTTTAGGGCGCTCGCGCACGCAGCGACCAGCAGCCGGTGGCTTGTCACCAGACTGCAAACCAAGTCTACCTACGGGTACAAATAAGTAACAAAAAAAAAAAAAACAGTGAAATGAAATCAAATCCTCTGAGGTTTTTGGACCCACCGAGCCCGCAGCGGCCCAGCGGGATGGCCTTCAGCTGGATGGGCGACGGCTTCTGGAAGCCCGCGGCCGCCAGCCCCGATAGGACGGCGGGAGACAGCAGCAGAGAGTCGAAGCTGATCCCCTCCGAGAGAAGAACATCGTCGGTCCGTGTTCGCGTCTCGATGTCGTGGGCTGCTCTTCTCGTAGAAGCAGCCATGTTTGATTGTCTGTTTACCTCCGGTCAAAGAGTTTAAAAAAAAAAAAAAGAGTAAGAGCAACTACAGAACTGAGCTTGTTCGCCAACTGGTGGTGTGGAGTGGAAGAGACTCGAGTACAAAGTCAACATAATAAACTTCGAATTTATTTTAAAAAAGAAAAGGACAGCGTTAACAGCAAATATGACGTATCTACAGACAGGGAAATAGCTGGTTACTAAAGTTAATAGGTCAATTGTATAGATATGTAATTTGTAAGTTTGAGGGGTTTTTTTCTCAAGTTTGAGGGTTTTCTTCTCATGAAACCGAGTTTTCTTTTCAATTAAGGACTTTTCTGCTATAAATTTGAAAGATTTGTCACTTAAATTGTGAACTTTTTTCCTCATTATTTTTGTTTGTGCAGCTGTAAATTAAGAACTATTGTATATGAGATTTGTTCTCATAAATTTGTGAGAGTTTTCTCATAAATTTCAAAGATTTTTCGTGTAAATTGATTACATCTTCCCACATCAATCTTTTTTCACAACATTTATGTCTATTTTGAAATTAATTCACTATGTTTTCCTAATGAATTTGAAAAGCTTGCGGTAAAATTGGGATTTTTTTCCTACAGATAGCCTATCTTAAATTTAATTTGCAGAACCAGAATAGAACAATGATTTCAACTCCGATTTGCAAAAAATAAATAAATTAAATTTATAAAATTAAAATGGGGACAGGCTCCTGCCCCAAGTGGAGGAGTTTAAGTATCTTGGGGTCTTATTCACGAGTGAGGGGAGAATGGAGCGAGAGATTGACAGACGGATCGGAGCAGCATCTGCAGCGATGCAGACGTTGTACCAGTCTGTTGTGGTGAAGAGGGAGCTGAGTTCTAAGGCAAAGCTGTCGATTTACCAGTCAATCTACGTTCCTGCTCTCACCTATGGTCACGAGCTTTGGGTAATGACCGAAAGAACGAGATCGCGGATACAAGCGGCTGAAATGAGCTTTCTCCGTAGGATTGCTGGACTCACCCTCAGAGATAGGGTGAGGAGCTCAGTCATCCGGGAGAGGCTCAGAGTAGAACCACTGCTCCTCCACATTGAAACGAGTCAGCTGAGGTGGTATGGGCATCTGATTAGGATGCCTCCTGGACGCCTCCCACTTGAGGTGTTTTGGGCACTTCCCACTGGGAGGAGACCCCAGGGCAGACCCAGGACTCGCTGGAGAGACTATGTCTCCCAGCTGGTCTGGGAAAGCCTTGGTATCCTCTCTGAAGAGCTGGAGCAGGTGGCTGGGGAGAGGGAACTCTGGGCTTCTCTGCTTGAACTGCTGCCTCCGCGACCCGGACCTCCAGAAAAGCGGTAGAAGATGGATGGATGGATGGATGGAAAATGACCAAAGATACAGTCCTTTCTATTATGATATTCGTAAGAAAAATGCTGAGTGTGACGGCAAATTGAAAAACGAGAGAGGAGAACGAAGATGCAAACAAAATGACTATTTCATCTTTTTGGCCAAAAAGTGACGCACAGTCATCACTCACTGCCTAAGGGATGACCATATGTGCAACGATCACAGATCCGACTCTCCTTTTAAAGCTGCACACAAGGTTTTTTCAGCACGAGATAAGTATCACATGACTTGTTTAACAACATACTGCATGGTTTGAAGACAAGGCCTTCACGTGTTTAAAACATTCTCATTACACATTCTTCTTGGTGCCCCAAAGGCCTAAGCATGATTAAGGACATTACATCATATTCTTGTATGACAAATACAAGAATCATACAGAATGTGGGCTATATTAATCATATATTCCATAACCTACATATGTTGAAGCATGTGGGAATGTTTGGTGATTACATATGTAAGGCGACTTCACACCTCAGAAAGGACAAAGACTCTCAACCGCCAGTGAAGAACAAAGACGTTCCCAGACACTGCGGTGGAGACCGGAGGAGCTGCCCTCACCCCCCAGGGCCATGAGGAGGAGTACCAAGACAATGGGGGGGATTAAGATAATGAGGGATGTCAGCCTTTGATATGCATGTCTTTTGTTATGTGCAAGTATAAGTTCACAGAGCCGGAGGTATTCGGTCTCTTTTCTTGCTTCTGCTTCTGCACTTAGATGAGACTTGTTAGAGGAGCTGATAATAAACTTTGGTTTATATATCACATCGCCTCGTTCTTCCAAGCTCTTCTACACTGGTGACCCTGACGCGAGTATGGACCAGAGGCGTTCCCCCGCGATCGACTCATCTGTGGCGACCCAGGCAGACGCCGGCGCCCACGCAGACAGGGGAACAGATGGACGACGTTTCCCCCCGGCAGAAGTGACAGAGAGGGTTCAACAGAGCACCAGCGCCGCTGAGAGAGCCGAGGCAAGGCATTCTCACCCTGCGGACACAGCAGTGACGGTCCACACAAATGCCGTCGCTGTCAAGCTGCCGGACTTCTGGCAGGAAGACCCCGCCTCGTGGTTTCAACAAGCTGAAGCCCAGTTTACACTGGCGGGCATCACGGCCGACGATACGAAGTTCTATCACATCGTCGCCAAACTCGACGCCGCCACTTCGAGGTGTGTGCGGAGCATAATCCGGCGGCCGCCGGCCCAAGACAAATATGAAATACTGAAAGCAACCATCGTGGCAAATTACGTCCCCTCAGCCGAAGAGAGAGCCAAGAGGATCCTGGCGGTCTACGGCCACAGAGAATGCAGACCTAAAGCCCTCATGGAGGACTTGCTGCAGCTTAAAGAGGAGGACAATGACAACTTCCTCTTCCAATTCGTATTCCTCAGCACGCTGCCGCCACACATGAGAGGGACGCTCGCCAACATGCGATGCAACACCCAGCAAGACTTCCGCGTGCTGGCCAACGAAGCTCAACGACTCGTCAACGCCTGCAGGGAGCAGACACCCACAGCAGCATCCGCAGACCTCAACGCTGATGCCCAGAGCCACGGCGAGCCTCAACCCACGGAGCAGATCCAGCCCGCAGTGACAGCGACACGGCCAAAACGTAACAGACGGAGCGATGTTTGTTATTACCACCACCGCTTTGCCGAGAAGGCTCACAAATGTGTTCCCCCCTGCAAATTTAAACGCCAAAGCCGAGAGCCGTTAACGGCAGCGGTTCTCGGCGAGAAAAGCAAGCTGTTATACGTGACGGACAGACACACCGGCAAGCAGTTCCTTATTGACACAGGAGCTCAACTAAGTTTTGTCATGCCCTCCCAAGCAGATCGAGCCATGGGCACCCGGGGCAACGGAGCGGTGGCAGCCAACGGCTCCAACATTGACACTTTTGGCGAAAAAAGCCTGCACCTCCACATCCACGGCCGCAACTACAGATGGACATTTGTTGTAGCGGCGGTGAGTTTTAACTTGTTAGGCGCAGACTTTTTGTGTGCACATGGGTTATTAGTTGATCTAGCGAACAGACGCTTGGTTAATGCACTGTCCTTTGCTTCTATTCCCTGCTCAGCCCGAGTTTCTCCACCACCTGTGCAGGCTAGCGTCACCACAGCAGGAGGTAAGTTTGATCAACTCCTCACCCAATTTCCAGCACTCACAGTTCCCAAATTCTCAGCCACAGTGGCTAAACACGGGGTTGAACATTTTATTCCGACAACGGGCCCACCCGTATTTGCCAAAGCTCGGCGCTTAGACGCGGCCAAGCTCGCCATAGCTCGGGACGAGTTTACTACCCTTGAAAAATTAGGCATTATTAAACGTTCGAAAAGCCCCTGGGCCTCGCCACTTCACATGGTTCCGAAATCCGACGGTTCTTGGAGACCGTGCGGCGATTACCGCAGATTAAACAATGCGACAGCGCATGACCGCTACCCAATTCCTCACATTCAGGATTTTTCACTACATCTGGCGGGTGCGCGCATTTTTTCAAAAATAGACCTGGTCCGTGGTTATCATCAAGTCCCAGTTCGAGCAGAGGACATTCCTAAAACAGCTGTAATAACCTCTTTCGGCCTTTTTGAATTTTTGCGGATGCCTTTCGGCCTCAAAGGCGCCGCCCAAACTTTTTAGCGGATGATGGACGCAGTATTACGCAACCTCCCTTTTGTTTTCGTCTACCTCGACGATATGCTGGTAGCCAGCTCGTCTGAGGAAGAACACGAGCAGCACCTCACTATGGTTTTTCAGAGGCTAGAAGAGCACGGGTTAATAATCAATCCAGCCAAATGCAAATTCGGCGTGTCACAAATTGATTTTTTGGGACACAGAGTTTCTCCGAAGGGGGCAGTCCCACTTCCAGACAAAGTCCACGCGATAAAAAGTTTCCCACAGCCACAAACGGTCAAATCGCTGCAAGAATTTTTAGGAATGGTTAATTTTTACAACCGTTTCCTCCCCCACGCAGCTCAGCTCATGCAGCCTCTATATGACGCGCTCAGAAAACAAAAAGCTTCCAACGCGGTCGAATGGACCCCGGAGCGCGAACGTGCCTTCGCGGAAGTAAAGAGCGCTCTAGCTAATGCCACATTGTTGGTTCACCCCGATCCCTCGGCCCGCATTGCACTAACCACAGATGCTTCGGACCTAGCTATAGGGGCAGTTGTAGAACAACATGTCAGCGGGATCTGGCAACCTTTGGCATTCTTCAGCAAATCGCTAAACCAAACTGAGCGTAAATACAGCACTTTTGACAGGGAGCTGCTAGCGCTTCATGTATCCATCCGCCACTTCCAGTTCTGGTTAGAAGGGCGGAGTTTCACGGCTTTTGTAGACCACAAACCGCTCACCTTTGCCATGGCTAAAATCTCAGAACCATGGTCAGGCAGGCAACAAAGACAGCTAGCTGCGATTTCAGAGTTCACCACAGACATTCAACATGTGGCAGGCAAACTTAACGTGGTAGCAGACTGCCTCTCCCGCGCTGTGACATTGCCAGAGCGCGAGGAGACAGATTATACTACCTCAGCCACGGAACTCTTCACCAACGTGGACACATACGCAGCACCTATCCATGCAGGGATAGATTATGCAGCCATGGCAGAGGAACAAAGCAGTGACGCGGATGTACGCGCACTCCTGTCTGGACCAACAGGGTTAAAGCTGGAGGAAAGGGGTTTACGCGATGGCGTGCCCCCCTAATATGCGATATTTCAACCGGCCGACCTCGCCCGTTAGTCCCAGCCACATGGCGCCGCCGTATTTTCGACTCAATTCACTCCCTCGCGCACCCAGGTGTGCGCGCCTCGGTTAAAATGGTCGCCGAAAAGTTTGTGTGGCCCGGCCTGCGCAAAAACGTAAAAGAATGGGCAAAAACTTGCATTTCTTGTCAGCGCGCCAAAATACACAAACACACAAAAGCCCCTCTGGAGCCTTTTCCAATCTCTGCTAGAAGGTTCAACCACGTTCATGTCGACCTCATGGGGCCACTACCTTCCTCCCAAGGTTTCACACACCTGTTAACAATGATAGACCGCACCATGCGCTGGCCAGAGGTAGTCCCTCTGGCGTCAACTACAGCGGAGGAAGTCGCTCGCGTTTTTTTGACAAACTGGGTGGCACGTTTCGGCGTCCCATCGGACATCACGTCCGATAGGGGGCCTCAATTTGTCTCAGAGCTTTGGTCAGCCATGGCCAGCAGCTTAGGGGCGACAAGTCATCGCACCACCGCTTATCACCCTCAGGCTAATGGGTTATGCGAGCGTTTTCACAGATCTTTAAAGGCCGCCCTCAGAGCCTCACTAACGGATACAAATTGGGTAAATAAACTTCCCTGGGTTTTATTGGGGTTGCGTGCTGCGCCTAAAGAGGATCTAGACGCCTCTCCAGCAGAATTAGTTTTCGCACAACCTCTCAGGCTCCCGGGTGAATTTTTACCAGAGAACCCAGAGCCAAAGCATCTTCCAGCCCCGAGGTTTTTAGGCAGCAACGGACCGGACTCTCTCCCCGGACTGGCACATCACTCTTTTCCACGGGTTTTTGTCCCCCAAGCTTTAAAAAACGCTGAATTCGTTTTTGTTAGGCATGAAGCTTTAAAACCAACTTTCCGCCCAGCATACGATGGACCATTCAGAGTGCTGGAACATGGTGATAAACACTTTGTGCTTGATTTTGGGGATAGAAAAGAAACAGTCAGCATTGACAGACTTAAACCTGCCTTCTTGTTGAGAGACGAGCCTGTACGGTTGGCGAGAGCACCTCGGTGGGGTAGACCCCCCAAGAGAAAAGACTCAGCCCCCCTGCAGGGAACAAATAATCACTCTCCTCCCCAAGCTGCAGATTCCTTACAGGAAGGTCCCACCAGGATGCCCAAGCGGACCCACAGCAGATTCGGGAGAAGATTAAAACCCAGACAGCACAGGGACTGATACAAACTACTCAACAGTTGTTCACTAATTGTGCTGTAACAGTTTAGGACTGACTTGTGATTTTACTATGCTGTTATGGGCTGCATAACAGCATAGTATCGGGCTGCACGGTGGCGCAGTGGTTAGCACTGCGGCAGCACAGTTTACCCTTGGCCGGGGGATTGTGGGGATCGTGGGTTCGATCCCAGCCCCCGACCAACAGTGATCTGTGTGGAGTTTGCATGTTCTCCCCGTGTTGCGTGGGTTTACTCCGGGATTTCTCCGGTTTCCTCCCACATGCCAAAAACATGCATGTTAGGTTAATTGGCTGTTCTAAATTGTCCCTAGATATCTGTTTCCTATAGGCCCTTAGAATAGAGGGTTAGTATTAATGAAAGCGCTTTGAGTGGTCTTTGTGACTAGAAAAGCGCTATATAAGTGCAGGTTAGTTAGTTAGTAGTTAGTTAGTTATGATTACCACTGAACTCTCT
This sequence comes from Pholidichthys leucotaenia, assembly GCA_020510985.1. NCBI lineage: Eukaryota > Metazoa > Chordata > Actinopteri > Cichliformes > Pholidichthyidae > Pholidichthys > Pholidichthys leucotaenia. The sequence goes on along the minus strand of CM035843.1, from coordinate 323,169,669 downwards.
TAGGAGCATGGCTGCTGGAAAGTTTCTTCTGTGGCAAGAGGTATAGCAGTTAGTATGTCATAGTAACTATCTTAAACTGTGAATTTTTTCTATTGTCCTTTTCTTAGTCGTTTGGGGGGGGGGCTGTGAGCTACATTAATCATATATTCCATAACCTACATATGTTGAAGCATGTGGGAATGTTTGGTGATTACATATGTAAGGCGACTTCACACCTCAGAAAGGACAAAGACTCTCAACCGCCAGTGAAGAACAAAGACGTTCCCAGACACTGCGGTGGAGACCGGAGGAGCTGCCCTCACCCCCCAGGGCCATGAGGAGGAGTACCAAGACAATGGGGGGGATTAAGATAATGAGGGATGTCAGCCTTTGATATGCATGTCTTTTGTTATGTGCAAGTATAAGTTCACAGAGCCGGAGGTATTCGGTCTCTTTTCTTGCTTCTGCTTCTGCACTTAGATGAGACTTGTTAGAGGAGCTGATAATAAACTTTGGTTTATATATCACATCGCCTCGTTCTTCCAAGCTCTTCTACACAGAAGAAGAATAAAGATGAAATAAAAGAACTTAAACAAACACAATTATTCTTTCATTATTATAAGTTTTTTTATGCCTAAAACTCCCCACCACCCCAGTGAAAACCTCCTATTTTTTAAAAACCTAAATATTGTCACGTCTGCATTCTCTGCTATGCCAAATAATTGCAGAAAGACTCAAAAATATTCAGCATTTTGAGTAATAATAATAAAAGCCAAGGCTGGTCTCATAATGTGAATTAAAAGTGTAGTTTACCTGTAGAAGATCGATAGCACTCATGGATCATCACCTTATCATGGTGGGGGGTTTGCGTGCCCTAGTGATCCCAGGAGCTATGTTGTCCAGGGAAATTTGCCTCTGGTAGGGTCACCCAAGAAAAAGTGGTCCTGGGTGAAGGGCCAGACTAAGAACGATCCAACAGACTCGCATGATAAATACTAGAACAAGGATTCAGTGTACCTCGCCTGGTATGGGGTTACCGGGGCCCCACCCTGGAGCCAGGCCTGGGTTCGATGGCTAGCATCTGGTGGCCGGGTTTCCACCCATGGGACCCAGCCGGGCTCAGCCTGAAGGAATTACATGGGTCTGCATGTCCTCCAGTGGGCTCACCACCTGCAGGAGGGATCATGGGGGTCCGGTGCTATGTGGATTAGGTGGCGGTCAAAGGCAGAGACCTTGGTGGTCTGATCCCAAGCTTCCTAAACTGGCTTTTGGGACGTGGAATGTCACCTCTCTGGTGGGGAAAGAGCCTGAGCTGGTGCATGAGGTTGAGAGATACTGGCTAGATATAGTCGGCCTCATCTCAACACACAGCTCCGGTTCCGGAACCAGTCTCCTGGAGAGGGGCTGGAGTTTGGCCTACTCTGGAGGCGATGAGCAGGGGTGGGTATTCTTGTATCCCCCCACATTGCTGCTTCTATATTGGAGTTTTCCCCAGTGGACGGAAGGGTTGTTTCCCTGCGCCTTCGGGTTGGGAAATGGGTCTTGACCATCATTTGTGCCTGTGCACCAAATGTATATGGTCCTGTAAGGTCTCCCGGACCTTGGTGTTCACTGCTGCAGTGTGAAGAGAGTCGTCCCTCTCCATGGCTCTGGAGAGCTTGGGCCCCACTGTGGAGAGAGGAGGGACCGCCCCAGCGTCGTGGAGACGGGCATTTCCAGAGAAGACACAGAGATCCTCTGGGCAGTGGGAGGAACCATCGAGGAGACGGATTTGGCGGCAGCTGGAGAGGAAGAGTTGGCTGATGGGACAGCCGGTGAAGGCAAACTGGAAGAGAGGACTGCCGCGGGAATAGTCTCACTGGATGAAAGAAGGGCTGCTGGCGAGGAGGAGATGGTGCTTCTCCAGTGATCTGGGGCTGGACGACGTCATCTTTCCGGGGCTGGAGTCGAGGCAGGAGGAGATTTAACCACGGGCTGAGAAGAGCGTCTCCGCGAAGAATGCCCCCCTCCTAAAGTCGGGAAATGCCTGCTGGAGCACGTAGACCGAAGATATCAGTGCCGCGTACTGTGGGTAATTCCAGAGTCTGGGATGCGCCTCCAGAATACCCAAAGCCCCATTCAGGCAATTCCATTTCTCACCGGGCCCATAGGCTTCATGGGCGTCATCCATGAAACCCTGGATGAACATTGCCGCCCACTCCTCCTCCACACTGGGAGTCCCCACTACCGTCCCTCTTCTGCTTCGGCGAGGATGGCAAGCTGGAGACATGATGAACTCCAACCAGGTAAGAGATACACACACACAAAAAGGTGAAAAAGAAACACACTACTTCACCGCTGGGCTCTTTCTGGTGGTAGTGTACTGTTATATGCATGCGTTTTATGCAGCACACAGATAAAAAGAGGCGAGCCCACGTGCAAGGTGAAGAGTGCATTTATTAAACAAAGAGTCAATGGTACAAAAAGTGTCCAACATAAGCAATCAAATAATAGACTACACAACAGGTGAAAAGGGTTTGGGAAACTCAGCTTAGCTACGAGGAGGAAGTTCACATCACGCCCCAGGGTTAGGCTGGCCGCTGGGGGAAGAACAAGAAACATGAACTTGAAAAAAGGAGACTTACATTATGCGTTTCGGAGCAGAGCTGAGCTCCAGGGAAAAACAGCACCAATGAAGTCCAAAGGAGAGTAGACCAAACACAGTGTAACACTAGAACACAGGATGCTGACTAACACTGCCACAATTAGTGAATGAACAGACAACGTATAAATGCACAGTGAACTAGTGACACAAGTGGAAACAGGTGCATAGCTGCAGCAGGTGCATTGATTGCAAGCTGCTCACTGCAGCAGCAGGCTGAGGAGCCCGTGGGAAGTGCCTGGAGGGAGAGGGAGGGGCAGAGACAGAAACACAGAAAAACCCTAGACAAATGTGCAGGTGAAACAGGAGAGCAAAATACAAGAATAAACTGTGTCTGAGGTCTGGGATGACATAGGACCTCAGACATATGACACATAGCAAACAAGAAGGTGCTCAGAGCTGATCCCTGATGTAACTTCACCCCCACCTTGAATCCCGCTGTCACTCCTACAGCACACCTCACCACGTCTCACTGTCCTCATACATGTCCTGCACCACTCTCACATACTTTTCTGCCACTCCTGACTTTCTCATACAGTACCACACTTCCTCTCTTGGTACCCTATTATATGCTTTCTCTAGATCCAAACACAGTGCAACTCCTTCTGACCTTCTCTATATTTCTCCATCAACACTCTTAGAACAAACATTGCGTCTGTAGTACTATTTCTTGGCATGAAACTGTACTGCTGCTTGCTGATTGGGATATCTAGAATTCTTAACCTGCCTTCAACAACTCTTTCCCATATCTTCAGTGTGACTAATCAACTTTATGCCTCTGTAGTTATTACAGCTCTGCACATCACCCTTGTTCTTGAAAATTGGAACCACAACACACTCTCCACTCCTCAGGCACCCTCTCACTCTCCAAGATGTGTTAAACAATCTGGTTAAAAACTCCACTGTCATCTTTCCGAAACATTTTCATACCTCCATGGGTATCTTATCTGGACCTGTACGATCGTAATATATATATATATAATATTAGTATGGTGGTGCCCTAGGCTAGGCAGGGGTGATGCCCCGCCTTTGGGGGGGTGGCGTCACCTGGGGTATATAAGCCTGGAGAGGGAGACATATTGTCTCCTTGCTGTAGCTCCCGTACTCATGGTAGGGTCTCCCCGTGTGTACATAATTCTTGTTAATAAACTTTATAAAACGTCACCTCACCTCCTCATTATTCGGACACAACATTTGGCGACGAGGACAAATGGAGATGGAGAGGGCTGCAACCACATTACGTCCTTTTTTGGAGGCTCCGGGTGAGCCGTTGGTCCCTTGGGCCAGGTGATTTGCGGCCTTCCAGAATTATCTGCTAGCGTTGGCGATCTGGACAAATTGAGAGCGAGGGCAATTTTGGTCCATAACCTGGGCATGGAGGGCCAGAGAATCCTCACCACCTTGGGAGGGGGTGACAGCTTCGACGACGTCATGAGGCTCATGGCCGGCTACTTTCACGGCCCAGAAAATATCATAATGTGGCGTATCCAGTTCCAACAATGGCGCCAGTGACCCGGAGAATCGGTCCAGCAGTTCGTGGCAGACCTCTGACAGCTGGCGGGTGAGTGCAGGTTTGGGACACAACAGGGCCAACTGCCTTTCCACTCTTCATCCTTTTCATAGCTGCCCTCAACGTACTCCTTCCATCTTCTCAGCACACTCTCGTCACTTACTCGTACATTACCATCTCTGTCCTTAATCAACATAATCTGCTGCACATCCTTTCCAGCTCCATCTCTCTTTCTAACCAAGCAATACAAGTCCTTTTCTTCTTCCTTAGTGTCCAGCCTCTCATACAATTCAATATAGCTTTTCTTTTGCTACATCTCTCTTTGCCATACTCCTGTCTTTCTTCATCTCCCTGATTATTACACTTTTTCTGTAACAGTCTCTCTTAATTTACTCCTAATTTTTGCCTTTATTTAGTTGTTTGTCTCTCTCTTCGCGACTGTGCCATCTAGTGGTCAACTTTAGTGTACACGGAACTATTTTTTTGGCCTTAGGTCAAGCCCGACCTTAATTACCTGCGCACTTCCGCCCAAGCAGTGCAGCACACTAGCCACTTGCTGCCAAGCTCCGTAGATTGATGGCAAACATGTGAAAGGGACGATTAAACAAAGAAAATAATACAAAAGAAGAAGGAGGACAAACGGAGGTTAAAAAGGATCATTCAGCCCCTCGTGGATGCCAGCTCACGAGGTTTGTCTAACGTTTTTATATGCTTTACTGCATGTTTTATGTCTTTAATTTATTTTATCGATGTAAGTTGTAAAATGTAGTTTTATATTTATTTTAATGCGTTTTCTTTTTGTGATTAGTTCTCACAGGTTGTCAAAGGATGTCAAGAACAAGAATAAACCCTGTTTTACTCTAAACCTCATGCGTAAGCCAATCCTTGAGGGTGCTACAGTGAGAACTCCTCTGCTCCAACGCATGGGTGGACAAGTGACGTGCCAGAGCCAGGGATGAGAAGGACGACAGCACAGTGCCTCCATCTTGCCATGGCCCAATGCACAATGCAAGACGCAGCAACCGCGGGAAATTCCAGGTTCCCAAAATGAATGTTTCCCTAAACAAGAGACTCATTAATATTATTTGATTTAAATATGTGAAGTCAAGAGGACACTGTAACAAGAAATAAGATATTTTTCGTTTCTGTTGTGAATCAAAGACTGAAGTATTTGCATTGAGATAATTTTCTTTATTTACATTTCTCCTGTTGAAGCTGAATTGATCATCATACAGTGTGCACATCTGTGTTGTGCTAAATAACCTACATACTGTGTATATTCAATGATTCTCAGTAACAGTAAGGATATTACTGGTTCATTCAAGACATGTAATGGTTGCTTACAGCTTATAGTAAGTTGAGTTTTGACTTTAAGTTACATTTGAAGAACAATAAGACAGTTTACTGTTTAAGTTAAAGTGACAAACATTTAACAAGATTAACATGTAACCATTTTATTATCAAACTCAACATTAAGTTACTGCATTAAATCTTTCATTTAAAGTAAACAAAGACAAACCAAAGCGAATAATGGCAGAGTTTGGAGTCAATTCAGAAGTCAGTGAAGATTGTTGTGATAAAGAGCAACTCTGTGCAGATGATCAACCACAAGGAGCTGAAGGCACAGGAAAGGATATCCCCACTACCTCACAAGAGCCACAAAGGAGCCGAAGAAGTCGTAAGTTGACAGAAAAGGGCCAAGAGCTGCACGATGAGCAGGTAAGAAAAACTGCACATCATTTCATTACGTGCTATTCAATTTTCAATTCAATTCAATTCAATTCAGCTTTATTTATAATGCGCCACATCACAACAAAAGCCGTCTCGTGGCACCAAAGAAGTGAGAAGTGGAAGGCTGTCACTAAAGATGCCAAGGAAGACAGAGTCTGTATTCAAGTCTGCAGCCTCAGTAAAGATGAGTGTTAAATCTCACCATGCAAATCACTCTTCTCATTCAAAGGTCCCATCCAAGCATTTATCCAGGCACTCTTCAAAAAGACAAGATGCAGCTGCTGAAGTTGCGGCTAACGAAGCTGACTTGGAAGTTCTGCTTGAACAAGACAACCACATAAAGGAAATTGAAAGGCAAGTAGCAGACATTGCACGGCAGCAAAGAGAGCTGGAAGCAAAGCGCAGAGAACTGGAGCGACTGGATACAGTCAAAAAACTGAAAGCTGCTAAAGCAAGACAGCGAGTTCATGAGCAATGTGAATGTTCAGATGAAGAAATATACAACCTACTCCATCAACACAATTTGGATGAAGAAAATGAAGTCAAGTCTGAAAACAATGACCAGCACCTCAAACTGTGTTACCCACCACAAAACGTGACACATTCACAAGAAGAAAACACCACAGATCTGGTCCGAGCCTTTACAGAGACCCTCAGTGCAAGTCATCTTCCTGTACCAGAACCAACGGTATTCAGTGGTGACCCACTTAGATACAATGACAGGAAGATCTCATTTCAGACACTCAGTGACAGAAAGAATATACCAGCTGAAGAGAAGACATACTATCTGTGAAAGTATGTGAGTGGATCTGCAAGGAAAGTGATAGAAAGCTACTTTCTGCTAGGCACAGAGTCAGCCTACAATGCAGCATGGACAGTCCTTGAAGACAGGTATGGCAATCCATTCCTCATCACCAAAGCCTTCAGAGTCAAACTCAATGCATGCCCCAAGATAAGCTCCACAGGCAGTATGGAACTTCAAGAGTTTGCTGACTTCCTCCGTAGCTGTCAAGCGGCTATGTCACAGATTAAAGGACTTGAAGTGCTCAATGACTGCAACGAAAACCAGAAAACGCTTGCAAAACTTCCAGACTGACTCACATCAAGGTGGAACAGAAAGGTTACAAAAGTGCAAGAAACGAGCCACACCTTTCCAAGTTTCAGCCATTTGTAGAGTTCATCTCGCATGAAGCCAAAATTGCATGTAACCCCCATAACATCTCTCCATGCTCTGAAACCAAGTGAAGGTGAAAGAACAGAAAGGAAGATCCTCAAGAACAGAAGCCATGGAGCTAAGGTCTTAGTGACTAACTCAAATGAAAGAGTTGTCAATGCAAGTTGTGTCTACTGCGAGAAGGCAGGTCGCGTTTTACAGAAGTGTCGGAAGTTCATGAATGAGCGCATCAATGAGACACTCAAGTTCGCACAAGAGAAGAAGTTTTGCTTTGATTGCTTGAAGTCTAGCCATCGCTCAAAGGATTGCGAAAACAGAGAAACTTGTGATACATGCAAGAAAAAACATCCAACATGTCTTCATGATGATCAAACTAAAGAAGAAAGAACTCAAAGATTAATAAAGTGAAAAGCACTGACAAGACAAGGTCAAAAACAGAGGTCCTGCAAGACAGTGTTACACCAACAACAAGTGAAGCGACGTCTAACAGAGTAATGCAAAACGTCAAAGACACACACACATCCTCCATCATTCCTGTATGGGTGTCAGCCGAAAGTGAGCCAGAGTGTGAAGTTCTTGTGTATGCACTCCTTGATACACAGTGACACAACCTTCATCCTCGAAGAAATGTCAAGAGCTCTGAACACTAAAAGTGAACCAGTTCAGCTAAAGCTTACTACTATGTCCTCAAGAAACACAGTTGTGTCCTGTCACAAGCAATCCGGTTTACAAGGAAGAGGGTTTTACTCCAACAAAACCATATCCCTGTCAGTGACGTATGCAAGAGACTTTATTCCAGCAAATCGAGATCATATTCCAACACCAAGTATGGCAAAGGCATGGCCACATCTCGAACACATCGCAGATGAGATTGCTCCGCTCCAAAGTTGTGACGTGGGCCTTCTAATTGGCTACAACTGTCCTCAAGCTCTTGTTCCCCGACAAGTTGTGTCCAGCAAGGAAGGTCAGCCATTTGCACAAAGGACTGATCTGGAATGGAGTATTGTGGGCTTCAGCAATCCATGTCTTGATTACGGAGATGTTATCGGAGTGAGTCACTAAGTCATTGTAAAGCAAGTGGTGCCAGGTATTCAGCCCTCTTCGAGCCTCACCAGCAAAGTTCATTATGTGTACAGAACTCAGATAAAGGAAATGGTCTCACCTGACGACGTGATCAAAATGTTGGAGTCAGATTTTGTGGAAAAGGCTTTTGAAGATGTAAAGATCTCCCAAGAAGATCTCAGATTCCTGACAAAGATCAAAAAAGGCATTAAACTCAAAGAGGATGGGCATTATGAGATGCCACTCCTGTTCAAGAGTGAAAGGCCCAACATGCCTGACAACAAGACATGTGCCATTCATCGTCTCAAATGCTTGGAAAGAAAGCTGAGAAGGAACGAGTGGTACTACACGGACTACAAGAAGTTTATGGAAGAAATCATTGCTCATGGAGACGCTGAAAGAGTCCAAGAGCAAGACATTGACAAGACCCCAGCTTGGTACATCCTTCTCCATGGGGTGTATCATCCACAAAAACCTGGAAAGATTTGCGTTGTGTTCGACGCCTCTGCCAAGTTTCAAGGTACGTCCTTAAACGACCATCTCCTTGCCGGCCCAGAGCTAACTAACACCTTGCTTGGAGTCTTGTGTCGTTTCCGAAGAGGCCCAGTGGCTATTATGTGTGATACTGAATGCATGTTCCATCAGTTCCACATGTGTGCTGGCGACCAAGATAATTTAAGGTTCTTATGGTGGAAGAACGGCGACCTTGAAACCCCATATGTCATCTATCGGATGAAAGTACACCAATTTGGCGTGGCTTCCTCCCCTGGTTGCGCCAACTACAGCCTCAAGCACCTTGCAATTGAAAGAGAAGGATGTTTCAGCGAAGACACTGTCAAGTTCATTAAAACCAATTTCTGTGTTGACGATGGGTTAGCAAGTGTTGACACCGAAGGTCAAGCAATACAGCTCGTCAAAGAAGCCCGTGAGCTCTGCAGTACAGGCAGGCTTTGGTTGGATAAGTTTATCTCCAACAGCACCAAGGTCCTAGCCTCACTTCCAAAGGAAGAATGTGTTGTAGCCACCAAAGATCTGGACATGGCACTGGGTGAAGTGCATATGGAGAAAGCACTCGGAGTGCAATGGTGTGTGGAATCAGATCAGTTCCACTTCAGAGTAACAGTAAAGGAAAATCCACTAACACGAAGAGGAATATTGTCCACAGTGGCTTCAGTGTTTGATCCACTTGGATTCGTCACGCCCTTTATTTTGCTGAGAAAGCAGATCTTGCAACAAATGTGTTGAGATAAACTCAGCTGGGACGACACCTTACCTGACAGTCTTCGACCCCAGTGGGAATCTTGGCTTCTTGACCTCATGAACCTTGCAGATGTGAAAATTCAGAGATGCTACATTCCACCAGGCTTCAAGGTCCAGCACTATGAGTTGCATCATTTCTCTGATGCAAGTGTGTCTGGATACGGCATGTGCACCTACCTCAGACCAGTAAGCACATCTGGTGAAGTCCACTGTTCCTTGGTCATGGGAAGATCAAGGGTTCCACCTTCCAAAGTAACAACCATACCACGACTTGAGCTGTCAGTGGCTGTAGTTGCTGTTCACACTGGTGACATGCTAAGAAAGGAACTTGAAGTACAAGTCTCACAAGAAACATACTGGACTGACTCCAAGGTTGTACTCGGATACATCAACAATGAAGCCAGGAGGTTCCATGTGTTCGTTGCAAACTGAGTGGAACGCATCAAACAAAGCACAAAATCTACACAGTGGAGGTACGTGGCGTCCGAAGAAAACCCTGCCGACCATGCCTCGAGAGGCCTCACAGCTGAGCAACTCATTGCCTCAAACTGGTTTGCAGGCCCAAACCTTCTCTGGCAACCAATTATATCCAGCAGTGAATCAAGGTAGGAGAGCTATCAAGCAGTGACCCAGAGGTCAAGAAAGTTCAAGTTCACAAGACACAAGCTAAAGAACAATGGTCACTCTTAGAGCACCTACACAAGTTTTCCGACTGGTCAAGAATGATCAAAGCCATTGCCAGACTAAAGCGCTATGTGAAAGAAGCAAAACCAAGGTCCTGTGAAGTTAGCAGCCTGGAAGAGAGAAGGAGAAGCAGAGTTGACAATCATCAAGATGGTTCAAGAAAGAGCTTTCACACAAGAAATGAAGTCCCTTCAACATCATAAAATGATGCAAACCAAAGACAAGGCGAACAAGTTGCACAAGTTATGCCCATTTCTGGATGATCAAGGCATTCTTCGAGTCGGAGGACGCCTCAAACATGCTGCCTTACATCCCACTGTTAAGCATCCAGTAGTCCTGCCAAGAGACAGCCATGTGTTAGCATTGCTTGTCAAGCATTATCACGAGAGAACGTACCATCAAGGACGAGGGATCACCATGAACGAGCTTTGTGCTAATGGCCTTTGGATCCTTGGGTGCAACAAAGTTGTGTCATCTCACATTTACAAGTGCATAAAGTGCAGAAAGTTCAGAAGATGTACCGAGCAGCAAAGGATGGCAGACCTCCCGGGAGATGGGATGGAGACCACCCCGCCATTTACCTACTGTGGGATGGACTGTTTTGGTCCTTTCTATGTCAAGGAAGGCAGGAAGGAGTTAAAGCGCTATGGCTTGTTAATCACCTGCATGTGCTCCAGGGCAGTACACATCGAGATGCTTGATGATTTGACTACTGACGCCTTCATCAATGCTCTGCGTGCATTCATCGCCATTTGAGGTGCAGTCCAGCAGATAAGATGTGATCAAGGCACAAATTTTGTCGGCACCAGAAATGAGTTTGTTGAAGCACTCAAGGAAATGAATCAAACCACACTTGGAGAACAAGAGTGCGAGTTTCTCATGAACACCCCAGCATCAAGTCATATGGGTGGTGTCTGGGAAAGACAAATTCGCACCATAACAAGTATACTGACGTCAATCCTGGAACAATCAGCCAAACAACTTGACAGTTCCTCTCTAAGGACATTTCTTTATGAAGTCATGGCAGTGATCAACAGTAGACCACTCACTACTGACCAGCTATGTGATCCATCAAGCCCAGAACCCTTAACATCGAATCACATACTGACCATAAAGTCTATGATCATCTCCCCACCTCCAGGAAAGTTTGTTAAAGAGGATCTTTATCTCAGGAAGAGATGGTGTCGTGTTCAACTTCTCGCCAATACATTCTGGGCAAGGTGGAAAAAGGAGTACTTGTTAAATCTACAAAGTAGACAGAAATGGACTAAAGAACACAGAAATGCCAAGTATCAATGATATAGTCCCCCTACAAGTCCGAGAAACCTGTGGAAACTGGCCAGAATCATTGAAGTGTATCCTAGTAAGGATGGAAGAGTGAGGAAGGTGAAACTACTGATGAGTGATCCAACCCTGGATGGACATGGAAAGCGAATCTCCAGACCTGTCCACTTGGAAAGGCCCATTCAGAAGACAGCAATCCTGTTGGAAGCAGAATGAAGACCCCTCACCTCTCCCTCTGTCATTACAATACTCATTCATAATTCATAACTTGTTCATAATTAACCCTTTGAGTATGAGAATTTGTGTGCCCCTAGTGGCAGAGTGCAGCACTGCGCCTGCCTTCTCACTCTGACTTTGGAAATCTGAACTATTTTATTGACAAAAAATATTTACCACTCTTGACCACTAGGGGTTATGTCGCAGTTCGGCAATCATTAGTTCATAAGTAATACGTTTGTCCTTAAAATCACAAGTGATTTGGTGGGAGTGTAACAGTCTCTCTTAATTTACTCCCTATTTATGCCTTTATTTATTTGTTTGTCTCTCTCTTTGCGACTATGCCATCTAGTGGTCAACGTTAGTGTACACGGAACTATTTTTTTGCCCTTAGGCTCCGCCCGACCTTAATTACTTGCGCACTTCCGCCCAAGCAGTGCAGCACACTAGCCACTTGCCGCCAAGCTCTATAGATTGATGGCAAACATGGGAAAGAGACGATTAAACAAAGAAATTAATACAAAAGAAGAAGGAGGACAAACGGAGGTTAAAAAGGATCATTTAGCCCCTCGTGGATGCCATCTCATGAGGTTTGTCTAATGTTTTTATATGTTTTACTGCATGTTTTATGTCTTTATTTTATTGATGTAAGTTGTAAAATGTAGTTTTGTATTTAATGTATTTTCTTTTTGTGACTAGTTCACATGGGTTGTCAAAGGTTGTCAAGAACAAGAATAAACCCCGTTTTACTCTAGACCTCGTGCGTAAGCCAATCCTTGAGGGTTGCTGTAGCTCCCGTACTTGCGGTAGGTCTCCTTGTGTGTACATAGTTCTTGTTAATAAACTTTATAAAACATCACCTCGCCTCCTCATTATTCGGACACAACAGGACCAATCACCTTTCCACTCTTCATAGCTGCCCTCAAAGTACTCCTTCCATTTTCTCAGCACACTCTCATCACTTACTCGTACATTACCATCTCTGTCCTTAATCAACATAACCTGCTGCACAGCCCCACCGCGACCTGAAAAGGATTAAGCGAAAGAAGATGGATGGATGGGCGTCCTTTCCAGCTCCATCTCTCTTTCTAACAAAGCAATTCAAGTCCTTTTCTCCTTCCTTAGTGTCCAGCCTCTCATACAATTCAATATAGCTTTTCTTTTGCTGCATCTCTCTTTGTCAAACTCCTGTCTTTCTTCATCTCCCTGATAATCCCACTTTTTCTTTGCTAACCTCTTCCTTTAATACTTTCCTGTACCTCCTCATTCCACCAAGTCTCCTGGTCTTCCTTTCTCGGTCCAGAGGATATACCACATACCTTTCTACCTGTTCCCCTCAATACTTTAGCTGTACTTGCCCAGTCATCTAGTAATTCTTTCCTACCCACCCAGATCCTGTATCAACTCATTTCTGAACTGTGCAACCTTCTTCCGGGCAGTGGTGGCCTAATGGTTAGGGATGTGGACTGGTGAGTGAAGGGTCGCTGGTTCAATCCTCGGCTTAGCATGGTCAGATCTGGGTGGGACAAATAACATAGCAGTGTTTGTCCCACCTTCCTAAACCTCACTGTGGTGCCCTTGAGCAAGGCCCTTAACCCCAGCTGCTCAGTGGGCACAGGTCAATCTGTGGTTGTACTGGGCAGCTTCCAGGTATGAATGTGAACAGCACATCCTTGAAAAGGAGAGACTGCGTCTCAGTGGAACTTCTCTGTATAAATAAAGGTTAAATAAAATCTTCCTCCTGTAACTCCTATTTAATCCTTGGTCCCATCTTCACTCTCTTCTTCTTGCTCTCCAAAGTCATCCTACATTCTCACCTGACACCACCTTATAATCTCCCATCTCTTTCAGATTGCTCCTTCTGCGTAGGATGTAGTCCACCTGTGTGCACCTTCCTGCACTCTTGTAAGTCATCCTATGTTCCTTTCTTTTCTTGAAATATACATTCATTACAGCCATTTCCATCCTTTTAGCAAAATCTACAACCATCCACTTTCACTTTCTGTCCTTAAAACCATACCTACACAGGAACTCATCACCTCTTTTCCCTTCACCTACATGCCCATTAAAGTCCGCTCCAATCACCATTCTCTCCTCTCTGGGAACACTCTACCACTTCATCCAACTTACTCCAGAATTCCTGTCTTTTTTACCTGACATCCAACTTGTGGGACACATGCGCTAACAACATTAAACATTACGGCTTCGATTTTTAGCTTCAAACTCACAATCCTGTCTGACTCCCTCTTCACGTACTCTTCCTTCAAGATTACAACTACTCTCTCTCTCTTCTTGTCTACACCATGGTAGAACAGTTTAAATCCACCTCCAATGCTCCTAGCCTTGCTTCCCTTCCATCTGGTTTCTTGTACGCACAGTATTATCTACCTTCCTTTTTTCCATCTTATTAGCCAACTCTGGCCCTTTACCAGTCATAGTCCCTACATTTAATGTCCCCACTCTCACCTCCACACTCCTAACTGTCCTTATCAGCTAATAACAAATCTGACAAAGCATGGCATATTTTCTTTTCAAGAATTATGACAAACAGAGAAGTAACTTTAAAAAAATGTGTACAATTTGTTTCTTCTTAAGTTTTGTTCTCGAATAAGTTACACTCACCCCACAAAATAAAAAACTTTTATTCACTTTTGTATGACCTTTATGGCTTTTATTGATAAAAATCAAAATAATCAGTGTCAACAACATGATACTTCATTCCAGCCTTTTGGATCCAGCATGTTAAACAGCTTTAAAAAAAAATCAGTTTTGTTAAGTCTCACAGTTTGATCTTTCACAGTCTCTTCACCCTTCCTAAATAAACAAATGCAATCATACTCTTCCAAATACAATGGCTTTTTATTGATTACAGAAATATTGCTATGACTGTGGTTAATGAAATGAAGGGGGGGGGGGGGAGCCAGAATGTGAAGAGCTGTATCAAACCTGTACACTGTTGTATTTTTGTATATACAGAGTGAGGGACCATCTATGTACATGCTACATACTGTCACACTCTGGGAACATTAGTAGTCCTTCTGACAGGCACAGAGATAGGATCAGTTTCTGGATCCATTTTAAGGGGGAAAATGATGCAGAAACTACCCCTAAAAGGTGCCTGAGGTACAGGAAACTCCAGTCTACACAAGCAGGCCATCACAGATACAGTACATGTTGACACGTCAGCAGATTTCGGTGTGTGAAACAGTTGTGCGTTTGAACACCTGGTGCTTAGAGGACTAACTTTGGTCCTGTTGTTTCTGGCAGCCTATAATTATAATCATAATAATAATAATAATAACAACAGCATGGAACGACAGTGTGTGTGAGTGGTTCAAGTCCTGTTAAAGACTCAGCCCAGTCAGATGGGCGACGGTGCAGTTGCTGTTGTGCCGCACACCTGAAAGTGTATCAGAGTGTGTTATTAAAACTCTGGTCCCAAAGCTGCCAGCGCAGTACTCTGTTGCTACCTTTGTGTAATCTAATATACAGTTTTACATATACTGTATGTTAATGTGGCTTTTGGTCTTAAAAAAAATTACATGTTAAGGACTAAATGCCCATGCAAAATTGAAAGGAGGTATTCCTTTTCCAACAGCAGCTATTTCACATACCATTAAAAACATGGTGTTCAATACAGAAACATGCATACCGAGATCGGAAGAAATGACTTGAGTAAGGTAGTTTCTTAAGGGCAACGCTGTGGTAAAATTATTAGAAAAAGTATAACACAAGACAGACAGGTGGACGCTGAGAAAATGTTCTTCATATAGAGTACTGTGGAAAAGTCTTGAACCACCGCCCATTTCTTTATATTTATCTTTCAAGGAGCCAGACTTTGTATTTTTTTCAAAGTGTCTTGAGCAATAGTTCATCAGGCTTTCTGAAGGTCTTTGAAAATCTTTCATTGGACATTGGCTGCCTAAAAAACCCAACTTTCAGTCTAGTCCTACCTGGCCACTGTCCAGTTTCCTCAGGTGGAGGACAAAAGAAGAAGAGGCAGGCCTGAGAGAAAAAAAACAAAACAAAAAACAAAACGACCTACAGCAGATGAACAGCTTCTGAAACTGATATTCTTAAGAAATGGGAAAAAATCCAGCAGAGATCTGATATGTGACCTTTGATATACAGCTGGTCCTTCAGATGATCCATCTACAGATGGCCAAAGACTCATCAGAAATGGTCTCAGTGGAAGTGTGGCTGTTAATAAGCCATTCTTAAGGAAGAGAAAAAGGGAGAAAAGGCCAAGGTATACCAAATTACACAAGAACTGGACTGAAAAACAGTGACAAGGGGAGTGCAGCTTGGGTGGCTGCTGAAGCAAAAACTTGGGTGTGGGTGGAGTTCGGTGAGGCCATGGAACAAGACTTTTGGTTGGCCTCAAAGAGATTCTGGTAAACTGTCCGGTGACTCAGGAAGGGGAAGCAGCTCCCTGTCCACACTGTGTACGGTGCGGATGGGGCGCTGCTGACTTCGACTGGGGATATCATCGGGCGGTGGAAGGAATACTTTGAGGATCTCCTCAATCCCACTGACACGCCTTCCACAGAGGAAGCAGGGCTTGTGGACGAGGGGGATGACTCGCTTATCACAGGGGCTGAGGTCACTGAAGTGGTAAAAACAAACTCTTTGGTGGCCGGGTCCCGGGGGTGGACGAGATTTGCCCTGAGTATCTCAAGGCCCTGGATGTAGCAGGGCTGTCATGGTTGACACACCTCTGCAACATTGCGTGGAGGTTGGGAACAGTGCTTTTGGCATGGCAAACCGGGGTGGTGGTTCCTCTTTTTAAAAAGGGGGACCGGAGGGTGTGCTCCAACTTTAGAGGGATCACACTCCTCACCATCCCTGGGAAGGTCTATGCCAAGGTACTGGAGAGGAGAGTCCGGCCGCTGGTCAAACCTCAGATCCAGGAGGAGCAATGTGGTTTTCATCCTGGCTGTGGCACACTGGACCAGCTCTTTACCCTCTCGAGAATCCTCGAGGGATCGTGGGAGCTTGCCCAACCAGTTCACATGTGTTTTGTGGACTTGGAGAAAACATTCAGCCGCATCCCTCGTGGTTTTTTTGTGGGGGGTGCTGCGGGAGTATGGGGTATCGGGCTTGTTGTTATGAGCTATCCGGTTCCTATACAACCGTTGTGGGAGTTTGGTTCGTATTGCCAACTCTCGGTCGGACTCATTCCCAGTGAGAGTTGGACTCCGCTAGGGCTGCCCTTTGTCACCGATCCTGTTCATAATTTTTATAGACAGGATTTCTAGGCACAGCCAGGGAACGGAGGGTGTCATGCTTGGTGACCACAGGATCTCATCTCTGTTGTTTGCAGATGATGTTGTCCTGTTGGCTTCATCCAGCAATGACCAACATGTCTTACTGGGACAGTTTGCTGCCGAGTGTGAAGCAGCTGGGATGAGAATCAGGACCTCCAAGTCCGAGTCCGTGGTCCTCAGCCGGAAAAAGGTGGATTGTCCTCTCTGGGTTGGGGACAAGCTCCTGCCAAGTGGAGGAGTTTAAGTATCTTGGGGTATTCATGGGTGAAGGGAGACTGATAGACAGATTGGAGCAGCATCTGCAGTGATGCAGACGTTATACTGGTCTGTCGTGGTGAAGAGGGTGCTGAGCTCTAAGGCAAAGCTGTCTATTTAATCAATCTAAGTTCCTACCCTCAGCTATGGTCATGAGCTTTGGGTAATGACCAAAAGAACGAGATCGCGGATACAAGCAGCTGAAATGAGCTTTCTCCGTAGGATTTCTGGACTCACCCTCAGAGACGGGGTGAGGAGCTCAGTCATCCGAGAGAGGCTCAGAGTAGAACCGCTGCTCCTCCACATTGAAAGGAGCCAGTTGAGGTGATTTGGGCATTTGATCAGGATGCCTCCTGGACACCTCCCACTTGAGGTGTTTCGGGCACATCCCACTGGGAGGAGACCCCAGGGCAGACCCAGGACTCGCTGGAGAGACCATGTCTCCCAGCTGGTCTGGGAATGCCTTGGTTTCCTCTCTGAAGAGCTGGAGCAGGTGGCTGAGGAGAGATAAGTCTGGACTTCTCTCTCCTCTGAACTGCTGCCTCCGCGACCCGTACCTCCAGAAAAGTGGTACAAGATGGATGGATGGATGAAAGGATCTTATTAAGTGATGAATGCAACTTTCACGTCTTGGTTCAAATTACCAGTATGTACAGCCATCTGTAAAACATGGCAGAGGCTCTGTCGTGGTCTGGGGCTGCAGACAGCAGTGTTGGGGTTTTTATTAAAATTGACAGTTATGGATGCAGAAAAGTGCCATCAGATTTTGATCCACCTGAAAACCATCTGGAAATGTCTGACAGGCAGCTGCTGCATGTTTTCACATGATAATGACCACTCGGTCAATGCAATAAAAGCAAGCACACAATAGAACACTTTTAATCATAGATTGGACTCCCAAGAGCATGAGGTGTGGGATTTTGCTGAAGTTAATATCCAAAGATCTTTCCAATGTCCTTCAACAAGCCTGGAGAACTATTCCTGAAGACTACTTAAAGAAGTTATACAGAATCTTGTCTCGGGCTGCGTTGAATAATAAAGGTGATCATACCAAATATTGACTCTCTAGTTCTTTAGAATTGCTGTACCTATGTATTTATCATGTTCCTAGCAAGATATAAAGAAAGAAGGATGGTTCAAGACTTTTGCCCAGGACTGTACATCATAAACCAGCCTCAGATGAAAAAAAAAAACAAAAAACAAAAACCTTTAGGCCACTTCAACTGGGGGAGACATACAAGACCATCTGTACCTCATGGCATCCACAGAACAACACAAGCAATAAGTCCTGAGCTCAAGGAATGTGCAACATGTCCCCAGCCAGCAGCCTACTGTAAAGACTGAGAACAGCATCCTGGAATTATCATTGCTTCTGTCAAGTAAAACATATCGTCATCATCATCATATATTTACAGATTCTAAAAATAAAAGTTAAAAAAATAAATGCACATAGGAGTTGGACAGGAGACTTTTGAATTATCCACTCATAATCTAAATAGTTAAATTTGGTGCAAAAGGAACACCTGCAGGTTAAGAAAAAAAAAACGAGTCAAGGCAAAAGAGGACGGGGTGTCTGAGAATAGGCAGGTGAGGATTTGTACATGCCCTTCATCTCTTTGTCCTTCACCGTAATCTTTCAAATGTCTTGAAACATCTCGTAGCGTAGTGTTCTCTGCATCATATGAACGTGTCAAATACTTTCTCCTACTACTGTGTGGATTCCAATGTGTTTTCGTAAGAGTGGAGCGAAAGATATTTGTCAATTTCCAATATTTAGAGTTGGGGGGTTTTTTGGTTTGCAAGCATGTACTTTACATCTTACACTGTTGAGTGACTGACGAGGTAAAGTAATGACAGCAACCCTGACTGCTACCAGACAATAAGGTGCAAAAGTTTTTCTTTGTAAACACCAACAATATACACACTGCTAACTTTTCAGTGAACTACCAGAGACGCAAAATGGGGAGAATGAGAAAGGGACTGCGAGTGTTGTGTTCAAACATTTTGTAATAAAGGGTAAAGTGTTTAGGCGAGGGTTTGTGATTGAGGTGCAATATTTTAGAGTTTGGATTCAGGCTGAATTTTTATTTTATGAAAAAAGCAGAGTTCTACAGCTCAAGTCTCTCTATGCACAATGATGATTCTGGGGGGGGGGGGGGGGACAAGAGAGAAAAAGCCCACCTCTTCTTCTCCTTCTTTCTTCTTTCTCTTCTTCTTTGACGAATGTCCACTTTTGAGTCCTCGATTTTCACAGCTCACTGATACAGTAAGTTCTGTTTTAAAAGTGAGTCCGCTCCTGAATGCCGCCCTCTTCTGGACAGCAGCAGTAGCAGCAGCAAGGAGAATCTCATACGCTCCCAATTTTCTCTCAGCATCACACACAGTTTTTTTAATCATCGATTGACTTTAGGGCTCACAGCCAAGTCTTTACTTTTTTACATAAGAATTCTTCAGCCTCAGTTCGGTGTTGTTTTGTTGTCCATTTATGTGTGTGTGTGCATCTTTCGTGTTGTGTTTTTATACAGCAGGGTGTGTGTTGCTCCTTCAGCGTGTGTGTGTGTGTGTGTGTGTATGTGCGTCTCAGGGTCAGTGAATGTATGTCTCGACAGGACAGCTCCACCTTGTCACTGGCCTCGCCGTCGCGTTGCCCCCGCTGGCAGCTAAAACAACACACTCTGCCTCCTGTTCTTCCCCTGGGCTGTGGGAGAGGGACACACACACACACACACACACACACACACACACACACACACACGAGGCAAAGGAAGAAGTAAACAAAATGATTTGATGTGGAGACACAAACACTGCCTACCTGCAAATTTCACAGAATGAGAAATATACTGTATATGGGGGAGAAACAGCAAACACACAAAGGCTGGAAAAAAATTACCATGGCTCAATAATTATTCAACTTGGAACGTACCAATTACAGCAAAACATTAAAATATGGAAAACAAAGTGGGATTAAAATTTAAAACTATATAACACTCAATTTATATTACTACATTTGAACAATCAAATGTTAGCATTTAAAAACTTAATATAAGATAATTTATAGCATAAAAAGTAATATTTATTTCATTATGAGTAGTGACAAACTGTTTAATGACCAGCCCATCAATGACAGAGTGGCTCATTCTGGCCTGATAACCCCGAGGTTTCTTAGGGTGCTTTCACACCTACAGGCTTTAGTTCGTTTCAGTCAAACTCGAGTTTGTTTTCTCCGTTAGTGCGGTTCGTTTTGTCTGGTGAGAACATGGTAATCGCACTCAGATGCGGACCAAACCAACCAAACTGAGACCACCTGAAAGAGGTGGTCTTGATTCTAATCAAATGGTGAACTCTGGTGCTGTCCTGCATATGAGAAAGTGACCGCACTAAAACAGGACCAGCGGTAAACTGTAAAACATTTTATGCCACTGTACATACCTGATGGATCTTTGAAAATATCTGTGGCTGAGCATGTCACGGTTCTGGAGGATTAATGAACGTTAGCCTGTTATTTTCCATCCGTAGTCACGCTTCATTTTCAAATAATAATAATTTGCTGAAAGTGGTATATGCACGCAAGGTAATCAACGATAACCAAGGCGATGAAAACCCCCATAGATTACACTACGATTTGTATTATTTTCTCCCCAGAAATGCATAAATGCACAGTAGTCATCTTACTTCCTGTATTTACCTTTCCTGTTCTCGCGGTGAAAAAATCTGACTAATAAGATCAGAGAACATTCTGACGCAAGTCTCGCAGGATTTAACGTGACACAGTTTGGTCCATTTGAATTTCTGCCTGTGTGAAAGGGAACTGAACCAAGGAGAAAATGACACAAAGTAACAAACTTATCAACTGATTCGGACCAAAGTGAATGAATTTAGGTGTGAAAGCACCCTTACAGCCTTTGTTACTCTCTATATGGTGTATATACATGGTGCATGTCTTTAACATAGGCCTACTCAAAGTTTGGTGAGCGTCAGGACAATTGCGTACGAGTAGCAAGGGTTGTCATAAATCGGCGGATGCAGCTCCATGATAAAAACTCATTTTAGCTTTTGCCGTAATGAGCCAAGAAGTAATTTTTGCAACTTCACATGTGCACAAATATCACACACAAACACAATCACCCCTGATTTCTAGACTCCAGAAACAGCCCATTATGGCTGCAGTACAGTTTGAGTCTTGCAGCCCTCCCCACCAGTTGTGCTTGTGTTTTGAAGCGGCATGGATCAGAACAGAGTTCGAATGACAAGATCATGTGAGAATTATGTAAAATAACGCGAGGGCTTGAAACAGACCGAGGAGGACCAATCACATCATAAAAAACAAGGAAGCATGATGCACCGGCTCTCCATCTAATAATGCATAAGTAGCCTGTCAATTATAATTCTGTGAAGTGTTTGTACGTCATGTCAAAATTTTTATATGCATAGAAGTATACATTTCCATAAAAATAAGCAACATTGTAATTATGGACAGATACTGCACGCCCCCAAACTACTGTATTTTATTCTAACTGTTGTGTTAACTCATCTAGTAAACTGTAAATCATTGTTACTAGTGCATACCTGTGCATGCCCATAGAAACCAAGTATAAGCAAGTATTTCTGCATGCCCGTAGAAAGCAGGTGTAAGCAAGCACGTCAGCACCTGCCTTTGCTCTTTGATGGTGTCATGGCAAGTCCTATGATTGTGTGTGATGCCTGCCTTTGATCTTTGATGATGTCATAACGAGTCCTATGATCTTTGATGATGTCATAGCAAATCCTATGATTGTGTGTGATGCCTGCCTTTGATCTTTGATGTCATAGCGAGTCCTATGATCTTTGATGATGTCATAGCAAATCCTATGATTGTGTGATGCCTGCCTTTGATCTTTGATGTCATAGCGAGTCCTATGATCTTTGATGATGTCATAGCAAATCCTATGATTGTGTGTGATGCCTGCCTTTGATCTTTGATGTCATAGTGAGTCCTATGATCTTTTACCGAGCCCTATGATCAGGACATTGTGACAGACAGTGATGAGTGATGCCAGCCTTTGATCTTTGATGATGTCATAGCGAGTCCTGTGATCTTTGATGTCATAGCGAGTCCTATTATCGTGAGTGATGCCTATACAGACGTCATGTAGAGATCATAGGAACATCATAGGCGATCCTATGATCTTTTAGCGAGTCCTATTATTGTGACAGACAAGACACAGAGACGGACACACAGAGATTTCTTGAATTTATAGAGTGATGGTAGGTTGTAATGTAGTTATTGTACAGTAATTATGATCCAAAGCAGACCACTGTGATGTAATCTGTGAATTTCATAGTTATATGCTTTGTTACTTGTGTGTCTGAGTTTGTGTCATTGCTGCCTTGGTGTAGTCACCGTGTGTTGTTTGTGCATGGATCTATGATCTTTAATGCGAAGATTACAATGTTTGAGATGGACTCCAGGAAGAGTCGTGCTGAATAAATTACTTACGCAAACTGTAACACACAGCAGTAAAACCAAACACACACAATCATGCCAGTGGGAAAAGCATGTATTAAAAAAAACAAAACAACACACACCCAAGCAAACTCGTGGCAAAAAACCCTCACTTACATACTCAACAAAAGGCTACATCTCTCGCTGCAGAAACCTAAAAAGGACTGCAAATGAAAACAATCAAATGACCGCCCTGTTCTCCAAACACACCCTCTACTTTTTATAAGTATAATGTGGGATCGCTGGAGAGAGAAGTGGGAGTGGTTCGCTCTCAGAACAAGAGGATCGGTAGATGAAAGCAGAGATGACGCCTGTGGGTACAGGGCTTCAAATGTGAGGGATGACAAAAATACAATAATGGAAAAAAGAAATTAAGAAAACAGATGGAAATATAAATAAGAAGGGAGAAGCGAACATCAAACAGCTAATTAATTATCTGGTTCCAAGGAAATTTAGAGCAGTTCAGAACCTGTCATATCACACATAAAGTGGAGCTGTAGCCCAGAAATGGTGCCAACACAGAAGGAAAAAAGGCCAGATGACAGCAAAAAGAAAAAAAAAGGAAGGGTCAGTGGACAGCAATGAGATAGATGAAAGTGAGACTTTATTTACCAGAACAGTAGGGCCACCTCAGCCAGTGGAAGTGGAAGAGAGATTGTGACTCTGAGCCCTGGGATTGGCTGCCTCTCTCTGGAAGTACTGCGAGGGTGCGGAGCCTAGCCTATGGGCCATCGCTTTTTAGGGGGAGGGGGTTGAGGACAGGGAAGGTGGGGAATATTGAGGTGTTTTGAAGGAAGTCGGAGCAGAGTACACAAGGGAGATTAGAGCAATGGTTAAGGAAGGAGATGAAAAAGGGCAGAAGAAGAGACCATGGGCACCAAAGAGAAGGGACAGTTTATCAGAACAAGACAGCGAGGCAACGGAAGAAAAAAATGCACACAGAGACTGTGATAAAGACAGATGCACTGAAATAAATTACACACACAAGCACATTAGGCATACACAAATGTATAGAGGCTTAGACAAAGGTGAACCTCCTATTTTCTCTTTTCTAGTCTTCTGTCCTAGATTATTGTGCACTAAAATAAAAAGTGCTCATGGTTAACAGCCAGGATATGTGTCTATATATACCTTAGGGCCTGACAATAACTGGTTCTCAGCAGCCACCTAAGATAGTAGTTTGTTTTTTAGATTTACCAGCCATTCAACACTTTCACTAGCCAAAGGTTTCTTGCATGTTTGCAGCTTTTTTCTTGAATATTTGTATTTTTGTCGTGCAAATTTACTTTTCTCTCTTAAAATTGCCACTTTTTTTACTTGTAAATTTGTAACTTTTTTCATGTGAATTTATGACTTTATTGTGAGAGGATCTGAGATGTTCTTTTTCACAGATTTACAACATTTTTCATAAATGTGTTAATTCCTTATGGCAGCTTTGTTCTTGCACATGCGTGTTCTTTTTTTTCCTCTTAAGGTTGTGTCTTGCTTATGGTAAATTTGTGACTTTTTTGATGAATTAGTAACTTAATCATAAATGTAAACATTTTTTTTAAATACATGTAATGTATTTATTACTTTGGTTGAGTTTCACAGAGACTATAGAATGTGCCGAGTGGCTAGGGGGAGTGACCGTGCTACAGGCCACAACTGACTTCCACTGGCATACAGCTGATGGGCCAGAGGTAATATTAACCCCTGTATACATTTCTCCACTGTAATGACAGTGTTTGTATATGACAGAAATTGTTTCTACTGCTTCATGAAACATTTGTCTAATTGGTCAGATAAATCTTCATTGAGCTTTCCTGTTCTTAGCTGTAAATAGCATAAATCAATGTACGCAAACAAAAAAAGCTCTAAGTGCATCTCAATAAATCAGAATGTCATGCACCAAACTGTAAAACTAGTTTAACTTTTTAGTTAAGCACTGTTAACGTGACAAATGCTGTTAATAACAAAAACTAAAGCGCTTGAATTCAGCCACGAACAAAAACTGCAACGATTAAAACCCGAAACACAATTAAAGAGCGATGAAGCTTTCACAGAAATTAATTCTACTACTTCAAAAACGTAACTGTAACCCTTTCAAACTGGACGGAATGATGCATCTACCATGACTCGTGGATTGGTATGTGGCGAAACATAAACCTGGGACTAGGCTTGGGAAACTGCATGTGGCATGAAAGATGATATATAGCTGGTAAATAAATAGAAAAAGGGATAGCGGTGGAGAAAGACTGGAAGAAAGTCTGTTCCCTCTAACGACTCTGTAACTATTAAAGTAAGTATTCATGGAGGACTTACTTGACTCTGGGTAGCCCGAGGATCTCTTGCCTGGATCTTTCTGGAGCTGAATGCCTTTTACAGAGAAGATGGAGGCAGCTAAAAATAAATAAATAAATTAAAAAAATATATATAAGTGAGCCACTGATTGTGTTGTGAATGCATCCATTTTTTTTTTTTAAATTGTGTGTACTCACTGTCAGCAAGTGTTTGAACCTGCTCCCCGAGACATCTGAAATACGAGTGCCTGAGAGCATCATCAGCTGAAACACGCTTCTTTGCCTCAAACTAACAACACATGGAGACAGGAGTGTTCATTTTTCAATAAACACATTTTGGTGACATGTCATCACAGATAACCGTAAACCACAAACTTGCTTACCTGTAAGAGCATGGACAGCAAGTCGTGACCATCACTGTCTATTCTGTGTGATAGAAGGGAAAAAAGCAAAGGTGACGCAGTACTACTTCTTTCTCTCTCGTTTTTTTAAAGCGTTTAAGACATTTGATCAATTCTCCAAAACTGTACCAGACTGTGCGCACCTGGGTGCGTGGTTTACAAGGGGCTCTGCATGGTAGCGGGGGAAATTATACGTCTTAAATTCTTCACTGGTGGTGATACCAGGCCACGTCTCTTCTGTAGGTGTGCCTGTTGAAAAGAGAGCGTATTCATGCACAAACATGAAAACATTTACGGGATATGCAGAAAAATGCTGTTACAGCTCCACTGGTGTCTCACCAAGGATGCGAAATATGAGGTGAAGTTCATCTTCCACAGTCGATCCAGGGAAGAGAGGTCTGCCTGTGATCATTTCATAAAAGATGCAGCCCACACCCCTGCAGCAAAGGCAGACACGGGGAATTACAGTTCAGAATACAGGAGCGGACTGATATACAGCATGCATGCAGTGTTCACATCTTTTTTTCCCCATGTTTGTGCTAGTTCATAGCAGCATCTTTTCCAGTAAAATAAGTTTATATCTAAACAAACCACATGCGCAGCAACACAGCTCACTTAAATAAGCAAGAAAATAATGACTATGGTCTTTTTGCTATGATTAATAATTCAAAATACTAATTACTAAATGCACAACAACTTTGTACAAATGCTGCCGCTCGAAAATAGATGTATAGGCATCACTGCAGTTTTATCTGTACATAATAAATGAAGTCTTACTCTCCAGCAAAACTAAGCAGTAAAGGAAAAAGTCCAAATTCATAATTCTGTCATTTTCAGGCGTCAATATCACAAATCTTCAAATATTACAGTTGAATGTAAGCTTTAACTAATACTTTTTTATTCACCCAATACATATTCTAGTACGTTTCAAACATTTTTTTTTTGCAACAGTTGCTTAAAAGGAAGATAACATGGTTATGTTTATAAGTTGTAACCTGTGTTTTTGTCCCCTTCCTGATTTCTCATTTTTTTGTATGTTTGTCACACTTAAGTGTTTCAAATCATCAAACAAATTTAAATATTAGGCAAAGCTAACACAAGTAAACACAAGATGCAGTTTTTAAATGAAGGTGTTTATTATTAAGGGAACCAAAAATCCAAACCCACATGGCCCTGTGTGAAAAAGTGATTGCCCCCTAAACCTAATAACTGGTTGGGCCACCCTTAGCAGCAACAACTGCAATCAAGCATTTGCGATAACTGGCAATGAGTCTTTTACAGCGCTGTGGAAGAATTTTGGCCCACTCATCTTTGCAGAATTGTTGTAATTGGAGGGTTTTCGAGCATGAACTGCCTTTTAAAGGTCATGCCACAGCATCTCAATAGGATTCAGGTCAGGACTTTGACTAGGCTACTCCAAAGTCTTCATTTTGTTTTTCTTAAGTCATTCAGAGGTGGACTTGCTGGTGTGTTTTGGATCATTATCCTGCTGCAGAACCCAAGTGCGCTTCAGCTTGAGGTCACAAACAGATGACCGGACATTCTCCTTCAGGATTTTTTGGTAGACAGCAGAATTCATTGTTCCATTTACCACAACAAGTCTTCCAGGCTCTGAAGCAGCAAAACAGCCCCAGACCATCCCACTACTGACATAACGTTCGGCTCAGGAGACGCACACACACAGGCTCAGAGTAGTTCAAACCGTTTATTAACAACAGGGGTGTTTGGGTGCGTGTCTGCGGAATGTTAATGTGTTGGTGGTGGCGTCTGCTTCGGACCCAGAGGCAGGAGACCGTTCAGCCGGCAACCCTATGGGAGAAATCAGACACAGGGTGATGAGCACACACCAACACAGGAGGAGAATAGGCGAGAGAGAGAAGCTTACTTGTTGGGACAGATGACTGGCGCTTCAAGGATGGAAGCCCGGGAGACAGCCACCTGCAGGGCTCGGTGCAGCAGCGAGGAGAGACGAGGGACGGGATAGTCCGCCGCCGAGGAATCCACCTGTGCACAGGGGAGCAGACTGGAGAGATGAGGTAAGCGATTTTCTTACCGGAGATGAGGATGCTGAAGAGAATGTGGTAGAAGCCCATGAAAGAGGAATGAAGTCTACGGCTTCAGGCCGACGCTCAGGGCGAGGCGGCTTTTATCCTTCGCCGCTGACGAGTAGCAGGTGCATGAGCAGGTGGCGCCGCTGATGAATGGCGCAGCGTGACAGTACTCCCCCCTCTAGCAGCGCCTCCTGGCGATGGCTTATCCGGGTGCGCTCGGTGGAAGTCCGCGATGAGCGATGGGTCCAACACAAACGACGGGGGCACCCACTGTCGATGCTCGGGCCCATAGCCCTCCCAGTCCACCAAGTATTGCAACCCACGACCCCGGCGCCGGGAGTCCAGGATGGAGGAGGCGGACCAGGCCGGATGGCCACCAATCATCCGGGGCGCGGGTTGCGCTGCAGGAGGAGGGCAAAGGGGGTCAGTAACCGCCAGTTTCACCTTCGATACGTGGAAAGTAGGATGAATGCGGAGGGAGGGGGGAATAGCCACACGCACAGCCACCGGGTTGATGATCCGGGTGATGGGGTAGGGACCCATGAAGCGCTGTGCCAGCTTTCTCCTCTCGCCTTTTAGAGTGACGTCCTGGGTGGAAATGTAAACAAGCTGCCCAACTCTGTACGCCGGGGCAGGTCTCCTACGCCGGTCCGCCACAGTCCTGTTGCGCTCCGCTGTGCGTAATAGCGCATGGCGCGCGGCAGCCCAGGTGAAGCGGAACTGCCTGAGATGGGCCCTAACTGACGGGACAGTTACTTCACTCTCCTGCTCCGGAAACAGCGGGGGGTCGTAACCCAGGGACGCTTTGAAGGGGGACATCCCTGTAGCAGAAGAGCGAGCGGTGTTGTGGGCATATTCAACCCAGGCAAGATGGTTGCTCCAGGACGTGGGTTTGGATCTGGACACACAGCGGAGCGCAGCCTCCAGCTCCTGGTTGGTCCTCTCACACTGCCCGTTGGATTGGGGGTGATGGCCGGAGGAGAGGCTCACCTTGGCTCCGATGGCGTTGCAGAAAGACCTCCAAACCTCAGATGAAAACTGGGGGCCCCGGTCCGAGACCACGTCCACCGGAATCCCATGCAGCCTGACCACGTGTTGGACGAGGAGGTCCGCCGTCTCCAGGGCAGTAGGGAGGCCTCGCAGGGGGACGAAGTGCACGGCCTTGGAGAAGCGGTCCACGATGGTCAGGATGGAGTCATAGGAGTTGGAGACGGGGAGTCCGGTGACGAAATCCAGTGCGATGTGCGACCAGGGCCTGCCAGGGACGGGCAGGGGCTGGAGCAGACCCGCTGGAGGGGCATTTCCCGACTTGCAGGTGGCACAGATTGGGCAAGCCCGGGCGTAGCGGGCTGCATCCCTCCGCAGGCCTGGCCACCAAAAGGACCGTTGGAGGAGATCTATCATCTGGGAGGTGCCAGGGTGACAGGTGAGCTTGGAGGTGTGGAGCCAGTGGATGACCTCTCCTCGGACCGCGGATGGCACGAACAGCCTCCCCTCCGGTCCGCCGCCAGGGTCAGGTTCCACCTCCTGTGCCTTCCGGATCTTGCTCTCGATGTCCCACGAGATGGCTCCCACGACGCACGACCTGGGCAGGATGGAGTGGGGCGCCTCCTCCGACTCCACGGGGGCGAACTGCCTGGAGAGGGCGTCAGGCAGGACGTTCTTAGAGCCAGGCCTGAAGGTGATGGAAAATTGGAACCTGGCGAAGAACAGGGACCAGCGCGCCTGGCGGGCGTTCAGGCGCTTGGCAGATCGTAAGTATTCCAAGTTCTTGTGGTCCGTGAGGACCACAAACGGCAGGTTCGCCCCCTCTAACCAGTGGCGCCACTCCTGCAGGGCGAGCTTGATGGCCAAGAGCTCTCTGTCCCCCACATCGTAGTTTCTCTCCGCCGGGGACAAGCGCCGGGAGAAGAAGGCGCACGGTCGCTTGGCGCCATCGTCCGGCGACCGCTGGGACAGCACTGCTCCCACTCCCGTGTCCGAAGCGTCTACCTCTACAATGCACTGCAGCGCGGGGTCGACCTGGCGAAGGACCCGGGAGGAGGAGAATTCCGCCTTCAGCGCCTCAAAGGCGGCAGCGACCTCTTCGGTCCACCGGAACGGGACCTTCGGGGACGTGAGGCGGGTCAGTGGTCCAACGATGGCACTGAAGTTGGGGACAAAGCGGCGGTAGAAATTGGCGAAGCCAACAAATTGCTGCACCTGTTTCCGGGATGCAGGTGTGGGCCATTCCACCACCGCCTTTACCTTCTCTGGGTCGGGGAGCACCTTATCGTGGGCGATGATGAACCCCAGGAAGGACGTACTCCTGGCGTAAAATTCACACTTTTCTGCCTTAACGTACAGACGATTCTCCAGCAGCCTTTGGAGGACCCGCCTCACGTGGACCTGGTGCTCATCCCTGGACTTGGAGAAGATGAGAATATCGTCCAGGTAGACGAACACGAAAAGGCCAATGAAGTCCCGGAGGACGTCATTAATGAGGCGCTGGAAGACTGCAGGAGCGTTGGTCAACCCGAACGGCATCACCAGGTATTCAAAGTGGCCGTTCGGGGTACGGAAGGCCGTTTTCCACTCATCTCCCTCCCGAATCCGGACGAGGTGGTAAGCGCTGCGTAGGTCCAGCTTGGTGAACCAGGTCGCCCCCTGGAGGGAGTGGAAAGCAGTGTCCATGAGAGGCAGGGTGTAACGGTCCTTCTCCGTGATATTATTGAGGGCCCGGTAGTCGATACAAGGGCGGAGGGACCCATCCTTCTTTCCCACGAAGAAGAACCCTGCCCCCACGGGTGACGATGATGGGCGGATAATCCCAGCACTTAATGACTCCTTCAGGTAGGCGTTCATCGTCTCCTTCTCCGGCGCAGACAGGCTGTAAAGGCGACCAGAAGGTAAGGGAGCCCCCTGGCGGAGGTTGACGGCGCAGTCATAGGGCCGATGAGGGGGGAGAGACATAGCTTTCGCTTTGCTGAACACCATACCCAGGTCGTGAAATTCTGGGGGCACCAGAGACAGGTCCGGGGGTGCAGCGTCCGTCGCAGGGGGAGGAGCGGACGGAGAGCAGGCAGCGGACTGAAGGCAGGTGCCCATACAGAACGTACTCCATGCCGATATCCCAGCTGATTTCCAATCCAGGACCGGATTGTGAAGGCGGAGCCAGGGATACCCCAGGATGACGGGCGACACAGAGTTGGGAAGGACGTAAAAGGTCATCTCCTCCCGGTGGTTTCCCGAGATGATGACCGGTAGGGGGACAGCTTGATGTGTCACTCTCCCGAGGGTGGCACGGGAGAGGTGGATTAGGGAGATGGGAGTGTTGAGTGCCTGGCAGCGGATGCCCAATCGGGTTGCCAGGCTTTGTGAAATGAAGCTGCCTTCTGCGCCCGAATCCACCAGTGCGTGGGTGAGGTGCCCAGTGGGGTTATGGCAGAAACGGATGGGCAGCTTCAATTGAGTGAGTGATCCTAACCGATTGACATCCGCGAGGCTTCCAACAGTGACTCGCGGACCCCACCGACTGGCTTTCCGTGGACAACGCTCCACGGTGTGTTGGTCGCCTCCGCAATACATGCAGAGGCCCAACTCACGGCGGCGTTGTTTCTCCACAGGGGAAAGTTTAGTCCAGCCCGTCACCATCGGCTCCGACTCCTCGGGGCGCGATGCTGGCGGCGCCGCCAGGGGGCGAGCTTGGAACAGGTGCGGCGAGGCTCCACGAAGGCGAGAAGAAGATGACCTCCGCCCCGAGGAGCGCTCGCGCAGCCTGTTATCCAAACTTATCGCTAAGGACGTCAGCTCCGCTAGCGTCCCAGGGATATCCCGACCAGCCAGTTCATCCCTCAGATCACTATTGAGGCTGCGGAGGAACAGGCCACAGAGGGAGCGTTCCTCCCAGCCCAATTCCTCCGCCGCTACCCGGAAGTCGACCGAGTGGTCCGCTGCCGACCGGCTTCCCTGCTGGAGAGCGAGAAGCCGATCGACCTGGACCGTTTCGGTTTGAGAATGGTCAAAGACCTCCAGAAAGCGCCTCACGAATTGGTCATAGGTGAGGGTGGCATAACTGGGCCTCGCCATTACGGCGTAGGTCCAAGTTAACGCACGCCCCTCCAGAAGATTCCCTATGTAACCAATTCGGCTGTGATCCGAGGGAAAATCTCCGGGCACACGGTGGAACACGGACTCACACTGCATAATGAACCCCCGCGCTCCGCCGAGCTTACCGCTAAAGCGGGCGGGGGTCGGAATCGGCGTGAGCCGAACCGGTGCCACTGGAGCCGGCTGGACGGCCGCTGGAACAGCAGGAGCCGCGCCACCCTGGCGAGTCGGGAGGAACGGCTGTTGGGGGTCCAAGCGGTTCAATCGGTTAGTTAGTTCTAATAATTGATTAAGAACCACCTGTTGCTGATAAACAATCTGATCCACCCGAGCCTCGAGGATGGTAAACCGGTGTGCGAGCCCGCCGTCTGCCGAGCCGCTCTGCTGAAGCCGTACTGACATAACGTTCGGCTCAGGAGACGCACACACACAGGCTCAGAGTAGTTCAAACCGTTTATTAACAACAGGGGTGTTTGGGTGCGTGTCTGCGGAATGTTAATGTGTTGGTGGTGGCGTCTGCTTCGGACCCAGAGGCAGGAGACCGTTCAGCCGGCAACCCTATGGGAGAAATCAGACACAGGGTGATGAGCACACACCAACACAGGAGGAGAATAGGCGAGGGAGAGAAGCTTACTTGTTGGGACAGATGACTGGCGCTTCAAGGATGGAAGCCCGGGAGACAGCCACCTGCAGGGCTCGGTGCAGCAGTGAGGAGAGACGAGGGACGGGATAGTCCGCCGCCGAGGAATCCACCTGTGCACAGGGGAGCAGACTGGAGAGATGAGGTAAGCGATTTTCTTACCGGAGATGAGGATGCTGAAGAGAATGTGGTAGAAGCCCATGAAAGAGGAATGAAGTCTACGGCTTCAGGCCGACGCTCAGGGCGAGGCGGCTTTTATCCTTCGCCGCTGACGAGTAGCAGGTGCATGAGCAGATGGCGCCGCTGATGAATGGCGCGGCGTGACAACTACCACCACCATATTTTACTGTTGGTATGATGTTCCTTTTCTGAAGTGCTATGTTACTTTTACTCCGGATGTAATGGGACACACACCTTCCAAAAAGTTCATCTTTTGTCCCATCAGTCCACAGAGTATTTTCCCTAAAGTGTTGGGGATCATCAAGATGTTTTCTGGCAAAACTGAGACAAGCCTTTATGTTCTTTTTGCTCAGCAGTGGTTTTCGTCTCGGAACTCTGTCCATGCAGGCCATTTTTGCCCAGTCTCTTTCTTATGGTGGAGTCATGGACACTGACCTTAACTGAGGCAAGGGAGGCCTGCAGTTCTTTGGAAGTTGTTGTGGGGTCTTTTATGACCTCTTGGATGAGTTGTTGCTGCGCTCTTGGGGTAATTTTGGTTGGCCGGGCACTCCTGGCAAGGTTCACCACTGTTCCATGTTTTCGCCATTTGTGGATAATGGCTCTCACTGTGGTTCGCTGGAGTCCCAAAGCTTTAGAAATGGCTTTATAACATTTTCCAAACTGATAGATCTCAATTACTTTGTTTCTCATTTGTTCCTGGATTTCTTTGGATCCCAGCATGATGTCTAGCTTTTGAGGATCTTTTGGTCTACTTTACTTTGTCAGGCAGGTCCCATTTAAGTGATTTCTTGATTGAGAACAGGTGTGGCAGTAATCAAGCCTGGGTGTGGCTACAGAAATTGAACTCAGCTTTCCAAAGATGTGATAAACCACAGTTAATTCATGTTTTAAGGGGTGGGGGGATAACTTTTTCACACAGGGCCATGTAAGTTTGGATTTTTTTTTCCCCTTAATAATAAACACCTTCATTTAAAAACTGCATTTTGTGTTTACTTGTGTTATATTTGTCTAATATTTAAATTTGTTTGATAATGTGAAACATTTAAGTGTGACAAACATATAAAAAAATGAGAAATTAGGAAGGGGGCAAACACTTTTTCACACCACTGTAGCTCTGTAAATTAAGAGGCCAAAGACACCACTGCAAAACTACCAGTTTATCTGATTTTACCATTTATATGTACAGTTGCAATCAAAATCATTCAACCCCCACTGCAAATTATGTTTATTGGCCAAATGTACAAACTAGCAGCTGTTTGCAATAAACAAATCAAACAAGAACAATTTAAATAGCTCAGCAGAACTAATATCAATAATAAGTGGTTTCTCCAAATTCAACACAATGACTACTAATGACTACTGTAGTTTCACAATTTTTCAACCCCTTCATGACAACCATCTTTACTGCTTAGTAGAGCACCCTATTGCTGTCATGACCTGCTGCAAACGTGATGCATAGCCAGACACCAGCTTGTGGCAGCATTCTGAGGAACCTTAGCCCATTCCTCATGGGCAAAGGCCTCCAATTCACTAATATTCTTGGGTTTTCAAATCCCACCAGAGATTTTCAATGGGGTTCAAGTCAGGCAACTGTGATGGCCACTCTAGTATCTTCCAAGAGTTCTTCTGAAACCAAGTCATGGTGGACTTTGAGGTGTGCTTGGGATCATAGTCCTGTTGGAAGGTCCAACAACGCCCAAGCTTCAGCTTCCTCGCAGACAGCATGACATTTTCTCCCAGGATTTCCTGATACTCGATTGAATACATCTTTTTTTTAATACTTTATTTTTTTGATTTTGAATCCATCTTACCCACCACACACTGCATGTTTCCAATGCCAGAGGAAGTGAAGCAGCCCCAGAGCATCATTGAGCCACCACCATGCTTCACTTTAGGCATGGTGTTCTTTTCAGCATATGCTTCATTCTTCATCCTCCAGACATACTGCTGATCTACAGGCCTGAAAAGTTGGCTCCCATTTGCTCAAAACTATATAAATAAGCCAAACAGGTTTTGGGATTCTGTTCTCTGGAGCAATGAAACAAAACTGGAAGTTTTCGGGCATATGGATCAGCAGTATGTCTGGAGGAGAAAGAATTATGCCTATGCTGAAAAGAACACATGCCTAAAGTGAAGCATGGTGGTTGCTGAATGATGCTCTGGGGCTGCTTCATTTCCTCTGGCACTGGAAACCTGCAGCATGTGGCAGGCAAGATGGATTCAATCAAGTATTAGGAAATCCTGGGAGAAAATGTCATGCCGTCCGTGAGGAGGCTGAAGCTTGGGTGTCATTGGAGCTTCCAACAGGACAGCAATCCCAAGCATACCTGAAAGTCCACCGTGGTTTGGTTTCAGAAGAAGTCCTGGAAGATGCTAGAGTGGCCATCACAGTCCCCTGAATCGAACCCTATTGAAAATCTCTCATGGAACTGAAAAAAAAAAAAAAAAAAAAGCAGTTGCAGCAAGCAAACCCAAGAATATTAGTGAACTGGAGGTCTTTGCCCATGAGGAATGGGCTAAGATTGCTCAAAACACTGCCAGGTTTTGCCGGGGGTTTCTTCCTATAAAGGAGTTTTTGCTTCTCACTGTCACAAAGTGCTTGCTCTTGGGGGATCGGTTGACTGTTGGGGTTTTCTCTGAATCTTTTATTGTGTGATTCATGTCTTGTGTATCTACAGCCTTGAGATGACCTTCTGTTGTGATTAGATGCTATACAAGTAAAGCTGAAATGAAATTATGGGCCACATTAAATGCACTTTTAGAATGCATTAGTGGGTGTGATCAAATGTACCAGAGGGCTGTATTTGGCATGAGCAACAGTATTTTTTAAAAATAAACTTTACAAACAATTAAGAAATTTAAAAGTAAATTAAAATCATGTTTCTACTATTGTAGTCAGTAGTTATATTTTATTACCTTTATATTTAATAAATAAATATCACAAAACCCCCAGCTTTCCCAGAGTTAATTCTTGTGTTTCCTCTCCAGATCCTCCTGCCTCAGAAGGATCGAGGCCATCACAGGAGACCCCTCACATCCCGCCCACCACCTGTTTGACCTGCTTCCTTCTGGATGAGGGTTCAGGTCAATCAGGTCCCACACCTCCACACTGACAAACAGTTTCTTCCCCTGGGCCATCCGGACTGCAAACAGTCAGAGACCCCACCCCCCTCCCTCCTTCCAAATGCTCACATGCACAGAACTGAGGACCTTTTCAGTTATCACAACAACACACCTGTCTTTACACTCCGCACTTTCATGAATATTGACCCATCTGTGAAACCACTACCAAACCTGTGTATATTTTTTACATAAACCTGGGCCATTTTTCTCAGTTGTGTGTTCTACACTCCACACCTTTATGTAGATTGTTTCATCTGTGAAGCCACTACCCGTGTATATTTCCATAATCATGGGTTATTTTTATTTCAGTCGTGTGTTTAATCGTGTGTTCTATAACCGTGTTTTATCTAATCCTTCTTTCTCACTTTATTGCGCAGTAGCCTGGTGGAGCACCCACAATTTCATTGTACTGTACAACTGTACAATGACAATAAAACCTATTCTATTCAATATGGAGTCAAGGAATATGTAAAGAACATAAGAATGAAGTACATTTTCTGTAAGTGTGTGTTTGCTCACCACATGTCTATGGGCGTAGAGTACTCAGTGGAGCCTAGCAGCACATCCGGGGGTCGGTACCATAATGTCACAACTTCATTGGAGTACGTTTTTGTGGGTACAGACTTGGCTCGTGCCAAACCTAATTGTAAAACACAAAAAAGTGACTCTCAGAATGAAAAAAATGAAATCCACAGAAGAAAATGTCCTACCTGTCAAAACATTTTCTGTGTAATTTAGGCAATTCTTTGTTGAGATTCATGTTATCTAACAAAACAGAATTACAGGGGAAAATCTCTGCCAACATTGGATTACACTGGTCAACACCAAATTTATTGTCTAAGTTTTTTTTAGCTGATTTAGGACAATTTTGATGTGCTGCACCCAAAAATCACATTGGTTTTGCTCAATCAGGTCAACGTTTTGCATTATGGCCACATGTTTTATACGTTTTTGTTTACATGTACAGGCATTTTCACTTTATATGATGCAAAATTCTTTTTTATGTCTTGAAATTCTCTGAATGTTGAACAGTGATGACGTAACATTCAATTTACATGTACTTACCTTTATATAAAGGTAAGTACATGTAAATTGTACTAAGTAAGTACTAAGTAAGTATAGGTTTTTACTTAGCACTTGATCGAGAGAAACAGATGTCATTTTCGGATTCAGCGGTGCAAAATTGTCTTAAATCAGTTGAAAAAACAGACAACTTACAAAAAAATTACTTTTGTAACCCTGTGTTATGTATGTCATGTTTCACATTTTACCAGAAGAGGGCAGTATTGGGGGCTGTCAATTCAAAAGTGTATGTGGTCAGTGGCTGCCGTCATTTGATAACACTTCAGCTATGGAAATAATTTTAGTACAAACATTACACAAATTGCTGTAATATTAACATTGTACCAACATTGCTGAAGTATAAAATTAGTTTAATCTCTATATGGGACACTTCTATTTATGAGAAAGCCTTCCAGAAAATGTCATTATGGTGTTCAAGTCTGACTCTGATTGAGAGTGTTGAATGTGTTATATTGTTGTAGCCGTGTCGAAGAAGAATTTCTGTCACTGACGGGGACAGACAATAAAGTTATCTATCTATCATGTGCTTTGAAAGCTAGAAGACTGGTGCCATACCAAAGTCTGCCAGTTTGAGCTCCCCTTTTTCATTGATGAGCAAGTTCTGGGGTTTGAGGTCTCTGTGGAGGACTTTCCTTCTGTGGCAGTATGCCAGACCTCTTAAAAGCTGGAATAAGAAGATCTAAGGGGAAAGAAGATGACTTAAATTACACTGTAATCAATAAACATAAATTCTTAACGTTCCAGTAGTGGCCATATGCATTACCTTGACATTGTGCACACTCATGATGCTTCCACAGTCATCCATATACTGCTTCAAGTCTTTTTCCTTTAAAGGAAGGAAGAATGATAGAAAATTCAGACAGAGCAGGGTAAATATACAGCTTACAGGGCACTCTAATACTAACATCAGTGACACTCACCAGGTACTCAAACACGAGTGTCAGGCACTTGTCAGTGTGAATAATGTCATGGAGAGTGACAATATTGGCGTGTTTCAAGTCTTTCAGTAGGGACACTAGGAGAGACATTAGACATGTCAGTCAAATTTAGACAGCCCGTGAGAAGTAACACAGCCCACAGTTCGCTCACAGCCCAGGCAGCCAAAAGGCGCAAAAGCTTCTTGACAACATATCAGCGCTGCCTTCTTCCAAGTCACAACGGCAGCTCTGTACCTTCTCGGATAGCTGTGCAGGGAGCACCCTCCTCGTGCTCGAGCCGGATCTCCTTCAAAGCTACTAAATTGTCAGTCAACTTGCTCCTCCCCTTGAACACTGTAGCATAAGTTCCCTGCAGAGACAGAAAACATATGCAGTGGGGGAAATAATTATTTCCTCCCCTGCTGAATTTGTAAGTTTACCCCCTTACAAAATAATGAACAGTCCATAAGTTTTATGGTAGGTTTATTTTAACTGAGAGACACAGAAGATCAACAACAACAAAAAAAAAATCCAGAAAAAATATTGGGGGCAGCTGTGGTGCAGGTGTAATGTGACCGACTACTGATCGGAGGGTCAGTGGTTCGATTCCCGCTCTGTCTGCAGCCTGCATGTTGAAGTGTCCTTGAGCAAGACACTGAACCCCCAGTTGCTCCTGGTGGGTCAGGCCACCGCTTGTGTATAGCAGCTCCGCTGCCATCAGTGTGTGAATGGGTGGATAGCAGGATCTGTAAAGTGCTTTGGTCATCTAGAGATGAGTAAAATGTGCTATATAAGTGAACGCCATTTACCAAATATTAAATAAGGGTTATAATTTAATTTGCATTTGATCAGATTAAGTAAGTATGATCCCTAAGCAGAGTGTGACTTAGTACTTGGTGGAGAAAGCCTTGTTGGCATCACAGAGGTCAGACGTTTCTTGTAGATGGTCACCAGGTTTCTGCACATCTCAGGAGGGATTTTGGTCCACTCTTCTTTACAGATACTCTCCAAATCCTGAAGGTTTCCAGGCTGTTGCTTGGCAACTCAAACTTTCAGCTCCCTTCACAGATTTTCTATGGGATTAAGGTCCAGAGACTGGCTAGGCCACTCCAGGACCTTAATGTGCCTCTTCTTGAGCCACTCCTTTGTTGCCTTGGCCGTATGTTTTGGGTCATTGTCATACTGAAAGACCCATCCACGACCCATCATCAGTGTTCTAGCTGAGGCCAGGAGGTTCTCATCCAAGATTCTACAGCACATGGCCCCGTTCATCCACCTCTCAATGTGGTGAAGTCTTCCTGTACCCTTAGCAGAGAAACAGCCCCAAAGCAGAATGTTTCCACCTCCATGTTTGACAGTGGGAATGGTGTTCTTGGGGTCATATTCAGCATTTCTCTGCCTAAAAATACAGTGAGTTGAGTTGATGCCAAAGAGTTCAATTTTGGTC
Organism: Pholidichthys leucotaenia; assembly: GCA_020510985.1. NCBI lineage: Eukaryota > Metazoa > Chordata > Actinopteri > Cichliformes > Pholidichthyidae > Pholidichthys > Pholidichthys leucotaenia. Next base: position 323,130,911 of record CM035843.1, on the reverse strand, counting down.
TCATCTGACCACACTACCTTCTCCCAAGCCTTCTCTGAATCCTTCAAGTGTTCACTGGCAAACTTCAGACGAGCAGGGGACCTTCTTGAGCAAGGAACCTTGTGAGCACCACAGGATCTCAGTCCATTACAGTGAAGCATGTTACCAATGGTTTTCTTGGTGATTGTGGTCCCAACTCCTTTGAGGTCATTAACAAGCTCTTCCTGTGTAATTGTGGGCTGATCCCTCACCTTTCTCAGAATCATCCTTACCCTACGAGGTGCGATCTTGCATGGAGCTCCAGAGCGAGGGCAACTGACTCTTATCTTATATTTCTTGCATTTTTGAATTATTGGACCAACAGTGGTCTGTTTCTCACCAAGCTTCTTACTGATGGTCTTGTATTCCACTCCAGCCTTGTGCTGGTCTACAGTCTTGTCTCTGATGTCCTTTGACAGCTCTTTGGTCTCGCCCATGGTGGTGGAGAAGTTTGAATTGAAGAGATTGATTCTGTGACAGGAATCTTTTATGTACATAACGAGCTGAGATTAGGAGTACTTTTCTAAGGGGACAGGACTAATTTATGTGCCTCACAGATACATAACTGGTCTGTGTGGGTCAGAATTCTTGCTGGTTGGTAGGGGATCAAATATTTATTTCCCCTCAATCAAATGCAAATTAATTTATAACGCTTATTTGATGTTTTTTTCTGGATTTTTTTTGGGGTTTTTTTTGTTAATCTTTTGTCTCTCTGTTAAAATAAACCTACCATAAAAAAATATGGACTTTTCAGTTCTTTGTAAGGGAGTAAACTTACAAATTCAGCAGGGGATCAAATAATTATTTCTCCCACTGGAAATACAGTTAAAAAGCAAAGAGACTGCAGAACTGCAATGGATTTCACAGACCATAGTTTGTCTTCATTAACTCACCTCCCCTAGTTTGTCCAGTTTGATGTAGGTCTCTAGTTTCCCAAAGCCAATCTCAGACTGCAGGCGAGACAAAAATAAAGCAGTCAGCAGAGGCAGTAATTTTTTCTCTGCATAAATACCAAGCTTGTGTGTTTATCTTTTGTACAGCCTGACTGTAAACCAGGAACAGCCCTGCAGCATATTAAGGCCAACTATCAGTTCCACTACTTTTGACGCCTGGCCTATAACTGCAGGGGTCTGAGTCACAAGGCCTCATTTCAGCATGATTTATTAGGTTAGTTTGCTCAACATTTGGCATTAACAGTAATTTAGATCTCTGGCATACTCACACAGCACACACTGCATGGTTTAGATGCTGTTACAACACTAAATAATTAAGAACATCTGTGTAAAATAGCATCATTTTTAAAAATGTTTTCTTTTTTAAATGCCAAAATTCAATTCATTTTCACACCCACTCTATAATTAGTGGTCTAAAACCAAAAATGACATATTTAGAAAATGCAAAGAGATATAAATAAAGCACTGGCTGTATGATACATGTTTCCCCTTGGGATTTAAGGTCATGAATTTTAAACTGATAGAGCAATGTCAAGCTGTGACACCACAGGCCAGTTGGGGGTTTATGCCTCGCTATCAATTTTTCCCAATTATTTTTCTATTTCTTCAAAGGGTTTTCATCTCGCTGAAACCACCCATCTCTATCAATCCAGCCCGTCCCATCATAATGGCGGGGGAAGGGGGGGGGTGTCTCTCCAGTGACCATGTTAGCTGATGAAGCATGTGATGTCTTTAAAGTCATGCCTTATAAAACAGCATTTGTACAAGCTTGACCCAAAATGGCATCCATACACACTGAAACTAATGATTCCATATTGGCATAAGGGTATTTATAATTTCATGCAATTAACATATACACTGAAATATGCATCTTATGACCAAAACAATACATTTCTTGTATCTGGTCACTTCTGATGCGTGAAAATAATACAATCAAGGCAACATTTCCATACATGTGTGATGTTCAAAGGCTTGTACTGTATAATATTGCACTGAACAGACTGCCAATGACTATAACCTACAGCTGCACCAATACCAAGCTCATATATAAACACTTCTTTGTCAGAAAAGCTCTGACTGGCACCCCAGGTATAAACGGTCAATACCATAATAATTCTTATTTTTTTTTAAAAAGTCAGAACACACGTTATTCATGACAGAAGCTGCCAGAAACAGTTTTTGAGCTGTAGCTGTTTTTTTCCTCATCCTCAAGGGAGTTGTGCTCAACAAATACACTCATTTTAAAATATAGTAGCCATGCATACAGTACTGTGAAAAAGTATTTGCCCCTCCCTGACTTCTTATATTTGAGCATATTTGTCACACTTTAAATGTTTCAGATCATCAAACAAATTTTAATATTAGACAAAGATAACCCAAGTAAATACAAAATGAAGTTTTTAAATGATGATTTCATTTAGTAAGGGAAAAAAAGCTATCCAAACCTACCTGGCCCTATGTGAAAAAGTAATTGCCCTTTAAACCTAATAACTGGTTGTTCCAGCCTTGGCGGCAACAACTACATTCCTCCTCCGGTTTCGGCGCCACACGAGTTGGCTGCCTTTTGCAACAGCGGCTCAATTCTGAGTCTTTTTATCTTCCTTCTTCTTTCTGATCCTGTGATGGCTTTCTGATCCAGCACACCTTTCACTCTATGTGTATCACGGACACACAGATCGCGCCCGGGGGTCTCCCGAGTCGGCGGACGGAGCCTCTGTTTACAGTGGGAAATGATGCAGCGGGGAGGAGCTAGCTAGCACTCGGCCGCCACCCGGTGCTAACGGAGAGGCTCGACATACCGGGAGAGCTGAAGCGGGAGCGGTGCGGGTGCCGGGCTGGAGTTTGGGCGGCGTGCAGGAAATATAAGACAGAATAATAAAGAGCGATGGCAAGAACCAAGCAGACCACCCGTAAATCTACTGGAGGAAAAGCCCCCAGGAAGCAGCTGGCCACCAAGGCTGCTCGAAAAGGCCCTCCAGCCGCCGGCGGAGTGAGGAGGCCTCACCGTTGCAGGCCCGGTGCCGTGGCTCTGAGAGAGATCTGTCGCTGCCGGAGGTCCACGGAGCTGCTCATCCGTAGGCTGCCCTTCCAGCGCCTGGTGAGGGAGATCACTCAGGACTTCAGGACCGACCTGCGCTTCCAGAGCTCCACCGTCATGGCTCTGCAGGAGGCCAGCGAGGCCTACCTGGTGGGTCTCTTCGAGGACACCAACCTGTGCGCCATCCACGCCAAGAGGGTCACCACATCCAGCTGGCCCGCCGCATCCGCGGAGAGAGAGCTTAGACTTTCTGCTGCACATCCACCAACCACAATGCTCCGCACAGTGTGTCTATATATATATATATGTACTTATATTAATATGTACATATGTATACTAGCTGCTCTTTTTTTTTTCTTGCCTTCTGATTGTTGCTCTGAGTGTTGCTATCCCTGTGCTGTTGCAATCCTGGAATTTCCCTATTGTGGGACTAATAAAGGCTTATCTTATCTTATCTTATCTTATCTTATTCTAGTGTTTGCAGTAACTGGCAATGAGTCTAACACGGCTGTTGAGGAATTTTGGCCCACTCTTCTTTGCAGAATTGTTTTAGTTCAGCCACATTGGAGGGCTTGAGCTTGAGGTCATGAACTGATGACTGGACATTCTCTTTCAGGATTTTCTGGTAAAGAGCAGAATTCATGGTTCCATCGATTACGGTAAGTCGCCCAGATCCTGAAGAAGCAAAGCAGCCCCAGACCATTACGCTACTACCGCCATGTTTGACTGTTGGTATATGGTGTTCTATCTATGAAATGCTGTGTAAGTTTAATGCCAGACGCAATGGGACGCACCCCTTCCAAAAAGTTAAACTTTTGTCTCATCAGTCCACAGAATATTTCCCCAAAAGTCTTGGGGATCATCAAGCTGTTTTATGGCAAATGTAACATGAGCCTTTGTGTTCTTTTTGGTCAGCAGTCGTTTTCACATTGGATGGATGCAATTTTTGCCCAGTCTCTCTCTTATTGGGCAGCACAGTGGTGCAGTGGTTAGCACTGTTGCCTAACAGCTAGAAGGTTCCAGGCTCAAATCCCCAAGCTGGAAGGGGTAGGAACCTTTCTGAGTGGAGTTTGCATGTTCTCCCTGTGCTGCGTGGGTTTACTCCAGGTGGGCTGGTTTCCTCCCACAATCCAAAGACATGCATGTTAGGTTAGTTGGTAATTCTAAATTATCCCTAGGTATCCGTCTCCAATAGGCCCTTAGAATAGAGGGTTAGCACTAATGAAGCACTTTGAGTGGTCTTTGACACTAGAAAAGCGCTATATTAGAAACAGGTCCTTGTCCCTTTTGTTGAATCATGGACCAGTGTCCAAACTGAGGCAAGTGAGGCCTGCAGTTCTTTAGATCTTGTTCTGAGTTTTTGTTTCTTTTTTGTTCTTGAATTTCTTTAGATCACAGCATGTTGTTTTGCTTTTTGAGATCTTTTAGCCTACTTCACTTTTGTCAGAAAGGTTCTATTAAAGTGATTTCTTGATTCAACAGGTCTGGCAGTAATCAGTCTTGGGTGTGGCTAGTGAAATTGAACGTTGCTTTCCCACAAATGTGTTAATCACAGTTAATTCATGATGTAACGGGGGAAGGGGGGCAATTACTTTATCACATAGGACCAGGTAGGTTTGGATAGCTTTTTTCCCTTTAATAAATGAAATCATTTACAAACTGCATTCTGTATTTACTCAGGTTCTCTTTGTCTAATATTAAAATATGTTTGATGATCTGAAACATTTAAGTGTGATAAATATGCACAAATATAAGAAATCAAGAAGGGACAGCAATGTCGTAATCACACATACGTCACCACTTTATATCAACGCCACCGTAAGGCTTCTGGCACTTTTTTGGTATGTTTTCACCACACTGAAAGTCCCCATTCTTGACATCTATCCTACTCTGTACTTACAGGGTGCAAAGGTATTCTCTGTGCAGCTACAATCCTTATGCGTGCATGGGTTTTTGTGCTGAAGCCTGCATATACTTTTGATGGCAATGGGTTCATTTCATTCCCAACGCTCCAGTGAGCTTACTCAGCACAAGTAGGTCAGACCAAGTTAAACTGGCAATATTAAAGCAACATAAAACTAAACGATACATGTATGTGCTTTGTTAGAAGTCTGTAGAGGGACTGAGGAGATGTGCACATTGATAGACTCAAGAGGAAAAAGAATGCAGCTGTGATCCAAATATGTACAGAAGTGTGTGTGTGTGTGGGGGGATCCATAACTTTGACCACATATTTGTAATCATGCTTTCTTTCTGTGCTGTTAATAAAAGAATCTGATGCTGAGAGAGGACAGATTGATGGCATGGTGTGAAGTAGGAAAAAGTGACAGCCATCTTTAATGGGTTTTGAGTAATAAGAGGCGATGCCATCATTAACCACTTGCACTCCGGGCAATTTTCCTAAAAATGCCAAAAAATAACGTGCCCAAAGTAAATCGAAAGCTGTTATTCAACCCTTTGCAGCATCTTCATGGGGTTGGTCTCATTTAAAAGAAAACACTTTGAATTTTTTGGCAAAAAAAACATAATTTCTCTACGTGCTCCGGCCACTGAGTTACAGTCATCTAAACATACTGAACTTGAAGAAAAAAAAATTGGACAGTGTTTTTTTGGATACAAATGCTTGTAAATAACACACAGCTGTCCGATCCGGCTGGAAAATGCAACAGAAATGTAGAACCAAGTGTTATCCAGCTGAGATCCAAATTTGGTAACAATACCACAAAAAATGAATATTTTACACAGCTTTGTTCTCAGGCTGTTCCCAGGCGTTTTGGAACTGTGCCAAATTGTGCCAAATGGCACAGTTTGGAAAAACGTCTGTAACTTTTGAATAATTCAATGCAGAATCTTCATTTTAGGCTCTAATGAAAGGTCACACTCAGGGCTGTGTCTGTGTGTGTGGGCGGGGGGTCGCTCCCCCCCCACTACCAAGGACCAAATTCGGCCCTCTACATGACGGATTACACTCCTTGCATGCTTTCACAGCGGCCCCCCCCCCCTCGCTACTGTGTGTGTGTGTGTGGGGGGGGAACCGTGAACGGACCGTGAACGCCCGCCCCCCCTCGCTACAGAAGAGGGCCATCGCTACATGATGGAATAGACTGATATGCTTCCTCCCGCGGACCGGGGGGCATTCGGACCGTGCCCCCCCCCCCGCTCCTCTTCTGCAGCGGGGGGGGGGGGGCGTTCACGGTCCGAACACGGCAAATGAACCGTTTATCGCGGCGCACGTACTTCATGCGCAGTACAGTTGTAATTTACCGATCGGTCAAAAGTCATTTTTGGATTACAGTTTTCAGGGATAAATAATAATTTAGCTTATAACACCTTACCTCTTCAAAGCAGCAGAGTCGCGGCGAACAGCTCTTCCCCCATTGTCAGACGAACGCGACGCTACTCCGCTCGTGGATCCCGATCAACATAATTCCATTATTGCCGTTTTGGCAAATGATTTACGACTTTTGTCGTCGGCCTCCGTCTATTCTGCTGGAATGAGTGCAGGTCCCACTTGTGGGTGTTCTCCATGCTGCTGGGTGAGCCTGGGTCTGTAGTAGATTCGTACAGAGTCCTTCTGCAGCAGTAAATATCGCTTCACCCAGCCTGAATTTCTGTGCTTCAATTGGCTCCTGCGTTCACAGTAGGCGGGTCCTCCTTCCTAGATTTTCATTCATTGGCTCCTCAAGGTTTCAGAAACCCAATTCAAGGCTCTTATTAGTCGAATGAGAGGTCAATCAGATGAACTAATCTGTTCACGGCTGTGTTTGCAGATTTTTTTTTCAGTGGCGCTTGGAGGGCACACCACCTACACCATCACCATCAATATCCTTATCATGCGTCATGTGCACGAGGGCGCACGAGCGCGCTCTCGTGCGCCCTCGTCCGTCATAGGACGCAGAGACTTGCCCGCCTGCGGAACAACGGAGCGCAAGTGGTTAAGATGTTGCAGCTGTTTTTCAGAGCTAGAATGGGCTGCACGGTGGCGCAGTGGTTTAGCACTGTGGCAGCACAGTTTTACCCTCGGCCGGGGGATCGCGGGGATCGTGGGTTCGATTCCAGCCCCCGACCAACAGTGAGCTGTGTGGAGTTTGCATGTTCTCCCCGTGTTGCGCGGGTTTACTCCGGGATTTCTCCGGTTTCCTCCCGCATACCAAAAACATGTAGGTTTAGGGCGCTCGCGCACGCAGCGACCAGCAGCCGGTGGCTTGTCACCAGACTGCAAACCGAATCTACCTACGGGTACAAATAAGTAACAAAAAAAAAAAAAAAAAAAAAAAAAAAAAAAAAAAAAATCAATCAATCAATCAATCAATCAATCAACATCCTGCACTGTCACCATTTTCATGTAAAAATGCTAACAGATGAGGTTTGTACCAGAGGACCCGATGTATACTTTTTGTTTTTATTAGGTAAGATGCATCGCATGTGTAGCCTGCTACAGACGCAGGACAAGTCAAGTATGGGAAAGATATAACATAACGCCCAATTTTAAAAGCAGTAGAGTTTAACTGTCAGTGTGGACTGAGTGTTTATTAAGAGTGCTGCATAAGTGCCGAGCTTTAAGACAATGTAACACCTCATTCTTCATCAATGCAGAACACTGAATCTCACTGGACTGCAGTGAATAATTGATCAGCTGCTACAGCCATGAATGAAAACTGACACCAGCAAACTTCACAGGCATTACACTGGAGACAATCAATGATCAAAATGCATGGTTTCAAATTCAGGCATGTGGTATGGGATACAGGATATGTGTTCAATGTTATGGCAAGAAAATATGACGCTGAGCTGGTACTGCTAAGCCCTTTTCAGTGTAGAACTGCAGCAGAAACATGCTTCTATTAGGGCTGTGCATCAATTTAAAAAAACTAATTAATTGTACAGTGTTCTATAATCAAGATTAATTACAAAACTTGAAAACGTAACCATTACACAACGACCCAAATAAATAATCACTGCAAAAGAAGTGCACTTTAAATTATGTTAAAGGGGTCACTGACTGCACTTTTTCCACATTTTAATAGCTCACACATGTCTTAGTGAAATGTTTGTGACATATTTTATTCACATTTTCTGTAATTTCTTGAATTATTGAAGCAAATTTGTTTTTTTTATTTTTTCTGGCTTTCTATAAACACTCTGATTTAAAGCCCATCACTTTAAGAACCATCTTTCACTGTTTCAACTCCGCCCTGTCTCTTCCATCAGTTAGCCACTATAGCTAACTAGCTTCTAGCCTCCCAGCTCGGGTGAGCAGCACTCTGGTTCACTGATCCACAGTCGATGGTGTATCTCGTGTCAGTCTGGTCTATCTCCCAATAATTTTGCCGTGATTCCACAACAAATCGCCAGCACTACGCGCTGGACGATCACCGCAACCTGAGGCGCGCTACCGAGCCAAGGGATCTCAAATGGCAGTGTGGCTCAGTGGGACTCCGCTGTCACAGCCAGCTGAAAGCTGGAGCGACTACGCTGACTGCGAGAGCAGAGTAGATCCACAGAGGACGGTGGGGTTGCTGGGTGTGAGAGCCAGCAGCATCTGTTCCCGGGACATTTTGATTGCAGGGAGCTAGAGACTTCATCATGATTCTGCGGTCGATCACCTGAACCGGCTTGTAGCTCGCATGGCCAGCTAAAGGCTAAAGGTAGCCTATTTGCCCATGAGCTAACACTTGTACCAAAACACTGGCTGTAAGCATGACTTATATTGTTATTTTCTTCAGATCTTAGTCACCCTAAAAGCCATCCCTGATATCACCTGGTTTGGCGGTGTGCCTTGTGTCACTGCAGCCCATCTCTCAGTGGTTTCATCCTGATTACGCGGTGGATCGCACGTACCGGTGTTATGCCGATAACCCCCACCAATCCGGGGGAGTTCTCGGCATAACAGCGGCCAGAAGTCCTGGTCTCGGGCCATAAAAGTGACTGGTGTGCCGGGGTGGACAATCCACTGCAGAATCACAATGAAACCACTTGGAGATGGGCTGGAGTGAACCAGGTGATAACAGGGATGGCTATTAGGGTGACTAAGATCTGAAGAAAAAAACAATATAAGCCGTGCTTACATCCAGCGTCCTGGTACCAGTGTTAGCTCATGGGCTAAAAGTTCAGGGGCTAATAGGCTACCTTTAGCCACCACTTCAATCTACGTGACGGACAGCTAGGCGGGCCAATAGTAGAGCAGTGGGTGGGTCTTTAGGATGGCAGTGGGTGGGCTTTTTCAAGACTTGACATAGGAAACTTACCCGGAAGAGTAAAAAAACGTTTTTGGGAGTGTCTCTGAGAGAAAAACGAGATAAAGGAAGTGTGCTTTTTTCAGATTGTTGACTGTTTGGAAAATTTTTTTGGCTAATTATGTGACCAGTTAACACATTTGAGTCAGTTAAAACCTACAAACACCATTTTCCTTTGAATGACCCCTTTAAACTCTCACTCTTTACTGTTGATCTCTGATTATTCTTTTTCAACAAAACACTGTTAAGTATCTGAATTTGACACAATCCAAATTTCAAACTTGAACCATTTTTTAAACAATCATCTATTAAGCTCAAACAGTTCAGACAAAAAAAAAATAAATACAAAGACAAAGTCAATTTCCCAGTAAAACTGCTAGTTTAGGTTTGTGCACAGACTCTTATTTTGAAAACGATCAAAAAGAATGATTGCCTCTGTGACAGTGAATACTGGTCTCTCTGTGTAAAGACAGTAGTACTTTGACAAACTCGATGTAGGCTGCAGCTGCTGCTCTGCTCCGCACATGGAGCCGCCTCTCACCTCTTGGATGTACAGTATCCTGTTAGAAAGAGACTAAAAACCATACAGTCTATGCTAAAAACAAATGTTAGGAAGCAGAGGAAGGAAACAGAAAATTGAATTCTTGGAGCAATGTAGAGGTGCTCCGGAGCTGGAATTCAGCCAAATGCTTCTCTAGTCTCACTGCAGGAAACAAACTTTCAAAATAAAAGATGAAGGTTCATAGTAAAATCAAGAAAGTAAAAACTTAATGTTAAACTGAAGTGATTATATCTATACAATATTAATAACTATCCATAAAATAACTGAATAGCAAATTTACACACATAATTTAAATAATAATACCTGCACATTCTTACAAATGTGTGTGTGTATGAGGCCAAAAAAAAGTTCAATAACAGAAACTGAGGTCAAATGTTCAGTTAATCATGATGTTGATTTGAGGTCACATCACCCAGCCCAACTAATCTTTTTTTGTGTCATGTTATTTCAGAGTTTTGCCTCTTCATGTAAAAGTTATAGGTGAAAGTCTAGACAAACTCAGGATTTAGTAATTATACAGTTGAAACAAAAAGTTTACATGCATTGTATAAAAAGACTAACAGACTGCCCATCTAATTTCATTTTTAGGGGTGCCAGTCAAAGCAAACTTTGACAACAAAGAAAAACCTTGTTTCAAACTTAGGACAACTCCCCAAAAGGATGCATGTACATAAAACAAATACAATGGACCCTTAAGTAAACTTATACTATATATCTCAACTTCACAAGCACATTTAGGCAGTCCCAGAAACAGTATATCTGAAAAGAACTCAATAAATTAAACTCAAATGTCCTTTTCAGGCAAAACCACAAAATTATATCAAATGCAACAAAAAACTACCCATGACCAGTTCAAACAATCCAGTCAGTTTTTTCAGTTCACCTTTTAAGTTCAGCTCACTTCAATTCATTATAATATAATCCTTTTAATCAGTTCAGTTCTTTGTAATCCTTTTGGTTCAGTTCAGTGTAACCATCTTGGTTCAGTTCAGTTCAGTTCCATTGTTCAATTCCACCCCTTTGCTGAGCACAGTTTTTAAACAAGCGACAACCCACCTTTTCATACTCCCCCTTTCAATTTTATTACCTCAGCTGGGTAATACCCTCAGTTACACGCCTGTAGCACCACACAGCCAGCAGCAGATTAATGAATCCTTGCTAGTAATGGCAATGCAGGTTTATGGAGGTGTGGGGACTTAATCTCACCTGAGGAACTTTTGGACTAAATGCAGGAGGTAGGCATGGCACTAACTGGAGGTAGCGGAAAGACTGAGCCTCTTCTGTTTGCTCCTTGGCCACCATTTTATCTTTTGCTTTCAGCCTATGAAGGCTCAGTTTGATAATGGCCAGGAGATGGGAACTAACTGCTAGAGCATTTCTTAAAGGGGCAGCACTTCAGAAGATTGCCAGAAGACACATAACCTTTTTTTTCTCACTGTCTGACATTAAATCAGACTAAACTTTTCCTGTTTTAGGTCAGATAGGATTACCAAAATTAAATTTATTTGCTAAATAATTTTTGCATTTGCTAAATAATTACTTTCTTCAGAGTTATAAGTTTACATACACCAATATCAGGAAGAGAATTGTGGACCTCCACAAGTCTGGTTCATCCTTGGGTACAATTTCCAAAGATGCCACATTTATCTGTTAAAACAATTATACGCAAGTATAAACACCATGGGACTCTCCAACTATAATACTGCTCTGGGAGGAGATGGGTTCTGTGTCCAAAAGATGGATGTGTTTTGGCATGAAATGTGCGTATCAAGCTCAGAACAAAAGCAAATGACCTTGTGAAGATGCTGGCTAAAGCTGGTAAAAGAGTGTCAATATCCACGGTGCAACAAGCCCTGTACCAACATGGACTGAAGGGACACTCGGCAAGGAAGAAGCCATTATTCCAAAAGCATCATAAAAAAGCCAGAACACAGTTTGCAAATGCACACATGGACAAAGACCTTTAATTTTAGGAGATATGTTCTGTGGTCTGATGAAACTAAAATTGAACTGTTTGGCCATAATGAACACTGTTATATTTGGAGGAAAAAGGAGGAAACTTGCAAGTCTGAGAACACCAACTGTGAAGTATGGGGGTGGTAGCATCATGCTGTGGGGGTGTTCTCCTGCAAGAGGACCTGGTGCACTTCACAAAACAGATGGCATCATGAGGAAAAAAAACTGTGAAAATATTGAAGCAACATCTCAAGACATCAGCCAGGAGTGTGAGAATTTGCGTGCCTCTAGTGGCAGAGTGCGGCACTGCACCTGCCTTCTCACTCTGACATGATCGCCTGCATCAGGAATTTGTACTGATTGTACTGATTTGCCAGTTTCAAAAGGTGGCAGACATCCGTTGGAGGACTCAGTGGATGACACGTAATACACCAAAGAAGAAGAACTCCTCATTTTCTTTTTCCGTTTGTAGCAGTTAGCCCAGAAAGCTAAAATAGCCATGATCGTCACTGTCACTTTTTTGGCTTTCTACGCGGAAAATAGCCACGGGATACAAGAAATATTTATGTGGGATAATCATAAGACTTTGTAGATGTGGTAGAGATTTTAAATTACCAGCAGAACCCAAAATATGGACCATGACGGGCGAAAACTTAGTGGCCTCGCCACCCAGCCAGCCAGCCCCCTTTTGTCAAAAGTAAAGAGAAATTTCTGGGTTTTTTTTTAAATGTACTGATTTCTTGTTCATATACTTTGAAGATAAGATGATGAGGTACCTCTGTACAAAAAACGGTGTCAAAAGACTGAACCATTTTTTGTGTAAATACATCCAAAGTCCAGTTTTGACTGAGTTATGGAATTTTAAAGAGGTGCCGCGACATTATGCAAATTAGATGCGTAAATTTATTCCTGTCTGAAACTTTGGATCATATTTTACATCTTTCTAATTGACAGTTATCTCTTACCACTTTCAAGTTATAGCCTTGGAAATCTGAACTATTTTAATGACAAAAATATTTACCACTCTTGACCACTAGGGGTTATGTTGCAGTTCGGCAACATACACACTCATAGGGTTAAAGCTTGGGAGTAAATGTGTCTTCCAAATGAACAATGACCCGAAGCATACCACCAAATTAGTTACAAAGTGTCTTAAGGACAACAAAGTCAATGTTTTTAGTGGCCATCACAAAGCCCTGATATAGAAAATTTGTGGGCAGAACTGAAAGGACGTGTAAGAAAGGCGGCCTACAAACCTGACTCAGTTACACCAGTTCTGCCAGGAGGAATGAGCCAAAAGTCCAGCAAACTCCTGTGAGAAGCTTGTGGAAGGATACCCAAAACATCTGACCCAAGTAATACAGTTAAAGGCAATGCTACCAAATAATAAGGAAATGTATGTAAACTTCTGACTGAAGAAAGTAATAAAAAAATTCTCTAAAAAATATTTAGCAAATAGAAATAATTTTGGTAATCCTAACTGACCTAAAACAGGAAAAGTTTAGTCTGATTTCATGTCAGACAAGTGAGGGGAAAAAGGCTATGTGTCTTTTTATACAGTGTACATAAACTTCTGGTTTTGACTGTAACTAAGCAAGTTAAAAGCAGGCCTGCAACATCATACAGGTATGTAAAACTAGTGCACTGTACAGTCAAATGCATACTTCTGAGTAGCTGCATTACACTGTTATTATTACAGTACTAGTCAATCTGTGGCTGCTTATATAAAAGGCTTAACAAGGCTTGATAAGATTTTTTTAAAAAATCTTATTTACCCTCAATCACAGTACAACACACCTTTTGATCCTTGTCATTGTGCCAATGACAATTTTTCAGCCGCTCCTTTTTATCCCCTACATCCTCTCTTTTATAGCGTTAATATTCTCTTCTTATCTGCACCTCTTCCTTTCACTCTAGCTCACTTCAAGGTGTCCTGGGGTGTAATCCTAGTCAGGAGCAGAACTGCGGCAGATGAGTTGGACACAGCTGCTGAATTATTGATTGACCTATTACATCACATACAACAGCCCTAAAGATAGGCACACTCAGGTGCATATATCCAAGAGGTCCACTACCAATTTAAACTCTATGGGCAATCCCCTTTTGCAGCTCCCGGCTTTAACACCATAAACTTTTCTTTTTCACTGCAAACCACCCCTCAGATGTTCTTTCCTTTCATCTCTGCGAGCCTCCTGCAGAAAAGCTGTGTCATTAAATCTCTTCAAGCAGAGAGCTAGAGGTAGGGCCTGTTCAATAATTACAGTGGAGATGGTTGATGGAGGTCGAATTCCCCCCCACCCCCACCCACCCAAATGGAACACCAAACCTTTCAGTAATCCTGTTTAAAGTAATGCGCTGGTGTAGTGAAGCAGACTGGGTCTGATATCAAACTGTGAAAGCACGTGAGCGTGAGAGGGTAAGGGAAACAAAGAGCAGCGCAGGCTTGCTTTATTCAGTCAATTATAAACCGAAACTCAACATTTAAGTGACGTCAGAGAGAAGAGGAAAATTTGGAATAAAGTGTGACCAAAATAAAATGCAAGCGACAGAATAGGAATACAACAACAAAGAACCCTAAAGGAACTTACTGCATATTCATGAAGCGCAATAATGAATGCCTCCCCCACTCCCCGAATCATACCCATAATGCTCTTGGTCTGGATACATGATACAAAATTTATTATTCATCCCCCTACTGAGCCATTGTAAGCTCTATATACCATAACTCCGTATGTTTTTTTTAAGCCTGTGCGGTTGTTTTGTTTGACATAATGGTTTTTAGTCAACCATTTTAATCGTGCACAATAGCACCAAAAGTTCATATTACATTTGTTTCTATACAATGCAGCGCCTAAAAAGAGTAACACACACCCAGCTGGAGAGCACACACAGGCAAACAGAGCTAGTTTCGGCTGCTTTGCACGCACACATGCATACATGCGACCGCGCACACAGACACATGGCGAGTACTGACCAACGATGCACGTCGTAGCCTGCGGCTCATGGGTTTGTCAAAAGGAGGGCTGTTCATAGCAAACTTCTCCAAGTAGCCCTCAGGTAGCCTGATGTCAGCTGGGAGAGACAAACGTTTGTTGATGTCCTGAAACACACACACAAAAAAAGAAAAATTAAGGGAGGCAAAGAAAGATTTATGAATGTGTGAAACTTAAGCAGGCAGCCCTACAAAAGCAACAGCATGTTTAATGAAGAAGTGACGCTCACATCTACCGCCTTTATACAATCAGTAACTCCAGTGCACATATGCTGTAACGTTTCAAGCAATGAAAATCTATTACAAATACAGCCAATGATGCTGCAAAACAGTAGACTGAAACTGCCAATGGGTGTAATGCACTTCAAACCTTTAATTTCATGACAGCCCGCTTCCTTCACATAAAGGTGGTCAAAGCATTTGCATATCTTATCAGGATGAGAGAATAAAGGTGTCTGTGTCATCCTCTAATTTCTAAGTAGCCTTTTTCTACATTTTCTAACCCCCCCCCCCCCCCACACACACACACAGGGCTATTTTTAGACCAACTGTGTGAGAATTTTTTTTTCGTACTTCTCACAAGCTGATTTCAAAAGGACAAGACTTTGTATTCTTCTTTGTAACAAACAGAGGTGGGCAGAACAGCCAAAATTATTTGAGTAAGACCAAAAAAGTATCTACTAAAAAATGTAGTACTGACTTTATTGTTGCAAATGTGTGAAGTCTGTGTATTTCAGACATTTTTCTTTTAAATTTAGCACCTTTCTCCCCTCATAATTTTACATTTCTTCATACATTTATGGCTTTTTTTCTAATAAACTAAATTTTTAAAATAAATTTGCAACTTTTTGCAATAAATTTATGACTTTTTAAACACATTTTTGACTCAAATTGGCATATATTTGTTATAAATTTTCCTACTCTTTTCTTATGCAACTTTTAATTAGGGTGCGCTCTCACTGGTGCCAGGTGACTTGCCAAGTGAAATGGCCCACTGGTCTCCAGTCAGCTGTGCAGTCAGCCTGCACTGGCCCACACTCATATTGTTTTGTGTTTAGCACAGTTCCCTCCTGTGCTGATGGCTGCTGTCAGTTCCTCTACCCATGTGTGGGTGGCTCCAGCAGGTGGAGCACAGGCTTGAAGTGGTAATCCTTGATCAGGCTTGTATTTTCACTACTGCTGCGTGGATCATTCAGCTCGAGCATTACAAAAATTAATTAATTAAAAGTTTGTAGTTAATAGTTCAAGAGTAATAAAATATATACAGTAATAGCTCAGGGATGAGCAATTGGCGGCCCGTGGCCCTCACGGTTGTTCAGTGTGGCTCACCAGTCTGTTCTCAAAACTCAATCGTTTGTTTATATCACGTTTGACTGTATGTGGAACTGCATTCTTAAATGCAATCATAGTGTCCGCCAGCAGAGGGAGTTATCTGAAACCTAGGTGCCGCTCTGTGGGAGTGGTTGAGCGAAAGCGAGCAAGAGTGCTGTGGCGCCGCGCCTACGGTGTCAGCCCCTTGGGTTGGACTTGGGAGGTCTCGGGGGGGGTGTTCCTGTAGCCGTGGTCTTGGCACTTTCCCTGCTGGTGATGGCTCCCTAGTTATGGTGCTTCCACACTTGGATCCTCGGTGCCCAGCCATAAGCCTTAAGCCATAAGTTTTACACTGACAAAAGTTTCTTTGTGTGTGTGTGTGTGTGCCTATGTGTGTGTGGGTGGGTGGGTGGAGGTAAACTGTATTTATTTCAATATGTGAAGCACTTTGTATTGCATCTTTTTGTATGAAAAGTGCTATATAAATAAAGCTCTGATTGATTGATCGATTGATTGATTGAAGAGTGAGGGAGCGGCGTGCACCGGAGCCCGTGCTAAGGTATGTGTTGCATGCTGAGTCGGGAAAGAATAGAGCTGGTGATCAGAGCAGGAGTAAAGTTAACATTAACAGACTGTAAACAGCAATAAATGTACAAAGTAGGCTGCTTCTAAACAACAATAAATACTCCTCAGTAGTGATGGGCAGTGAAGCCTCAATGAAGCTCTGAGGCTTTCCTTCTAATTGTGCTGAAAAAGATTCAAAGCTTCAGGGCTTCAGTCTAACTAAGAACAGTAACATCTGCTGGCCAACTGAAGCCATAACAACCTCTCAAGAGCATAACTGAAGCACAGACACTGTTTCAATACCATGTCAGCAATAAAACTTCAGAGAATACTGTGTGGTTGTTTTAATCTGCTGATGTTTTGTTTATATATTTATGCCTCAGTGAAAACGGAGGCATACAGTAATCACTAGGGAAGCTCACTAGTAATCTAGCTCATGGTAATCAGTAGGGCAGCTCGGTGACGCAGTGGTGAGCACTGTGGCAGCACAGTAGGAAGGTCACGGGATCAATTCCAACTCTGACCATCGTGGGTTCGATCCCACTCCCTGACCAGCGGTGACCCTTCTGTGTTTGGATGTTCTCCCCGTGTCTGCGTGGGTTTACCCTGGGTACTTCGGTTTCCTCCCACAGGCCAAAAACATGCAAGTTAGATTAAACCTGAGACTTTAAAGTGGCCCTAGGTGTGAATGTGTGAGTGAATGGTGAAGGGATTGGCGCCGTACCATGGCTGCCTCATCCATTCAGGTGGATGCCTTGAATTTCCCTCTGGGATTAACAGAGTATACAAAATACAAAATCACTCAATGCGTCTATGTGTGGATGACTGTGTGTATCCGTCTCTCCACGTGTCTGTTTCAGTTCGCCCGGTCAAAATAAAGTGCAACTAAAGGCTTGTGTCATTGCATTGCCATTTTTTTTTTCCACAATATCTTTATTGAACATTTTTTTTTTTTTTAACAAACATGATACAAACAATCAAACACTAACACTAAAGTACTACAAAAAAAAAAAAAAAATGCACTAAAAACACCAACAACCACCAACAAAATCAAGTCTTCAACAATGCTCCTCTGTTTAGTCTAGACAATCCAATACATAAGTATACATATTATGTTCACCAGTTTGGAATTTACAAGGTCCACACACATCATTCACCTTCTTCTTCAAGAGTTATGTTTAAATTTTTTACATAATCAATAAAAGGTCTCCATATATTCTCAAACACAATTTCCTTTGATTTCAGTATATATGTTATTCTTTCTAATGGAAGGTTTGTTAACATCTGTCTTAACCACTGAGTCACATCTGGTCTATGAGTCTTTTTCCATAATAGTGCAATACATTTTTTGGCATTAAGCAAACTGAGGTCTATGAATGTTCTTTCACTTTTATTGAAATTATGCTTTTCTGGGTACAGACCCAACAAAAACAGTTTAGGATTCAATATGATTTGTTTTGAGATTATTTTTTCAATTGTTACCCTCACCTCCTCCCAAAACATTCTTATTAATCTACATTCCCATAAACAATGAAATAGGGTTCCTTTACTTTCCATGCATTTTGTGCATGTATCTGGTATATTTTTGTTATATCTATTTAACTCCTCCGGTGTAACATACATCCGCATTAACCATTTGAAATGTATCAATTTAAGGCGTGCATTTATTGATTTGGTTTGAGCTTCTGTACAAGCCAATTCCCATTGTTCCTCTGAAATTTCAATTTGCAGATCTTCTTTCCAGTAGTTTAATCTTTTCAGTGAATTTTACTTGAAGATAGTGTCAATGAGTTATAAAACTCTGAAATAATACCCTTTCTTTTACTATCTTTCATCATCATTTTTTCCAAGGATGAATAAATAGGTCGAGTGAGAGCTTTATTTTGATTTGATCGAATAAAGTTTCTAAGTTGAAGATATTTAAAAAAATGTGTTCTATTGAGATTAAATTTGATCCTCAGCTCTTCAAAAGACATTATGTTGTCTGCACATGGCAAATATAAATCCTGAATCTTTTGTATCCCTTTTAAATTCCATACTTTAAATACAGCGTCCGCTCTCCCTGGTTTAAAATATTGATTACCCCATATTGGACTAAATTGTGACAATAACTGTGGTTCTTTTAAATAGTTTTTAGCTTCACACCATATTTTGATCATATGCTTTACAAATGGATTTTTAACTTGTTTTTGTAATTTTTTTGCTGAATCTGAGTATATGAATATGGGAAGAGGTAAAGGTAAATTGTATGATTCCATTTCAGTCCAGTGAGGGAGATCATTTGATGAAAAATAATATGTCATAGACCTCAGTTGTGCCGACCAATAATACAACATAAAATTTGGACATTTCAGACCTCCACGATCAAATGGTAAATATAATAAAGACAGACGTAATCTAGCCCTCCTGTTGTTCCATATAAATTCCACTAACTTTTTTTTTATTCTTGAGAATAGATCTAAAGGTGGTGATAAGGGAATGTATTGAAATAAATAAAGTATTTTAGGTAAAATATTACTTTTAAGTATATTGATTCTCCCGATCATCGACATTGGTAGTGACATCCATCTCTGAGTTAACTCACTGATATCTGACATTAAGGCTTCATAGTTGACACTGGCGACTGATTCTAGCTTAGGCATAATTTGGATTCCTAAATATTTAAACTGATTTACAACATTGAATTGATTTACCTCAGGGGCTGGGTAATTTCTCTGGGTCTCATTTAGCATTAATATTGAAGATTTAGTTTTATTTATTTTATATCCTGATATTTCCCCAAAATTCTTTATTAAATTCAACAAGGTTGGAATTGATTTTTTTAGATTCGACATAAACAAAATTATATCATCGGCGTACAGGGAGATTTTATGTTCTGTTGGTCCAACTTTAATTCCATATATTTGTGAATGTAAACGTATCGCTATCGCTAAAGGTTCAATTGCCATAGTAAACAGTAAAGGTGAAAGTGGACAGCCTTGTCGACATCCTCTATTGATTTTTATTGGTTTTGAAATATTGTTATTTGTTAGGATTTCTGCTGTAGCATTATTGTATATTATTTGAACCCATTTTATGAAATTATTTCCAAGTCCAAACCTTTGTAGGACTTCAAAAAGAAAGGGCCATTCAACTCTATCAAAGGCCTTTTCGGCGTCCAATGATAGGAGAGCTGTATCCGGTGCTTCTTTATTAAAATAGATAATATTAAATAGTCTTCTTACATTATGGAAGCCTTGTCTACCCTTTATAAAGCCATTCTGATCTCGATTAATAATATTTGGTAAAATTTCTTGTATTCGTCTTGCTAAAATTTTACAGATTATCTTAAGGTCGGCGTTTAATAGGCTTATTGGTCTCATATTTTCACATTTATTAGAGGGCTTACCTGGTTTTGGCAGCAGTATAATTAAGGCATTATTTATGTATGATGGTAAATTATTATTTTGAAATGCTTCTAAAACCATTTCCAAAAAAGGTTTTATTAATTTATTCTTAAATTTTTTATAAAGGTCAACTGGAAGACCATCTGGTCCTGCACTTTTTCCTGATTTCATATTATCAATGGCTAGCCCAACTTCTTCTTGACTAATTTTAGACTCCAATATCTCCCTGTTTTCATTTGGAATACACGGTATAGATAGTTCGTTCAAAAACCCATTTAGTTTTGTTAAATCAGGTTCATTTTTGGTATCATATAATTTTTCATAGTAATCTCTAAAGGCTCTATTAATTTCTAAAGGATCTATAACTACCTGTCCGTTACTTATAATACTGGTAATTGGTGTTTTAATTTCCAATTGTTTAATCTGCCATGCTAATAATTTTCCTGATTTTTCACCTTGTTCATAAAAAGATTGTTTCAATCTTAGAAGACTCGAGGCAGCTCTATTCGCTGATTTTTTGTCGTATTCAGCTCTCAAAATCAGTAATTCATTCTCCAACCTTGGGTCACTTCCTGCATACACTTTTTCCTGAAGATTTTTTATTTTATGTTCCAATTTAGCTCTCTCCTCTCTCCTCTTCTTAGATTTTGATCCTGTATAACTAATAATATGCCCCCTAATAAAAGCTTTGAAAGCCTCCCACTTTACACATGCTGATGTTTGTGTAGTATTGATGTCAAAGAACTCGTCTATCTGTTTTTCTATATACTTGACAAATTCCTCATCCTGAAGCCATTTATGCTGAAATTGCCATCTACCTGATTCCTTTGTCAATTTTTTATCTACATATATTAGACAACAGGGTGCATGATCAGAGATCACGATGTTATCATAAAAGCAGTTTTGAATCTTGGACCTTAATTCTGTGGAAATCAAAAAATAATCAATACGTGAGAATGTCTTGTAGGTACTGGAATAACAAGAATAGGCTTTAACTTGTGGTTTCATTTCTCTCCATATATCTAACAATCTCAATTCTTTCATAAAATGATTAATAGTCATCCTACATCCAATGTGCGTACAATCCAGTCCTGTTGATCTATCCACACCTGGATTCAATGTACAATTAAAATCCCCTGCTATTATATGTTGCCCTGTAAGTGATGATAAGATGAGAAATAAATTAGCAAAGAACTTCTGATCATCTATATTGGGACCATATAAGTTCACAAGATTTATATTTTCTAATAGCAAAGAACCTTGAATGATTACATATCTTCCAAATTTGTCTCCAATTACATTTTTCACTTGAAAAGGAACTGATTTATGTATGAGAGTCATAACTCCCCTGGCTCGGGATGAAAATGAAGAGGTGAATACACTTCCCTGCCATCTACTCCTAATTCTTTTAACATCCTCCTCTATCAGATGAGTTTCTTGTAAAAACACAATTCTTGAACCCATGTCCTTTATTTTATTCATAACTTGTTTAAGTTTTTTTAAATTTTGTAGACCTCTGCAATTCCATGAAGTTAAATTAAGATTAACACTTTGGTCCATGATCAATAGAGAGTTTGGGATTACCTTGCAGTGTAAACATGCTCATACAGAGAAGCAAAAACATGAGTGGTTGAACATTCATCCTACAAACTACACACAAACAAATTTCCCCTTGTGGCAAACCCCCCAAAATCAAAAGAAAAATTCTGTCTCCCGATATAGCCATCGACCGTTCCACACCCACGGGGAACAGCCTAAGCCACTCCTTCTTCATCCTCCCAATCACCCTAACTCTACTGCTTTTAATGACGTAACATTAACTCTCCTCTGTAGTTTTCCAACTTAACTCCAAAATTTTTAACAACTTTGTACATCATAGTTTTTTTTTTGTTTGTTTGTTTTGTTTTTGTTTTTTTTTAATATATAATACAATCTATATTTTGTAAACTTACTATTTACTTCAAGTCAGTCAGATGCCTGTGCAAATGCTTAATTATTCTACCTTATATTTTGTTCATGCTTAGCTCCCACCAGTCTCTTCTTCTTCTTTGATCTTCTTGATGAACTCCTGCGCCTCCTCTGGGGTCTTGAAGATGTGGGTTCTGCCCTCATACGTGGTCAGCAGTCTCGCAGGATAGATTACACCATGACGAATCCCAAGGTTGCGCAGCTCCTTACGTACGGGATCAAACTGCTTCCTCAATTGCTGGATTCCTGTGGCCAAATCTGGGTAGAACCGCACCTGCTGGTCCTGGTGTTTAATCTCTCCTTTAGCACGTGCAGCGTTGAAGATCTTCATCCTGTCTCTGTTGCTAAGAAACTTCATAATTAAGGTCCTCGGCGGTCCCTTATCTCTCCGTGGGCCAATACGATGTGCTTTTTCCAGAACCACTGCTGATTGCAACTCCTCGCTGCCCAGCACCTCCGGAATCCACTTTTCCAGAAAGGAACATACGTCCCGACCTTCTGATTCCTCTGGAAGACCCACCAGCCTCAAATTATTCTGTCTCGACCGAGATTCCAAATCCAAAATATTATCTTCCAGAGATTTATTTTTTTTTTCCAAAGTGCGCACCTTTAATTGAAGACGGGTGACGTCATCTTCAGCACTAGCGAGACGGAGCTCCATCTGCGCCGTTCGTTCTACACAGTCACCCAATTCCTTTCTTATTCCTTCCAACGCTGTCATAATCCCATCAAATCTAGAGGAAAAGTCCGCTCTCATTGAACTCATGGCAGCCATCAGCGCATCTGCGCCATTCCCCGCAGAAATCGCAGCGTTGCCAGCCTCCTCCGCCATATATGGAGCCCTGTTTGCTGCGTCACAGACCTGAAAGTCCGTTAATTTGGACTGTCTCGGCGGCTCGCTTTTTCCTTTTCCTGGTTTTCCAGCCTTAGGCTTCGCCGACATATCCTCGCCCAAACGCTGGGATACGTTCTGTCCCAAATGAGAGAGTTATTTGCCGATTTTTTTTTTCCAGGAGCAGAGCAGAGCGAGACACGTCCGTCCTACGTGGCAGCCATAACCGGAAGTCCGCATTGCCATATTTTCTCGACTTTTAATTTGCCAGAATTCTGAGATAAGGCTTTATTTTCAAAATAAACACAAACTTAACTCACCTTTAACATCAATGGAGCTGGGGAAAAAAGGTATTGTAATAACTATGCTGGGCTACTAGAGATGGCAGTGCAACTTTTTTTACAGCGTAACAGCATTTTTTTTTTTTTTGACAGCACATGAAGCTGAAATAGCGGTTACTGAGAAAAAAAAAACAAAAAACATATTCAGCAACTACACTATTTGTTCATCACATTGATTGTTTTCACACTGGTTTTGCTGTTTAGTTTTGCAGTGGAAGGATGAGGTAAAACTTGTTAAAAACTCACTTAAAACTACAAGCTCCAACATTCCTCACCCGCAAATGGTCACAGTGAACTGCACATGCGCCCGGAAACTCCCGCCACAGGGAAGTACTGAGCAATCCGCCAATATTGGGTGAACAAATGTCCGTCTTTTTGCCCGTCTGTTTTCTTCCTCTGCCACTAAACAGCAAAAGCTCCTGTTCGTCTTGATTGTCAATGTATTCACGTACCTCCATCGCTTCCGCCATTTAAAACATCTGCCACCGTGCTCTTCTTTTGTGTTTGGATTGCAGCTGTTCAAATCAGTTTGGTGGCGCTTGGCTGCCGCTGACAGTACGGGCATGTGAACTGCAGATTATTTTCACTGCGCATGCGTGTACTCAAACTACTGGATGGATTTGGATAAAAAAAAATTTTACCAGAGGTGGCCCTTGGGCTAGAGAGGGAACCCACAACATTTTGGTGATCCTAGAATGCGCACCTCCATCTAGGCTCTTATCTTCTCACAGTGTGTTAGCAAAAATACTCCAAAACTACTGGATGGATTTGGATGAAATTTTTACCACAGGTGGTCCTTGGGCTAGAGAGGAACCATAACATTTTGGCAGTGATCCAAGAATACATACCTCTGCCAAGGCTCTGGCACCGAGGTATCAGCAGCATTAGTGATTTCATTTTCATTTGCATCACTTTTAATTGTGAAACTTTTGACTTTGAAGAAAGTAACAACCTTCCCCACTCCACTTGTAAATCTGGCCCTCGGGAAGTGAGGAAAAATTTTTTGTGGTCCTCACTACCACCAAAGTTGCTGATCCCTTAAATAGATAGTCTATTCATTAAATTTTGAATATTTTCCTACAGAATCGTTGAACCCACACTTGGATAACAACAGGGCTCCATTGGTGGAGTGGGAAGATGGGCTGTTTGGCTTCCAAATGAGCAACCAACAGAAACAGAATCACTTCGCTACTCAGCTCCATGTGGAGCCAAAATGTAGCAGTCTGTAGTGGCAGTTACCTGTCAGTGTGAAGGAGAAAAAAGTGATGGGACCCGAGCAGCAGGTGGCTGCTACTGCCCACTCAGGCAGTATCAGCTAGCCAGCCAGCTGCAGCCAGCAGGAGCTGGAAAGCCACTCTATAGATAGCTGGTCAAGATGTTGATATGATCCAGCTGTCTCCGTTCACTTGGGAAAAAAAAAAAATCTGCCAACTTTATTATTTATTTAAAGTGCTCATGACACGATTTTGAAATTTTTTAGCATGTTGTATAAACCCAAAAGTCATTGACGATGATCAATATAATAGTTACAAGCGCGCCTGCATAACATAGTTATCATCAAAAAACCGCAGCCGCTGACTGGACTGTGGCACCACCCACCAAATGAAGGAGGAGGCTGAAATGATGTCAGTGAGAGAACGGACATCGGTGTTGACTGGAATGCCAGCAGCTTTGTAGCAGACAGTTTCTCTGGTTTCTTGTTTTAGTTTTATCGCTATGCCTTCGCGTTGTGTCGCAGGCTTAGATAAACAGCAGGCTGTGAAAGACCACATCACACGCTTCAGCTCCAACTGTCATAAGCCTCCTCGTGCGCTTTTATGCAGCGCACGGAGGAAGGGAAGGATGAATGGATTTACGTGCAGGATTCACCACAGCACATGTATTGAACATAAGACTGATGACAACAGTTCCCAAAAAGGTGAAGACTTACAAAAATAAACAGAAACATTTACAGTTGGCATTTGGGGCCGACATCGCCCAGCGAACGCATGGCGAGGAGACGTGTTAACCATGGTTGCGCCCCAGGGCTGACATCGCTTCAAGGGGCGCAACAGAACCACGGCTGTATGGAGTGGCTAACACGTCGTGAGAGTGTTGGCAATATTGGCTGGCTGACAACACGGCAGATGATGCACACAAAACATGAACAAAGAGAGACGGGGCGTGGTCGGACCAGCGAATCTTGGACAGCGCCCACCTGAAAGTGGGTCAAAACGGCTGCCCGACAACCGCCGGCCAGAGCGGCGGCTACAGGCATGGAAAAGAAAAGGAATACAGACATAAAAACAACAAGAACTCAAAAGATAATACATAATAAACCCGATGCTTGAGCCACAGAGAACGGTCAGAATCGAGCCTACAGGATAACATGGGCTCGGTTCGTGACACCAACTGACTATATTGTATTCATTGCCACTAATTTGGACTTTTTCCTGTTATAATAATTAATTTAATATTTTTGATAGTTCTAGTACATGTGTGCTATACCAGTTATGAGTATTGTTTTTCTTGTGACCAACCTCTTGAAAAAATGAGGACTATCAGTTGCTTCTATTGCTTTTATTATTATTGTTGAAAATCACATGCCATTTGATACAAGACAAAAGCAGTTAATAAACAATGATAAACAAAACTGCATTTTTAATGAGACATAAATAATAGGGAATACATTATTTTTAAGGATACTGCAATCAGTAACACAGAGAATAATTTTAATTTCTAAAGGGGTTTTACAGATAATTGAACTTTAAAATGATAAGTTATGGCCACGAGTATGCTCTAATTTACTAAAAAAATATTTATACTATATTTGCAAAATAAAAAAAATTCTATCTGTTGTTCAAATACCCAGGATTGATACAGGATCGCATACAGCATCCCAAAGATGACAACAGTTATGAGATTTTCAAGTATCACACTATAAATATTTAGTAATTTCCTTTTCTTGGAATAATTGACAACAGTTGTGGTCAGATAAACATTTATTGAATGAAAAACAATATCCTGAAAACGTCGTTAGTCAGCATAACTAAAACCAACATATTGTCCCTCTTGTAGTGGAAAGGTCTGTCTGATCTTGTGAACGACACAGGCAGGTATTGGCACGCGGACTTTCTCACCAAGGTAGTGGTAGCACCATCGGATGAACTGTCTGTAAGCTGTATATCGCTTCCAATTGTTCCCATAATCCACATTCACATAATGTTTATAGGTGAAGTAGGCCACTTCCAACACATCTTCATTCAGACACACCGCGGTGAAGCTGTGATGACCAACAAGCCTGTTTGACTTAGAACTGCACAGACCCCCCTATTTCGTCATATTGAAATTATGTGTTGCAAAATTTGATGCAGTCAAAATTGTGTCATCAGCACTTCAAAGTATAGGCACATAAATATACACTTAAGAAGGTAAGGAAATAAAAAGGTGAACATCGCAGTTATTGCAGTTGCTTGGCAACCTCCACAGTCAGCTTGTCAAAAGCGAGGTATTGTAACCCTGTGGTTAGAGTGACATATAACAAATGCATATAATGTGTGCATGCACGTGTTTGTACACGAGCAAACACTTGCATTCATTTTGTTTCACAGACTACCTGTTCCATCCATTTCAAAGCTGGGGAAATGTTCAGTTCTGTTGAACAGTAGGAAGTGATCACACCGTGAAAGGTTCCAGACTTTAGGGGTCAAGCACAGAACAGGCACTACAGTGTGATTTGTGATTTATTCAATTTGCAAGACTTTTCTTGTAACTTTCTGACCTTACTCCTGCCAGCTTGAGGTTTTTATGTTAGATATGTTTGCTTGAGGAAAACAAAATATAAACTAGCAATATGTGCCCTTTAATAAAATTGAAATTATATAATGAAACGGTAAAAAAACAAACTTTTTTTCTGAGTCAGAATGGAAAAAAAAATTATTTCAGATCTGATGAGAGAAAATCTTCATTTATACCTAATTTGTGAAATCAAAAGGGACTTTAGAGTATGAGCAGATGTTCTTGAGAAAAAAGTAGTTCTTATAAATGTATGCAAGCGAGCAAAGTAAATATGTATCCTTCAATAGAACTACTCAGAAAAGCACAATTTTACTAAAAAAAAAAAAAAAAGCGTAGTGCATCAGTAGTTACTACCCACAAACGGCAACTGAGGTTCAAAAGTTTTTTATCACTAGACAAACTATTGTGAGTGATGATTATGTTACAGATCCCCCTCCATAAGAAATTAGTCAGTGCAGCAGTTCCTGACACCTTAAGGGACACCTCCACTACTAGCTCAGTGCTAGTAGAGGAATTCCTCTTTGACTCAGTGGCAAGAGTGAGAGGTTTTGAGATCACGGTGTCATGGGTTCAAATCCCAGCCTGGGATGTAGGTGTATGTCTGCTATGCCTGTGTGCAGAAGAAACTTGAGGAGATGTATATCTACCTTGTCTAAGGACGAAAAGGACTAGATCAGCCCACCTCACATAAGAGTCAAAATGGACATGGGAGATCCCAGACTGAAACAGGCAATTCTGGCCTCAGCCCAGAAAGTGGGTCGTAACAACTAATATACTATAAAATGATGAAAATGTATATGCTTAAAACTGTAAAACTATTCAACTGAGAAGAAACATTTATAGAGCAACTAATACAACTAATTAAGCTTAAAATGATCACTCGATACTATATAAAAAGCATGCCTTTATATTTCTTTTGCACTTTGTTAATTTTCCTAAGTTTAGCACCACAAAAAACTAAAATCAAACAGCTTCATCCATCTGGTTCTCTTGGCAGTAAGTTTACTTACAGTAAGTTACAAGCCATGGTGTTGTGACTGATTAATAATTGTGTAACCAACAGATAAAGTTACCATAGCTGATTACAAGGCCACCTAAATGAGAGGGAGAAATTCTGAAATAGTTTTACATGAATCATCAGTATGCAGTGTTGGTAGTGTGAGATGGTTATTACAATACTGTTTCTAAGGTCTCAATCTCAGACACACATTGGTTCACACCAATTGTGAACAGACATATTTGACATTTTTGTCAACTAACTGCCTTTGCAGTTAATTTTGATTTCAAATTGGACTTCTTGCAAAAAAAACCCAGGCCATTCTGTTCTCAATAAATAATACTTCATGTTTAATTATGACAATTAGACATGATATTTTGCTCATTGTGATGCTGCTGACAGTTCAACTTTCTTTATTTGTTTTTGCCATCAGATAAATTATTAGCTAGTTTTAAAACCCTTCCAGCTGTCAGATCAAGAGCACTAACCTGCAGTCAGTGAAATAATGACTCTGCTGGTCACTTCATCCATGAGCTCACAGTACACAGCTTTCCATTGATTTTTTGGTCTCAATAACCACATTGTATTACTGACTTTCAACAGGGGTTTGCAACCTGTGGCCTTTTGACCCTAACCAGGCATTCCCTGTGCTTTTGACACAAAACTACAAACCTTTACAAATTTATGGAGAAAATTTTAAACTTTACAAAAAGACATCTAAAATTTACAAGAAAAAAAGTTGAAATTTTAGGTGGAAAAATATAATGAGAAAATGTAACAAATTCAGCAGAAAATGTTACAGTTTTATGGGAAAAATTTTACAAGACAAATTTATGAGAAAAACAATTAAAATAGAGTGTCACACAAGAACAGAGTGTCAAATTTGCAAGAAAAGTTACACATTTACAATAATGTGTAACTTTATGCTTATAGAAACACAGACTCCAAGCAGATTTTTTTAGACAAAAAAAAAAAATGCTCAAAAAGGGTCTTTCCATAAAAGAGGCTGTCAACCTTGAGAATAAAGCATGGTGTTCACTGTACACCTACACTACTCACAAAAAGTTAGGGATATTCAACTTTCGGGTGAAATTTCAGGATGCACCTAAAATGCACTGTAACCTTTACAGTTAACTTAATTTGACCTTCTCTAACCTTTTGAATACACATGTCCAACTGTTCAATGTTTCAGTACTTTTTGCAGAACTTGCTGTTCTCTAACAAGGTGCTTAATGGCAAAATTTACAACAGGTGTTTGATCCATGAATTGACTAATAAATTTTCTGGTTCAATTAGAATTGGTATTTAAACAGTCCTCTTCATCATGCTGTATACATTTTGACATCATGAGACCAAGACGACGCCTAACAATCGATCAACAGTACCTCACCATTGCAAGGCTTCAAACAGGATGTTCTCAGAAGGAAGTGGCCATTGAGCTTAAAGTGTCACAGAGTGTCATCCAGTATGCAGGACATACTGGATGCACTGAGGAGCTCATTTAGCAGCAGACTACATCATCCCAGGTGCACAACCGAGAGGTTTCGTAGGTCCTTCCTACCAACGGCTGTCAGACTGTACAACCTAAGCAGGGCTGCTTGCAGAGATAGCAAAAAGACGTAACAAACTAATAGTTTTTTCTGAATGCAAAAGATGCAATAGACTTACACAATGGTCCTCTCCGGCATACAACTAGGAACATACCGGTCGCTATGGAGGGTGAGAATATGTATGGGCACATAATCATACCATGTAGGATAACTAAATAGACGGTTATGCTGTTTCATCCCACCTAGCAACAATGCTCTGCACTGTGTGTGTTTATATATTTACATATTTATTCCATCTAGCTACAATGCTCTGCACTGGGTGTGTTTATATTTATATATCTATATATTTATTCCATCTAGCTACAATGCTCCGCACTGTGTTTTTATATATCTACATATTATTCCATCTAGCTACATTGCTCCGCACTGTGGGTGTTTATATATTTACATATTTATTCCATCTAGCTACAATGCTCTGCACTGTGTTCATATATTCATATATTTATTCCATCCAGCTACAATGCTCTGCACTGTGTGTCTGTGTGTGTGTGTGTGTGTGTATATATATATTTTATAGTAATATGTACATATGTATATTAGCTGCTCTTGCTTGCTTGTTTTTTTTTCTTGCCTTCTGATTGTTGCTCTGAGTGTTGCTATCCCTGTGCTGTTGCAATCCTGGAATTTCCCCGTTGTGGGACTAATAAAGGCTTATCTTATCTTATCTTATCATCAGCAGGTTGCAACAGAGATACAGAGAGACTGAAGAGACATAGAAAGGCACAGAAGTGGATGGCCTTTGGCCACATCCCATGCTGATTGCTTCATTGTGAACAGTGCCCTGTGGAACCGGATGATGAATGCGACTCAACTCCAGGAACATTTAAGGGAGGTGAGAGGCACACAAGTGTCATGTCAGACCATTCGAAACCATTTACATTAGCGTGGTCTGCGTGCTAGACGACCTGCAAGGGTACCTGACCACATCACCAGGCACAGGCATCATCATTTGCATGGGCCAGGGAGCATTTACGCTGGGCAAGGGATCAGTGGGTCTCAGTGCTGTTCTCTGATGGAAGTCGATTCACACTGAGCAGAAATGATGGCCACCAACGATGTTGAACTAACTACCCTGCACTTATATAGCGCTTTTCTAGTCACAAAGACCACTCAAAGCACAAGATATCAAGGAGAGCGCTATGCATCAGCCACTGTTGTCACCATGTTACAGTCTGGGCAGGTGTGTCTGGTCAATACAGAACTGCCCTACACATTGTGAATGGTACAGTGACAAGCTGATAACATCATTAATCCAGTCATTGTACCACTGCATGAACAACACAGGCCTTATTTCATCTTCATGGACAACAATGTTCCAGCTCATCGAGGTTGCATCATTAGGGAACTGCTGCTGGAGGCTGGCATACCTCCAAAGGAGTGGCCTGCACTTTCGACAGACCTGAATCCCATAGAAAACTTATGGGATCAGCTGAGCCGCTGTGTAAAGGCTCGTAACCCTGCACCCCACAACCTCAATGACCTGAGGGCCGCCCTTCAAGAAAAGTGGAATGCCATGCCTCAGCAGACACTAAGTTGACTTGTGAACAGCATGAGATGTCATTGTCAAGCTGTAATTGACGCTCAAGGGCACATGACAAGTTATTGAGACATTGACATTTTTTGTTGTGGTATACCCACCACTGTTGTTGGCTTTTGTTTCAATAAATTATTTGAGATGAGGAAATCACCATTGCATGTGTCTACTTAAATGCCCTACTTTCACGATATAATATCACTGTAGTGTGAACTTTTTACATTTTCCATAAATTTCACCCGAAAGCCAAATATCCCTAACTTTTTGTGAGTAGTGTATATGGACCTTACATAACCCCATGTAGGTATGGTTTTAGGGAATTATTACTTTGTGACTGACAAGGCCCCAGCAAATTAGCAAGCATTCTCCTTGGTTTATTGAGAGATCCACAAGCTGCTGTGTGCAGGGGTGGACCAGCACCTGTCAGTCCTGTGATCCTGGACTACCTCACAGACCAACCACAGTTTGTGAGAACCCAGGACTGTGTGTCTGACACCATCATCTGCAGTACAGGGGCCCCCCAGGGAACAGTTCTGGCTCCCTTCCTGTTCACCCTCTACACTGCTGACGTTTCACACAATACACCACACTGCCATCTACAGAAGTTCTCTGAGGACTCTGATCGTCGACCTCATCTCCGATGGGGATGACGGGGAGTACACAGGACTTATCCAGGACTTTGTGGACTGGTGTCTGCGGAACTGCCTTCAGATCAATGTGAGGGAAACCAAGGAACTGGTGATGGACTGCCGCAGGCGTGGAGAACCCCCCAGAGCACCGGTAAACATCCAGGGAACAGACATTGAGATGGAAACATCCTACAAGTACCTGGGTGTTCACCTGAACAATAAACTAGAAGACATTGAGATGGTGACATTTCACAAGTACCTAGGTGTTCACCTGAACAATAAACTGGACTGGACACACAACACCAACACACTCTACAAAAAGAAGCAACACAGGCTGTTCCTCCTGAGGAGAGTCAGATCTTTTGGAGTGCGAGGGGCACTCCTGAAGACCTTCTACGATTCTGTGGTGGCATCAGCCATTACGTTTGGAGTGGTCTGCTGGGGCAACGGCATCACGGCAGCCGACAGGAAGAGACTGAACAGACTGATAAAAAAGCTAGCTCTGTTCTGGGGCGACGCCTCGACCCAGTGGAGGAGATAGGAGAGAGGGGAGAGGAGGATGGTGGCTAAGCTGTCATCTCTGCTGGAGTCTGAGTCCCAGCCCATGCAGGAAACGATGAACGCACTGAGGAGCTCATTTAGCGGTAGGCTGTGCCATCCTAGGAGCTTGAGGGAGAGGTTCCACAGGTCCTTTCTACCTATGGCTGTCAGACTTTATAATCTAACCAGTGCTGCTCATAGAGGCTGTATTAAACGTCACGACTTTGCACAATGGAGATCGACCCCTCCAATACACAACTAAGTCAATTACAATTATTATCAAGGGTGGCAACAACACTGTTCATTCAAATGTGGAATATACTGTCTGGGTCCATATTTATATTTTGCTGGGTAATTTAACTGTAATGCTGTTGAAACCATATAGCTGCAATGCTCCTGCACTGTGTATATAACTGTGTACATATGTATATCTATTTACTGCTTTGGCTAACCAATTTTTATCTTATTATCTTATTTACTATTGCCCCGAGTGCTGATATCCCTGTGCTGCTGCAATCCTAGAATTTCCCCATTGTGGGACTAATAAACGCTTATCTTATTTCTCATCATGTCTGGAATAAACATTTTTCAAGATTAGGCTATGTTCCAAATTTAGTTACCAGGTTTAAATTACTTAATCCTTGCCTGGCCACTTAAGTGATCATTGCGGCCAATCGCCTGAAGGTAGGGTGATCTTGGGATAGGGCAATGAGGTCAGCCAGAGGTCTTATCATTACAATCTGGGTTTAAGGTTTAAGCTTATATTTACCAATTTTAAAGCTAACTCTGGACAACTTTGAGCTACTTCCTCTTTTTTGCAAATGTACTTAATGAAGCGGTTTAGAAAGCCGAGGATCAGACCGCTAAGGTCTCTGCCTTCGACCGCCATCTGATGCACATTGCACCGGACCCCCATAGTCCCTCCTGCAGGTGGTGACCCCACTGGAGGGCAGACCCATGTAGCTCCTTCGGGCTGAGCCCAGCCGGGTCCCATGGGCAGAAACCCGGCCACCAGGCGCTTGCCATCATGCCCCTCCCTCAGACCTGGCTCCAGGGCGGGGCCCCGGTAGCCCCATACTGGGTGGGGTACACTGAATCCTTGATTGTTTATTCATCATGGGAGTCTATCGGATCGCTGTCGATTTACTGGTCAATCTACATTCCTATCCTCACCTATGGTCATGAGCTTTGGGTAATGACCAAAAGAATGAGATCGCGGATACAAGCAGCTGAAATGAGCTTTCTCCGTAGGACTGCTGGACTCACCCTTAGAGATAGGGTGAGGAGCTCAGTCATCCGGGAGAAGAAGCTCAGAGTAGAACCACTGCTCCTCCACATCGAAAGGAGACACTTGAGGTGGTTTGGGCATCTGATCAGGATGCCTCCTGGATGCCTCCCACTTGAGGTGTTCCAGGCACATCCCACTGTGAGAAGACCCTGGGCCAGACCCAGGACACACTGGAGAGATTGTGTCTCCCAGCTGTCCCGGGAACACCTTGGTATCCTCTGTGAAGAGCTGGAGCAGGTGGCTGGGGAGAGGGAAGTCTGGGCTTCTCTGCTTGAGCTGCTGCCTCCACAACCCGGACACCCAGAAAAGTGGTAGAAAATGCATGGATGGATGGATGGATGGATGGATGGTATTTAATGAGTAGCTTATTTTAACAATCTGCCTAGCATTCGTTGAAGGTTTAAGCTTAATTTTTTCAAGTTAAAACTTATATTTTTACATTTACATTTTAATTTCTTTCAACTGTTAGCTATTTCTCTTTTTATGCTGATTTTGAAGTTATTGTTATATTAGCAACCTAGCTTGCATTTTTAAGGTTCAAGCTTATGTTTCGCCTTTTTAAGCTAACTTCATGCATCTTAAAGCTTTTTTCTCTTTTATGCCAACATTTTTAAAGCTTAGGCTATGTTAGCATTCAAGCTAGCATTTTTTCAAAGTTTTAAATATTTAACATTTCAAGCTACTTCCTCCTTTATGTTAACATTTTAATGATTAGCCTATTTTAGAAATCTACCTAGCATTTTTTGAAGGTTTAACCTTATGTTTAGCATTTTTAAGCTAACTTTGCACAACTTTGAGCTATTTCTACTTTTATGCTAACATTTTTAAAGATTGGGGTTTATCTGGTATCTAGGCAGTATTTTTTTAAGATTAAAGTTTTATTTATCTTTTATAAACTAACTTCAACCTACTTTTGCTCTTATGTTAATGTTTTTAACAATGAAGCTATTTTAGACTTTAAAACATCGTATTGCAGCCTTTTTTTTTTTTAAGCATTTCTGGATATATACAGTATCTAGATGGTACTGGCCAAAATGCTCATATGTGATGTTACTGTAGCTCTCCCCATCTTTTTCAATACAATCACATAAGTGGAACAACTTTGATGTTGCTGCAAAAATGCTGCATACTATACTACCCATGTATAATATGTAGACAAGTGTCAGTCATGCTTGGTTTCTATGGATGAGGCTCATAAGCTGATGCTGCCCCACTGCGCGCACATGTCTCTGTTTCAACTGTGCTTACACGTGGATTTCAGTGGAAGGTGTATTCATGAAGGTGAAAACGCCTGTGATGTTTTTAAGTAATCTCATTTGCTGGCAAGCAACATGCAACGTTAAATACGGGCAGCGGGACACCACACATCCGGAACGTAAACACACAGTTGAAATGTCAAACAGGTCCGTTGTCGCCACACTATGAATGGGCCTCAAACACATGCATTAATTGATGTGACCTAATTGTTCCAGATTTTATTGAGTTTTTTCTGTAAGCTTCACTAATCATCAATAAGTCAAATACAATGAGGGAAATATTTGCATATACATGATACATTTCACCCACAAAAATAATAAACTTCTCACACTTTTCCACAAATATTTTAAGCTAAGAAGCAAGGGACTTCTCTTGACCGCAACAAGATGCTCAGACAGTGAAACACGTTCTTTTCAAACAAATTAAAAGGGACACGGGTTTGCAGACGGTCACAATCTCCTGTTCGCGGGTAGATATCAAAGGAAGATCCACATACAAACACGCACGTGTGCTGCCATACTCACAATGCAGAACAGCTCTAGTAGCTCCCTCATTGTCCTCCTTAAATGTGTTTTTCTATGCACTCTCAGACACACATACACACATGTGCTTTCAACCATGCATGTCTCTGACTTGATACATGACTAGAGAGAGAGAGAGAGAGAGAGATGGCACGGTGGTAAAGTGCCATCTACAAGCTTAGGAAGAGGAGGAGAAAAAAGGAAAGAGTAGGAGGGGGAGAGCAGGAGCAGAGGAAAGAGGAACAGACAGATTCCTGAGGGGAGGAAGGCAGATGGGGGAAGGGGTGAATGGAAGAGTGTGGCTCAAAGAAAATGTTTTTTTTTTTTTTTTTTCTGTCCTCTACTGCCATCATTTTGTCCTCCATCTCTCCTTCCTGTCCCCCTCTCTGAGCCTCCTTCCTCTACATTTCACTTTTCTTTGTCATGGCTATAATTACTCCAACATCCATAATTACTCTCTCACCCCAACAATTTCTCCCCCACACTCAGCACTCCATCCCTCTTCTCTTTTTTCTCTCTGTGCGGCTAACATGGTCGAAATTAGTCTCATCTACTGCCCACAGCAGTCGGGGGCTGTGCATCCGAGGGCATTTCCTGTAATAATGCTGTGCTCATCACTCTGCGACTCGCTGCAACAGACACGAGCAGTTTGACCGAGACAGACACACAAATGCTCTTTGGGTATAGCCTAACAGATGTTCCGCAGTTTCGGTCTCCCATCAGCCTATTTACATATCTGCAAACCAGAAATAGCATTTAGGCAACTCTGAAAGCAGGGATGTGTGCGCAACCTTATTTTCTTCTACAGAAGAAAGTAAGGTTGCGCCACAGGGGCGGCTGTGGAGCAGGTGTAGTGTGGCTGACTACTGATCGGAGGGTCAGGGGTTCGAGTCCCGCTATGTCTGCATGTTGGCCAGCGCCTGTGTATAGTAGCTCCACTGCCATCAGTGTGTGAATGGGTGGATAGCAGGATCTGTAAAGCACTTTGGTCATCTAGAGATGAGAAAAAGCGCTATATAAGTGAATGCCATTAACAGAGAATTTAGTTTATGGTGTTCTGTATCTTCAGTCTTTGGCATCCATTTCCATCACAGAGAATAAGGTTATGTGTAGTTCCAAGTGTCCAGTACCTCATTGGAGATGCGCCGATGGTGGTTGTTTCTCATACGGACCCTCACTGGACTCTGGACCTCATCAGAAGACGTCCCGGAAGCTTGGTCACTCTCCCCATCTGAACCCATCTTTACATTTTCATGGACGATGCCTTTCAAAAGCACAAAACACACTGCAATGTAAATATTCACAAAAAGCCCATTGTGACATTACACTAGCAGAGAGACCAGACATGAATGTCTTACATGCATCTGAAAAAAATTATTATTCCTGCTCAGTACATCCTTGTTCCGGACCAAACTTTTATTTGTGTCTTTTTTTTTTTTTTTTAAAGTCCCATTAAAACATTTTTCTCTAATCCTCACCACCTTAAAGACAATAGTACAGGTCCAATCCTCTCATGATGGATTGTACCACCAATCATGTAGGGGTGTGAAACAACTGAGCATAAATCACTACGGGTAGATCAGGATGTCAGAAATCAATATTACCCTGCGTGCAATGGGAGCTTTCCCACTCCTGCACGCCACCCCCCCACACCTTCATCTGCCCCACCTGATTAATGAGTCACGGTGCAGCAGACAGGACTACTTCCTTCAATGGTGTGTGTGTGTGTGTGTGACTAAATGTGGGGGAAGGGTGATGGAGTCGCTCTTTGTCTGGGTCATGCACAGCACATACAGTAAGTATGTGCGCGCACTTGTGTGTGCATGCTTGCCTTGTGTTTGACAGAGGAAGCGATTCAATGACGGCAACCATGTGACGATCATCCTTAACACTGGTTACATCTTCCATTACTTAGTATCATCTTGTGCCTGCCTTTAAAAGAACCACCGTCAGCAAAAGGAAGATTAGTGAATTGTGTGTGTGTGTGTGTGTGGGGGGGGGGTGTTGGAAGAGGTGATGAAGCTGAAAAGAAAAATAAGTCCCCTGAGTGACTGCTACACTTCAGCTGAACCCGGAGTTATTTGTTATGGTGTGTCGTCTGTCGGCTGGGGGACATCTGAGGCCTATTCTGGATCACTTGTGTGTCTCTTTCATGTAATGAGGGTAAGGACTTGAGACTGATAGACTGTTCCATAGAGAACACCAAAGAGTGAAAACTGGGGTTGGGATGCAGATGAGTAAGTAGCTCCTCTTTATAGCTTAGTTGTGTGTATGTGTGGGTTGTTTTTTTTTTATTATTGTATAGTCATAGCCAATTAGTAAAGGATGGGATTTCTCTCTACCTTCTGCAAATGAAAATGTGTAAATACTCCATTATTATACAAGAATCGATTAACTTCTAAATGTCATTACCCAGGTCACACAAACAAATTTTGGAGGCAACAATGACCATTCTCTACACTTTTATTTATAAGCAATTGGGAAATAATGAATTATCCAGGAAAAGATAGTGCTATCAATCAAAGTCCAACTCATTATTACAACAGGCTAATTATTATTAAAAGGTTAAAGGTCACATGTTATGTAAAATTCACTTGTCCATTATTTTCTAACAATATATGGCCCTAGCCTGTCTGGAAACATCCCAGAAGGGAGAAAAGCACATATTTCTCTCTTTTGCTTGCTCTGCTATTCTGAAAATTTTTTTTCTCAAATAGTTAAATCAGAAACTCTCCCATGCTGTTTTGTCCACCAATGTAGCCCCCTATTTTGGTCACAATGGGCAGATAGATAGGCCTGCTAACCTTAGCTTGGCTAGGTGGCCGTGTTCATTTTGTCTGTCACATTAGAGCTCGCTCTGGCCTGGACAGACTAATAGATCACGCTACCTACCATTAGCTTAACCGTCAGGTTGTGGTCGGTTAAACTGTAATTTTCTGATACATTTTATTTCCCTTTACTAGACATCCATCTACACACACTTGACCATATACAGTATGCCTCATTTGTTTTTACTATAGTTTATTATAACTCTGGCTGGGTCGGCTCTTCAACCAGCAGCAGTCAGCTGCCATTAGCAAAGTCAACCCTTCACTCATTCAGGGTTGCATCTGTGCTTGTTGGACCCCAGGGACCAGTCATATCCTACTGACCACTCACACATCACTCCTGTTACCAATAATGTTTTATTTGGGCTTTTACACCCTCATATTAAGCTAATTAACTTGGGCTGTATTCTGCACCGGAGCTATGCCCTAACCAGCTAATATTAGCCTCAACATGGTGTCAACTACAGATCTCAGAAATGACACAAGGGCAGCAGTGGCTCAGGAGGTAGAGCGGGCTGTCCTTTTACCGGAAGGTTGATGGTTTGAATCCCGCTCTGCCCAGCCATCCTGTCATTGTGTCCCTAGGCAAGACACTTTACCCACCTTGCCTCCAGTGTCTATGACACTGGGTATGAATGTGTATAAATGTTCAGTAGTGGTCGGAGAGGACATTGGCGCAGATTGGCAGCCAAGTTTGCATCAGTCTGCCCCAGGCTAGCTGCGGCTACAGCAGTAGCTTACCACTGCTATTGTCTGTCTGTGGAGTGGATGAATAATGGACTCATTCTAAGTGCTTTGAGTATCATGAAAGGCTCTGTATAAATGCAGTTCCATCCATCCATCTTCTTCCGCTTAATCCTTTTCGGGTCACGGGGGGGTTGGAGCCTATCCCAGCACCTTTGGGCGAGAGGCAGGGTACACCCTAGACAGATTGCCAGTCCATCGCAGGGCCAACACAGAGAGACAGACAACCATTCACTCTCACAGTCATACCTAAGGACAATTTAGAATCCCCAGTTTGATGCCAATTAACCGAACTTGCATGTTTTTTGGCATGTGGGAGGAAACCAGAGAAATCCTGGAGTAAACCCACGCAGACACGGGGAGAACATGCAAACTCCACACAGATCACTGTTGGTCGGGGGCTGGGATCGAACCCAGGATCCCCCGGCCAAGGGTGAGTTGCTGTGCTGCCGCAGTGCTAACCATTGTGCCACCATGCTGTTCATGTTGATGATGTTCAATTGGATTCAAGTCTGGGCTCTGGCTGGGCCACTCAAGGACATTCACAGAGTTGTCCTGAAGCCACTCCTTTGATATCTTGGCTGTGTGCTTGGGGTCCTTGTTCTGCTGAAAGATTAACTGTCGCCCCAGTCTGAGGTCAAGAGAGCTCTGGAGCAGGTTTTCATCCAGGATATCTCTGTACATTGCTGCATTCATCTTTCCCTCTATCCTGATTAGTCTCCCAGTTGCAGTTTAATCTATAAAACTATCTTCAGTTCTATTTTAGTGTACTCCCTTGGTCCACTCTTGTGTATACTTTTTATTATTGGTTGCAGCATCATTTTCACTCTGACAATAATAATGTATTCCTAACGCTGATCATACTTGTGAAA
This sequence comes from Pholidichthys leucotaenia, assembly GCA_020510985.1. Classification (NCBI taxonomy): domain Eukaryota; kingdom Metazoa; phylum Chordata; class Actinopteri; order Cichliformes; family Pholidichthyidae; genus Pholidichthys; species Pholidichthys leucotaenia. Next base: position 323,091,157 of record CM035843.1, on the reverse strand, counting down.
TTCTTTTTGCATACTTAGCTTTCAAACACATGGTCTGAATCCATTCATCCCAATGTCTGCCATCTTCTCACTATGTACTTACCTAGTTATTACCTCTGCCAAGATGGTGATGTTTTCATGCCTGTCTGTCCGATTACGCAAAAAGTACAGAATGGACTTTTAATAACTTTTCACCAGAGGTGGCCCTCGGGCTATGGCTGAACCCATTAGATTTTGGAGGTGATCCAGGTCACGATATGGGATCTTTATAATTTTTTCCACTTTCTTTTGCATTACAAGATAGGGCCTTGGCAGGGGTAGGCACTCTCTATGAGCCCTCTAGTTTAAAAACTACTTTTACATTGCTGTGAAATTACACCACGTTCCAAATTATAATGCAAATAGGATTTTAGTGTTGTAAACATTCAAATTTTTGTTTTTCAATTAAACTCATGGATGGTATTGTGTCTCAGGGCTCTTTGGATCACTGATATCAATCTCAGACACCCGTCATAATTAGTTTGCCAGGTAAGCCCAATTAAAGGAAGACTACTTAAGAAGGATGTTCCACATTACCATGCCACAGGTTTCAAGTAATATGGGAAAGAAAAAGGATCTCTCTGCTGCCGAAAAGCATCAAATAGTGCAATGCCTTGGGCATGGTATGAAAACATTAGATATTTCACAAAAACTTAAGCGTGATCATTGTACGGTGAAGAAATCTGTGGCCAATTCAGAGCACAGACAGGTTTGTACAGATAAAAGCATCATGAGGAAGGTTTCTGCCAGGCAAGAGCATCTGCTAAAATGCCATTATAAGGCTGCGTGTCCACCAAAATGTGTCTTCTGCTCTGGGTGACTATTTTCCATTCATTCTCTATGTGGTCCAGTGTTTACAGCGCTGAGCGCCCTCGGCGCTGAAATGCTTTCAGCGGTGGCCATTTTTTGTCACGGTGCTCAGGGCGCTCAGAGTTGAAAAAAGTTCAACTTTTCAGAGACTGCAGCTGAGCTCATCAATGTCAGACCTTAAGCAGCCAATCAGAACTGCTGCGTGGGCGGGACATAGGATGCTGGTACTAGTCTGTACTCAGACTCCTGCATTCTGTGCCATCATATTTTACACCCAGAGCTGCTAGAAAACGTTTCCTGTCCATTGTTATTTAGAGGCTGCTACTAAAAAAAAAAAATAAAAAATAAAAAAAAAAAATCAGTAGAAAGTCCGACAATAGGAAAAGCAGAAATGCTGAGCTGAGAGTGACAAACTGTTGTTGGGATACAGGGCACAGATTTTTTTCCCCCCCAGAGTGCTGTGCACAAACGCTGAAAAGAAAAAATGCTCAGGGCGGTCGGGTGACAAAAAACGCATTTGGTGGACACGCAGCCTAAAGCAGCAAACAGGTATGTGAAGCTGCTGGTGCCTCTGGAGTCCCACGAATCTCAAGGTGCAGGATCCTCCAGAGGCTTGCAGTTATGCATAAACCTACTATTCGGCCACCCCTAACCAATGTTCACAAGCGGAAACGGTTGCAGTGGGCCCAGAAATACATGAAGACTAATTTTCAAACAGTTTTGTTTACTGATGAGTGCCGTGCAATCCTGGATGGTCCAGATGGATGGAGTATGGTTGGTGGATGGCCCCCATGTCCCAACAAGGCTACGACATCAGCAAGGAGGTGGCAGAGTCATGTTTTGGGCCGGAATCACGGGGAGAGAGCTTCTAAGACCCTTTAGGGTCCCTTAAGGTGTGAAAATGACCTCGGCAAAGTATATAGAGTTTCTGACTGACCACTTTCTTCCATGGTATAAAAACAATGTTTCCTCTGGCTTAAAGACCTTGGCGTGGTGGCAACATATTTTTCGGGGGGGGGGGGGGGGGCAGAAAACACATATGTGAAAAATATGTGCAAAAAAATTTTGAACAGTAACTTTGCATATAATAATGCATCACATTTACATAGCGCTGTATCATAGACACTCAAAGACGCTTTTTACAGATACATTATTCACTCACTGCAGACAGACAATGGTAGTGGCAAGCTACTACTGTAGCCACAGCTGCCCTGAGGCAGGCTGATGGAAATGTGGCTGCCAATCCAGGCCAACGGCCTCTCCGGCCGCCACCTAACATTTATACACATTCATACCCAGTTTTATGGACACTGGAGGCAAGGTGGGTAAAGTGTCTTGCCCAGGGACACAACAGCAGGATATCTGGGGAGAGCGGGATTTGAACCGCCAACCATCCGATTACTGGATGACCCGTTCTACCTCCTGAGCCACTGCCATGCATATGGAACTTACAATTTGAAGTACTGTACAACCAAGGCTTGAATATTGGAATACTGGGCCATATGGGGTCCCACCCAGACGTTCTGGGTTTGGACTTTTTACTGGTGTCATCCTTCTCTCCTTCTTCTGCTCTCACCTCTCCTGGACCCTCTGCCTGAACACTTTCCTCTCCTTGGCTCCTCTCTTCTGTCTAATCTTGCCCTCTCTGAGCTCTGTCTAATTCAACTTCTCTCTCTGTCTATGGTGGTATATAAACAGGTAAGAAAATATCAAGTGACATGGAAATTAAAGGAGACAACCAAAAATTTCTAGTTAAGGGTATAAAGAGCACCCACTTAAAACTTGAGTAATGACTTCAGTCTTGAAGGTTTGGGGTTTTTCTCCAAAGTTTATCACAATTTTCTTATCATTTTCTACTTTTCTCTGTAAATTTATCTAAATTTGTGGATTATTTTATGGCTTATTTTTGTCTGTTTTTTTTTTTTTTAAATAATTTTTTTTAAAATAAATTTGAAAGACTGTGGTATTTTTTTTTAACTTTTTCCTTTTAACAACTTGTATTTTTGACAATAACTTTGCAGTCAGAACAGAACAATAATTTAACTCTCATTACAAAGAAAAAATATTAATAAAATTGTATGTAATGATTTAAATTAACTTAAATGACCAAGGATGCCGTTACTTCTGTTATAATATTTCTATATATTTATAGTTTTCTTTTAGAAATCTCCTCACTGCCAAGAAAAACCTCCCTTATTTTGAAGTCCAAATGCTGGCACATTCAGTTTGTCTGAAGGCTGCTGATGGATTAAAGTCATTGACTTCGTGAATTTCGGTCAGCTTAACTTGCCAGGTACATAATTGGGAACATAACTTAATATTGTAGTGGCTGGTGAAATATATCCTCAGCAATTCAGTAGTCCCTCCTTGCCTTTCCCTTCATATGAAGCCGGCTGCATATCAATTTTAACCACATCTCTTAGCCAAGCGACTCTTCCATTATTGCTCCCGTTTCCAGCGGGTTAAAACCATGATAAATGCCTCCAGTGTTTGCATACCTCTTATGATTTTTTTTCCCCGCGTTTAAAGTACTTTTATAAACTCATGTTTCTGTCAGGCAGTCAAGCCTTATTATGCTGCATTTCCCCTCTAGTCCGCCTTGGTGCACGTTGTTCGTGTGCGCGCTTGCGGAAAGTCATTGCTTCATATATTTTTCTTAAATTCATATCTCCTTGTTGGTGCGGCGGCCCGCCACCAAGAAATGCTACCAGAGGAAACCCTGAAAAAGAACCGTGCCTTCCGTAGCAAAATTATCTTCATGCATGACAAAGCATCATTCTCATGCCACAAAGAATACCTCTGTGTCGTTGGCTGCTATGGGTATAAAAGGAAAGAAACTCATGGTGTGGCCCACATCCTCCCCTGACCTCAACCCTATTGAGAACCTTTGGAGCATCCTCAAGAAATAGATATATGAGGGTGGGAGGCAGTTCACATCAAAACAGCAGCTGTGGGAGGCTATTCTGACATCTTGCAAAGAAATTCAAGCAGAAACTCTACAAAAACTCAAGTTTAATGGATGCAAGAATTGTGAAGGTTACAGTGGGGCAAAAAAGTATTTAGTCAGCCACCAATGGTGCAAGTTCTCCCACTTCAAAGATGAGAGAGGTCTCCAATTTTCATCATAGGTATACCTCAACTATGAGAGACAAAATGAGAAAAAAAAAATCCAGAAAATCACATTGAAGGATTTTTAATGAATTAATTGGTAAATTCCTCTGTAAAATAAGTATTTGGTCAATAACAAAACTTCATCTCAATACTTTGTTATATACCCTTTGTTGGCAATGACAGAGGTCAAACGTTTTCTGTAAGTCTTCACAAGGTTTTCACACACTGTTGCTGGTATTTTGGCCCATTCCTCCATGCAGATCTCCTCTAGAGCAGTGATGTTTGGGGGCTGTCGCTGGGCAACATGGACTTTCAACTCCCTCCAAAGATTTTCTATGGGGTTGAGATCTGGAGACTGGCTAGGCCACTCCAGGACCTTGAAATGCTTCTTACGAAGCCACTCCTTCATTGCCCGGGCGGTGTGTTTGGGATCATCGTCATGCTGAAAGACCCAGCCACGTTTCATCTTCAATGCTCTTGCTGATGGAAGGAGGTTTTCACTCAAAATCTCATGATACATGACCCCATTCATTCTTTCCTTTACACGGATCAGTCGTCCTGGCCCTTTGTAGAAAAACAGCCCCAAAGCATGATGTTTCCACCCCCATGCTTCACAGTAGGTATGGTGTTCTTTCTCCTCCAAACACGACAAGTTGAGTTTTTACCAAAAAGTTCTATTTTGGTTTCATCTGACCATATGACATTCTCCCAGTCCTCTTCTGGATCATCCAAATGCTCTCTAGCAAACTTCAGACGGGCCTGGACGTGTACTGGCTTAAGCAGGGGGACATGTCTGGCACTGCAGGATCTGAGTCCCTGGCGGCGTAGTGTGTTACTGATGGTAGCCTTTGTTACTTTGGTCCCAGCTCTCTGCAGGTCATTCACTAGGTCCCTCTGTGTGGTTCTAGGATTTTTGCTCACCATTCTCGTGATAATTTTGACCCTACAGGGTGAGATCTTGCGTGGAGCCCCAGATCGAGGGAGATTATCAGTGGTCTTGTATGTTTTCCATTTTCTAATAATTGCTCCCACAGTTGATTTCTTCACACCAAGCTGTTTACCTATTGCAGATTCAGTCTTCCCAACCTGGTGCAGGTCTACAATTTTGTTTCTGGTGTCCTTTGACAGCTCTTTGGTCTTGGCCATAGTGGAGTTTGGAGTCTGACTGTTTGAGGTTGTGGACAGGTGTCTTTTATACTGATAACGAGTTCAAACAGGTGCCATTAATACAGGTAACGAGTGGAGGACAGAGGAGCCTCTTAAAGAAGAAGTTACATGTCTGTGAGAGCCAGAAATCTTGCTTGTTTGTAGGTGACCAAATACTTATTTTACCGAGGAAATTACCAATTAATTCATTAAAAATCCTTCAATGTGATTTTCTGGATTTTTTTTTCTCATTTTGTCTCTCAGAGTTGAGGTATACCTATGATGAAAATTGGAGACCTCTCTCATCTTTCAAGTGGGAGAACTTGCACAATTGGTGGCTGACTAAATACTTTTTTGCCCCACTGTATATCAAAGAAGGGGTCCTATGTTAACATGTAACATGGCCTGTTAAGATGTTTTTGATTGAAATAGCTTTTGATTTCAGTAAATATGACCTCCTAATGCTGCAAATTCAACAAATGACCATTTTCAGTTCTTTACAACCAATAAAATGTTTTGAAACTCTGTTGTGCATAATAATTTGGAACAGTGCATTTTGATTTTTTTTTTTATTTTATTTTTGCTAAAAAAAAATTGTTATCATTGGGAGGTTTGTCCAATAAAATTTGAATTATGCTTCAACGGTTGATGACTTGAAAGTTATACTGACTGTCATTTGCATCGACTATTTAGAAAAATCAGAGACAAATATTTGCATAATAATTTGGAACGCGGTGTATATTCACATAAATAAGCCAATTATACATTTGAATTGTGTCAGAGACGCTCTTACTAACAATCAGCCAGCTATCCCCAGCTAAGGTAGTAATTTCAGCCAACAGTTATCTATCTGTTGACAAAAGCAACATACGCTCATTAGCAATGTACAGCTCAAGCACAACCATCTGTGTAAATCAGTGCTTGGTAGACCACTACAGAATCACTGAATCTGTGTCTGATGCACACCCTGGCAAGACACATGGATACAGGGAATGAGTATACCTCAGTGAGAAAACTGAGCAGTCCTATCAGGAATCAACTCTCATAGTCTTGATGGTGAAACATTACACTCTAGGTAACAGACACCATCATCAGAGAAAATTGATCCAGAGTATCTCCATACTGAAATGCGCTTACACACACACACACACACACACACACACACACACACACACACACACACACACACACACACACACACACACACACACACACACACACACACACACACACACACACACACACAGAGGCTTACGTCGAGTGCATATCCAGAGCCCCTATTACAGTATAACACAGGTCTGTCTACACTTCCTGATCTTGTCTGTTTGTGCAAATAATCACACTCATGTGGGTGGACGACACAGTAGTAACTGACCTGATCGGAAAACTCAAAACAGTATTTATTATTTCCCCCACAGTCATGCAGTACAAGATAAGCACCTCTCACATACCACCTACTTCAGTTTCAATAAACCCAAAACTGCACTAATGCACACATCCCAATCACATAAAAACGTCATGTTCCCATTCTCCTGCGGGTTGTTTCTGCTCCATTTCCGACAAAGACTAACAGCAGACAGTAAATGTCACAAGCTACCACTGCCTCCCTGTATGGAGCCTAGCTGGCCTAGTTAGGGTAGCTGACTCCCTGCTATGCCTACATGAATGAGTCAACTACTGTAAGGAGAATCCTCACCTCACCCAGCCCTTGCATGTACTACACTTAGCAGGAAATATATTACCAGAAAATGGCAGAAAGGCTTCAAAAGTGAAGGAAAGGGATTTGAAATGAGTCTTAAGAATTGCTTGAAAGAGCCCTTCAAAGAGTGGCAGCAGTAGTAGGATTTCTCGTTGTAAGCCCCCTCTTGCCAAAGCTTTATGCAGAGTTTAGTGGTTTGTTCTAGGGTTCACTGGTAGAATTAATGTGCACATCTGCATTACCAACTATTATTATAATATGCTGAGGCTCTGAGGCAAGCTCTCAAACGTTTGAGCACAAGACAGCCCCCCATTTAAAGGTGGCCTGAGCAGCATTAATAGAGATACCGCTGCCATTGTGCTGACAAGCAATTGAATAAAACATTTAAAGGAAGAACTTGTCTGACTAAGGACTCTGGAATCTCTGCAGATGCCCTCACACATTGTCATAGACCAAAATACTGCATCTTACATATAAAGTCATGCAAAAGAATCAAGATTTTGATGACAAGTTTAAACTGTTTAGACATATGTACTTGAATAAATGCATCGTAGTTACACTTTTATGATCATCAGTCTTAAGTAAGCATGCAGACATGCTTGTTCATACCTACTCTACAAAGATCACTACTCTATGGGACAGACATAGGGTTACTTGCAGTCATCTAGTCCTGTGAAAAAGTATTTGCCCCTTCCTGATTTCTTATATTTTTGCGTATTTGTCACACTTAAAATGTTTCAATTCATCAAATAAACTTTAATATTAGACAAAAATAACCTGAGTAAATGCAAAATGCAGTTTTTAAATGATAATTTCCTTCATTTAAGGGAAAAAAGCTATCCAAACCTATCTGGTCCTACGTGAAATAGTAACTACCCCTCTTGTTACATCATGAATTAACTGTGATTAACACATTTTTTGGAAAGCTGAGTTCAATTTCATTAGCTACTCCAAGGCCTGATTACTGCCAGACCTGTTGAATCAAGAAATCTCTTATATAAAACCTGTCTGACAAAGTAGGCTACAAGATCTCAAAAAGCAACACATCATGCTGTGATCTAAATAAACTAGTGCATTGCCCATAGAACGCAAGTATTCCTGTCTGAAACGGGCATCCCAATTAGGCTTTACAGACCCAAATGTAGACACTGAAAGTGGGATACAAAGAGGTGTAGCCTATATGTAGGCAATCACATGTTAAACTTTGACAGATATGAAAGGGATTTAATGATTTATTTGATTGTGTGAATATTAATTACAGAATACCTAATTATTGAAAATGAATGGGACATCCAATATTAGCAACTACTGTATTTAGGATCCCTTGTTTATTTGTTTGTCAGATCTTATTTGTGTGATCTTTTATCACATATTCATAATAGTGTATCTTGCACTTTGGGAAGTGGGAGTTGTTCAGTCATCATTATAATCATTTTAGTTTATATCACCGTTCAGTGATGGAGTTAAGTGTAATAGTGAATTTCTTCTGTGTATCATCAATAAACTCATGCAGTACTATAACAGGATACATTTACAAATATTTAAGAGCCATTGCAGTGCATCATTTTATATTTTCTTCAGTATTATCTTTTTCTAGTCAGATTTGTTGCTTTTTGCTTCCTTGTTTTGCTCATGGAACGCTGTGGTGACTGGCTGTGATCAGTGTTGCCCAACAGGCAACCTACCACACTGTGTAAAAGAGTTGGTAACAGTATATATATATATATATATAGATTTATTTTTGTTTGCAGTGAATTGACTGTAAACACAGTCAGCATTGAATAACTGAATTTTATAAACTCTAATTAAAGGAAAATACATATGCATTCTGCATAAGCAACAGCAAATTTATAGTAAACAGAGTCAACATAAAAACTTTGAATAAATTACATTTTTAAACTCTGATCAAAAGAAAAGACATGAGCATTCTGCATAAGTAACGGTACTAAACACGATTACAGTTTAGTGATGTGGCATAATGGGAGTTGTCCACCAGTTGTTCAAACAAAAACTACATATTATTCTGTTATTATATGATAGCCGACAAGTTTAATTACGCGTAAAATTATCCTTTAAATTGACAAACATCATATGTGTAACTCGTGGAAAGCAAAATTTGATTGGGATCAAAAGATAATATTTTCAATTTAAAGTCCCATATGCAGAAGTAGGGGGGCATGACTTAGGCTGGGAGACCTGTCACACAGACAGCAAAGCAAGCCCAAATAAGCAACTACACGTTAAAAAACAAGCCCAAAAACCCACAACTGACGAGATTTGCAAGCGACTTTAGAGAAAAGCAAGCCCAAAGTCGCTTATAATAAGTGGACTTGGCAACACTGGCCGTGATGCCGTGTATTATCTCATCAGTACGGAGTCAATCCGAAACTCTGCCCACACTTCTAGAAGCCTGAGCGTGAGATGTAGCAGTGGCTAAACTTTTATTGATAATATATTTGACTGAACAACTCCATACTCGGGGATACACACCCTCATAACCTCAGCAAAACATGTAAAAATCTTAGATCAGTCTGACGAATGGTTCGCAAGATATGTGACAAACACACACACAGATGGAGATTCCTTGAATTTATAGATAGATTCAAGAACAGATGGGAAACAAAAACCCAGAACAACATTTAAGGAACTGCAGGCCTCACTTGCCTCAGTTTAAACACTAGTCCATGATTCAACAATAATAAAGAGACTGGGCAAAAATGGCATCCATGGGAACGTTCCAAGATGAAAACCACTGCTGACCAAAAAGAACACAAAGGCTCATCTCACATTTGCCAAAAAACATCTTTATGATCCAAGACTTTTGGGAAAATATTCTGTGGACTGATGAGACAAAAGCTGAACTATTTGGAAAGTGTGTGTCCCGTTACATCTGGCATTAAACTAACAGCATTTCATAAAAAGAACACCATACCAACATCAAACGTGGTGGTAGTGTGATGGTCTCGGACAGCTTTGCTGCTTCAGGACCATGAATTCTGCTCTTTCCCAGAAAATCCTGAAGGAGAATGTCCAGCACTAAGTTTGTGACCTCATGCTCAAGCCCTCCAATGAACTGAAACAATTCTGCAAATAAGAGAAGAGAGGGCCGAAATTCTTCAACAGTGATGTAGAAGACTCAGTGCCAGTTGCCATAAATGCTTGATTGCATTCGTTGCTGTCAAGGGTGGCACAACCAGTTATTAGGTTTAGGAGCCTAGGCATAGGGCCAGGTAGGTTTGGATAGCTTTTTTCCCCTTAATGAATGAAATCAATCAAACTGTATTTTGTATTTACTTGGGTTATCTTTGTCAGATATTAAAATTTGATGATCTGAAACATTTAAGTGTGACAAATATGTACAAACATCAGAAATCAGGAAGTGGGCAAATACTTTTTCCACAGCACTGTATGAAACTCTACAGTAAATGCAGACCACATATTGTTAAAAAAATGATAACTTTGACCAGAGGAAAGGAATTCCAGGGATACAGAGGTGAATACAGTAAACTTGAAGATGATGATGTCAATAAGAAGACTCACCAAAACGGTTCCCCGGAGGACGGCACGAGTCCAGCATTCGAAGCATACGGAAGGGCGACAGCCTCAGTGGGGTGTCTCTCTCCCCCATTCTCACTCCTTCCCCAATTCTAGCCTCAACCATCTTAGAGTCTCCCACTTTGGGAGCACGAGGCGGGCACCCTTGAGGGTTGCCCGAAGTGTCCATCTTTACGGAGGATTCAAAACACTAACCTTTGAGAGTGCATTCAAAATTTTAAAAACACATTTTGCAAAGAAACAATAAAACTATGCATTTTGGGGAAAAGTTGAGGTAGCTTCAGTTCAGCCCTGCTGAATGAAACAGGTACAGGTGAAACCCAGGTTTAAGGGTCCAGCCTATCCTGGAGAAAAAAAAATCCTAAAAAATTCCTCTGTATTACCAGAAGAGCCTCATGCAGCAGAGAACAGATCTTACATTGCAAGGATAGCACAGACTGCACAGGCAACAACTCCCTCGGCTTCTACTCCACTTTACTACTTTCTCTCTCTCTCTCTCTCTCTCTCTCTCTCTCTCTCTCTCTCTCTCTCTCTCTCTCTCTCTCTCTCTCTCTCTCTCTCTCTCTCTCTCTCTCTCTCTCTCTCTCTCTCTCTCTCTCTCTCTCTCTCTCTCTCTCTCTCTCTCTCTCTCTCTCTCTCTCTCTCTCTGTTTTTCTCAGTAGACGCTCCCTTTCTCCAACTCTCCTCCTTTCTTGCTCTTTTTTCTCTCTGCAGTCACTCTCTGCTTGCTGACTAAGGAAGGTCAAACACTGTGTAGGTATGCAAAATGCTGCAGAGGCAGTCCAATGCACAGAAAATAAAAATGGTTACAACCTGTCATCTCAGAATAACAGGTGTTGCACCCTCGTTCGTGTTATCCAGACGCACGCTTCAGAATGTGGAGTCTCCCAAAACACTCCACTCACAGCCCCCAGCGAGAAAAACACTCCCAAGCTTCATCTTCACTTCTATCCTTTGTGAGTTTTTTTCCATTTGTATTCCAATTCCTTCTTTCTTCCAGTTTTTTTCTTCTTTCTCTGTCTGATGTGTTGTCTTTCTTGTTCTTCCACCGTTACTTAGCACAGCCCTCTATTTGCGATGTTGTGCTCCTCTCTCCTTTCCTCTTCCCTCTCTAGATAAGTCCCTCCTTGCCTCTGGCGCCCCTATCAATGCTTTCGGTGTCGTTAGTCCTCGTTCTCCCTCCCTTCACCTTGCCATTACTCCACTCCCTCTCATGTGACAGCAGTCTCCCACCCTCTCTGTATCTTTCCCTCTCTCTCGTCCTCCATCTGTGTCTGCTTCACCCCTCCCTCTTCCTTTCTATATCTCTGTCTGGGTCCAGAGATGGTGTTGAATATCAGTAGAGTCATCCTCTCTCTCTCTCCATCTATTCATAAGTCAATGACAACATTCTCTGCCACATCATCCTCTTTCTTCTTCTTCTTCATTTCACTTGTTTTCTGTTCTTCATGCTCCTTCCATCCTCTCCAACATGCCTCTGCTTCCTTATCACTCTCTAGTGCAGAAAAGGAAATACTAAGTGATGCCTGTGGCATTCTAGTTCCCCTGCCCTCCATTTTACCTACTTTTCTCCAGCTCTTTTTTCTCTGTGTCCTTCCAAGTGCTTTTGGACATGACACACCGGCCATTATTTGTGCCAGGCAAACAAACACACACACACACACACACAATCACCAACACATGCTACAGAATATACAGTTACAGTGCTTCCATACACAAACACTACTTACAAACTGAGTTAAAGAGGAAGGATTCAGAATTCAAAAAATGATTAGGCTGCAATTATTGTACCAATAGCAATGACAGTGATCCAATTCTTCTTTGTGAATCAGTAACAGGAGCACTCTGAGGTGAGTGCCAGATCTGCCTCTTTTTTCTTTGAAGATCTCAATATCTTACTGAAGGAGAGCAGTTTTCAACTTTTGAATGTGCATCACTTATGTATATCAAACCCTGGTACCAAGTTTCAAAACATTTGGAACTAGGGCTGTGCAATATGGCGATATACTGTATATCAGTGACGCGATAAAAAACGTCTACCGTTTCACATAAAACTGTATCGTTTATATCGGGATTTAAGAGACATTCCCATTTCTACTTGTCACCGCCTTGCCTCTCCCTCACAGTGTGCCAGGTGCGCCACAGCAGCTAACTGCAAGCTAATCTTTTGCCGCTACTTCTGTGGAGCCGCTACTTCTGCGCCAGCCAGAGATGTTGGACTTTTTCCCCATCGTGCTGCGTCAGAGAGGATCCAACCTCGTTTTAATTGGAGGTAAGTCATGTTAACACCATCTCTCTCTAATTATAAGACGGCAAATGCTAAATGATGATGTTAACTTGTCACTAATAAGAAACATAGTGTATCAGGCCATTGTTCTGGTTTAAATCACTGCCGAGTTTCTTAATTTTGTCCTGAAAAAACATTACTAACGCTGCAAAAGTGCATGACAGCGGCCGCATACACACTAAATAATAAACAAATCAAAACGTGTCAGAGGAACAAACTTGCTCTTAATGTAACTTGATTTCTAATCAATTTTAATTAGTCCAGTAGCGATAAATAATAAAATTGAAGTCATCTCAAATGCACATTAAAAACAATTTTATAAGAACACTGCAAAACTAAGAGGAAAAAGTGCATAAAATTAATGACAGATGAATTTGTACAGTTGATTTTTTTCAGTATGTAATTTAAAATGTAGAAAAAGAGATGGTCCTTTTTATTGGTTATCATATATAAACTAGACTTATCCTCAAATAAGATTGTTTGTATTGTGATACTAAATTTTGGTCATATCGCACAGATCTATTTGGAACCTAACCTGAGTAGCCAATTCCGGTCTAACAAAATCACCCGGATATTGCTCAGATCATCCAACCAATGACCTTGACCTTAAGCACAGCCTAAATGCAGACCCATCTAGGGTGTGGTTAAGACCAAGGTCAGTGGCCTAGGAGGAGAAACGTTTTTTGTGAAATCATAAATGCCCAGAACGCCTAACCTTTGACAATGACCTTGACCTCAACCTGGATCCAGATCCACCTGTGTGTGAGTTTGGTGAGCCTCGAACAATTTTCTTAGGCAGAAAACAAAAGAAACTGACATTCATAAAAAGAAGAACCTTAATGGCAACTGCATCCTAAATGTCAGCAACATAAAGCAGTACATGCCATAGTCCCACACCATACCATTCTGAAGGATTATAATGCTTTAAACAGACACTCCACAGATCTTTTTTTCATCTACTGCAAAAACTAACTGCAAAACAGTCATGCAGAGTATGAGCACACCCCATGTGCAAACAACAATGATGCACTTAAAAACACAACACACAATGTATGATTTAAACAAACACCAAACTTTACATAGCTAGCTTATTAAATATACATCAGATAATTGGCAAACTATTGCTAACCTATTCTTCAAACATTTTCATCTGGTTAGTTCTGTAAGAAATCATTAAATATTATATAATTTCAATATAACCCTTTTTTTTGGAGGGACGGGGTGTACTTTATAGTACACAGTTACTTAAGACTTTCAGTTCATCAAGAGTAACACGGTGCATTAACAAACTGGTGAATCCTTGAGCTTTAGATTGGTTAAGACATCAAAGACAAACCCTTACCATTACCATATTAACAAGTGCACCTTCACACATGGAAAATTTTCTTTTTCATTGCAACGGCACTTCACTCCCCCTCCCAAGGTTTCATTCTCCATCACTTTTTCTTGCAGCCTTGTTTAAAATATCTTTACTTTCTATTTTGCTTGACAACACAAAAAGCTTTTATCAATTTTTTTTAAAAGCATAAATACCGCATTCTGCCTTAAGACACGTGTGACAAAAAAATCAAAGTGAATACAACTTCCCTTAGGAAGCCACACAGACAGAGAAAGACACTCTTGAGGCTTTAGAGTGGGAGAATTTAGACTACAGTAATTACCTCTAAACCTTTTATCTGCATCTAAGGAAGCTTATTATTCAATTACTGGAAGCAGAGAGCATATGGTTAGCTACAGGCTTTTCTCCATGCTGGTCCCCTAGGTCTCACCCACTCACCACACCCCTAACCTATATAGTTTCAAGAGCAAATCACCAGCATTCATTAGAGATGTCTTTTTTGCCCCTGGCGAAAGATAGTGAAGCAGCAAGCCCATGAAAGCTTCTAAGACATTCTACATAAAAGGAGTTCTCGCCATTGTTCTTCTTAAATCCAAGTCAGGAAAGAGCAAATGGATTGTCGAGAATGTAGAAAGCAAGGGAGGGCGGAGGAGCGGGTTAGAGCTATTAATGCAGTGTTAATGCATTACATCAAGTCCCTGGCACAAACACTGTGTACAATACACACGGAGCCATGGGGTGGTCTGAATAGCCACCCATCTTTTTTACCTTTGCTTCTTTCTCAGTTTTATCTGGAGTTTAAATGCAGTGTTTGATACACTTGCAGAGGAGGAGATGGATAAAGAACCGTGGAAGGGGAAAAATAAGAGCAAGAGAATACATCTGTGACAGCGGCATCCTGGGACAGGTTTTAGGGAGAGCTGGCAGCTTTGAACAGTCATTTTTCTTGGTAAAACAGACAAAAGTAGGTGCAAACTAAAAACAGAAAAGGGACTGACAGGTATGATGTTATAATATAAGCTGTCAGAGCAGAGAGAGAGCAAGCGAGAGGAAAATGAAAACTGCAGTGCTCATCTTTCTTTACTGTAACTAGCGTATGGAAGGAGAGGGTGTTGGCCCAGTTAGCAACAAATGAATGAGAAACGCAGAATATTTGTAGAACTCTGGCAACTCCCCAAACGCCTCTAATATAGATGTATATCCCACAGACTTTATTAAGCATGTACTTAATATAGTGCTATGGATAACCACAGCAAGTTCCAAAAGGGCAGAGGGAGAAAGGCAAGAGACCGAGGCAGGGTGATCCGTTTAGTGCAGCAGGAACGAGAGATTGCATCATCATGTTGCTCGATTAAAGTGTGCAACGTGCTCCGACTGCTGAGTGGCACACAGTGAGTCAGCGAGCAGCTAGTGGGAAAGGCACTCACTCTCCCTCTCCCTGTCTCACACACATGTGGTGGACATATTAACATTTACTGTATATAACATCAAAATTTTGAAAGTACAGTAGCATTCTCCCCAACATTCTGAGTCCAATGATGCCCCTTTAAGAGCTTTGCTGCACACAGGATGAAGCTGTAGATTGCTGTCAAATCAGGCAGTCTTCAGATTGGCAGATTTTTTTTCCATTACCCCTACACAAACAATTACACTGACTCAAAGCTCTGCAAACATTATATTTTAACTACATATCATTCTATAGCATTTCACAATTTATTAATAATAAGCTTTCCAAAAGGATTACTCATTAAATATGCAGAATAAAAATACTTTTTTTAAAATCTCAAAATGGATATATACTTTCATTGCAGGAGGATGGGAAATTTGCCAGTCTTTAACCTGCCAACTTCTGAGCACTGTTCATGTGATCTCCAGTTCAGCCCAGATATTAATTGCAAGCAATGGACATCATGTGAGCCGCCTGCAGCTAAATATCTGGGTGCCTCCCTTGTCTAAAGCAAACAGAGAACTTCCAGTAGTGTCTGTAAACAGATTCATCATGTGAAGGTGATGCATCTTGAGACTGAAGCCAATAATAAATATAGCTAAAAATATGATTTGTGGTATGGTTTTGTAAGGCTGTTATAGCCAGGAAGTGGGTTGTGAGGCTGGGCTCTCACAACCTCTTGAAATGCTTCCTGTGGCGTGCAACTCAAATAGCCTCTGACAGCCAAAGTCCAACTCCCGGATTTCCCATGGCAAAACTCTTATCACTGACAGGAGAAGGGGCGAAGGTGAGCCACTGGCACCTTAAAACCAGCTGCCCAGGGTAGATGGAGCGCTCAACCTGGGAAGGCAGTCCATCTAGGGCACAAGTGTCAAACTCATTCCATGGAGGGCCAAGACCCTGCAGGTTTTACCTCCACCCAGTGGCTTCAACAGGTGTTTTCTCTGAATTTCTTCCCACTGATTGCTGATCAGTGAAAACACCTGCTGAAGAGACTGGGTGGAAGTAAAATCTGCAGGGTCTTGGCCCTCCATGGAATGAGTTTGACACCCCTGATCTAGGGGAAGGAAAACCCTGATTCTAAACCTCCGCTGCCTTGTGGCTATACCTGATCACAGGAAAGGCTTCGGGAGTGAACCCCGAGGACAAATCCAGAGTGGAGCCCTGAGGCAGATAGTAGTCGCTCTGCACTACTTTTTGGCAGACTCCTGCAGTGAATCTGGCCCCAAATTGTACTGGTTCATCCTTTCCTTTGGACTCTGCCAGTGACGCCGAGAGGGGGACACTGACGTATGGGCAGCCCAATGTCTCCATATTCACTTGGCCAGGCCTGAAGCGCAAACTGCAGAGGCCACTCCAGCGGCATCGCAAGATTCTGGCACAACATGGGACGAGGCAGTCTACCAGTTAAAAGCTTAGATTGGCGTAGGAAGGAGCGCCTAGGGTCTCGTTCAATGGTGGGAGAAGTCATCGCAGCTTCATTGGGCAGCTACTGCCCACCTCAAGCTGGGCAGTCCCCAACCAGTAAGGTGTTGCCCCGCCATGGCTTGCCTGCTCTACTGGGTGCGTAGAGCTTATGGATGCTTCCTGACAAGCAAGCGTCAATCCGCACCAGGCAGTTCGAAAGAAAAAACAATGAAGATTCCAGCTCTTCGATTCGCAAGCTGGAACATATGCACATTGTGCCATGGACTGTCTGATGATCTCCAATGAATGGACGACTCATGAAAGACAGCCATCATCAAGAAGGAACTTGCACGACTCAACAACGACGTCGCTCATCTCCAAGAAACTCACCTAGCTGACAGTGATTCACTTAGAGAAACAGACTACACCTTCTATTGGCAGGGCCTGTCTCAGGACAAGCCCAAGCAGCACGGTGTAGGATTTGCAGTGTAGAACTCGCTGACTGCTTCCACGGAAACTCCCACAGGAGGTTCTGAGAGGATACTCACTCTCCACATGAAGACAGCATCAGGATTTGTGAACATTATTTCTGTATATGCTCAAACCCTTTCATCCGCCCCAGAGGTCAAACATCGATTTTATGAGGCTCTCAAGGAAGAAATATCCCAAATCCCCAGCCCAGAAGGCATATACACACGTGGACAAAATTGTTGGTACCCCTCTGTTAATGAAAGAAAAACCCACAATGGTCACAGAAATAACTTGAATCTGACAAAAGTGGTAATAAATAAAAATTCTATGAAAATTAACCAATGAAAATCAGACAATGCTTTTGAATTGTGGTTCAACAGAATTATTTTAAAAAACAAACTCATGAAACAGGCCTGGACAAAAATGATGGTACCCTTAACCTCTTGCACTCCGGTGTACCGCGGGCGGACACGTCTCTGCATCCTAGAGCGCACGAGGGCGCTCTCGTGCGCCCTCGTGTGCTCTAGGACGCATGATGGAGATGGAGATGGTGATGGCGTCCAAGCGCGCACTGAAAATAAAAGCTGCAGACACAGCCGCAAACAGATTAGTTCATCTGAGTGACCTCTCATTCGACTAATAAGAGCCTTGAATTGGGTTTCTGAAACCTTGAAGAACCAATGACTGAAAACCTAGCAAGAAGGACCCGCCTACCAACGCTGTGAATGCAGTGAGCCAATTGAAGCAGAGAAGTTCGCCAGCTGTTTTTTTTAAGGCTGGGTGAAGACTGACTGCTGCAGCGGATCAAAAAAGGACCCGCAGGAAGAACCGTCACATACCCAGCAGCACGGAGACCACCCACAAATGCAACCTGTGTGACAGCGACTGCCATTCGCGCATCGGCATGTTCGGCCACAGGCGGTGCTTATTTTGTTTTTGTTCCAGCAGAGTAGACGTTATGATTTCTTCCATGGTCATAGACCGACGGAGGCCGACGACGAAGGCTGAGTGACACACACGCCTTCGCCAGTCTTTTTTTAATTACTACTGTTATTTGTTTTGAAAAATCGTTCGTCAAAAACCGCAATCATGGAAGCACAAAACCGCAATAATGGAATTATGTTTTGATCGGGTCGCGAGACCAGAACCACGAGCGGACCAGCGTCGCATTCGTCTGACAATGAGGAAGAGAAGTTTGCCAGGACTCTGCTGCTGTGAGGAGGTAAGGTGTTATAAGCTAAATTATTCTTTATCCCTGAAAATTGTAATCCAAAATGACTTTTGACCGATCGGTAAATTACAACTGTGTGGCGCACGAAGTCTGAAGTTCGTGCGCCGCGGTACAAGGGGTCGTTCGCCGCGTCCAGACCGTGAAGGCCGCCCCCCCCGCTATTCTTCTGTAGCGAGCGGGGGGGGGGGGGGGAAGCCGCGGTGACTGCGCTGCTGTCCCACATCGCCACATGAGGCTGATCCGTCATGTAGCCATGGCCGATGTCCATCCTCTGTAGCGGGGGGGGGGGGGGAACAACTTCCCCCCCCCACACACACACACACACACAGACACAGCCCTGAGCGTGCCCTTTCATTAGAGCCCAAAATGAAGCTTCTACATTGAAGCATTCAAAAGTTACAGACATTTTTCCAAACTGTGCCATTTGGCACAATTTGGCACAGTTCCAAAACGCCTGGGAACTACCTGAGGAAAAAGCTGTGTAATATATTCATTTTTTGTGGTATTGTTACAAAATTTGGACCTCAGCTGGATAACACTTGGTTCTACATTTCTGTTGCATTTTCCAGCCCGGATCTGAAGCTGTGTGTTATTTGCAAGCATTTGTATCCAAAAAAACACCCAGGCCAAATTTATTTTCTTCGAGTTCACTATGTTTAGATGACTGTAACTCAGTGGCCGGAGCACTTAGAGAGATTATGACTCTTTTGCCAAAAAATTCAAAGTGTTTTCTTTTAAATGAGACCAACCCCATGAAGATGCTGCAAAGGGTTGAAGAACAGCTTTGGATTTAATTTGGGAACATTATTTTTTGGCATTTTTAGGGAAATTGACCGGAGTGCAAGGGGTTAACATAATATTTTGTTGCACAACCTTTTGAGGCAATCACTGCAATCAAACCATTTCTGTAACTGTCAATGAGACTTCTGCACCTCTCAGCAGGTATTTTGGCCCACTCCTCATAAGCAAACTGCTCCAATTGTCTCAGGTTTGAAGGGTGCCATCTCCAGATGGCATGTTTCAGCTCCTTCCATAGATGTTCAATAGGATTTAGATCAGGGCTCACAGAAGGCCACTTTAGAATAGTCCAATGTTTCGCTCTTAGCCATTCTTGGGTGTTTTTAGCTGTGTGTTTTGGGTCATTATCCTGTTGCAAGACCCATGACCTGCGACTGAGACCAAGTTGTCTGACACTGGGCAGCACATTTCTCTCTAGAATACCTTGATAGTCTTGAGATTTCATTGTACCATGCACAGATTCAAGACTGCCAGATGCAGCAAAGCAGCCCCAGAACATAACAGAACCTTCTCCATGTTTCACAGTAGGGACAGTGTTCTTTTCTTGGTATGCTTCATTTTTGCGTCTGTGAACATAGAGCTGATGTGCCTTGCCAAAAAGTTGCAGTTTTGTCTCGTCTGTCCATAGGACATTCTCCCAGAAGCTTTGTGGCTTGTCAACATGCAGTTTGGCAAATTCCAGTCTGGCTTTTTTATGATTTGTTTTCAACAGTGGTGTCCCCCTTGGTTGTCTCCCATGAAGTCCACTTTGGCTCAAACAACGATGGATGGTGCGATCTGACACTGATGTACCTTGACCTTGGAGTTCACCATGAATGTGTTTAGAGGTTGTTCTGGGCTCTTTTGTTACCATTCATATTATCCGTCTCTTCCATTTTTCATCAAGTTTCCTCCTGCGGCCACGTCCAGGGAGGTTGCCTAAAGTCCCGTGGATCTTAAATTTCTGAATAATATGTGCAACTGTAGTCACAGGAACACCAAGCTGCTTGGAGATGGTCATATAGCCTTTACCTTTAACATGCTTGTCTATAATTTTCTTTCTAATCTCCTGAGACAACTCTCTCCTTTGCTTCCTCTGGTCCATGTTTAGTGTGGTACACACCATGTCACCAAACAGCACAGTGACTACTTGTCACCCTTTAAATAGGCCGACTGACTGATTACAAGTTTGTAGACACCTGTGATGCTAATTAGAGGACATATCTTGGTTTAACATGTCCCTATGGTCATATTATTTTCAATCTTTTCTAGGAGCACCATCATTTTTGTCTAGGCCTGTTTCATAAGTTTGTTTTTAACACTAGAAGTCCCAGAGAGGGGCCATTTGGCCTTTTTACCTAATTCTGTTGAACCACAATTCAAAAGCATTGTCTGATTTTCATTGGTTAATTTTCATAGAATTTTTATTTATTACCACTTTTGTCAGATTCAAGTTATTTCTGTGACCATTGCGGGTTTTTCTTTCATTAACTGAGGGGTACCAACAATTTTGTCCACGTACATGCTATGTGACTTCAACGCTCATGTTGGAGCTGACTGGCAGGCCTGGCCATCCTATCTTGGCCACTTTGGCATTGGCAGGATGAATAAGAATGGACGGAGGTTGTTGGAAGTCTGTTGTCATCATGGCCTGTGTATTACCAACACCTACTTCAAGTGTAAAGATCTGCAGAAAGTGTCCTGGAGACACCTCTGGTCCTGCCACTGGCACCAGCTAGACCTTGTCATCACCAGAAGAGCCAACCTTCGCAGCATCCCCCACATGAGAATCTATCACAACACTGACTGTGATACCGACCACTCACTTGTTGCCAGCAAAGTCACAATGATTCCCAAGAAAATCTACCATGCAAAAACAAAGGGCCGACCACGCATTAACACCTGCACCACTTCTGAAACTGAAAAGGTCCAAACTTTTGGCGACATCCTTCAACGAAAACTCGAAGATTATTCAAACAGCAACAACCAAGCAGATGGAGACGCAAAATGGTCCTACCTCCACAACACCATATATGACTTCGCTGTGACCGCATATGGGAAAAAAGTATGCAGAAACACAGACTGGTTCGAGGCACACTGGAATGAAATGCAACCAGTCACAGAGGCCAAACGGAAAGCACTGCTAGCTTATAAGCAGAACCCTTGTCCTAGCACACACGACGCCCTGAGAGCAGCCAGGAGCAAGGCCCAGCAGATCACCCGTCATTGTGCCAGTGAGTACTGGCTGAACCTGTGCGCCAACATACAGGTAGATGCTGACTGTGGCCACGCCAAAGGGATGTACCAGGGCATCAAAACAGCAACCGGTCCCGCCAGCATCAAAACAGCCCCCGTCAAATCCAAGTCAGGCAAAATCATCACGGACCAGAGCAAACAACTTCAGCGCTGGGTTGAACACTACCTAGAACTTTACTCGACCCAGAACATCGTGACAGACCCTGTCCTCAACGCCTTACCCAGCTTGCCAGTCATGGAGGAGCGAGATGAAATGCCCAGCCTGGAAGAGCTCAGCAAAGCCATCGACTGTCTTAGCAGTGGTAAACCTCCGGGGAAAGAGGGCATCCCCCCTGAAGTCTTAAAAAGTGGTAAAGTAGCACTCCTACAGCCTCTTCATAAACTTTTCTGCCTCTGCTGGGAGCAAGGACATGTGCCTCAAGATATGCGTGACGCAAACATAGTCAAAATGTACAAGAACAAAGGGGATCACAGTGACTGTAACAACTATCGTGGAATTTCATTACTCAGCATTGTTGGTAAAGTCTTCGCCTGTGTCACTCTGTCCCTCCTGCAGAGTATTGCTTCGCGAGTCTATCCTGAGTCACAATGTGGCTTTAGAGCCGAAGGGTCCACAGTGGACATGATCTTCTCCCTCCGTCAGCTGCAGGAGAAGTGTCCAGAGCAGCAGCAGCCACTATTCATCGCATTTGTGGACCTAATAAAAGCCTTTGACTTAGTTAGTCGAAGCAGACTCTTTCAGCTTCTGCAGAAAATAAGCTGTCCTCCAAAACTTCTGGGGAAAAATCACCTCATTTCACAAAGACATGCATAGCACCGTCTTCTTCGACGGTGCAACTTCAGATGCCTTCCCAGTCAGCAGTGGAGTGAAACAGGGCTGCGTTCTGGCATCAACCCTGTTTGGAATCTTCTTCTCAGTGCTCCTCCATTACATTTTTGATGATTGCCCTGAAGGTGTCTACATTTGCAGGAGATCGGACAGAAAACTTTTCAACATCGAGCGACTGCGTGCAAGAACCAGAGTGACACAGGTCCTAATCAGAGAGCTACTCTTTGAGGAAAGCGCAGCCCTTACATCACACAGTGAAGACGGCCTCCAGCACATGATTGACCGACTATCCCACGCATGCAAAGAGTTTGGGCTCACCATCAGTATAAAGAAAACAACATCATAGCACAAGACGCTCATACTCCCGCTGTCATCACCATCGACAATACTCAGCTTGCTGTAGTCGACAGCTTCATTTACTTGGGGTCCACAGTTACCAACTCCCTCTTCCTAGACGCTGAAATTAATTCCAGAATAGCCAAAGCAGTTGCTGTGATGGCAAAGCTCAACAAACGAGTGTGGAACAATGATCTGTTGAGCAAGAGGATCAAACTCTGCAGCTACCAAGCCTGTGTCCTGTCAACTCTCTTGTACGGCAGCGAGTCCTGGACAACCTATGCCAGACAGGAGAAACAGCTCAATGGATTCCATCTGTGCTGCCTCCGATGCCTCCTACGCATCAAATGGCAAGATAAAGTCACCAACACGGAGGTACTTGAGCGTGCTGGCCTACCCAGTATGCCCACACTTCTCAACCAAAGGCGTCTTCGATGGCTTGGCCATGTGCACCGCATGGAGCCAAACCACCTACCCAGATAAATCATGTATGGTGAACTGCGGGAAGGCATTCGTCCGGTAGGACGACCCCTGTTGAGGGACAAAGACGTCTGCAAATGTGCTCTCCGATACGCAGAAATACCACTGGAAGGAGGTGGCCAAGGAACGTGACGTTTGGCGCCACTGTGTAAGAGAAGGAATGAGCAGGGCTGAAGCAAGTTGGAGAGAAAAACAGGAGAGGAGGCATACTGCAAGACATGAGCATGCAGGGGCGGAACAACATCCATCAGCCTTCATCTGCGCCAACTGCAACAAAAACTGCCACTCAAGGATTGGTCTACACAGCCACTCCAGGCACCGCACCAATCCTTGACCAGACGTGCTTCACCATCACCTCTTCGAGACGAGGATGCCAGAATAAATTATAAATATGATTTGTGGTGTACTTTTCATTTGTAGTCAGAACAGCAACTATGCAACTGAACAATTGATAGAAAGATTATTCTGCTTTTTGTTCAAAACATCTAAATAAGAAATCCGCATTGGTGTGTTATACATTTCTATATATTTATTTATTTTCACCATTTACAGTGGATTTAAAAAGTCTACACACCCCTGTTCAAATGCCAGGTTTTCGTGATGTTGTGGTGGCATGGTGTGGGGGATTCTCCACCCAGAGTCGGGAGCCGGGGGGGAAGAGGGAATAATGGACTGAAGGAGGAAGTGGTATCAAGGGGTCTCAGACCGGACAGAAAGGACTATTCGCGCCCTGGGGAGTTCAGGAGACGCCAGAACTGCTGGAAGAAGAGAGGGTGTGAGAAGCGGTACTGGCGTTATGTGATGTTAATGTGCCATGCATGTCTTTGTTCCACTGAATTGTCGGGCTCCCTGGGTCTCAAGGCACGGAATTAAAGGTTATAAAAAGAAGGTGCTCAGAGACCCAGTCAGAGTTGTACTGTACTTGATGTTGGAGGAGGGATAAAGTTTGTGTTTCGTCCTAGCTTGCTGCCTCGTCTGCTTCTTTCCTCCACAATGTAAAAAAATTAGACCAAGATAAATCATTTCAAAACTTTTCCCACCATTAATGTGACCTATAACCTGTACAACCCAATTGACAAACAAACTGAAATCTTTTAAGGGGAAAAATAAACAATAAAAAAACTTGTGTGATAGGATGAATTAATATTATTAAAATGTCCATCTTGTTGAAATTTTTATATTTTTTTCTAGTCTATAGAACTCTGTCTTCCTACCACCTTTTTCTCTACACTGCAGAAAAATCTTACAAGATTCATATGGAACAATAAAAGCCCAAGGTTACATCTCTCCCTGTTATACCTTCCTTATGACCGTGGTGGGCTTAAACTGCCCAATATGAAATTATTACTGGGCTGACCGACTTAGTGCAGCCACACAGTACTTCCATGCTACAGTGGCCCCATCCTGGATAAATACTGTACATAAAACTACTCATTAACATGACCAATACAATTATATCTCAACTCGGCACAAAATACAATTATATCTCAACTCGGCACAAATTAAAATACTTATTAAAAACACTCAAAATCCCCTTCTCAGGAATTCAATATTTGTTTAGCACCAAGCCCACTCCTTTTTAAAGTGCTGATGACACGATTTTGACTGCATCTAATTTTGCAAACACATAATACAATATGACAAAATAGGTGGGTCTGTGCAGCTCCAAGTCAAACAGGCTTGTTTTCGCGCGAATATCCGACATTTTCAAGAGCGCCGCGGCACCAATTGTGTCAGTGGCTGGAAAACCCCTCGGCCATATTGTGACGTCAGCGGGAGAACCCAGCAGTTGGCTGCCCATTCTACACGCATGATGGAAGCGGTTGAAAACATCGATGATGGTTCCAGCACATGTAGTCTGGAATTGGTTTGTGTTGTCCAATCTTCAGACGATTGTAGTTCAGAAGGATGTGATGATAATGAAGAATCTGGGGGCAGGTTTGAGCCGTACCAAGCGGACATCGTGCCTAGCGAGTCAGACTCAGAGAATGACAGTAGTGAGGCAAACATGCCCGCCACAGCAACAGCGGCAAACACACGGCTGGGGAACACCGAGTGGTATGCTTCTGTTATAGATATTGCAACAAATTATTTGTTCATAAATATAATTTATTTAAACCCGATTTTTCAATAAAATCATAGCAGTGTATTGATAATAAAATTGAAACATCTACCTGATACTGTCAAGCCCCCCCCCCCAAATAAACAAATCAAAAGATACTATTTTTTTATTTTTGCAGGTGCCAGTGTGGTCTGTGTGTGAGCATGACAAGAGAGGAGGAGAGTATTTGCTGTCAGGAGCAGGACAAGGTGAAGCAGAAAATCCCGGACGGTGCTATAAAGTGTATCACTGGTCATCACAATTTCCCCACGGTGTGTCTGAATGAAGATGTGTTGGAAGTGACCTACATCACCCATAAACATTATGTGAATATGGATTATGGGAACAAATGGAGGCGATATACAGCTTACAGACAGTTCATCAGATGGTGCTACCACTACCTTGATGAGAAAGTCCGCGTGCCAATACCTGCCTGTGTCGTTCACAAGATCAGACAGACCTTTCCACTACAAGATGGACAATATGTTGGTTTTAGTTATGCTGACTAACTACCTTTATGTTTTCAGGATATTGTTTTTCATTCAATAAATGTTTATCTGATCACAACTGTTGTCAATTATTCCAAGAAAATAAAATTACTAAATATTTATACTGTGATACTTGAAAATCTCATAACTGTTGTCATCACTGGGACGTTGCATGCAATCCTGTATCAATCCTGGGTATTTGAACAAGAGATAGAATTTTTTTTTTATTTTGCAAATATAGTATAAATATTTTTTTAGTAAATTAGAGCATACTCGTGGGCATAACTTATTTTAAAGTTCAATTATCTGTAAAACCACTTTAGAAATTAAAATTATTCTCTGTGTTACTGATGGCAATATCCTTAAAAATAATGTATTCCCTATTATTTATGTCTCATTAAAAATGTGATTTGGTTATCATTGTACGCTAAAACTGCTTTTGTCTTGTATCAGCTGGCATGTGATTTTCAACAATAATAATAAAAGCAATAGAAGCAACTGATAGTCCTCATTTTTTCAAGAGTTTGGTCACAAGAAAAACAATACTCATAACTGGTATAGCACACATGTACTAGAACTATCAAAAATATTAAATTAATTATTATAACAGGAAAAAGTCCAAATTAGTGGCAATGAATACAATATAGTCAGTTGGTGTCACGAACCCAGCCCGTGTTATCCTGTAGGCTCGGTTTTGACCGCTCTCTGTGGCTCAGGCATTGGATTTATTATGTATTATCTTTTGAGTTCTTGTTGTTTTTACGTCTGTGTTCCTTTCCTTTTCCATGCCATGGACAGGAAATCCATACAGACAAGTCCGAGAGCTCAGTCGACTTGAAATGTGCAATAACATCCTCTACCGCACTCGCCAAGATGGAGGAAATGTTACTTACCAGCTCGTCTTACCTGAACAGCTCCGCGATTCAGTCTTTCAAAGCCTCCACTGTGACACGGGCCATTTAGGCACAGAGCGTACTTTGGATCTCGCCAGAACAAGGTTCTATTGGCCTCGCATAGCGGCAGATATTGAAAAGAAGATCAAGACATGTAATCGCTGCGTAAGACGTAAAACCGCTCCAGAACGAGCTGCTCCGCTTGTCAACATCAAGTCCACCCGACCACTCGAACTTGTCTGTATGGATTTCCTGTCCATTGAGCCCAATCAAAGTAACACGAAGGATGTGCTTGTGTTAACTGATCATTTCACGAAATACGCTATAGCCATCCCTACCAGCAATCAGAAAGCTCAGACCGTTGTAAAGGCACTTTGGGACAACTTTATAGTCCACTACGGGATACCCGAACGGTTACATAGTGATCAGGGTCCCGATTTAGAGTCCCATATTATAAAAGAACTTTGCAAAATCATGGACATTCGCAAAATCCGGACGACACCCTATCATCCCAGAGGTAACCCGGTAGAATGTTTCAATAGAACGTTATTGAGCATGCTGGGTACTCTGGAGGAAAAGAACAAATCTCAGTGGCACAACTATGTAAAACCACTTGTACATGCGTACAATTGTACAAAAAATGACACTACTGGTTTTGCCCCGTATGAGTTAATGTTCGGTCGTCAGCCGAGATTGCCAATTGATCTTGCATTTGGGCTCCCGTTTCACAACAAAAGTTTCAAGTCACATTCCCAGTACATTGAAAAACTGAAGACCACTCTACAAGAAAGTTACAAACTAGCAACAGAAAATGCTAACAAGATGGCTGAAAGAAACAAAACAAGATTTGATATGCGAGTGAAATCCTCAAAACTAGAACCAGGTGACAGAGTTTTGGTACGTGCAGTCCGCCTCAGAGGCAAGCACAAACTAGCAGACAGGTGGGAAGCTGAAATCCACATTGTGATGAACCAAGCAGGTGACTTGCCTGTTTACACTATAAAACCTGAGACAAAAGATGGTCCTGTTCGCACCGTTCACCGCGACCTCTTGCTTCCCTGTGGTTTTCTTGCCCCTGTTGAAGAAGAACCTGTCCAACTAAAACGTGTCCACAAATCTAAGACAAGACAATCACCTGAACAAAGTGAGGAATGTGAGAATTCAGAACCGGAAAATGAAGATGTCCATTGGTACAGAGAAGAACCAATCCAAACGCCCATAAAGCTCACTCGAGTTTATGAAATTCCCCATCCAAAGACATTCTTTAAAGGAGACATTCCTGCTGAAACTCACTTACCTGAGAATGACAACCAAATAGAAAATGACAATTCACCTGGATGTGACAACTTACCTGGAAATGACAATTCACCTGGATGTGACAACTTACCGAATGATGGAAACCTGGAGGAAACTGAAACAAATGTGGAACAATCAAACAATGAGAATGGAACTGAAAGTGAAACCAACTTACCTGATAAAAGTACCTGTGATGAACCTGTGGAAGAAAAAGAACCTGAAAAAGAAATCCCAAAGACTGTGAGACGCTCCGAGAGGACAACCTCCCAGCCAGAAAGGCTACAGTATAGTCAGTTGGGAAACCCTCTCATAACTGTTGCCCAGTCCCTGTTTCAAGGACTAAACCTGGCTTTTACCAGAGCCTTAACAGAGACAGATCCTAAGATTATTCCCATGAACACTGGTTCTCTTGTCATCACTATCTAGCTAATCCCATGCAAAGGGACTTGCATGATTCTAAGGGGGGATAGTGTAGCCCAGTGTTAAAAACGCGAATGGAAATATGAATATTGATGCCGCTTTTGAAGAGAAAAACACCCATTTCACAATGGGAGTAAATAATTTAAAGATGAATATTTAAATAAATATATATTCATTAAACAGTAGGGAATATTTTCTGGGGAGTTTTGATAAAGTTCCAAATGTTTTCATCTGGTATATCGAGCAACCTATGGCTGCGTCTTTTGTTAGGCAGCAACAGCCAATGGGGTCACGCCAGCCAATGGGGTCACGCGCTTTCTCGCTCGGTCTTGGTGTAATCCGCAGAACGCTGTCAGTCGCAGCAGACATCGACCGAGAGAGCGCGTTCCCTTATGGAGACGGTGAGCTAGCGTACTAGTAGCAGTCTTTGTCTCGGATAAAACTTGAGATTATTAAGCCTGAACAAACACCTGCAATGAGACATTGCTGTATTAGCAAATTCTAATGCCTCGTTTGTTAAATTTTAAGATTGGGATCCAAAAGCTGTTAACGCCATTGAGCGCGGGAACCCCATGACGCACGTGTCGCTTAGCTTGGTAAGTGCCATTTAGTGTGTATGGGAAATGCTAATGGCTAGCTGGAAATGCTAACCGCCGATGCTAAATTCGGCAAGTTTTTTCATCAGAAAAAGCTATTTTTCAAAGCTGTAACGGTTAGCAAAGGTCCCAATTCCCTGGCCCTTGATTGTTATTTAATGGTGAATGTTGAACCTGTGGTTTATATGTGTTTTAAAGCGTAAATTTGTAATCAATTGTTGTGCTAGCTTAACGTGCTAACCCTCCAATGCTAATTCTGGCTAGGTTTTGCACAGGAGGAGGTTGTTTTTTTTTCAGAGCTGTGGATAATAGCTTGAGTTTCTGTGTTTTGGCCTATTTTGTAGGTCAGGTTTTTTTGTTTGGACTGGATTACAAGCGTGGATTCTCCAGATCTGGATGGCAAGCCGAAGCCCGAACCTGATTAACTGGTAAAGGTGACTTCACTAGTCACCTGGAATGGACACTAGAGAACTGTGAATATTGTAAATATATTTTGGAGTACTTTATTTTTATTTTTTCTCTTTTATTATTGTATTCATAAGTGCTGTGTTTTTTGTTTATGTGTACATATCTGTACAAATATATATAGTTGCAAGTTCCATACACCGTGTGTTTGAGTCATCTGTTGTTGTGTCCTCCGGGCTCCTACGAACCTAGGGTCTGTCTGATCTGGCCCAATTGTCCCTTCTATCCATGTAGTAAGGTTAAAGATAACTACACTACCATAACCCAATACTACCACAAGGGTACAAGATTGTACACCTAAAGTAGTATTACACACCTAAAGTAAGTAGGTGTTAGTGGTGTTACATGTAGCTGCCGCTCTGGCCGGCGGTTGTTGGGCAGCCGTTCTGACCCACTTTCAGGTGGGCGCTGTCCAACATTCGCTGGTCCGACCACGCCCCCTCTCTCTTTGACAGCCACCTGTTCATGTTTTGTGTGCATCATCTGCCGTGTTGTCAGCCAGCCAATATTGGCAACACTATCACGACATGTTAGTCACTCCACACAGCCGTGGTTCTGTTGCGCCCCTTGAAGCGATGTCAGCCCTGGGGCGCAACAGTGGTTAACATGTCTCCTCTCCATGCGTTCGCTGGGCGATGTCGGCCCCCAACGCCAACTGTAAGTGTTTCTGTTTATTTTTGTAAGTCTTCACCTTTTGGGAACTGTTGTCATCAGTCTTATGTTCAATACATGTCCTGTGGTGAATCCTGTGCGTAAATCCATTCATCCTTCCCCTCCTCTGTGCGCTGCGTAAAAGTGCACGAGGAGTGCACGAGGAGGCTTATGACAGTTGGAGCTGAAGCGTGTGGTGCGGTCTTTCACAGCCTGCTGTTTATCTAAGCCTGCGACACAACGCGAAGGCATAAATGTAAAATTAAAACAAGAAACCAGAGAAACTGTCGCTACAAAGCTGCTGGCATTCCAGTCAACAACACCGGCGCCCGTTCTCTCGCTGACGTCATTTCAGCCTCCTCCTTGATTCGGTGGGCAGCACCACAGTCCAGTCAGTAGCTGCGGTTTTTTAATGATAAATATGTTATGCAAGTGTGCTTGTAACTATTATATTGATCATCGACAATGACTTTTGGGTTTATACAACATGCTAAAAAATGTCAAAATCGTGTCATGAGCACTTTAAATGAACCTCTCAAGCCATCATGTTTTTCATGCATTTGGGGAAATCATGATTTCAAACCAGGAAGAGCTGACATGGGATTTTAAAGTTGGGGAGACAAGGAGTTAAGTAAAATAAAATACCTGTATAGCGAGGACACATTGATGTCTTTTGAACAATTAGTCAATAAATATAAGCTGCCCAAAAAACATTTTTTAAAGACCTGCAAATAAGAAATTTTATAAAAATGCAAGTTAAGTCCATATCTGAACCTTTACTATCCACTATTGAAAATATCACAATGAACCATCTTCACGATAAAGGACTTACATCAAATTTTTATGATGTGTTGTTGACAGGTTCTAAAGAGAACTCTCCTTCTTGACCGTCTGCTTGGAAAAATTACCTCCAAACAGAAACCTCTGTGGAAGACTGGCAGGAGGCCTGTCTCGTAGCCCAAACCCAAACCATTAATGCCAGGTTTAGATTGCTACAGTATAAATGGTTGTTTAGAACGTATATCACTCCTGTTAAACTACACTGCTTTAATCCTAACATTCCTGATGTTTGCATTAAGTGCAACAAAGAAAAGGGCACCTTATTTCATCGTATGTGGGAACATGAGAAACTTCAGACTTTTTGGAAAGAAATTCTCAAGTTAATTTCAAGATTAATAGAACATGTTGTTCCGGTAGATGCAAAGTTGTGTATTTTTCATATTTTACCTAAGCAGTTTTGAGATACCAGGAGGAAAAGAAAATGCTAAATTTCTGCCTGTTGCAGGACAAACGTGTTATCTCTTTGAGATGGAAGGATATGTAGGCTTGTAACCTTGCAATGTAAAAACTGACATATCTGGCTAACGGAAGGATTGAAGACTCTGATGAGATCTGGACAACTTTTCACAATTTTTTTATCAGAATTATCTATATAGACAACCAAGTTTTAACTGATGTATGCACTGAGAGCATGATGCTGTTGTGTGGAATATGTATGCTGTTTGTTTATAACACAAAGACGTAATAAAAACATTTTGGGGAAAAAAAGTAGCAGAACAAGGCAGAAAAATTGAAACGGCTTGCATGGAAAAGAAATGCAGTGTCTGTCCACACAGTATGTGACGATCAACTATTTATTTAATCTGAAGATGCCCCCACCCCCCAAAAAAAGTGAGCAAAACACACTTAAACCAGCAGAGACTGCCATGAAGCTAAATCACTGTTAGCCACTAATGGCTATCCCCGTCAGCTCAACCGTTTTACAGCAAGAAATGGACAACAAAATGGACAAGATAAGTCTAGACTTAAGAACCCAATCAGAGACTCATAATCCCTGTGTGGTGATAACATATTCACGGCTGTGTAAAGGACTCCCCCAGCACAACCAGTAAGCTAATTGGCCACCGCTGTGAGTCACGTGACCCACAAACCCTCAAGAGATATGTATATAAACACATACATCTGCACTGAACAATATTTAATTTGGGTACATGTGTGAAATTATTATATTATGCTCATTTACTAATGAATCACCACAGTGATATATTTATTGGCACCACACTTTTATGTAATACTGCTTAATTACGAGCCTTGGGAATGAACTATAAGGGAGAAGAAAGGAGGGGGGAAATGACAAAAAAACAAGTGATGTGAAAGGTTCAGATAACCATGATACTGATTTAAGGTCAAATTGCCCAGCCCTAATACCAGCTTCATTCACGAGTCACGCAGGTAGTGCTGAAAGACAATTCCAAACACATTGATGCATTTTCCTTTTTCTGTTATGAAGCTAACACATATCTGCCTAACTAAAGAAATCAAGATTTTTTTTTCCAAGTAGATAATGTTTATGTATTAAAATTTTATTATTTGGGAATGGACACCAATTCTAACATATTTGAAATATTACTGAATTTTATCTAAAGTGTACTTATTGTATGTATCTGCCAAACTAAAACCATGTTTTATGACTAGCAATCATTTCAGTTTTGTGGCCTAGTTGCCTCTTGTTATATGACTCCGAAAAGGGCCATCGTTGGAACAATTTTCTACCACAGCGGTCTACTGCGCTTTTCATTTCTTCCTCCTTATTGCCCAGCCCTTCATAAATCAGTCCATCTAAATTCTCTAAGCTCTACATCTTTTTAAACTCATCTCCGGCACCATTCTTAGTATCCATCTCTGACTCTCCTTTCCTCAGTTCATCCTGGCCTACTGCTCCTGATATGAGCCGTTGTTCCAGAGAGGGAAATGAGATTACAGGGATCTATGTAGCCACATACTACATTACATAATGCAGACAGAAGGAAAAAGTGATTGCCATGTGAGGGTTGGTGGCATGTGTGTTTGTACATGTTGGATTAAGGTCACTAGAGTTTTATCCTTTCACATCCATAGTAAATGTTGACAGCACAGACAAGTTGTCAGAGTAAATACGGTTTAAAGCTCACTGGGGGAAAAATGTAAACACGCACTAGCACACATACACATCTGCTACATGTTAAATTAAATTGACATCTACTTGTGGTATACAACACTGATGGGCATGTCTTCTTCATACAAGTGGCATCATTGTTCAAACTCAATATCATCACGAATCAAAAAATACATGCATATACTATAGACACTACAGTGCGTGCACCAAAATCCAAAACTAGAGTCTTATGTTATGGGATACAGTTACTTCAGATTTAGCGCAACCACCCTTTCCTATACTTATATAGTTTAAAGCTGTAACATAATGAGTGATTGGTTAAATTTTAAAAATTAGGCTTCTGTGTCTTATTCTTCTCTTACAAAAGAGTAAGGTTAAACTACTGACACACAGAAGAAGCAAAAATGTAGAGATGGATAAGAACAAGTTACAATTATGCACATCGGTCGGCTGATCTGGGTATAGGGATGAAAGACTAATCGAACCATCTGATAGATGGGTTTTTGATTAGTTGGTTAGTTTTTTTATTTTTAATAAATTTGAAAAAATCTAAAAAAAAACAACCCACTTTTTTCATGTTGTTATTATGGGGTGCTGTGTGTAGAATTTTGAGGAAAAAATGAATTTATTCCATTTTGGAATAAGGCTGTAACATAACAAAATGTGGAAAAAGTGCAGCGCTGCAAATACCTTTCGGATGCACTGTACATACAAAGAAATCAAGGCAACTGTGCTCACAAAACAAGTTATATTTAATAAAGTGGAATGACACAGGGAATAAGTATTGAACACATGAAGAAAAATAGGTGCAAAAAGGCATAGAAAGCCAAGAAACCAGCTGAACTCCATCAGAATTTAGGAAGCCATCCCATCCTCCATCAGTGCAAATTAATTTCAGCTGATTAAGTCCTGACTGATAGCCTTTAAAAAGGTGTGTGAATATCAGATAGTCACTCCACAAAAAAACTCATGATGGGTAGAAGCAAAGAGCTCTCTCTAGACCTTGGCAACCTTATTGTTGTAAAACATAATGATGGCATTGGTTACAGGCACATTTCTACACTGCTGAATGTTCCAGTGAGCACTGTTGGAGCCATCACTCCTAAGTGGAAAGAACATTATTTTACCATAAACCGGCCACAACCAGGAGCTCCTCACAAGATTTCTGACAGAGGAGTCAAAAGAATTATCAGAAGAGTTATCCAAGAGCAAAGACCACTCGTGGAGAGCTCCAGGAAGATCTGGAGTCAGCAGGCACTGCTGTTTCAAAGAAAACAATAAGTAATGCTGTCAACTGACATGGGGTCTATGCCTACTCACTTTGCAAGACTCCATTGCTGAAGAAAAAGCACACTGAGGCTTGTTTAAAGTTTGCTGCACAACATTTGGGCAAACCAGTAAAAAAGTACTGGGAGAATACAGTCTGGTCACATGAGACCAACATTGACCTGTTTGGATGACACAACACACAGCATATTTGGAGGAGAAAAGGCACTGCACATCCCATCATAGTGTGGGGGTGTTTTTCAGCATATGGTACAGGCAGACTTCATATAATTGAAGGAAAAATGAATGGACAAATGTACAGAGACATCCTTGATAAGAACCTATTGCCATCTGCCAAAATGTTGAAGATGAAACAAGGGTGGACATTTCAGCAAGACAATGATCCCAAACATACAGCCAAGGAAACTCAACTGGCTCTAGAGAAGGAACATAAAGCTACTAGACTGGCCCAGTCAGTCACCTGACCTGAATCCAATTGAAAATCTATGGAATGAACTGAAGATCACAGTTCACAGAAGACACCCACGGAACCTTCAAGATATGA
Source organism: Pholidichthys leucotaenia (assembly GCA_020510985.1). Taxonomy (NCBI): domain Eukaryota; kingdom Metazoa; phylum Chordata; class Actinopteri; order Cichliformes; family Pholidichthyidae; genus Pholidichthys; species Pholidichthys leucotaenia. The sequence goes on along the minus strand of CM035843.1, from coordinate 323,056,282 downwards.
CAGCTTGTGTGGAAGAATGGGCTAAAATCACCCATGAGCAATGCCTATGCCTAGTTTCTCCATACAGGAGGCATCTGGAAGTTGTTATTACCAACGAAGGCTTCTCTAATAAATATCACAGTGCATCCAGAAAGTATTCACACCACTTCACTTTTTCCGCATTTTGTCATGTTACAGCCTTATTCCAACATGGAATAAATTCATTTTGTTCCTCAAAATTCTACACACAGTACCCCATAATAACAACATGAAAAAAAAGGGTATTTTTTGAGATTTTTACAAATTTATTAAAAATAAAAAAATCTAAGAAATCACATATACATAAGTATTCACAGCCTTTGTTCAATACTTTGTTGATGCACCTTCGACAGCAATTACAGCCTCAAGTCTTTTTGAATATGATGCCACAACCTTGGCACACCTATCTTTGGGCAGTTTCGCCCATTCATCTTTGCAGCACCTCTCAAGCTCCATCAGGTTGGATGGGAAGCATCAGTGCACAGTCATTTTCACATCTCTCCAGAGATGTTCAGTTAGATTCAAGTTTGGGCTCTGGCTGGGCCACTCAAGGACATTCACAGAGTTGTCCTGAAGCCACTCCTTTGATATCTTGGCTGTGTACTTTGGGTCATTGTCTTGCTGAAAGATGAACCGTCGCCCCAGTCTGAGGTCAAGCGCGCTCTGGAACAGGTTTTCATCCAGGATGTCTCTGTAAATTGATGCATTCATCTTTCCCTCTATCCTGACTAGTCTCCCAGTTCCTGTCGCTGAAAAACATCCGCACAGCATGATGCTGCCACCACCATGCTTCACTGTAGGGATGGTATTGGCCTGGTGATGAGCGGTGCCTGGTTTCCTCCAAACATGATGCCTGGTATTAACGCCAAAGAGTTCAATCTTTGTCTTATCAGACCAGAAAATTTTGTTTCTCATGGTCTCAGAGTCCTTCAGGTACCTTCTGAAAAACTCCAGGCAGGCTGCCATGTGCCTTTTACTAAGGAGTGGCTTCTGTCTTGCCACTCTACCATAAAGTACTGATTGGTGGATTGCTGCAGAGATGGTTGTCCTTCCGGAAGGGTCTTCTCTCTCCACAGAGGAACGCTGGAGCGCTGACAGAGTGACCATCGGATTCTTGGTCACCTCCTGGACTAAGGCCCTTCTCCCTCGATCGCTCAGTTTAGACAGCTGGTCAGCTCTAGGAAGAGACCTGGTGGTTCCAAACTTCTTCCATTTACAGATGATGGAGGCCACTGTGCTCATTGGGACCTTCAAAGCAACAGAAATTTTTTGTACCTTTCCCCAGATTTGTGCCTCGAGACAATCCTCTGACAGACAGTGCTCTGACATGCACTGTCAACTGTGAGACCTTATACAGACAGGTGTGTGCCTTTCCAAACCATGTCCAGTCAACTGAATTTACCACAGGTGCACTCCAATTAAACTGTAGAAACATCTCAAGGATGATGAGTGGAAACAGGATGCACCTGAGCTCAATTTTGAGCTTCATGGCAAAGGCTGTGAATACTTATGTACATGTGATTTCTTATTTTTAATAAATTCGCAAAAATCTCAGAAAAAAAACTTTTTTCCACATTGTCATTATGGGGAATTGTGTGTAGGATTTTGAGGGAAAAATGAATTTAGTCCATTTTGGAATAAGGCTGTAACACAACAAAATGTGGAAAAAGTGAAGTGCTGTGAATACTTTCCGGATGCACTGTAAATGAATTTCACCAAGTGTGTTCAATACTTATTCACTCTGTCGTTCCACTTTATTAAATATAACTTGTTTTGTGAACACAGTTGCCTTGATTTCTTTGTATGTATGTATGTATGGATTACTTGGGTTGTTGCTGATATCTGGTGAAAATCTCAGGTCAATGGTTTCATCAGAAATATGTTTAATGAGAAAAATGTTGACGTGTTCAATACTTATTTTCTCCGCTGTGTGTGTGTGTGTGGGGGGGGGGGGAGGTGGAGAGAGATTCTGTGGTGTATGTACTGTATGTAACAAACTCTGTCCCCCTACTACTTCGTACCCCCACGCCAAGGAAATATAAATTGTAAAACAATATGAACGAATAACACTCCATAAGCGCACACACGAACAACGCACGTGACTGTCATCCGCACGGAGTTTGGAAGCATCCTGCCCACGTGTTCCAGTCGGCAGGCAAAGTGTTTCACTACTAGCATCGCTGTCTGAGAGAAGCATGAGCTTATTAAAGTACTTTAAACGTGGAAAAAAAAGCACAAGAGGTATGTAAGCAGTAGAGGCATTTATGGTGGTTTTAACCCGCTGGTAACGGGAGCAATAACTGACATTGACATTGATTTTTATTTGAACATTCTTAAAAAAAAAAAAAAGAAAGAAGACAGTTCAAAACACAACAAAAAAACAAACCAAAAATAAAATGTTCAAAAGGAGTGGGAAGAAGCCAACGCTTATATAGTCCCACCCCTTTTCCATACCCGGAAGCAATAATGAAGAGTCACTTAGCAGACAGGTGTGGTTAGGCTTCATATGCAGCTGGCTTCATATGCAGGGAAACGCAAGGGAAACTGATGAATTGCTGATGATTTAATTCACCAGCCACTACATTAACTACGTTCACTATTACGTACCTGGCAAGTTAAGATGACTGAAATTCAGTGAAGTCAATGACTGTAATCTGTCAACATCCTTCAGACAAACTAAACTTGCCAACATTTGGCTTTCAAAATAAGGGAGGTTTTTCCTGCTGTCTGGTTGGTGAGGAGATTTTTTAAAAAAAAACTATAAATACATAGAAATATTATAACAGAAATAATCGAATCTTTGGTAATTTAATTTCTTTCATTAAGTACAATTTTATGGATTTTTTTCTCTTTGAAATCAGAGTTAAATTATTGTTCTGTTCTGGCTCTGCAAAATTATGGTCAAAAGTATAAATTGTATAAGGAAAAAAAAGTCTAAATTTTACCACAATCTGTTTCAAATTCATAAAAAAAAACCCAGCAATTTTATTTTAAAAATCAGACAAAAATAGCCATAAAATAATCCACAAATTTATAAAAAAAAAAAAAGTCTCAAATGTACAAGAAAAGTTAATTTTACAAGAGGAAATTATACATTTGAGGAAAATTGTTCAAATTTAAATAAATTTACAGAGAAAAGTAGAAAACTATAAGAAAATTGTTATAAATTTGAGAAAAACCTCAGATCTTCAGGACTGAAGTCATTACTCATGTTTTGAAGTGGGTGCCTTTTGTATCCTTAACTAGAAATTTTTGGTTGTCTACTTTTAATTATTAATTTCATAGCACTGCTTTTACATGAATAGTAATTTCTGGCTACTATACCCACCTCTGATCAAATAATTTAAGTACGCATGAGTAAATTACTATAATGAATGTTTTTTTCCCCTTCCCTTTGCTTTCTCAATGGAAAAAAGTAACACTAGAATAAAAATACAAAAATACACATACATATTTTTGTCATTTATGTAAACCATGACAAAAAAATCCTGCAGGACAAAACATGACACTTGGTACTTTCTAACCTGTTTGTATACCACCATAGACAGACAGAGAAGTTGAATTAGACAGGGCTCAGAGAGGGCAAGATGAGACAGAAGAGAGGAGCCAAGGAGAGGAAAGTGTTCAGGCAGAGGGTCCAGGAGAGGTGAGAGCAGAGGAAGGAGAGAAAGATGACACCAGTAAAAAGTCCAAACAGAGGATGTCTGGGTAGGACTCCAACTGGCCCAATGTTCCAATATTCAAGCCTTGGTTGTACAATACTTTAAATAACAAGTTCCATATGCAAAATTACTGTGCAAAATTTAAAAAAAAGGAAATAAATAGTAAAAAATTAGCATGTTCTGGTTACAATAGTGTCATGTGTTTTCTACCCCCACCCCCCATTCCGAAAAATATGTTGCCACTGTGCCAAGGTCTTTAAGCCAGAGGAAACACTGGCTCAATCTGTTCAGTCTCTTCCTGTCAGCTGCCGTGATGCCGCTGCCCCAGCAGACTACTCCAAATGTGATGGTTGATGCCACCACAGAATCGCAGAAGGTCTTCAGGAGTGTCCCTCGCACGCCAAAAGACCCGAGTCTCCTCAGGAGGAACAGTCTGCACTGCTCCTTGTAGAGTGTGTTGATGTTGTGTGACCAGTCCAGTTTATTACCTCTGCCAAGAGGAGGAGGTGATGTTTTCGGCAGCGTTGGTTGGTTTGCTGGTTTGTCTGTCTGTCAGCAACAGCACTCTAATAGTTCTGAATGGATTTTGATGAAATTTTCAGGAAAGGTGTGTAATGGCACAAGGAACAGATGATTAGATTTTGGTGGTGATCCGGCTTACGATCTGGATCTAGATATTTTTTGGGGGGGAAATAATAATAATATTAAGACGTATCCACCCCTTTAAGACGTGTCCACAGAGTTGCGTTCACATCCACACCCATACACATGATCTGCTGTATTCGGAATGTTCACTCACTCACTCCCTCCCTCCTCACTATATAGTGAATTTAGATATAGTGGACTATACAATAAACTCAATATAACAATACAGTTAACAGCTTTCGGATGCTACTGGGCTTGTTTTCGGGGCGCGGTTAATGACATTATCAGATAGTAAAACGTAACAGACTAATGGTGATAAAAAATGAATATCTGCATGTAATCTGTTGTAAATATGTATTAAGTCAAATCATTTTTGCTGACTTAATGAATACAAATACCTTAAGGTAGTTTATGTTGTGATGTGAATTTCTCCTCTCACTGCTCTGTTCGCTGCGTATTGCATTATGGGATATATTGGCTAATGTAGTGACCATCCGTTGTACACTACTTTTCAGAATGCATTGTGGGATATCTTGAGTGTACTGTGAGTGTACTGTATAGGGAATTAAATTTTCAGTTAAGATTTCGAACAGCACTACAAAATGGCTGATTCACTATATAGTGCACTATATGGGGAATGAGTGAACATTTCGAACACAGCAATAGTATGTGATGGTTGACATTATTTCATCTGAAGACGACAAGAAAAAGCAGGGCAAACTGTGCGGTTTATGAATGGATTTTGATGGCATTTTCAGGAAAGGTGTGTAATGGCACGGTGACAGTGTACCAGCAGACAAGCTAAGGATGTCTTGCAAGGCACATTACCCACATGGTATGCAAACACACAGCACTGGACAATGTTTAATCTTTATCACCTCCGCCAAGAAACCATAGTGGTGGCTTAGTAGTAGAATCCATCCCACAGCCAGGAGGTTGTGGGTTCACGCCCCAGCCAAGTCATACCAAAGGCCATATTAAAAAAAAAAAAAAAAAAAAAGGTACTTCCTGCCTTCTGGTCGGAGAGGCCGTTGGCACGGATGGGCAGCCATATTTCTGTCAGTCTGCCCCAGGGTAGCTGTGGCTACAGTAGTAGCTTACTGCTACCATTGTGTGGTCTGTGGAGTGAATAAATAATGGATTTCATTGTAAAGAGCTTTGGGTTTTTTGAAAGGCACTATATAAATGCAAACCATTATTATTATTATTATTATTATTTTAGCTTGGCGCTCAGCATTAACAGAATGGGGAAAGGAAAGTTAATGCACAGAGGTGCCAGAGGACTGACCTCCCACTGTAGCTTTCACTACTTAAGAGAAGCTGTGTGGCTTAAGAGTCAGAGAAACGGATATAGGCGCTGCCCCTATACACCACATGGTGTCCCACATGCTGTAGAAGGAAATTAACTTAACTTACCGCTGCCAAGAGGAGGAGGTATTGTTTTTGCTGGTGTTGTGCCAAAAAGTGAGGGTGGTGTGAGGGTGGCGCGATCGGCTGCCAAAAAGTGATCACCGGCTGTAGGAGCCGGGAGCACCCACTTGTTAAAGGTGTACTGCCTGGTCTCAGTCCACCTACATTGTGTCTGAAAATTTTTTGAGGTTTTATCGTATCTGAAAGAAAAATTGTGTTGGCCAAAGTGTTTGCAGTTTGGATAACTACATACAGTATTTATGAGATTGCAACTGAGTCCAATATTTATGTGCAAAAACCTCATTGTTGTTTAGAAGCTACACTGTAATTGTCCATTGTTGATACATAGAATATGCATTTATACAGTATCTACATAAATATACAGTGGTGTGAAAAAGTGTTTGCCCCCTTCCTGATTTTCATTTTTTTGTATGTCACAATTAAATGTTTCAGATTACCAAATAAATTTAAATATTAGACAAAGATAACGCAAGTAAACACAAAATGCAGCTTTTAAATGAAAGTGTTAATTATTAAGTGGAAAAAAATCCAAAGCGACATCGTTTTTCACACATCGTCGTGTGTGAAAAAGTGATTGCACCCTAAACCTGGTTTAAACTGGTTGGGCCACCCTTAGCAGCAACAACTGCAATCAAGTGTTTGCGATAACTAGCAATGAGTCTTTTACAGTGCTGTGGAGGAATTTTGGAACACTCATCATTGCAGAATTGTTGTAATTCAGCCACATTGGAGGGTTTTCGAGCATGAACCGCCTTTTTAAGGTCATGCCACAGCATCTTAATTGGATTCACATCAGAACTTTGGCTAGGCCACTCCAAAGTCTTCATTTTGTTTTTCTTAAGCTTTTCAGATGTGGACTTGCTGGTGTGTTTTGGATCATTGTGCTGCTGCAGAACCCAAGTGTGCTTCAGCTTGAGGTCACGAACAGATGGCCGGACATTCTTCTTCAGGATTTTTTGGGAGACAGCAGAATTCATGCTTCCATTTACCATTTACAAGTCTTCCAGGTCCTGAAGCAGCAAAACAGCCCCAGACCATCACACTACCACCACCATATTTTACTGCTGGTATGATGTCCCTTTTCTGAAATGCTCTGTTACTTTTACGCCAGATGTAATGGAACATACACCTTCCAGAAAGTTCAAGTCTTGTCTCGTCAGTCCACAGAGTATTTTCCCCAAAAGTCTTGGGTATCATCAAGATGTTTTCTGGCAAAACTGAGATGAGCCTTTCTATTCTTTTTACACAGCCGTGGTTTTTGTCTTAGAACTCTGCCATGCAGGCCATTTTTGCCCAGTCTCTTTCTTATGGTGGAGTCATGAACACTGACCTTAACTGTGGCAAGTGAGGCCTGCAGTTCTTTGGATGTTTTTGTGGGGTCTTTTGTGACCTCTTGGATAAGTCGCCACTACGCTCTTGGGGTAATTTTGGTTGTCCGGCCACTCCTTTTCCAGACTGATAGATTCAAATTACTTTGTTTCTCATTTGTTCCTGAATTTCTTTGGATCCCAGCATGATGTCTCGCTTTTGAGGATCTTTTGGTCTACTTCACTTTGTCACGCAGGTCCTATTTAAGTGATTTCTTGATTGAGAACAGGTGTGGCAGTAATCAGGCCTGGGTGTGGCTAGAGAAATTAAACTCAGCTTTTCAATGATGTGATAAACCACAGTTAATTTACGTTTTAAGTGGGGGGGGGGGTGTCACTTTTTCCACACAGGGCGATGTAGGTTTGGATTTTTTTAACCCATAATAATAAACACCTTCATTTAAAAACTGCATTTTGTGTTTACTTGTGCTACCTTTGTCTAATTTTTAAATTTGTTTGATGATCTGAAACATTTAAGTGTGACAAACATACAACAAAAATGACAAATCAGGAAGGGAGCAAACACCACCACTGCACACACCAGATGCACACACTGCAGATGAAGATGGAGACAGCAGGGGTTGGTGGGCAGGTGGAGAAGAGGGTGGTTGGTCAAACCTGTTAAAGAACAGGTTCAGGTCGTTCACCCATTCCCTACCCTTCACAGCCTGGGAGGAGATATTCTGGTGCCCAGAGAAAGTTTTGAGGCCTCTCTAGACATCACTGCTGTCACTCTGCTTCAGCTTGTCCTCCATCTTCTTCCTGTAACTGTCCTTCCCCTCTCTAATCTTCCTCCTTAGCTCCCTCTATTAGCTTCCCCTATATGGACTTCAGCTCCTCCTTGTTTCCTGACCTGAAGATCCTTTTCTTCTCTTTCAGCAGTGTCTTTATCTCAGGATTGATCCAGGGTTTGTTGTTTGAGAAACACCAAATGGTCTTGGTGGGTACGGTGTTCTCCACACAGAAGTTGATGTATTCTGTGATGGTGTGTGTGAGGTCATCGATGTCCTCACTATGTGGATTCCAGACCTGCTCCCACGCAGTGGATTCAAAACAGTCCTACTACTATTATATCTGAGTGATTATCATACTGTCATGTCCCTTGAGTGCTGTTTCTCGCTAATCTACCAACCTCTGGTCTCAGAATTCCACTGAAAGAAATGTGGATGAATATGTTTGCATGACCCAAGTTCATAAAAAGTAACTGCTTAATTGAACATTTAACTGCCACAAAACTACTTACTTTGAAACAATAAAGCTCCAACAGTACTCACTGGTGTTCAATTATTTCTGTGTTCTATGTTGAAAACTAAATTTTCATTTAGATGGATAATCTCATCTGTAACCATACTTTAAGAACAGATGAAGTGACATGTAGTGGTGTAAAAAGTAAAATAAAAACAGCATTCAGTCCCTTGATTTGAATCAACTAGTGCATGCCCGTAGAAAGCAAGTATTCTTGTCTGAAAACAGGTAGGCCAATTAGGCTTCACTGGCCCAAATGTAGGGTGTAGCCTATATGCAGGCAATCACACATGTTAAGACTTTGACAGATATAAAAGGGACTGGACGGCACTGAGATTTATTTAATTGTGTGAATATTAATTACAGAATTATTGAAAATGAATAGGACATCCAATATTAGTGACTGTTTAAGAACCCTTGTTTATTTGTTTGTCAGGTCACTTACTGTATTTGTGTGATCTTTAATGACATATATTCATCAGTGTTGTATCTTGCACTTTGGGGAATGAGAGTTGTTCAATCACCATTATAATTGTTTTAGTTTATGTGTGTCGTTTATAGTCTATCATCAATAAACTCATGCAGTACTACAACAGGACATGTTTACAAATATTTGAGACCCAATGTGGTGCATCCTTTTATATTTTAGCAATATTATAAGTACAAAAAACACAACATTATTACACACACCAGAATGACCCGTTTAGCTGCAACTACTGCATCAGTGTTGCCCATTTGTCAGTTAATAAAAAATTATTTATTTCATTATTTGGGCATTTTTGTGTGTTTGGTCACGGTCACTTCCTTGTTTTGTTTACGGAGCGCTGTGGTAACTGGTCGTGATGCCGCGCATTATCCAATCAGTATGGAGTAGATCCGAAACCTTGCCCAAACTTCTAGAAGCCTTGGCATAAGGAGACACAGTGGTGGTTAAACTTTTATTGATAAATATTACATATTTTGACTGAACAACTCCATACTTGGGGATGCTTACCCTCTCAGCAAAGCACTTATAAAATCTGAGGTCAGTCTGACAAACGGTTCAAGAGATATGTGAGGAACACACACACACACACACACACACACGTACACACATTAGCACACCTATAAAAATACATCCATCTATAAATACAAGGGGTGTGTGTGTGTGTATGTGTGTGTGTGTGTGTGTACCCAGAGATCCAGTCCTGTGCAGGTTCAGGATTGCTCTGTCTCTTTCCAGCCCACCTGGTTCTCTGCGCAGGGCAGTGCGGCCCAGATGACTGGCATACTGACGCAGGAAGGAAGGAGCACTATGGGAGGCTGGAGGGTGCACAGTACACACCACTATAGGCTCTGAGACACAAAGTAAGATGGACAGCCAGGGAGAGGGGAAGAAGTAAAAGGCAAAAAAGAAGAACATGCACGAGAAGGCAAAAATAAGAAGAAAGAAAGCAGATGGGAAGGAGGCTGACACAAAATCAAAAAGGGATGATACCAAAAATAGGAAAGCCAAATGAGAATAAAGAAAAAAGAGAAAAATGGATAAATAGTTGAAGAAATTTGAAGAAAAAAAGAGGCAACAAAGGTTTTAAAAGTACATAATAGGAATTGTCGGGAGGGGATGAGAGAATAAAGGAAAAAGATGAAACAAGGTCACACAGACCACTGACAAAGAGAAGGTGCAGAATATGAAGGAACAGTACACACTGTATGTAGTACAAAAGCTCAATAGATGCATCTGTGTTAGAGGACAAACCCACTGTGGCACCCAGTAAAACAAGTCAAAATAGAAAGTTTGTAATATATGAGACATGCAAAGTGAGCCGCAGATGGAAACTGGTCACGAGAAACAGACGGTAGCGAATACAAACATGCCCACGAAACAAACATGGCAGGAAAGAGCAGATGAGGGTGGGGTGGGGGGGCTGATAATGAAAAGGATGATGAAGATCTTTAGCTGTCTATTTAATATTTAACACCCGCTGCATACTATTCTTTAAAAAAAATGTACATTCACCTAACTAATGTGCCAAACATTTGCAACCATGCAATGTCAACAATGCATGGTTCAGATTCGTCACCTTCATTTCTCATTGACTGATGCGAAATTAGTGAATGTTTGTTATAGAATGCAGTTGGAAGCCCACATTTCCTATCACCTGCATTTCAAATATTTTAAAATTCTATTTTCCACTATGGTACCTAGGTTTTGAGCAGTTGTTTATGGGGGCGATCATACCTAACCTGGTTGGTCTGGACCTTCAGACTTTTCAGTTTGATCCAGGCCAAAATTTTAGGTGTGAAACCCTCCCTGAATCATGGTCTGGACCAAAGAGACAAAAATTCGGTTCAGCAGAGAAAGATGGTCTTGGTACAGATCAAACTGAACCTTGGTCCTGTTCAATTAGCATGTGAAAGCAATTTTTTAGAAAGGTTCTGAGTTTCAGACTAAACACAGGAAGTTTTGGCAGACAAAATGAGGGGGAAATGAACCTCTTTAGCACTCAGCGAAAAGAAGAGAGACAGTTTTTAATTGAAATAAGGCCCATTAGTGGCATAAACAGTCAACTAAAAAAAATACCAACATAAAAATGCAAAAGCTTGCCAGATATTTTTGGAGAGGATGTGACAGTTATCACAGCTAATGAGAAAGATAAACATCCTTTTTAATGAAGACCTGGATAATATTATATCCTCATTAAACCAGCTCACCAACTAAAGTGGTGGAGTCTTCCCTAATTTCAACTTAAAGTGCAGTGACTAATATGCCCAGAGCTGCAGAAAACTCCTCAGAGGGTGAGTAGCATGTTTTCTAACTACCAGTTTGTGTTAACAACACAAACGTCGTCAGGATAACATGACGTTACCGTGTCACATAAAGTCATTTTTACTTGGATAGAGAGCAGCATGAAACGAAATCTAACCGGACCAAATGTATATGATGAAACAAAAATATGAACCTTGGTCCAGACGGTGAGGACTTTTAGGTGTGGAAAAAAAACACCCTTAAATTCACTGCTGGATCAGCTTCCAGTTTTGCTTAAACTCCCTTCACAATGGATGAAGAACAGGGTACGACTTAAGAAATCTGACAGAACATGGATGGACTTTACAGGGTCTTGGCGAGGTCTGCGGGAGCATATTAAGAACGAACTGGCATCTCCATAATGTGTGATGGAACATGATGGAGCAGAGAGTTTTGGGCATGTACAAGGCCTTAGTGGTTGATGAACGTAGTGGCATCATATCAGCGTCCTGGGTGGTTGGAACTGGCAGCGGTGGCATTGTATCAAAGTTATGGGGCCCACAATTGTCATTAAGAATTTGACGCAATAGCAATATGCTAGCGTGGCATGATCTTCTAGTGCATAGCCATATCCTGACATGGTCCGCAGGGGGCCGTGCAAACATGGGTGCAAGTGTTAGCATTGTCAAGGGAATGTGCTGCTGACATATAGACCATGTTGTAGGGGGGGTGCAGGAGAGTGTGTCAGGAAAGTGGAAAATAACAGGGAAAAAGCATAGCAGTGTCATGACTGCCTTCACACTTTTTTATTTTATATTTATTAGGATCCCCATTAGCTGCAGCAGCACTGAACTTATTCTTCCTGGGGTACAACACAACCATAACAATATGTGACAGTGCCATAGCGTCTCACATTTCAAAATCAACAGAAGTTGTCAAGTAAGCTTTCCAATTTTTCCACAATTTAGCCACATTCTAAAAGATGTAGGTCTTGGAGAGTGTAGCGGGGCTTTCATCCAAAGTGAAGGGGGCCGTAAAGACATCTACCTTTTTCATACCCCACTCACTCATTGGTAAAAACACAATGGAACCCCATAGAGGACGAACTGTGTCCTCAGGAAAATTAATGAATTTCAGCTAAACTGTGGCAGCAAAGAAGATACAGAAAAATTTTGTGGAACATTACCGAGTTCTTGTAGCAACAAATTGGCAGGCAAAGAACAATCTAATTGGATTTACATATGAGAAATATGTATTTATAAGTGTAATTTATAGGTGTTTTTGTTGGTTTAGAACTTCTATAGCCTTTGAACAGGTAGGAAAAATATTTCATTTTTGTATTTGCCTATTTTGTGTGTGTGTGGCCGCTGTGCATAGTCTTGTATAAACATTTGTCATTAGTACTAATGTAACCTTTACTGCAGCTTCTCTGGGTTATGTCCATTACAATATAATAGAATTATTTGAAGCTGTTTGGTTAAATTGTAAGTAGCATCTCGATTTGCTGAAAAGGATTCATGGTGGTATAGTGTAGTATCAATGAGAGCTAGGAGGATGAGGATAATTAATTTGCATGTGCTCTGGTGCTAGGATCAAAAAGTGGAAGGGAACAGAAAGTCATCACCTGAAACCCTTGCAATGCCTGCGGCCCATAGTGAAATCAAAGTAAATCTTCACTAAAATATTGTGTACAGCTCCCGCCAGTCAATATTTCATCTTATTGTGAGGTTCTACACAATAATTGGCCTTACCATCTAGAATTTCCACACTATTCATGCTCCAACCACAAAGTAATGACTATCCCATCTTTTGCCAATCATTTGCATTTAGGTTGTCACATGCCCAATGTGTGACGTCACTCATAAGATTTGTCTACAGTTAAACCAGGCTAGCTCCTCCAATAGTTAATTGGTAGAACATATGAGGTCAGTGGCCCTGTGATGGACTGGTGATCTGTCCAGGATGTACCCTGCCTCTCGCCCAAAGACGCTGGGATAGGCTCCAGCGCCCCCGCAACCCAAAAAGCATTAAGCGGTAGAAGACAGATAGGAGGTCAGCATGAAGTAAATTTGCTTCTGCATTAGACAAATGTGATAAGAGAGGTGTGTGCCTATGATGGAGGAGAGGGCACGGAGAATGCTAGAGAGGATGATGTGTAGAGCAGTTGTTAAAGTTTAATGTCTGTCTCCTCATCCTCTACGTCACAACCTCCATCTCACTCCTTCTCTCACTCACTGCCTTTGGGGGAAAAAACTGACATAGCATGAGTTATAAAAGATAAAAGAGAGTGGAGTAAAAATAGAAGAAAAAGGAAAGAGATGGCAGTCAGTAAAATTAATTGTTTAGAGGTGTGGGTGGTGCAGCCTGTGAGCTGGAACAACAGCAACAGTGAAGCTAAACTGCAAAGCTGACAATCCATGCAGCTATATTTGAACACTAAGACTTTCCTTGTTTAATTTTTCTTTTTCACTGATGAAAAAACACCATCATTCCGCCTATTTCAACTAACACACACAAAAGGCAATCTGCAGTATTGGAAAACACCCAGCAGATGGCAGCCCGAGTTTCTGAGAATAGTATTGGGCTTATTCAGTTCTCAAAGCAAACAAGTCTGGTATAAACACACAGAAGGTGAATCTGAATTGACAAATGTGAGGGTATTCACATGCATTATCAGTTTACATAATCTTTCATTTCTGAGGAGTAAATAGTTGAGTAAAGTGATCGGTGAGGTGATGGCTATGAAGTAAACATGGTAGTTAGAATGATGTCATTACAGAAGCCCTGATTAACCTTATAGTGTATGTGTTTCAATTATATGCAAAGTCTCAATGCCCATGAGCCTTGAACACTGAATATAAAAACGCAACATTGAGATATTTTAGAGCACATGCACAATATGAGTCATTTGCATTAACAAATGCATCTTCTCTGGGAACAAATGAAGCAGTGGAGAGCACTATCTGTTATAATAACCTTGACCCATTACCTTTAAGTTTCATGAATGACCTTTATTTTAGACATACAACATAGCAGGTGTAGCAGCAAAACTAATCACTGCGTGACTCCCACAAAAAAGGTATGAAGATGACGACAGTTACTTTTCATTATAATGAAAACATATTCTGAATAGCTACCATTTCAATACATACAGTGGTGTAATAAAGTGTTTGCCCCCTTCCTGATTTCTCATTTTTTGTGTTTGTCACACTTAAATGTTTCAGTTCATCAAACTAGTTTAAACATTAGACAAAGATAACACAAGTAAACACAAAACAGTTTTTAAATGAAGGTGTTTATTATTAAGGGTAAAAAAAAAAAATAATCCAAACCTACATGGCCCTGTGTGAAAAAATGACCCCCCCCCCATCAAAACATTAAGAAACTGTAGTTTATCACATCTTTGGAGAGCTGAGTTCAATTTCTCTAGCCACACTCAGGCCCAATTACTGCCACACCTGTTCTCAATCAAGAAATCACTTAAAAAATGGCCTGCGTGACAAAGTGAAGTAGACCAAAAGATCCTCAAAAGCTAGACATCATGCTGGGATCCAAGGAAATTTAGGAACAAATAAGAAACAAAGTAATTAAGATCTATCAGTCTGGAAAAGGTTATAAAGCCATTTCTAAACCTTTGGGACTCCAGCAAACCACAGTGAGAGCCATCATCCACAAATGGCAAAAACATGGAACAGTTGTGAACCTTCCCAGGAGTGGCTGGACAACCAAAATTACCCCAAGAGTGCAGCGACAATTCATCCAAGAGGTCACAAAAGACCCCACAACGTTCAAAGAACTGCAGGCCTTACTTGCCACAGTTAAGGTCAGTGTTCATGACTCCACCATAAGAAAGAGACTGGGCAAAAATGGCCTGCATGGCAGAGTTCCAAGACAAAGACCACTGCTGAGCAAAAAAACCCAGAATCGTCTCAGTTTTGCCAGAAAACATCTTGATGATCCCCAGGACTTTTGGGAAAATACTCTGTGGGCTGACGAGACAAAAGTTGAACTTTTTGGAAGTTGTGTGTCCCATTACATCTGGTGTAAAAGTAACACAGCATTTCAGAAAAGGAACATCATACCAACAGTAAAATATGGTGGTGGTAGTGTGATGGTCTGGGGCTGTTTTGCTGTTTTAGGATCTGGAAGACTTGCTGTGGTAAATGGAACAATGAATTCTGCTGTCTACCAAAAAATCTTGAAGGAGAATGTCCGACCATCTGTTTGTGGCCTCAAGCTGAAGTGCACTTGGGTTCTGCAGCAGGACAATGATCCAAAACACACCAGCAAGTCCACCTCTGAATGGCTTAAGAAAAACAAAATGAAGACTTTGGATTGGCCTCGTCAAAGTCCTGACCTGAATCCGATTGAGATGCTGTGGCATGACCTTAAAAAGGCGGTTCATGCTCGAAAACCCTCCAATGTGGCTGAATTACAACAATTCTGCAGAGATGAGTGGGCCAAAATTCCTTCACAGCGCTGTAAAAGACTCACTGCCAGTTATCGCAAACGCTTGAGTGCAGTTGTTACTGCTAAGGGTGGCTGAACCAGTTACTAGGATTAGCGGGCAATCACTTTTTCACACAGGTCCATGTAGGTTTGGATTTTTTTCCCTTAATAATACATTCATTTAAAAACTGCATTTTGTGTTTACTTGTGTTATCTTTGTCTAACATTTAAATTAGTTTGATGGACTGGCGATCTGTCCAGGGTGTACCCTGCCTCTCGCCCATAGATGCTGGGATAGGCTCCAGCCACCACCCCCCACCCCCCCGGCAACCCGAAAAGGATTAAGCGGAAGAAGATGGATGGATGGATGGATGGATGGATGGATGGATGGAGCTGAAACATTTAAATGTGAAACATACAAAAAATAAGAAATCAGGAAGGGGGCAAACACTTTTTTCACACCACTGTACATACTGTGGAAATTAAACGGCAGACAATTTGTTGCAGTGAGTTCCTAAAGTGGGAAATGAGTTGGGTTTGTGAATACCTGAATGTGGACAACATAATGAAGCCATTCTTTATTATGATTTATATCATGTTCCCCCCATTTTTGAAATTTTAAAAGATATAAGCTACAAAAAAAGTATGACCGCTTACAAGTGACTTAAAAGAAGACAAAAGTTTTCAGGAACATTCAACATCATCCCACGAACAGAAAATTAAGGACATTCAGTAGGTATAAATTCATGTGTCTACAGTGAAGTTTGTTTACAACATATCCTCTTAGTTTTCCTCTTTTTTTTTGTTTGAAGTAGGGATGTTAGTAATTATTTGACTTTTGATTAACTGTCAATAAGAATTTAGTTGACTAAATTACATTAGTTATCAATTAATTGATAACTCGGCAGTCCTTTTCAGTGGGAGTTTATTCAATGAAATGTAGTGTTGTCACCATGCAGCTAGTGGCGCATGCGGTCACCTATTGCCACCTTTCAACCAAAACTAAAGAAAAAGAACAGAAGAAGACACCAAGCCCCACCCACCCCCAGAGTGCATACACTGCGCACAGCGAAAAACTTCGTCCTTCAGAGTACAGTGAATATAAAAAGTCTACACACCCCTGTTCAAATGGCAGGTTTTTGTGATGTAAGAAAATGAGACCAAGATAATTCCTTTCAAAACTTTTTTCCACCATTAATGTGACCTACTGTATAATCTGTACAACCCAATTGAAAAACAAACTGAAATCTTTTAAGAGGAAAAATAAAAAATAAAAAAAACTTACAATAACCTGGCTGCATAAATATGCACACCCTTAAACTAATACATTGTTGCAACACCTTTGGTTTTTATTACAGCACTCAGTCTTTTTGGGTAAGAGTCTATCAGTGTGGCACATCTTGATGTGGCAATATTTGCTCACTCCTCTTTGCAAAAACACTCCAAATCTGTCAGATTGCGAGGGCATCTCCTGTGCATAGCCCTCTTCAGATCACCCCACAGATGTTCGATCGGATTCAGGTCTGGACACTGGCTGGGCCATTCCAAAACCTTAATCTTCTTCAGGTGAAGCTACTCTTTTGTTGATTTGGATGTGTGCTTTGGGCCATTGTCATGCTGAAAGATGAAGTTCCTCTTCATCTTCAGCTTTCTAGCAGAAGCCTGAATGTTTTGTGCCGACACTGACTGGTATTTGGAACTGTTTATAATTCCTCCACCTTGACTAAGGCCCCAGTTCCAGCTGAAGAAAAACAGCCCCAAAGCATGATGCTGCCACCACCATGCTTCACTGTAGGTATGGTGTTCTTTTAGTGATTAGCAGTGTTGTGTTTGCACCAAATATACCTTTTGGAATTATGGCCAAAAAGTTCAACCTTGGTTTCATCGGACAATAACACATTTTCCCACGTGTTTGGGAGATTTCAAATGTGTTTTTGCAAAATGTAGCCGGGCCGTTTTTCTTTGTAAGATAAGGCTTCTGTCTTGCCACCCTATATGGGAGATTGCTGTCACATGTACTAAACAGCCAGTACTTGCCAGAAATTCCTGCAGCTCCACCAATGTTGCCGTCGACCTCTTGGCAGCCTCCTTGACCAGTTTTCTTCTCATCTTTTCATCAATTTTGGAGGGACATCCAGTTCTTGTTAATGTCAGTGTTGTGCCATATTATATATATATATATATTTATATATTTGTGAGAACCCGAGATTGTGTGTCCGACACGATCATCGGCAGCACGGGGGCCCCTCCAGGGAACGGTTTTGGCTCCCTTCCTGTTCACCCTTTATACTGCGGACTTCTCACACAACACAACACACTGCCATCTACAGAAGTTCTCTGACGACTCTGCGATCGTCGGCCTCATCTCCAACAGAGATGAAGCTGAGTACAGAGGACTTATCCAGGACTTCGTGGACTGGTGCCATCGGAACTGCCTCCAGATCAAAGCAAGGAAAACTAAGGAGCTGGTGGTGGACTGCCGCAGGCAAGGACAACCCCTCACAGTACCAGTAAACATACAGGGAACAGATATTGAGATGGTGACATCCTACAAGTACCTGGGTGTTCATCTGAACAATAAACTAGACTGGTCACACAATACCGATGCACTCTACAAGAAGGGACAGCGCAGGCTGTTCCTACTGAGGAGGTTCAGGTCTTTTGGTGTACAAGGGGCGCTGCTGAAGACATTCTACGACACGGTGGTGGCATCAGCCATCACTTCTGGGGTGGTCTGCTGGGGCAACGGCATTACAGCAGCCGATAGGAAGCGACTGAACAAACTGATCAAGAAAGCTAGCTCTGTCCTGGGGCAACGCTTTGACCCAGTGGAAGAGATAGGAGAGAGAAGGATGGTGGCTAAACTGTCATCTCTGCTGGAGTCCGAGTCCCACCCTATGCAGGACATACTGAACGCACTGAGGAGCTCATTTAGCAGTAGACTACATCATCCTAGGTGCACAACCGAGAGGTTTCGCAGGTCCTTCCTACCTACGGCTGTCAGACTGTACAACCTAAGCAGGGCTGCTCGCAGAGATAGCAAAAAAACGTGACGACCTAATAGTATTGAGTGCAAAAGACGCAATAGACTTACACAAATGGTTCCCTCCAGTATACAACTAGGACAATATCAGTCGCTACGGAGGGTGACAATATGTATGGGTACATATTCATACTATGTAGGATAACTAAGTAGACGGTTAGGCTGTTTATTCCATCTTGCTACAATGCTCCGCACTGTGTATATATATATTTATATATTTATGTGTACGTATGTGTATTCACTGCTCTTATTTTTATTTTTCTTATCTTCTTAATTATTGCTCTGAGTGTTGCTATCCCTGTGCTGTTGCAATCCTGGAATTTCCCCATTGTGGGTCTAATAAAGGCTTATCTTATCTTATCGTATTGTCTTCACTGTGTTCCATGGTATATTTAATGCCTTGGAAATTCTTTTGTACCCTTCTCCTGACTGATACCTTTGAACAAGCTCTCTGCGGACCATGGCTTGTGCTGTAAGATGTGACTCCAAAAATGTCAGGAAAAGCCTACTAGAACAACTGAACTTTATTTGGGGTCAATCAGAGGCACTTTAAATGGTGGCAGGTGTGTGGTGACTCCCATTTAACATGAGTTTGAATGTGATTGGTTAATTTTGAACACAGCCACATACCCAGTTATAACAGGGTGTGCATATTTATGCAGCCAGGTTATCATAAACTTTTTATTTTTTATTTTTCCCCTTAAAAGATTTCAGTTTGTTTTTCAGGTGGGTTGTACAGGTTATAGGTCACATTAATGGTGGAAAAAGTTTTGAAAGGAATTATCTTGGTCTCATTTTTTTTACGTCACAAAAACCCGGCATTTGTACAGGGGTGTGTAGACTTCTTATATCCACTGTATATCTCTGTGTCGGAAAGCCAAAACAAGTTCCAGTGGCACATGAGCTTGAAGATCCCCTGACTGCTTCAAATCAGCAGCACGTGGAAATGGACCGGAGTAAAGAAAAAGACTACATAAGGCACAAAAACCCATCCCCACTGCCTTCAACCCGTTGCTAGACGGAGAAGCAGACCGGACAAAAGTTACCACTGATGTAACATTTCAACACAGCAGCAGAGGAGCCCGGCTTGGACTAACAGGACTGGCTGGCGTTGGCTTCATAACAGCCAAAGAGTCGCTGCAGACTCCAGGGAAGTCGGTGGAAAAAATGCTCTTAAAAGAAACCGCTCACTCTCAGCCGCTGTAATATTGGTGTAATTGTGGCACACTAAATTGTCTGCTGCAGCTTTGAAATAAATATAACCTGTCAGAATAATGACTGACAGCCTTCAGATTCATTTTCACTTTCTGTCGCTGTGCTGTGCGGTGATGGTGACACCTACTTCACTGTGTGTCCTATTCAAATGTCTGCTGAGGTGAAGTAGCCAATGACCCACATTGCTTGCAGGGTCACTTAGCTCGCATCAAGTAGCATGCATAACCCTGTCAGACAACAGAGGGAGGCCAGATCGTACTGGTTTTTCCTCGATTGCTGGTGTACTCTGATAATGTTTAACATGTAACAGATGAAACCGCTCACTATTTATTTTCCTGTTAAAACAGTCTACTAGTGCATCTCAGTGAATTAGAACACTGTGAAAGTTAATTTTTTGTAACATAACAAAAAAGATAAACTTTGATATATTTATTACACAAAGTGAAATAATTCAAACCTTTTTTGAATATTTTTCATATAGGTAATAGTTTTTAAAATACATAAAATAAATTGTGATATTTTTCACTGAGATGCACCAGCACATACAAGTGCATGTCAGTGAATCAGAATATTATTGAAATGTTCATTTATTTCAGTAATTCAGTTCAAAAAGTGAAACTCATATATTACTGTATATAGATTCATTACACACAGTGATATATTTCAAATGTTCATTTCTTTCAGTTTTGATGATTATGGCTTACAGCTCATGAAAACCCAAAATTCAGTTTCTCAGAAAATTAGAATATTACATAAAATCAGTTAAAAAAATAATTTTTAATAGAAATGTTGACCGACTGAAAAGTATGTCCATGTACACACTCAATACTTGGTTGGGGCTCCTTTTGCATGAATTACTCCATCAATGCAGAATGGCATGGAGGCGATCTGCCTGTGGTACTGCTGAGATGTAATGGAAGCCCAGGTTGCTTTGATAGCGGCAATCAGCTCGTCTGCATTGTTGGGTTTGGTGTCTCATCTTCCTCTTGACAATACTCCATACGGGGTTTAGGTCAGGTGAGTTTGCTAGACAGTCAAGCATAATGATACCATGGTCATCTGACCAGGTATTGGTACTTTTGGCAGTGTGGGCAGGTGTCAAATCCAGCTGGAATATGAAAGCAGCATCTCCATAAAGTTTGTCAGTGTTCTAAAAATTTCCTGGTAGTCGACTTTGCTGACTTTGGACTTGATAAAACACTGGACAAACACCAGCAGATGACATGGTTTCCCAAAACAGGTGCCAAGTCCTGTCATTTGGAAATCACAGTCCCACAGTCTTTAGGAAGAGTGGAGATCCAACTTGCTTGAGTTCCAGTGTGAACTTTCCACAGTCAGTGATTATTTGGGGAGCCATGCCATCAGCTGGTGTTGGTCCACTGTCTTAACAAATCCAAAGTCAGCATAGCTTCCCTCTGCTGAAAAGCTTTATGGAGATGCTGATTTCATTTTCCAGCAGGACTTGGCACCTGCCCATGCTGCCACAAGTGCCAACACTGGTTTAATGACCATGATATCACCGTGCTTGATTGGCCAGCAAACTCTTCTGACCTAAACCCCATATAGAATCTACGGAATATTGTCAAGAGGAAGATGAGAGACACCAGACCCAACAATGAAGATGAGATAAAGGTCACTATCAAAGTAACCTGGGCCTCCATAACACTTCAGCAGTACCACAGGCCAATTGCCTTCATGCCATGCTGCATTAATGCAATAATATACACAAAAGAAGGCCTGACCAAGTATTGAGTATGTATATGGACATACTTTTCAGTTGGCCAACATTTCTATTGAAAATCCATTTTTTTATTAAAATTGATATTATGTAATATTCTAATTGTTTGAGAAACTGAATTTTAGGTGTTCATGAGCTGTAAGGAACAACCATCAAAATTAAAAGAAATAAACATTTGAAATATATCACTCTGTGTGTAATGAATCTATATACAGTACAATGGTGTGAAAAAGTGTTTGCCTCCTTCCTGATTTCTCATTTTTTTGCATGTTTGTCACAATTAAATGTTTCAGATCATCAAACAAATTTCAATATTAGACAAAGCTAACACAAGCAAACACAAGATGCAGTTTTTAAATGAAGATGTTTATTATTAAGGGGGAAAAAAAAATCAAACCTACATGGCCCTGTGTGGAAAAAGTGATTGCCCCCTAAACCTAATAACTGGTTGGGCCACCCTCAGCAGCAACAACTGCAATCAAACATTTGTGATAACTGGCAATGAGTCTTTTACAGTGCTGTGGAGGAATTTGGGCCCACTCATCTTTGTAGAATTGTTGCAATTCCGCCACATTGGAGGGTTTTCGAGCATGAACTGCCTTTTTAAGGTCATGCCACAGCGTCTCAATCGGATTCAGGTCAGGACTCTGACGAGGCCACTCCAAAGTCTTCATTTTGTTTTTCTTAAGCCATTCAGAACTGGGTTTGCTGGTGTGTTTTGGATCATTGTCCTGCTGCAGAACCTAAGTGTGCTTCAGCTTGAGGTCACGAACAGATGGGCGGACATTCTCCTTCAGGATTTTTTGTTAGACAGCAGAATTCATGCTTCCATTTACCACAGCAAGTCTTCCAGGTCCTGAAGCAGCAAAACAACCCCAGACCATTACACGACCACCACCATATTTTACTGTTCGTATGATGTTCCTTTTCTGAAATGCTCTGTTACTTTTACGCCGGATGTAATGGGACACACACCTTCCAAAAAGTTGAACTTTCGTCTCATCAGTCCACAGAGTATCCCCAAAATCTCTCCCAAAAGTCCTGGGGATCATCAAGATGATTTCTGGCAAAACTGAGATGAGCCTTTGTGTTCTTTTTGCTCAGCAGTGGATTTTGTCTTGGAACTCTGCCATGCAGGCCATTTTTGCCCAGTCTCTTTCTTATGGTGGAGTCATGAACACTGACCTTAACTGAGGTAAGTGAGGCCTGCAGTTCTTTGGATATTGTTGTCTTTTGTGACTCCTTGGATAAGTCACCGCTACGTTCTTGGGGTAATTTTGGTCGGCCGGCCACTCCTGGGAAGATTCACCACTGTTCCATGTTTTTGCCATTTGTGGATAATGGTTCTCAATGTGGTTCCCTGGAGTCCCAAAGTTTTAGAAATGGCTTTATAACCTTTTCCAGACTGATAGATCTCAATTACTTATTATCATTTGTTCCTGAATTTCTTTGGATCACAGCATGATGTCTAGCTTTTGAGGATCTTTTGGTCTACTTCACTTTGTCAGGAAGGTCCTATTTAAGTGATTTTTTTGATTGAGAACAGGTGTGGCAGTAATCAGGCCTGGGTGTGGCTAGAGAAATTGAACTCAGCTTTCCAAAGATGTGATAAACCACAGTTAATTTATGTTTGGAGGGGGGGGTCACTATTTTATTTATTTATTTTTTTTTTTTTTTTTTAAACACTGGGCCATGTAGGTTTGGATTTATTTTTTTTTTTACCTTTAATAATACTCATTTAAAAACTGCATTTTGTGTCTACTTGCGTTATCTTTGTCTAATATTTAAATTAGTTTGATGAGCTGAAACATTTAAGTGTGACAAACATACAAAAAAATGAAAAATCAGGAAGGGGCAAACACTTTTTCACACCACTGTAATATATGTGTTTCACTTTTTGAATTGAATTACTGAAATAAGCTAACTTTTTAATGATATTCTATTTTATTGAGATGCACCTGTAGTACACACACCATACAGTACAGAATTTGTTAAACCACAAAAAAATCTAATTGCAGTAAAAAATGCAAATGGTACAATAAATCATTGAGGAATATGATGTTCATATTTTATTTGGTATATCAAAAACAGTAATTAACTTTTTACGTTATAGATAGTAAGACCATATTGTACTGAGGGAAATTCAGATTCTCAGGAAAACTGCCGCTTATCAATTAATTGCTAATCGACTGATAAGGTGAACCAACGAATGATTAATGAATTAATTGATAATTTGCATCCCAAGTTTGAAGCATTTAGTCTATAAAACGATTACCTTGTTGAAGGTGACGTGCAAGTTTGCAAACCCTCTATATATCTAATACACTACATATTGTCTGCAGTAATGCAAAGAATTATAGTGAAAATGTATGTTTTTGTCATGGAAACCAAGGTGATGCACATTTTCAAACTGGGCTTCATTACTGCAACATGCTCTGTACTACATGATTAATGCAAAAACACATTATGCTGTAAAAACACTGAATGTGGGCTGATAGTTCTGCCGCTTTGTAAGCCCAAGTGAAGATGACTGCTAAAAGTGTTAGTGTGCTCATCTGTAATAGAGCACCTATTAACACATCTCACCATTGTCCCTGGTTGTGGACGGCTCATCCAGTGCCATCTGTTCCGCTAGTTCCGACAGAGAGTCATCGACAGGCCGAGCGCTGCGTAGAGACATGGACAGCCTTCTCTTGATTATCTTCATCCTGTCCATCTTCTCAACCACAACACTGGGGCCCACAGGCCTAAAGAAGGGGAGGTCACCAACACAGTCATTAAGGATTCTCTGCATCTTCAACATCATAAACATGGTCAGCTGTCTCAACGCAGTAATCACCAAAGCTCCACACGCACCCAGTGATGCAGTATTTCCTGTAGTGTTTAGGCTCCAGTGATACCCAGTGATTCTGTTTGCACATGCAGCCTCTATTCTCATTGTCATGTATCCCAAACGCAAACATTGCAGAATAAATGACAAAGAATGAGATAGAGACAAACCCAGAGAGGCACACAGAAAGAGAACAACAAACAAAAAAAGTAAGAAGAAAACCATGTAAATGGCTGACTGTGCAGCTTATGTGATGTTTCAGACAAACGCATTTTTCCCAGATGAGCTGTGACTGGCACACACGTTTGACTTGCTGTTCTATCGGTTATCCCCAATGAGTTCATGGCATTACAAATGCAGAGGAAAACACATTTTTTAAGTATTTCTGTCTCTCTTCCACTTCCTGAAACTCCTGTCTAGCCCATAAGGGCTCAGAGCTGACATGCAGATACACACACACCACAACACATTTCACCCACTGCTGTTCTCTTTGTGTCCAGCGTTGGAGGCCTCAACAAAAGCCATTTGTCCTTTCAAGCTCTAAGCCGTTTCAACCTTTTAGAGACAACCAATTCTCAGAGAGAATTCACTCATCCCCGGTTGGGAAAACTGGACCCCCACCCCCACCCCCCGCCGCCACACACAAGATAATATGCTCTGAAGAGTAACTTACAAATACACTGAATCTGCCAGATTTTACATGTGCCCAGAAGTATATGGTAGGCACCTTTGCTGGATGTTTTTAATGCTTTCCTTTAAAAAAAAAAAAAAAAAAAAAAAAAAAAAAAACCTCAAACTTAGAAAGGGATTTAAGAAAGCACACAGCAAGAAAAAAAATAACACCAAACCAATCAAATCATTCTCAGTCAGATATAAATATTCCCTACTTCATTTTCTAGTTTTCCCAGGTACTATATGAGGGGGGAAAAGGCACTGGAAAAGGAGGTTGCCTTCTCTACATGCAACACTGCAGCAATCATCCCCAAATGCACAGGAATAATTGAGTTCATTACAGGGATCTAGTGGGCAGAAATGGATTCCAGCATTATCACTGACACACACTTGTGCTTATATCCAGACAATAAATAGCTAATCCCCCCCATTCCTTATCACAACTGATTTGAATTAGAAATAGCTGTAATAGGAATGTCTTTCACCAGGAGGATACAGAACGACACACATGCACAGATATCAAGTCAAAAAGTCACTAATGACTATAATTTTCAACTTCATTATAACATTCCTCTTTTATTTTGAAAGTCCTCATCTAAAAAAAGAAATGTCACTCTCTTCTTCTCTTTCTCCTTTTGGCTGCTCCCTTTAGGGGTCGCCACAGTGGATCATCTGCCTTCATTTCATCATTTCGCTTGCATCTTCTTCTGTCACGCCAACCCTCTTTATGTCTTCACTACATCCATGAATCTTCTCTGTGGTCTTCTTCTTTTCCTCCTGCCTGGCAACTTGCAAACACGCCCACCTCGCCATTCAATCCGTGAGCTTATGGGGAGGGGTGAGAACGTCCTGGAGTCATGAAATTTGGAACATAGGTTTAGGTTACTGTCACATATAGTTCAATATGGGTGGACAACACATAACTGACAAGGAAGTGTTGCCATGGCGCCATGGCGAAGTTTGACTCCTCCCCTTTCAACTTCAACCACCTGTAACTCGGGCAAAATTTGTCCTATGTCCACAAAACTTTACATGAAGGAAAATAGTGCCACCCCGGACGCAATGACCTCAAAATACCTGACAACCGATATAGCGCCACATAGTGGTTAATGAAAGAATTGCTGAAAACTGTTTTATTTATTACTCACAAGCGGCTGTGCAGAATGATGTGAAATTTTCTGAGATTCATCAGAACACAGCCATGATCATAAGTGAACATAAACATTAGTATGACATCTCACGTGTTACCATGGACACGCCCACCTCGCCATTCAATCCGTGAGCTTATGGGGAGGGGCGGGAACGTCCTGGAGTCATGAAATTTGGAACATAGGTTTAGGTTACTGTCACATATAGTTCAATATGGGTGGACAACACATAACTGACAAGGAAGTGTTGCTATGTCGCCATGGCGAAGTTTGACTCCTCCCGTTACAACTTCAACCACCTGTAACTTGGGCAAAATTTGTCCCATGTCCACAAAACTTTCCATAAAGGAAAACAGTCCCACCCCGAACGCAATGACATCAAAATACCTGACAACCGATATAGCGCCACATAGTGGTTAATGAAAGAATTGCTGAAAACTGTTTTATTTATTACTCACAAGCGGTTGTGCAGAATGACGTGAAATTTTCTGAGATTCATGAGATGAGATGAGATGAGATTCAACTTTATTGTCATTACACATGTATATACAAGGTAACGAAACATGACTTGGCATTTGGGCACGCTCTGCAGAGTGCATCCAAGGCCGGGGCAGCCGCTAGGCGCCAGTCATATAGAACCGGAGTCCTATTCCATGATAACACAGCCATGATAATAACTGAAAATTAACATTAGTATAACATCAAACATGTTACCATGGTGCCGTGGCAAAGTTTGACTCCTCCCCTTACAACTTCAACCTCCTGTAAAATGTGTCGGACTGTCACCGGAATTGCTATGATGGGGATTAATCCCCCTCCACACATTTGGCCCACCCACAAAAATAAGGGATTGGAGGTGCACATATCTTTTCCACTTGATCAATTTTTTGCCGGAATTGCTATGAAAGAAATAAGTCCAAGTCCGCGCACTCCTACATAAAAAGATTTGACAAAAGGGATAGTGCCACTTACTGCTCACAGGAAGATCTGTGTCAAATGGTTTACTTTATTATTCATGCAGCCCATGCAGTGATGACGGCACATTTTCCGAGCCAGCGAGGGAGGACGGGCGCCGGGTTCCGCGGTTGCGCAGGGGGCGAAGGCCCGTTTACACCTGCTTGCAGGTTTAATTTTTTTTTGTTTTGTTGTTGTTGTTTTTTTGGATTTTGTATACTTTATTGATCCCCAGAGGGGAAATTGAGGGCATCCACCTGGATGGATGAAGCAGCCACGGTACGGCGCCATCTATCCCTTAACTATAGGGCCACTTTAGAGTCTCCAATTAACCTAACTTGCATGTTTTTGGCCTGTGGGAGGAAACCGGAGAAATCCCGGAGTAAACCCATGCAGATACGGGGAGAACATGCAAACTCCACACAGATCACTGTTGGTCAGGGGCTGGGATCGAACCAGGGATCCCATGGCCAAGGGTGAGTTGCCGTGCTGCCGCAGTGCTAACCACTGCGCCACCGCACCGCTGTTCTCCTCTCTTGTACACTCTTCATTGCTATGGATGGTTGACCCCAGGTATTCAAACTCATCCATCTTCACCATCTCTTTTATTATAAGTAACTTTATGTAACTTTTATCAGACTGAGCAGAGTTTGTGTATAGACTGGCAAGAGCCTGACAAACCAATATAACGTTAGCATTACATTGGGTGTGTGTCAATGATTGCCTGAAATAGGGTTGGTGTGAGCTGAAAATGTGCACTGCCCAACTTTATTTTAAAGTGAGACGGTGCACTTCAGGTCACCTTAGTGCCTGAGGATTGACTTGAGCTAGATATTTGGGACTTGTTGGCCACTGCTTTTTGTGTTCACTGGCTCTACTGTATCACCTAAAGGCCCATTCACACTAAACAACCCATACCATGCATAAGCAAAGGCCAGTCTGACTAGTGTAAGCATTCCATACCATTCCATACCTTAAGCACAATACATTTTCTAATCCTTGGTAAGCTTGGAAAAGATGGGCTCTGAGAATATTGCAAAACAAATAAAATCTCATGAACAGGCACTAGATATTGAGTTTTCCCAAGTGTAGACAGACGTGGCATAGAGAAGAAACTGGCAGAGCCACTTCAGTTAGACATGTGGCTCCAGGCTGCAGCATTTGCAGGCCATACTTGCCAAGTAAATGGCAAACCACGCACAGCTCAAATAAACATAACTCACTGAGTGAAGGGAGAAATGAGGAAGCCTACACTCATCCCCAAGACTTCTAAAGCAAGAACAAGAACTTACTTTTACTTGCTTGTAATCAGTGTTGGGAGTGACACATTACAAAGTAAAGCATTACTGTTATGCCACTACTTTTGCAGTAATGTGCTGTGTAACAAAATTACTGTTTAAAAATCCAGTAATGTGTTAGTTACTGAAATTTGATCAGATGTGTTACTCATTACTCATTTTATTAATATGGATAGATATTTTTAGCGCAAATAAATGAATATACAAACTGACCCTACCGTAGCGGAGACGTAGCAGTCAGTCAACATGACCTGTTGCAGAGAGCTGAGTTTTCACTACTGAGCGGAGGAAGAGATGAAGCTACTTTGTTTTTGGGGAAATAAACATATTATTCTTCCTTTGTTGCAGTTGAGGACAAACGTATATTGGTGGGTTGCAAGCTAAAGTGCCGGTTGAGACCTACTGCAATCTTGAGAAGTGCTTGAAAACAACAACAAAGCTTCAACAAAGCTAGTGCTAAGTAACGACTAGCTATACTAACAACACCGTGTTAATGGATCTACACTATCTGAACAGCCATGGCTGGATGTAAAGTGGAAATACTCTTGTCTCAACAGCCACGGCTGGATTTCAAGCACAGGTATGCATCTGGACAGTTTGTGACCCAGCAAGAAGTAAACCAACTGATTGCCAGATACGTTGTTACAGACTGAAGGTGTGTCAAGGGACTATGGGACTCTACAAGGGACATGACTAATATGAAGCCTGAAAAGAAGACAATAATAGCTCAGAATGAAAGTGCGAGGGCGAATGAATTGAATGATTTTTTTTATGCGTTTTGAAACAGATTCTTCCAAAGAATATTGTGATGAAGTAAATGCATTGATCTCTAATACTGACAATGACAGGATAGTGGTAGGTATGGACTCTGTTGTTTGTGTGTTTAAAACTATACAGAATAACAAAGCAACAGGACCAGGTGGTATGTCTGTGTCACTCTTAAAAACATGTGTTGAAGAGCTATTCTGGGTTTGGCATTGTCTTTTCCAGCTATCTGTGGATGTACATACAGTACCAGAGCTTTGGAAGAAATCCATTATAGTGCCAGTTCCAAAAAAGACTTGCCCATTAGAAAATAATGATTATACTGTAGGCCAGTAGCCTTAACTTCAAATGTGGTTAAATCTTTGGAATGAATTTAAGAATAGGGTTAAAACCTTCCTTTTTGATATAGCCTACAATTAGGGAGGGATCATGTGTCTCTGACCCCCCCCCCCCCCCCCCCCCAGTTATGCTGCTAATAGGTTTAGACAGTTGGGGGACCTCCAATAATGCACTGGGCTTCACTCCTTTCTTCACTCTCAATGAATTTTTTTTTTTTTTGCCGGTCATTAACATCTGTTTGTTCTCTCCCATAGATTGAATCCCTATTGTGCTGTTTGCTCTCTACATGTCTGTTCTTTTCATCTTCTCTATCCTCTCACCCCTCAGCCAGTCGCAGCAGATGACTGCCCTTCCCTGAGCCTGGTTCTGCTGGAGGGTTCTTCCTGTTAAAAGGGAGTTTTTCCCTCTCCACCGTCGCCAAGCGCTTGCTCACAGGGGATCGCCTGATTGCTGGGGTCTTTCTGCAACTGTGGGGGTTTCCCCTACAAATGAAAGTGCTACGAGATGACTGTTGTTGTGAAATGGCGCTATATAAATAAAGCTGAATTGAATTGAGGTGCTTTTAAGGGAGCTAGGACAATGAAGAATCACAGTACGAGTGATGCAATCTCTACAGTAGCACACTTCATTTTGAAACACTTAGAAAGTCCTATAGCATATGCTAAGCTGCTATATACAGATTTTAGTTTGGCCTTTAATTCAATCCATCCAAATATCCTCTTTCGGAAATTAATTCAGTTAAATGTGAATCCCTTTCTAATCAAATGGTATGTTTCCTTCTTATATAAAAGGCCACAGAGGGTGAGATTTAACTCAATGTTCTCTGAGGAAACCGTATGTAGTACGGGGTGCCTCAGGTAACAGTGAGATCTTCCCTTCTGTTTACATTATACACAAATGATTGTGTCAGCTCACAAATTAATCAATTTGTAATTCAGTATTCTGACGACACGGTTATACTTAGCCTGCTTACAAGGGATTCTGATATTAGGAGTCACACTTTGAGAGTGGACAAGTTTGGAGAATGGTGTGATGAAAATTATTTGCATATTAACGTGAGTAAAACTAAGGCGATCATAGTTGATCCCAGGTCTATTGAAGATCATGCTGCGATTGCTATACATAATCATAACATTGAGCTGGTCACCTCCTATAAATATTTGGGTGTACAGGTGGATGGGGGGGATGTGCTGGCATACACACATGATCAACATCTGTGCAAAAATTCATCAACATTTACATTTCTTGCGAAGACTTAGAGTATTTGCGAAGACTTAGAGGACAGTATCAATCGCTACGGAGCGTGACAATATGTATGGGTACATATTCATACTATGTGGGGTAACTAAGACTGTTATGCTGTTTATTCTATCTAGCTACAATGTTCTGCACTGTATATATATTTATATATTTATGTGTACATATGTATATTCACTGCTCTTATTTTCTTATCTTCTAAATTGTTGCTCTGAGTGTTGCTATCCCTGTGCTGTTGCAATCCTGAAATTTCCCCATTGTGGGACTAATAAAGGCT
The DNA here is from genome assembly GCA_020510985.1 of Pholidichthys leucotaenia. Lineage (NCBI taxonomy): Eukaryota > Metazoa > Chordata > Actinopteri > Cichliformes > Pholidichthyidae > Pholidichthys > Pholidichthys leucotaenia. The sequence goes on along the minus strand of CM035843.1, from coordinate 323,025,201 downwards.
TATCTTATCTCATCTTATCTTATTTGGGATTAGTGGAAATATCATGATGATTTTTTTATAGGGCTAGCATAGAGTCTGTCTTAAGGTATGGTATCACTAACTGGTTTGGAAATCTAACTGCTAAGTATAAATCTCAAATCTATAAGTTGATCAAAATGGCAGGGAAGATCATGGGTATGTCGACACCTCTGACCATTCCCCAAGTCATTTTTGATCAATCAACTATAAGACAAGCTCATAAAATCCTATCTGATCCCTCTCAGAGTGGTGGCCTAGTTGATACAGCATCTGCCCCACAACTGGGAGGTTGGGGGTTCAAGTCCCAGCCGGGTCATACCAAAGACCATATAAAAATGGTACTTCCCACCTTCTAGCTTGATGCTCAGCATAACAGAATGGGGGAAGGAGAAGTTGTTTGTGGCAGCGTCTTGCACGACAGCGACCCCTCTGATTCTACATGTGATTAGCATTGTAGATAGGAAAAACGTAATTTCGTTCTACTGTACATGATTGGCTGTATGGACTGAATAACAACAGAGATGGCTTCTTCTTCTCATGTGCTAAATTCAGAGTAGGAGTTGTTGCAATCTGGCAGGAGATATAAGGTACTCTGTGTAGATATCATAGATATACTGTAAGTATTCATTTATTCCTCAGTCAAACTGATTAATGAGATGGGTTAGAGTATGTGTGAGTGTGGGGGTTAAATGTTGGTATGATTTTGAAATATGAATTGTAATAGTGTAATATATTGGTGTGTTGTATGTATTTGTCAATGTGTTGTATGTGGTTGTTGGTGTGTTATATGCACTTGTTATGCAGCTGGCCCTTGCTCTGAAACAAATTTCTCCTTGGGAGACAAATAAAGAAAACCTTAACCTTAACCTTCAGACGTGATATAAACAGTGGCTTTCCATCAGACAGCTGAGACTGTTATCCACTGAAGTTAAAACACATTTACTTGCTACCTGAATAAAGATTATTCAAAAATGGATTTTGATCTCCAAAAGGAATTTGAGGGGCTGGATCATGCCTCTGTCACAGCAGACATTTGGACTGTAGATAATGGACATTTTCTTTGGATCACTGTACATCAGATTAAATCCATATCATAAACCTAAGATAAACATGGACAGCTTCATGCAACATTGCCAACTCTCACTCCAAAATGAGAAAATTACTGGCAATATCATGTTGATTTTCTTCAGATTCTTCCCTCAATAAAAGCTCTCAAGGCAGGATAAAGGAGACTGAACATGTTCTAAAATCTCTGTCTGGAACTGTTTTCAGCCTGGCATTAACAACCCCGTAATGTAATCCATTAATTAAATTATCTTGCTATGTGTGCAACATGAAAGTTACTTTTCCAAGTAACTAGTTACTTTAATCATGCAGTAATTGGTAAAGCAAGTCAATTACTTTAGAAAAGACGTAACTAGTCGTAATTAGTTACTATTTTTTTAGTAACATGCCCAACACCACTTGTAACTGGGTTGGAAAAAAAAATGCATAATAAATGAAGTAACCAAAGAGAAGAAATGTCAAGATTATCAGAATACAGTATAGGGAGGAAATATGTTAAAATATTCCCCTTCTTTCTACACGTATTCATCTATATCTGTAAACAGCCTGTGAGCACAAGCACATGTGTTTCTACATGTACTGTATGTGTAGCACATTTGAGAGGTGAACTGGCACACTCCTGCAGAGCAACAGAGTCTGACTTATTCAAGACACACACTATTTGGGTTGCTAGGTTACAGGTCCAGGCTGGAACCACACTTTCTATTAATGAGGTTTAAAGAAGAAGAAAGAAAGAAAACACAGAAAAGGAAAAGATCTGCAAATTTGACCTTCACATGTCTCTATACCTGCCATTAAAATCAGCTTATATCAGCCAGATAAACTTTTAGCCCTCTTTTACATTGGAAGTCCACAGGGCTATACGCGAGTCCTTGCTTGGCTGGCTCTTGAAATAATCGTCCAATTACATCTATTGAGAAGGACCCGAAGACCTTCAGCTGCAGACTCTGCTAGCCAAGCTTAGACTAGGAGCCATTATGACTCCATTGACATATTTGAGAGTTTTCGTGAACAAATGACTCGTTTTCATTCAGCCATATTGTCTTAACATTTTTGCACCACCTCTTTCTGCTTACCATTGCAAGCAAACGAGGGTTCTCCTTCTACAGTTCAGTGACACAGATTCACACATGCATGTGCACATGATGTGGCAAGGACATTCCAAACATTGCTTTTCCCAGCAACATGCATGAGTAATGCTTGAATCTGCCCAACTGCAGAATCCTACACATACTAAGAGACAGTTATCCATCCAATTTATTAAACCCCTATTCCTGAAAACTAACTTGAATCTCCAGAGATACAATGGTGTGAATAAGTGTTTGCCCCCTTCCTGATTTCTCATTTTTTTGTATGTTTGTCACAATCAAATGTTTCAGATCATCAAACAAATTTAGATATTAGACAAAGATAACACAAGTAAACACAAAATGCAATTTTTAAATGAAGGTGTTTATGATTATGGGGAAAAAAAACAAACCTACATGGCCCTGTGTGAAAAAGTGATTACCTCCTAAACCTAAATAACTGGTTGGGCCACCCTTAGCAGCAACAACTGCAATCAAGCATTTGCGATAACTGGCAATGAGTCTTTTACAGTGCTGTGGAGGAATTTTGGCCAACTCATGTAGAATTGTTGTAATTCAGCCACATTGGAGGGTTTTCGAGCATGAACCGCCTTTTTAAGGTCATGCCACAGCATTTCAATCCGATTCAGGTCAGGACTTTGATTAGGCCACTCCAAAGCCTTCATTTTGTTTTTCTTAAGCCATTCAGAGGTGGACTTGCTGGTGTGTTTTGGATCACTGTTCTGCTACAGAACCCAAGTGTGCTTCAGCTTGAGGCCACGAACAGATGGCCGGACATTCTCCTTCAGGATGTTTTGGTAGACAGCAGAATTCATGTTTTCATTTACCACAGCAAATTCTCGAGGTCCTGATGCAGCAAAACAGCCCCAGACCGTCACACTACCACCACCATATTGTAACGTCGGGGCCATTTTAAGGGAGCCAGGGATTTCCCAGCATGCTTTGCCAGTTTGAAACGTTACTGTGTGTGTTAAATGTGTTATTTCTGAGTTATACTGCTGTGTCATTATAACTGCATTATGATGACCCAGCAGTGTTTAGCAGGATTAGGGCAAGATGTATCATGTGTGTGTAACCATGATTGAAACGGAGGTCTGGGAGAATGACCTCCACTCCTCCCTGTACTGAGAAGCAGGTTGGGGGTCGGGGTGTGTGAAAATAAATCAGGTTGATCACAGCCATCTTCTCCATTTTCTTTGTGTGAACCTTGCAGACATCACACTGGTGTCAGAAGTGGGATATGGAGCAAGATGAGGATCCAGGCGGAGGTACAGCGGCCGGAGCGATTCATCGCTCAGCCGGCAACGGAGTATAGAGCTGAGACGCCGGCCCCTGGAGAGCTTCGCCGCGATGGACGGAGCAGAGCAAACCAGCCCCGTTTCCCGCCCTTTTCAGGGCAGGACGGGCTGGCGATTCCAGAGCAATTAGGAGCGGCAATCGACCGGGAGATGACGGTCCCATCCATCCAGCAGCGGGCCAAGATTCCCCGCTACAACGGCGAGAACCTGTTGGATGACCGCCTGGCCCAGGTCGAGTTGGCTGCCGCGCTGAGAGCGAGTGGAGGAGGAGCTACGGCAGATCACAGCAGCGCGTGCACGAAGGAAACAGCCGTGGCGAAGCGAGGAAGGACGGCTTCCGCTGCACAGAGCCAGGGTACATGGCATGGTACTGCCCCGCACACAGCGCACGACAAACTGGCCCCTCGCCGACGTTAAATTAGAGCGAGGTGGCATGGACGGGGAAAAAAGCCGCCTCCTGCAGATGCTTCCCCCGGCAGGTGACGTCACAGAGGCCTTTGGAGCGCAGCAGCAGTGGAGCGAGCAGGACAGATCCGGTCTTTCCTCGGGATCGGCAGGGGCTGGGCGCCTGGACGCGGGCCAGCGGCCGACTGGGAGGTCCTGGCAGCGGTGGGAGTCATGGGACTCCCGCTGCCAGAGGAGGAACTGTGCGTGTCCTACCGCTACCCGATGCTTTTCCTTTCGGTGACGTCACGGAGGCCCTTGGCGCAGGAGCGACGCAGCGGAGAGAGCAGGACGAAGATGCGGCCACTTTCCAGGCGCGGCAAGGGCTGGACGCATGGACGCGGGCCAGCGGCCGCCTGGGAGATCTGGCAGCGGTGGGAGTCGGCCGGAGCGGGCCTGGGACTCCCGCTGCCAGGGAAGGGACTATGCGTGGTCCTACAGAGGCTGTCAGATGTGTCCATCCGCCCGCTGGTGGCCAAACCGGAACCCTACCCCAACCAGATACTCTGACCGAGACTCAGATGGCCCGTGCATGCCGCCCTGGCACCGGGCTGACTCGCGTTGGATTTCTGAAAGTGGACTTTGAATTTTCTGGGGACAGAAACCAGTCCAGGGGGGGGCAGTGTAACGTCGGGGCCATTTTAAGGGAGCCAGGGATTTCCCAGCATGCTTTGCCAGTTTGAAACGTTACTGTGTGTGTTAAATGTGTTATTTCTGAGTTATACTGCTGTGTCATTATAACTGCATTATGATGACCCAGCAGTGTTTAGCAGGATTAGGGCAAGATGTATCATGTGTGTGTAACCATGATTGAAACGGAGGTCTGGGAGAATGACCTCCACTCCTCCCTGTACTGAGAAGCAGGTTGGGGGTCGGGGTGTGTGAAAATAAATCAGGTTGATCACAGCCATCTGCTCCATTTTCTTTGTGTGAACCTTGCAGACGTCACAATATTTTACTGTTGGTATGATGTTCCTTTTCTGAAATGCTCTGTAACTTTTACACCAAATGCAATGGGACACACACCTTCTAAAAAGTTCAACTTTTGTCTCGTCAGTCCACAGAGTATTTTCCCAAAAGTCTTGGGGACCATCAAGATGTTTTCTGGCAAATTTGAGACAAGCCTTTATGTTCTTTTTGCTCAGCAGTGGTTTTCGTCTTGGAACTCTGCAATGCAGGCCACTTTTGCCCAGTCTCTTTCTTATGGTGGAGTCATGAACACTGACCTTAACTGAGGCAAGTGAGGCCTGCAGTTCTTTGGATGTTGTTGTGGGCTCTTTTGTGATCTCTTGGATGAGTTGTTGCTGCGCTCTTGGGGTCATTATGGACAGCCGGCCACTCCTGGGAAGATTCACCACTGTTCAATGTTTTTGCCATTTGAGTATAATGGCTCTCACTGTGGTTCGCTGGAGTCCCAAAGCTTTAGAAATGGCTAGAAAATTGAACTCAGCTTTCAAAGATGTGATAAACCACAGTTAATTTATGTTTTAACAGGGGGGCAATCACTTTTTCACACAGGGCCATGTAGGTTTGGATTTTTTTTTTACCCTTAATAAACACCTTCAATTAAAAACTGTATTTTGTGTTTACTTGTGTTATCTTTGTCTAATATTTAAATTTGCTTGATGATCTGAAACATTAAATGTGACAAACATACAAAAAAAAAAAGAGAAATCAGGAAGGGGGCAAACACTTTTTCACACCACTGCAGATAAAGATGGTGAACTAGAATTGCAGTCAGAGATGCAGACCCACACCTTACAGCCCTATCCCTGCTGGAATGTCAGACAGAAGGGAAAATCCCTGGTTCAATTTCTGCTTCAATTCCGATGGGATGACATTACCTATTTGCAAGCCTTACCGATCTTCAAGGTCAAATGCAAGGTTAAGGTCATTGGACATTGAAGAGGTGTCCCAGTCCCATTCTAGCTTGTGTTAAAATTTGGTGGTTCTGTCATAACAAAGTTTCTATAAGCCAAAACTGATTTTGACCTTTTATGACCCTGTAACTTTGACTTTTGGATCCCGATAGCATAGCCAAATGTGGTACTCCTGTGGTCAACCTGTGTGGCAATTTATGACCCGTGCTGGCAAAATGAGTTTCAATGAGGAAATTTTCAAAACTGAGGTAACGTTATTTTCATATTCTGTATCGAAAGACCTTCAAAATGATATTTAATTTGTAGGAATTGCACAAAAACGAACCAGCAACAAGCCAATTTTGTTTCTATTTTGGCTGGTTTGAAAACTCGTGTTTGATCGGTCCTGAGTAAAGTCTTCCGCAAAAACATGTATATTTTTAGAAAGTAGGAGTTCCAAGCTTTATAATGATACCAGGCAATGACAGGGGATTTCCCGGGACTTGCTGCCAGCAAACAAAGAAAGAATCATGATTTATGACTTCTTGTGCCTGTAGCTCCTAATTACCCGGTGTGCATTCCGACTCATTTTGCCAGCACAGGTTACATTTGGTCCCCCTAGCATCAGAGTATGGATACGCAGGCAGGCAGACAGCTGGACAGATACAGAGACTCACGGTATGCGTCCACTGGATCCATCTTTTTCATTCATTGTGCATGTGAAACGTAATGCAACGCATTTGGCTCTGGTGCAAAGAGTTTCGGGCTGCAGTGTGTCAAGTAGACCATACTTCTCCCTACCTACTGTTTACATAAAGTTGAAATTTTTTAACTTTATGCAAATGAGGTCTGCATGCCGGCATGCGCTGGAGGCAGCGATCTCATCCTGAATGTTTAAACTAGTGGTTGTTGACGTTAAATAATGACGGATTCTCGTATGAAGTGTTGTTAGAAACACTTTCCACTAGCTTGCTTCAAGATGAGATTCGGAATCCACCATGTTGTCCAAGAGCTTCAATCAGTGGGAGACCGCCCACCGCCGGGGGGACCAATGAGTCTTTACCCAGGACATTGCTCTTAGACTATTAGTTTTCCATAATGTCAGTTATTTGCTGCCATTCCACCTGGTTACACCCATCCCCGCACCACAACGTAACCCCTATACAATACCTTCTGACAAAAAAAATGGATCAGTGGACACGTACCATCAGGCAACCGCCCTACCCATGTGTCAACTCTGGTGGCGTGGGTACTGGATAATTATGGAAGGAAGATAAATGAAGGTGCAAGGACACAACACAGGAAAAAATAATAGTTCAAAAGACAAAGCAAAAGTTTAGAAACAGACAGAGAATGAGACTGATTGATGTGGTTTACAAATGAATGAATAATGTTTTCTATTGTAACTTTGGACATAATGTATTTAGACCAAATTGTCGATAAAACAAGCAAAATTTGTTCTGAATAAGTTTGAATCAAGACTCCTTCATATGTGATGTGATCTACATTGTATAAACTGAAGGTACGCATTAGGAAGATGCTTGACAAAACTCCTGAATACATAGAGGTCAGTCACCATGTGTGTTTTAAGATCACAAGATACTCTTTAGCTACATGAAAAACATTTTCTAAATCCAACATTGTTCTAGGATTAGTAGTGTGGTTCTTAACAGGGTGCACCACAAGGGCAAAGGAAAGCATGATTTTCAATCTGAGCATTCCGCTTTGAAGACAACTAAATCATACTCCCAGGACGCGTTTATAAAAATGTGATCAGAGATACTGGGGTAAAAGCGAGCATTTATAACGCTTTCAAACCGACCTACTCGTTGTTCACTTAAGCCGTGCATCCATGAGGTTTGTTGACAACACTGCAGGACCGCAGCAGCGCTCAATTGACTGTCACGTTTGCGGACTAGAGGAAAAAGTCCTGCCGACATCGCACAGCAGAGTCGACCGAGAACTGCGACAGAAACCAAACGCAGCCACCGTGCTCCGTGTCGGCCCGGGTTAAATTCCTCTGCCTTCCAGGCCTTTTGCGTTTCGGTCAGCCCCTCTCTCCCCGTGTTTTCCTGTCGCGTGTACCCGGGAGGAGGAGAGGCGGGCAGGGCAAAGAAAAGTTGCGCAGCCGCCTCCGAAATTCCCAGGAAACACGACCGGCATCATCTCGGACAATACCCACGTTGAAGTTTGGGGTTTTCACACGCAATGAGACACCGGAAAGGTTGAAAAATGTTCGCACATATTGCTCCAAGGACTTAACATCGCCTTGGACTTTGGTGCCTGATCTACCACTTTAAACACCCCCATTGTAATTCGGATTTTTACATCTTATACCGAAGTATTAACATCAAATCGCCATCAATACACGGCTACCCAAGGCGAATCAAGACATAACCAACTTCTGCGTGGATGAGAAAATAGGTCCACCTGAAATGTCAGGTGGTATGGGTGGTTTCTGCGCGGTCACAACGGGATCGAACCCAGTCAAGACTGAAGTCGGGCTGGACACAAACAGGGGGATAAAAAAAAAAATGATTACAACTGACCTGCTAGTGTTTCTGCTGCAGGAGACTATTGTTCCAGCCGTGTGTGGCGATGGTCCGGGGTAAAGCCACTGCGATAAGTTCCTCCAACTACTTTGCTGCAAAAACGCAGCAGATCGGCTCTTTCCCTTCAGGTGATTACCATCCGAGCGTTTCGCGGTCTGGAGCGGTGCCGAAGAGCTTCATCGTCGGCCTGTTTGACGCTCACTGACCGACGTTAACTTTCGCTTACAAGCCGCGCCGTCCCGTCCTGTGACGACGAGCCATACCGCTGCTTGTTCTGTGGATCCAAGTGGAAGCGGTGGCGTGATCCCGGAAAACACCGCAAGGGGTGTGCGTGCGTGTGACAGACTTTGACATCCACCCCCACAACAAATAAACATGCGCTCCGTGTGCGAAAAAAAGGGAGATCAGACACATTAATCTGGAGCGGTGCTGTCACCTGGGAAATTAATCTTCATTATTCGCAGTTTGAATACGCGCATCTGCGGGAAAACCCTATTAAATAATGCAAATAAATTATGCAAATCGATCAACAAGAGGGAATTGAGTCCTCAAAGACAAAAACCTGCAAATGTTGTGAAGTTTAAACTCATATTTGTTGGTTTATAGTCTAAATATACACTTAATCTTCAGCTGTCTAAAAGTGGAATATTATGTGCCCAGCATATATGAGTGAAATTCACTCACTTCAAGACACATTAATTGTGCGTTATTATCGATTTATTTTTGTACAGTGGGATCACCCCAACCAATAACATCGGGGATCACAGATGACACAGCAAACAGTTGACTGGGGCACTCCTGTTGGCTGCCTTTTATCGCCACCATGTGGCTAATTTAAGCAACAGCATGTGTCAGTCATATTAATAAGCAATTTTATTCACTGGAGGAGATAAGATAAAATAAGCCTTTATTAGTCCCACAATGGGGAAATTCCAGGATTGCAACAGCACAGGGACAGCAACACTCACAGCAACAATCAAGAGGACAAGAAAAACAAAAGAGCAGCGAATATACATACAGTATGTACACATAAATATATAAATCTTCTGGTGCATCTAAAAAAAATAGCAAAAGCTATTGTGAAAAAGTTTTTTTTAAATAATTCAATTTTAAAAAGCCGAATTTTCATATTTTCTATATTTATCACACAAAAAGTGAACTATTTCAAGCTTTTTTTTTTTTTTTTTTAAATTTTTCCTGATTATGACATGGCTGTATTAAATGGCTGAATAATGATATTCAAATTTTTTAAATGCTTGCTTTTTTAAGATGCACTAATAGAATCCTTAGGATTATGGTTTATTTAATTTCCAAAAATTTAATCAAACCCAAATCTTAAAAGGAAAAGGTAATAAACACAAACAATAATATGTAGCACATTCCAGCTAAATAGCATAATTATAATGAACAGAGGCAGAGAGGTGATTATATACCATACATGCGAGCAATGCAACAATCCCAGACCACCCACACATTATGTGAGGAAGCATGAGGGAGAAGGATTATATCAGACATTAATGACACAAAAAGTGTGCGGCTATGAATGTGTGTGATGAGCAAAAATAAGATATAAAGCATTTTATGGCAACAATTTATGGGATTGTGGAAAATGCAGTTAAAGTAAAAAGCAGCAGCTGGGGGAAGGGACTATGTGCTTTTTGGGCCTTTTAAATACACTTCACAATGCTATCAAATAACTGGCAAATATATTTAAAGAATGAAGAGTGAAAGGTGAAAGTTAGACCTTAAAAAAAAACTACATCTTATGAGGATCAACGGTCAGATTAATGTTGAAATTGCCCGTCCCTTCCAACAAATGCTAAATTCAATCTACATACAATATACAGCACATGTCAAATATACAATTGACAATTATTGTAGATTCTACAATAACTGTCTCAAACTTCTCCATATGACACAATTAAACCAAAAAATATATAACTGGAGATGTTGTGGCACACTTTGTCATGAGGGGTCAGACCTTTTGGTGCAGTGTATGTGATACACTGACTGATCCACAGATCCTCAGCTTTGTTGCTTAGTATTCCCACATACAGTTGAAACCAGAAGTTTACATACATTGTATAAAAAGACGCATAACCTTTTTTTCCTCGACTGTCTGACATTAAATCAGATTACACGTTTCCTGTTTTAGGTCAGTTAGAATTACCAAAATTATTTGTATTTGCTAAATCATTTTTATATTTGCTAAATAATTTTCTAGAGCTTGCTTCATTACTTTCTTCAAAGTCAGAAGTTATGTCCTTAGTATTTGGTGGCATTGCCTTTAAACTGTATGACTTGGGTGAAACGTTTTGGGTATCCTTCCACAAGGTTCTCACAATAGTTTGATGGAATTTTGGTCCACTCCTCCTGACAGAACTGGTCTGAGTCAGGTCAGGTCAGGTCAGGTCTGAGACAGATCCTTGCCCTGTTCAGCAGTGAACTGGCGAGTAATTCCAGCTGCACTGTTGAACCGATTCCCCATTGACAGTCTTCGCATAATCCTGCCTCCCAAACCAGAGCAGTGTGAGAAACTAGTGATGTTCTGTGGGCACAGATGTGCTGAAGTCATTCAAAGCAAGGGCCTCTACACTTCCTATTAATTTTTGAATGCTATAGCCATAAAAAAGCATTGTTCTCTAATTTTGCTCAGTTTTTTTTTTTTTTTTTTTTTTACAAAATAAATGCGTGTGTTGAAGTGCTTTGGTTATTTAAAAAACATGCTAGTACTGCAGTGGTACAGCCACAGCTGATATTTTGTCAAATTCTGAACAATGAAGAATATCATATGTTAGAATAAATGAGGTATTAATACATCCATCCATTCATCTTCTTCCGCTTAATCCTTTTCGGGTCACGGGGGGGCTGGAGCCTATCCCAGCATCTTTGGGCGAGAGGCAGGGTACACCCTCATACATTGTTCTCTAATTTTGATCTCCACAACTATTGACATCGTTAAATAAACTGTAAATAGCCTCAGGTTAGTATCTCACTGACTAGAGTCCAACTAGAGATGTATGCACAGAATCTCACTGTTTTGCTTTTAGACTGGAACACTGGCGTAAAACAATTTAGCAGACATGCCACGGTTATCATCTTAGACAGAGTGGTGGCCTACTTGATAGAGCATTCGCCCAACACCTGGGAGGCTGGGGGTTCAAGCCCTGGCCAGGTCATACCAAAGACCATATAAAAATGGTACTTCCCGCTTTCTGCCTTGGTACTCAGCATAATAGAATGGGTAAAGGAGAAGTTGTCTGTGGCGGTGCCTTGCGTGGCAGCGGCCCCTCTGATTCTAGATGTGATTAACATTGTAGATATGAGAAACGTAATTTCGTTCTGCTGTACATGATAGGCTGTATGGAAGGAATAACAATAGAGTTGGCTGCTTCTTCTTCTTCTTCTTAACAAGAATCCTGAGGTGATTTAGGTCTGTCTCAAAGAATTCACAAGGTGTGAGTCCAGAGTTAAAATCCACCTTAAGTTAGTTTCATCTAGTTCAGGAGAGATTCATCGAGAGACTGATGGTTAGAGTCTTGCGTCAAAGAAAGCCTCACACAGGTTAAAGTCCTGTGTTAGAGGTTACAGGTTCCAGTCATATGTAAAGAATGTGGGTTTGAGTCCCATGGTTGAAAGTAGGCCTAAATAAACAGATATAAAACAGCTGTAGGGTAAATAAATGATACTCAATAATCATAAGATGTAAACAACAAAAAAAAAAAACAGAAGAACCATCAAAACCAAGAATGAATGACCACATCAAACTGATACAACTTGGTATTGTATTCTCAGAAATTATAGCAATTACATGGCAGGCTCCCCATGTATTAATATAAGACAGTCCTATCTGGATTATATTGACATACGCGATTAGAAATAAGTTAAGATATTATTGAACCAAGATGATCTCCATCAAAGGGATGTTATCATATTGATTTTTACAATAGGAATTTTTTTTGGTTCATAGAATATTGACTTTGGCCTTCTTAAATATTTTCATGTACTCCCTTACAACACCCATTTTACAGGGCAACGTGTAATTTAAAAAAAGAAAAAAAAAATCCCCCAATATTGTGAAGTTGTAAGATGCCTTTTGCCACTTTAGTACAAAATTTGCATTTCTAATACATATAAGATAAATGTTTATATAATTCATGTAAGTGATTTGGGGTAATTTTTGTTCACAAAAATTGGGGAGTTCTTGCAGCTTTTTCTTGACACATCATCGTGGCAGAACTTTTTTCTTGCGTGGTGTCCAAGAATTATTGTGTCATTAGTGTTTATTTCCCAGGAGTTCTGCACTTGAGTTTCTTGTGAAGTATGAAATGTCCTGGCCAGAAAGAACCTTGTTCTTGTTCTTGCCACATCGCCATAAAAGAAAAAAAAAATTCTCTGTTCTTGCAGAGTATAGGCCTTTATTCTGGCAAAAGTGTACTTGCATTAAAAATTTGGGGCGGCGCAGTGGAGGAGTGGTTAACACTGCGGCAGCACAGCAACTCACCCTTGGCCGGGGGATCCTGGGTTCGATCCCAGCCTCTGACCAACAGTGATCTGTGTGGAGTTTGCATGTTCTCCCCGTGTCTGCGTGGGTTTACTCTGGGATTTCTTTGGTTTCCTCCCACTTGCCCAAAACATGCAAGTTAGGTTAATTGGTATCAAACTGGGGATTCTAAGTTGTCCTTAGTTATGACTGAGAGTGAATGGTTGTCTGTCTCTCTGTGTTGGACCTGCGATCTGTCCAGGGTGTACCCTGCCTGTCGCCCACAGATGCTGGGATAGGCTCCAGCCCCCCCCCCCCCCGCGACCCAAAAAGGGTTAAGTGGAAGAAGATGGATCAATGGATAGAGTTAAAAATTTGTTCCGGGGGTGACCGTTAGATGGCGCTAACGGCTAGTTTACAGCCTTGGTTGATCCACGAAGGGAAAGAAGCAGGTTGTCAGGGGCAGCGCATCTGCTAGCTAGTGGAGGATTAAGTGTTTAGTTAACGATGACACAATTATTAAACATGGAAAGCGGTTGTTGGCATAACTATCTTTTTGCCCGAAGCGGCCCAGATTCTCTGAGTTAAAGCAATAAAGGCGACACTGTCGATTTGCGCGGAAACGATGGGTAGGACTGCCGTGTAATATTCTCCGCAACTCGCTAGCTTAGCATAACTCTCATAGCTTAGCCCTCACCATCAGTGACGATCGCTACCTTGTAAACATATTCCTCAATCTTTTTCCAGTTTAAGTGACTTGCAACACCTTGGCTGCAACATGGACGCCGTTCAGGAAAACTTAATAGAGCCGGAAGAATCCCTCAGACCGTCTTCATCGCCCTACAGCTCCCCTTTTCGCTCCACCCGGCTGCACATCCAGAGGAGTAACGTCTGCTCTCGAGCTTACTTCGTGGTGGTGATGGTCTTCTTCCACGTTTACATCCTGAATGTCATCGCCCTGCTGCTCTACGTGCACTACAACAACGGAGACGCGGGCTCGTCGTCAGCGCCTGACGGCGACAGTGGACGCAGTTTACCCCACCCCGTCCCTCCCCCCGGGCAACTGCACATGGAGGACTTAAGCCAGAGTTTTGCCCTTCCTCGCATTGAGGGAATACGGGTAAGAAGGCTAAAATGTCAAGATCACTATTGCTCGTCTGGAAAATGTGTAATTTTTAAAACTGAAATGACAAGTTCACCCTCATAAGATTAGTGGCGGTCCTGTGGTGTGTGTAGTTTCAGTGTCCACGTGTTGATAACGTCTCCTGTGCAATCTGCAGGTTGGATATGTCCAGCGGGTGTCCCTTGTTCCAGACAGAACACATGAGATGAAGACGATCAGCCTGAAACCACTGATATTTGGTAAGCAGTGTGCGCTGTAGTATTTGATTGTGCCCTTGAACGGAACTTCAAAGCACCAGATGTTTTAACTCTGAAAGTTCTCAAAAAGACCAATAGTCCATGAGCCGAACACCATATCGGTACCAGAAAGGTTCCCAGGTTTGTTTGGTGTCATTGGAAAGCTAGTCACCAAAGCAGTATGAAAATTGGTGATTAAAAAGTAAAATTTAGTATTGGTTCAAATATGTATTTGCGTCTGTAGAGGTCAGCAGTGGTTTTTTACATCACAAAAACCTGGCATTTGAACAGGGGTGTGTAGACTTTTTATATTCACTGTAAATAAGGCAAATGTGACTAAATAATATGTACTATGCTTGTCCATTAGATGTTTAGGTTTCATGTGAGGCTATGTTTCCATGGTTTCCCTCTGGTAACATTGCTGGGTGGCAGCTCGCCACGCCTGAAAGTTTTCTGCCACTCTGAGGAAATATAAATTTAAGAAAAAAAAAATATGAAGGAATGACGGTCCGCAAGCGTGCACACGAACAACGTGTGTGACCATCATCCGCAGAGTTCAGAAGCGCCCCACCCATGTGTTCCAGTCGGCAAGTAGAGCGTCTCGCTACAAGCGTTGCTCTCTGGGAGAAACGTGAACTTATTAAAGTACTTTAAATGCAGAAAAAAAATCAGAAGAGGTATGTAAGCTGCGGAGGCATTTATCATGGTTTTAACCCGCTGGTAACGGGAGCAATAATGGACGAGTCGCTTAGCTAACAGGTGTGGTTAGTTTTTTTTATTTTTCTTATTTCAGACAAGAATAAAAATAAAAATAAAAAGAAGATGTTTTTACCTTTACCTTAGTTAATATTAATTAACTAATTTATGTTCACTATTATGTACCTGGCAAGTTAAGATGGCTGAAATTCACGAAGTCAATGACTTTAATCCGTCAGCAGCCTTCAAGCTAAACGTGCCAACATTTGGATTTCAGAATAAGGGAGGTTTTTCCTACTGTCTGGGTGGTGAGGAGATTTCTAAAAAAAAAAACTATAACTATATAGAAATATTATAACAGAAATAACTGCATCTTTGGTCATTTAAGTTAATTTATTTCATTAAATACCATTTTGTTAATATTTTTTTCATTGAAATTAGAGTTAAAATATTGTTTTGTTCTGGCTCTGCGAAATTATGGTCAAAAATGTAAATTGTTATAAGGAAAAAGTTTTTAAAAAATTACCACAGTCTGTTTGAAGTTTATTAAAAAACAGTAATTTGAGAAGATTGGCTTCAGGTGTGCTGGCAATGGAGTAGGTGTGTGCGTTGCTGGCTCCTGCTATATTTTTTTCTTTACTTTTTAAACCCTATTTTGCTGTAAGCTGTTAATGTTTTGGACATTTAATATGTGCAGAATCTGTTTTGAAATATGTCCAAAACAAGAAAGCAGACTGAAAAGGAGGCAGCAGGGAACAATATTAACACCAGCTTAGCTGAGGATGCTAGTATCAGCCTTAACCCTGCACTTGTTGCCTTGCTTGAGCAACACAGAATGTCCATAGCTGCTGACTTCAAAGCTTCATTTGAACTTATTAATGGTAAGCTGGACAAAATTCAAGCAGATGTGGCGAACCAGGAGCAACGCATTGGCGACCTTGAAAACAACGCGGAGGACGTCAGCCAGCGCCTAGCGGCGCTTGAAGTTACATGCGAGTCAATACAGGAGGAGAACAAACTTTTGAAAAACAAACTTTCTGACCTGGAGGGAAGAAGCAGGAGGCTGAATATTCGTCTGGTGGGTCTGCCGGAGTCCTTTGATGTGGGTCCACGGCCATCTGAATTTTTTTCTCGGCTGTTGGTGGACGTCTTTGGCGCACAAACTTTGCCATCTCCCCCAGAGCTGGATAGAGCCCACCGCAGCCTCATGTCCAAGCCGAGTCCGAATGGGAAGCCGCGCGCTGTCATTATTTGTTTCCACCGGTTTCGGACCAAAGACTTGGTGATGAGAGAAGCGCGGAGACGCCGTGGGACTTTGGAATATCGTGGGCATAAACTTCAGTTCTACGAGGATTATAACGCCGACGTTCAGAAGCAACGAGCCGAATATAAGGAGGTTATGTCCGAGTTGTACAAGAGAGGTTTTCGTCCTTCTCTTCTTTTCCCCGCCAGGCTCCGGATAACTCTTCCAGACGGCAAAAACCAGTGGCTGGCGTCCGTCTCGGAGGCCACCTGCTTCATGCAAACTATGGAGAGAAACCAGCAATTTTCGCCTTGAACTGGACATTTCTGGGTTGACCAGCTGCCGCGCTGGGCTGCTTGTAACTTTATTGAAGCTGCACTGACTGGACATTGATGCATTTTCAGATGTTTAAAAACAAGGTAAAATTGGCTCCCTATACGTTGTTGTTTACTTAATTCTTTTTTTTTAATTTTATCTTATTAATTTTTTTTTTTTTTAGGGTAAAACGTTCATATTATGCAGGATTGAAGCCAGTTGTATGGGAGCATTCTGTTAGGATGAAAATAGAGCTGGAGATGGAGCGGTTGCTGTTTTTTTGCAACCGGCTGGAGTGTTGTTATAGGTTTGGTTGTTGGATTTTTTTATTTTTTTTATTTTTTTTTTTATTTTTTTATTTATTTTTTTTTGTTTTGTTTTTTTGTTATGGTTTTATTTACACCCCCCTTACCCCTTCCTTTTTTTTTTTTTTTTTTACCCGTACCTCACTTTATTCTTCTTTGGGCTACACAACATAATATATAAATTTTACTCTTTGAATGAATAGTAATCTTACTTTGGTAAGCTGGAATGTGAAGGGGTTGAACCATCCAATTAAACGAAAGAGAGTCATGTCACGTCTAAAGCAATTTAAGCCTGGGGTACTGTTTTTGCAGGAAACCCATTTGCAGGATTCCGACCACTTGCGTTTGTCAAAATGTTGGTCAGGACAATTTTTTCATTCAAATTTTAAAGCTAAGGCCAGGGGCGCTGCTATTCTTATTGATCGAAATATCCCATTTATTCCCTCTAATGTTGTATCAGATAAAAATGGACGATTTGTAATAGTATCAGGTAAACTTGGCGATAAACATGTCACTTTGGCTAATCTGTATGCACCGAATTTTGATGATGTGCACTTTTTTCGCAACCTTTTTTCGCAACTTCTAGATTTAAATACTCATTCTCTAATTCTTGGGGGTGACTTTAATTTGTATATGGATCCGATCTTAGATCGCTCATCTTCAAAACCTGCTAGTCTTAATAAATCTGCAACTTATGTTAAGTCTTTTCTTGAGGAATATAGCCTTACAGATCCTTGGCGTTTTTTACATCCTAATGGCAGGGACTATTCTTTTTTCTCTCACGTACACCATACTTATACCAGAATAGATTATTTTTTTGTTGACAATTTATTAATTAATAACCTTTGCTCTTGCAGTTATGATAGCATCTCGGTTTCTGATCATGCCCCTCTTGTACTTAAAATGATCCTCCATGGATGTGACTCCATGAGAAAGCATTGGAGATTGGATCCATTATTACTTACAGATGAAAAATTGGTTACGGATATTTCTTCTAAAATTAATTTTTTTTTGAAAGAAAATAAAACTCCTGGTATGTCAAATAAAACGATATGGGAGGCCATGAAGGCATTTCTTAGGGGAGAATTTATTTCATTGGCAGCATTTAAAAGACGATCCTTAATACAGGAACAGAAGGCTATTTTAGATCAAATCCTGGACATTGACAGACAATATGCTCAATCTCCATCACCCGCTCTGTACAAGGAACGTACGACATTACAAACTAAACTTAATTTACTTTCTACTCGACAAATTGAAGGTTGTTTAATAAGGAACAAGAGTGAATTTTATGAACATGGCGAAAAAACCAGTAAACTTCTAGCTAATCAACTACGTGGTATTAGAGCTAAGCAATTTATTACTGGAGTTAGGACAGATAAAGGAGAGGTGACATCTGACCAACAAGCGATTAATGATATTTTCAGGTCATTTTATTCCAAATTATATACCTCAGAATATACAACAAACTTAAAGGATTTGGAAATTTTTTTTGATTCTATTGATATTCCTTCGATTTCTTCAGAATCTCGGCAAATTTTAGAAGCTCCCATCACAAAAGAAGAAATTCAGCTGGCAATATCATCCATGCAATCAGGAAAATCTCCAGGACCTGATGGGTTTTCCGCTGATTTTTTCAAAAAATTCTCTGATGACCTCGCCCCTTTCCTTTGTCAAGTTTTTACAGAGTCGCTTGACTCTGGTACACTTCCTCCTTCATGCTATCAGGCCTGTATCACTGTGTTGCTTAAAAAGGATAAGGATCCTGTTGATTGTGCTTCTTACAGGCCTATTTCCTTGTTAAATACCGATGTTAAAATTTTGTCAAAGTTGTTAGCTTCAAGGTTGGAAAAGATTCTTCCTTTTATAATTTCACAGGACCAAACCGGTTTCATTAAAAATCGCCATTCTTTTTTTAACTTGCGGCGGTTGTTTAATATTATTTATACTCCTCACCACAACATACCTGAATGTCTTATTAGTTTGGACGCTGAAAAGGCATTCGATAGGGTTGAGTGGGAGTATTTGTTTTTTACTTTGGAGAGGTTCGGTTTTGGTCCTTCCTTCTGTTCCTGGATTAAACTTCTCTATGCTAGTCCTTTAGCTTCAGTGTTAACTAATTGTCGCTATTCTGACTATTTTAGACTTTACCGTGGTACGAGGCAAGGCTGTCCTTTGAGCCCGTTGCTCTTTGCCTTGGCAGTTGAGCCGTTAGCTATTGCAATCCGTGGGAGCCGGGACTTTCTAGGCATTCGTAGGGGTGGCATTGAGCATAGGGTTTCACTCTATGCTGATGATCTTTTATTATTTCTCTCCAACCCACTTACTTCATTACCCGCTATACTTAATATTTTGGATAGTTTTAGTAGGTTTTCTGGTTATAAAATTAATCTTAATAAGAGTGAACTGTTTCTGATTAATGAAAAGATTCAAGTTCAGGATTTTGAAAATTTTCCTTTCAAGGTTGTTATTGATCATTTTAATTATCTTGGGATATGTGTCACTAAACAATTTAATTACTTGTTTAAAAATAATTTTCTCCCCTTACTCGACCAGTGCAAGTTAATACTTTCCAAATGGTCCCCATTATCCTTGTCTTTAATTGGCAGAATCAATTCTGTAAAAATGATGTTACTTCCAAAGTTTTTATATTTGTTTCAGTGTCTCCCCATTTTTATTCCTAAATCCTTTTTTAAGTCTTTGGACTCTCTGATTACCTCATTTATTTGGAATGGTAAACATCCGAGATTGAGGAAAGTTTTTCTTCAAAGACCCAAATCAGTAGGTGGCATGGCTCTGCCTAACTTTCAATATTTTTTTTCCACAATATCTTTATTGAACCTTTTTTTTTTTTTTTACAAACATAATACAAACAATCAAACACTAACACTAAAGTACTACAAAAAAAAAAAATGCACTAAAAACACCAACAACCACCAACAAAATCAAGTCTTCAACAATGCTCCTCTGTTTAGTCTAGACAATCCAATACATAAGTATACATATTATGTTCTCCAGTTTGGAATTTACAAGGTCCACACACATCATTCACCTTCTTCTTCAAGAGTTATGTTTAAATTTTTTACATAATCAATAAAAGGTCTCCATATATTCTCAAACACAATTTCCTTTGATTTCAGTATATACAGTATGTTATTCTTTCTAATGGAAGGTTTGTTAACATCTGTCTTAACCACTGAGTCACATCTGGTCTATGAGTCTTTTTCCATAATAGTGCAATACATTTTTTGGCATTAAGCAAACTGAGGTCTATGAATGTTCTTTCACTTTTATTAAAATTATGCTTTTCTGGGTACAGACCCAACAAAAACAGTTTAGGATTCAATATGATTTGTTTTGAGATTATTTTTTCAATTGTTACCCTCACCTCTTCCCAAAACATTCTTATTAATCTACATTCCCATAAACAATGAAATAGGGTTCCTTTACTTTCCATGCATTTTGTGCATGTATCTGGTATATTTTTGTTATATCTATTTAACTCCTCCGGTGTAACATACATCCGCATTAGCCATTTGAAATGTATCAATTTAAGGCGTACATTTATTGATTTGGTTTGAGCTTCTGTTCA
This sequence comes from Pholidichthys leucotaenia, assembly GCA_020510985.1. NCBI lineage: Eukaryota > Metazoa > Chordata > Actinopteri > Cichliformes > Pholidichthyidae > Pholidichthys > Pholidichthys leucotaenia. The sequence goes on along the minus strand of CM035843.1, from coordinate 323,004,884 downwards.
AGCCAATTCCCATTGTTCCTCTGAAATTTCAATTTGCAGATCTTCTTTCCAGTAGTTTAATCTTTTCAGTGAATTTTCACTTGAAGATAGTGTCAATGAGTTATAAAACTCTGAAATAATACCCTTTGCCTAACTTTCAATATTACTACTGGGCAGCAAATATCAGGTGCATGTTATATTGGAAACATTTTTATCTGGAACCCAAATCACCTATTTGGATCCTTATGGAGTCACATGTGGACAATCAAACTTCCCTACCGGCAATTTTAGGTTCACCACTTCCCCTTGCTTTGTCTACACTGGGTAATAATAAAGTAGTTCGTCAGTCTCTTAGAATTTGGTCTCAATTCAGGAAAAATTTCGGTCTTCAGTTTTTTTCCATTAGAAGTCCAATTGCCGCAAATCATTTATTTACCCCATCAACTATTGATAGTGCATTTCATATATGGCACAGAAAAGGTTTAAAATCTTTTGCGGATTTATATTTTGATGGTCAATTTGCAAGTTTTTCTCAACTTTCCACCAAATTCGACATCACTTCTACACATTTTTTCCGCTTCCTCCAGGTCAGACATTATGTGCAAACCATGACAAAACAATTCCCTCAAAAACCTTCTGATAGTCCTCTAGGTGATTTTTTTATTAGTTAAACCAACTTCTAAGGGGGTAATGTCAGTTTTATATAATTTAATTTCAAATTTACAATCTTCTTCTCTGGCCGCTATCAAATTGAACTGGGAACAAGATCTTAATTTTACTTTTACTGATGAACTGTGGGACTCTATTCTTGGCCAGGTTCACACTGTATCAATGTGTGCTCGTCACGCTCTTATTCAATTTAAGATTGTACACCGGATGCACCTGTCCAAGGTTAAGTTAGCACGTATTTACTCGGATATAGACCCAACTTGTGAAAAGTGTGGTAGCGCTCCTGGCACTTTGCTTCACATGTATTGGTCCTGCCCTGCATTGATGAATTTTTGGCATTCTGTTTTTATCACTATGTCTGAAGTCCTGCAATATCAAATTAAACCTGATCCATTATGCGCCATTTTTGGTGTGGCTCCAGAACTTGTCTTGCCAAGTTCCAAATTAAAAGTATTCAAATTTTCATTATTATTGGCCAGACGTGCTGTATTACTGAAGTGGAAAGACTCTTCGCCCCCTTCACATTTACAGTGGATAAAAGATATAATGTCCTGTTTGGATTTAGAAAAAATCAGATATACAGTCTGTGGCTCTGAAAACAAATTCTATAAATTATGGCGCCCGTTTCTTGATTTCTTTGAAAGACCCACGATTATAGTTTCTGAGTAGCTCATATCCCCTTTACCCCACCCCCACTTCACACACACAATTTTTCTTTGTATTTTTTTTTTTTTTATTATTGTTTATTTAAAGGTTTTTGTGCTTTGAAGCATTTACATTTGTTGGCTTTAAGTTCTAGTTTTTTACTGTTTGGTTGAAACAAAAATGAAAATTTCTAATACTTTGTATTGTATTGATACTTCAATTAATAATAATAAAAAGACCTTTGAAAGAAAAGAAAAAACAGTAATTTTATTTAAAAAAAAATAGACAAAAATTAGCCATAAAATAATCCACAAATTTATAATAAAGTCTCAACTGTACAAGAAAAGTCAATTTTACAAGAGGAAATTACAAATTTGGGGGAAATGGTTTCAAATTTAGATAAATTGACAGAGAAAAGTAGAAAACTATAAGAAAATTGTTATAAATTTTGGAGGAAAACCTCAAACCTTCAAGACTGAAGTCATTACTCAAGTTTTTAAGTGGGTGCTCTTTGTACCCTTAGCTCAACTAGAAATTTTTGATTGTCTACTTTTAATTTACATGACACGGTATTTTCTAACCTGTTTGTATACCACCATAGACAGAGAGAGAACCTGAATTAGACAGAGCTCAGAGGGCAAGATGAGACAGAAGAGAGGAGCCAAGGAGAGGAAAGTGTTCAGGCAGAGGGTCCAGGAGAGGTGAGAGCAGAGGAAGGAGAGAAGGATGACACCAGTAAAAAGTCTAAACACAGGACGTCTGGGTGGGACCCCCAACTGGCCCAATATTCTAACGTTCAAGCCTTGGTTGTACAATACTTCAAGTGGTAAGTTCCATATGCAAAGTTACTGTGTAAAATAAAAAAAGAAATAAGATCCCAGCCCCCGACCAACAGTGATCTGTGTGGAGTTTGCATGTTCTCCCCATGTCTGCGTGGGTTTGCTCCAGGATTTCTCCGGTTTCCTCCCACATGCCAAAAACATGCAAGTTAGGTTAATTGGCATCAAACTGGGGATTCTTTCTTTCAAAGGTCTTTTTATTATTATTAAGTGAAGTATCAATACAATACAAAGTATTAGAAATTTTCATTTTTGTTTTAACCAAACAGTGCAAAAATAGAATTTAAAACTAACAAATGGGGATGCTTCAAAACACAAAAACCATTAAGTAAGCAATAATAATAATAAAAATACAAAAAAAAATTGTGTGTGTGAGGTGGGGGTGGGGTAAAGGGGATATGAGCTACTCAGAAACTATAATCGTGGGTCTTTCAAAGAAATCAAGAAACGGGCACTATAATTTATAGAATTTGTTTTCAGAGCCACAAACTGTATATCTGATTTTTTCTAAATCCAAACAGGACATTATATCTTTTATCCACTGTAAATGTGAAGGGGGCGAAGAGTCTTTCCACTTCAGTAATACAGCACGCAAACTGGGGATTCTAAATTGTCCTTAGGTATGACTGTGAGAGTGAATGGTTGTCTGTCTGTCTGTGTTGGCCCTGCGATGGACTGGCGATCTGTCCAGGGTGTACCCTGCCTCTCGCCCAAAAGATGCTGGGATAGGCTCCAACCCCCCCGTGACCCGAAAAGGATTAAGCGGAAGAAGATGAATGAATGAATGAATAGTATAAAATCAAAGTATTCCGGTTACAATAGTGTCATGTGTTTTCTGCCCCCCCCCCAAAAAAAAAAAAAATGTGTTGCCACTGCACCAAGGTCTTTAAGCCAGAGGAAACATTGGTTTCCTATTTGTTATCAAGTTATTCATCTGTGTGTATTATGAAGGTCTTTTTTATTTTTATTTATGTAACATTTTATTTGCAGGAGGCAACCTGTCTTTTTCAAGGAGGCCCTGTTCACACTCGCACAGTTACACATTTACACCTGGAAGCTGCTTGGTACAACCACAGACTGACCTGTGGCCACTGAGGAACTCCACTGGAGTAGTTGGGGTTAAGGGCCTTGCTCAAGGGCACTACAGTGGAGTTAAGAAGGGTGGCTGCTATGTTATCTGTCTCACCTAAATTTGATCCAGTCACCAGTCCACATCCCTAATCATTAGGTCATCACTGCTCTGCTTGTTTTACTGAGTGTTTTACTGTTTTGCTCTTGTTTATTGAGAGTTTTATTTTACTGTTGTATGGCTAGCTTCACATCAGCGTAGAAGAAACTGAAATAACTGCTATCACAGAGCAAAAGTGCAACTTACATTAATTACAGTGCATCCGGAAAGTATTCACAGTGCTTCACTTTTTCCACATTTTGTTACGTTACAGCCTTATTCCAAAAGGGATTAAGTTCATTTTCTTCCTCAAAATTCTACACACAATACCCCATAATGACAATGTGAAAAAAGTTTTTGGGGGATTTTTGCAAATGTATTAAAAATAAAAAACTAAGAAATCACATGTCCATAAGTATTCACAGCCTTTGCCATTAAGCTCAAAATTTAGCTCAGGTGCATCCTGTTTCCACTGATCACCCTTGAGATGTTTGTACAGCTTAAATGGAGTCCACCTGTGGTAAATTCAGTTGATTGGACATGATTTGGAAAGGCACACACCTGTCTATATAAGGTCCCACAGTTAACAGTGCATGTCAGAGCACAAACCAAGAATGAAGTCAAAGGAATTGTTTGTAGACCTCTGAGACAGGATTGTCTCGAGGCATAAATCTGGAAAAGAGTGCAGAAAAATTTCTGCTGCTTTGAAGGTCCCAATGAGCACAGTGGCCTCCATCATCCGTAAATGGAAGAAGTTCCACCAGGACTCTCCCTAGAGCTGGCCAGCCATCTAAACTGAGCAATCGGGGGAGAAGGGCCGTAGTCAGGGAGGTAAATAAGAACCTGATGGTCACTCTGTCAGAGCTCCAGCGATCCTCTGTGGGGAGAGGAGAACCTTCCAGAAGGAAAACCATCTCTGCAGCAATCCACCAGTCAGGCCTGTATGGTAGAGTGGCCAGACAGACGCCACTCCTTAGTAAAAGGCACATGGCAGCCCACTTTGTGTTTGCCAAAAGGCACCTGAAGGACTCTCAGACAATGAGAAACAAAATTCTCTGGTCTGATGAGACAAAGATTGAACTCTTTGGCATGAATGCCAGGCGTCATGTCTGGAGGAAACCAGGCACCGCTCATAACCATGCCAGTGGTGGTGGCAGCATTATGCTGTGGGGATGTTTTTCAGCGGCAGGAACTGGGAGATTAGTCATGATCGAGGGAGAGATGAATGCAGCAATGTACAGAGACATCCTGGATGAAAACCTGCTCGGGAGCCCTCTTGACCTCAGACTGGGGCGACGGTTCATCTTTCAGCAGGACAGTGACCCTAAGCACACAGCCAAGGTTTCGAAGGAGTGGCTTCAGGACAACTCTGTGAATGTTCTTGAGTGGCCCAGCCAGAGCCCAGACTTGAATCCAATTGAACATCTCTGGAGAGATCTGAAAATGGCTGAGTACCGATGCTTCCCATCCAACCTGATGGAGCTTGAGAAGTGCTGCAAAGAGGAATGGGCGAAACTGCCCAAAGATTGGTGTGCCAAGCTTGTGGCATCATATTCAAAAAGACTTGAGGCTGTAATTGCTGCCAAAGGTGCATCAACAAAGTATTGAGCAAAGACTGGGAATACTTATGTACTGTACATGTGATTTTTTATTTTTTTATTTTTAATAAATTTGCAAAAATCTAAAAAAAAAAAAATGAACTTAATCCCTTTTGGAGTAAGGCTGTAACATGACAAAAATGTGGAAAAAGTGAAGCGCTGTGAATACTTTACGGATGCACTGTATGCTATGTTCGCAATTTTAGTTAAATGACATTATTATAGTGTAAAATAAAGTTTCTGTTTGCAGAATTTTATGTTTACATCAATGAAAAACAAACATCCAATGCAAACAAACAAGACTCCATTTGTACTTGAAGATAAAATAAATATTTCCTCCACAAAAACACATCTTATTTGCTTAGAATGGGTCACTCGCATATCAATATATTTGGAAAGCTACCAAATTTTTCTTGTCATCAACTGATTTGGAGACCCTGAGATATCTATCTTTCCAAAAAAAAAAAAACTTTATTCAACCTGGGCACCTTGTTTGGTACCAATGACCCAAAATTTGATTTTTAGCTGAAAGACTAAACAGGATTACGTTGGGAGTTCCCAGTTTTAGATCAAACATCTTTTATTTCTTTGAGCATTGTGGCAAACTATCCCCTTGGATTCTGCCCATTTCTCTTACAAGCACTTGTTTTATCAGGATTTAGAGAAAAAGGAAAAGAAAAGTGGTTATTTACCATTGTAGGCTCTGCTTTAACCATAGAATGTTTGTTTCACAGTTCAGATGTTATTTTTTTAACTGAATACATAACTCTAGTTCCTGCACTGGTGATGTTTCCATTTGCGAACAGCTGCCATCAGGTCCTTGTCTCGTTTCTGCCAGACGTATGCCTTGTTGACCACCAGGTGCCCTCCTTGTACTGTGCCCATCACAAGGAAGGTGCCGCCTCTTGTGTGTTGCCGTGTCATGTTCCCTACACAGGTGGCATCTCTCTCCAACCACAACTCTAAGTGGGAGCGGATTTGTCCATTTAGCAGGGGTTTGTCTTTCAGGACAACCAGTTTAGCAGCCAGCGAGAACTGAGATAGGCTCCCTGGACTATATTTGAGCCTTGTCAGGCGTAGTTTCACAACTATAAAGACAATAGGAAAACACAGTGACTGAATTATGCATCTTTGTGGAAGGGGAAAAAATTGTGTTTATTATGAAGTTAAGATGGTGGATGTTATAGGTAGAAACATACTGAGACTCACCAAAATCACTCTTACAAAAGGTCTCAAGTGTTTCTTTTGAGGAGGAGGCCTCTTCCAGCTTGCAATCTTGGCAGCTTGCCTGCGGCACTGAAAAAGCCAAACATATAATTAAATCTTGACAGGTATTTCTGACATCTTTATGATTTGTTGGTTTCGAACCTGTACGCCACCCTGTGTTAACAGTAGTGCTTGTGACAGAAGAGATGCACATCACATGGTCGGCAGGATACTGGTCACACTGCAGAATTTCAGGCCATGGGTAACCGTAGCATCTCATAATCGGAGCACAGCTGTCCTTAACAGATTCACACAAACTTCTGCAGGGTGATATGAACCTGACAAAGAAAACACTGTGTGTAATGATGGGCAGCAGTTAACGTATGATTGAACTGTAAATATGCTATACAGTAATTGAAGAAAGCTTGTTCTATTATTTCTATTAAGAAGATATATGATACAGCATTTCACAAAAGTGAGTAGGGGTGTACTCACTTTTGTTGCCAGCGGTTGAGACATTAATGGTTGTGTGTTGAGTTATTTTGAGGGGACAGCAAATTTCCACTGTTATACAAGCTGTACACTGACTACTTTACATTGTATCAAAGTGTCATATATTCAGTGTTGTCCCATGAAAAGATATAATAAAATATTTACAAAAATGTGAGGAGTGTACTCACTTCTGTGAGATACTGTATATTGAGCAGGTTGTCCAATAACCAGAGGGTTGGTGATTCGAATCCCGCTCTCCTCAGCCATTCTGCCATTTTGTCCCTGGGCAAGACACTTTACCTACCTTGCCTCCAGTGTCCATGACACTGGGTATGAATGTGTATAAATGTTCGGTAGTGGTCAGAGAGGCTGTTAGCACGGATTAGCAACCACATTTCCATCAGTCTGCCCCAGGGCAGCTGTGGCTACAGTAGTAGCTTGCCACTGTCAATGTCTGTCTGGAGTGAATGAATAATGGATTCACTGTAAGCGTTGTGAGATGTCACTTGTCATGAAAATCTAATCTATTATTATTATTATTAAGGAGGACTGTTTTCCATTTTGATGGCCTGAATTCTCTGAAATCAGGATCTTTCTGAGAGTAGAACCAATTTGGACGGCTATCCTGTGAGGACTGCACAAAGTAACATTGTCTACAGTAATCAACAAAAAAAGAGTAAACCTCTTTCTACTACTCTAGCACTGCTGCTAGATTACTTCAGTATTATTAAGTATATGAAGTAAAACTTCTGAAAGTTTAATTTCCTACAGAATGCCTTATAACTGGAAATGTCTTGACTACCTAAAAAAAGACAGTTTTGTGCAGACTTACCTGTCAAGGCAAATAGGAGCAAAGAGGGAGCAGAGGAAGATGCGAGCATCAGGGTGGCACTCTCTGGCGAGTAGTGACAACCAGCTGGCACTCTGCTGTACAGCCTCAGCTGGAGACTCGTGGCCCAATAGGTTAGGCATCCTCATGGTGGTGTAGCCAATGTTCTGACATAGGGCCATGCTTTCTGGTATCGGGACACAGTGAGAGGAGCTGTGCGATTCCCATAGTTCATCCTCAGTGATGGAAAGTGTGGACTTGAAGTTAAGAGTACTAGGGTCCTCCTGCCCATCATGCTCTTCTTCTTCTGCAACCCCTGGATTAGAAACATAACTAGCTCCAAATCCAATTTTGCTGCTGTTTGCAATATCGTCCCAGTCTCTTCCCTTGTCCTTTATTCCAGATCGAGCTCTACCCTCCGCCTTTACTCTTCCATCCTGCCCTGCCCTCACTGTACCATAACCTAACACTAAGGGGCTGTCAGGCCCAGCTAGCAGAAGTAAACATAGCAGAGATGCTGAATGGGAGGATCCTCTGGATGTAAAATGAGAACAGAACAATGTAGTCATCTTGGTACAAAATTTGCAAAGGAGTCTCCGAAGTAAATTATGATGTCTGTGAAAGTGAATGAGAGGGTGGCAGAATAGGTGCATTTATAGTGGGTGGTGAGCAGATTTGCATAGGAAGGGGTGGAGAGCAGTAGAGACAAAGGTTAGGGTACTTATAATGTTAAGGGCAGAATTGATTGTGATTTGTATCAGAATATTTGCTGTCTTTGTTTTACTTTCTGATACTAAACACAGAAGGATACAAGCCCTGATGTAGCTAAACCCCTCACCGTTTTCATCCTATATTTATTGCACTTAAAAATTGACCACCTCCTCTATTTTCTGTACCCATTCACACAACCACCTTACCCCTTTCTTTTGCAATTCTTTAACCCTTCACATTAATATTTGTATCAAAGTTTGGATTTTTCTCATGAATATTTACAGCTCATTTAAGACCAACTGCACTTTGCATTTGTATATGTGTGGGCATGCGTGCAAAACAAAATCTGAGCTGTCCTGTTGTGTTGCTGTGTCCTGATTCCAAGCAAGCAGACAAGCAGGTCACTTCCGTTTCGGGGGAGGAATAGACACAGCAGCAGTAAAGAGAAAGGACCAGACCCCCTTCATTCATATCAGTTATCCATATTTATGAGGCTTGACTGGACAATGGAGATTAACCAAGGATTCAGTGTAAAAGACACGAGTGACAAACAATGCCTGTACTGTACAAGCAGCCACCCTGCTGGAAGTCTTTTATTAGAACGGGAAATGACTGATGGACATTAATTAATTGATGGCAGAAACAGGCTACTATTCCAAAATAGGAGTTCACATTGCATCTAAAAATTTTAGAAGTAACCAGTTTTAGGTTATGGAGACAAGTTTTAGTGTATAGTTGGTTGGTACAACTTTAATAGCAAGTACATGTAGACTATATTTAAATGAGAAATAGTGCATTGCCTGTAGAATGCAAGTATTCCTCTCTGAAAAGGGTATCCCAATTAGACTTTACAGGCCCAAATGTAGGCTGTGTTTGAAAGTGGAATACAAAGAGGTGTAAGCTATATATCGGCAATCATATGTTAGACTTTGACAAATATAAAAGGCAGTAAATGGCACTAAGATTTATTTGATTGTGTGAATATTAATTACAGAATACCTAATTATAGAAAATGAATGGGACATCCAATATTAGCGACTGTTTCAGATCCCTTGTTTATTTGTTTGTCAGGTCACTTATTTGTGTGATCTTTTATCACTTACATATTCAAGATAATAGTGTGTCTTGCACTTTGGGGAATGGGAAATGTTCAGTTGTCATAATTATTTTAGTTTATATCACTGTTCAGTGATGGAGTAAAGTATAATATTGAATTTCTTCTGTGTACCGTCAGTAAACTCATGCAGTACTATAACAGGACACGTTTACAAATATTTGAGACCCATTGTAGTGCATCAGTTTATAATTTAGCAATATTTTGTTATTAAAAGTTTTTTTTTTTAAAAACTGTAATCAACCAAATTAACTACAAAACATCCAACGTTATTATACACAGCAGAAGTACCTGTTTGACTGCAACCGTTGCCCATTTTTCAATAAATATTTAACTAAAAATGATTTATTTCATTATTTGGGCATTTTTGTGTCCTGTTTGGTTGTTTAGTTTAGTTCATTGTTTTATTTGTCAGGGACCATGTACAGAAAAAACCCATGAAACACAGGGTAAAGATGCTCTGTACCAGATTATAGCACTCTCACTAATTTCCATCTGTAGTCCCTGAGGCAAGGAGGAAGATATTAAAAGAAAAAGCACATATAGAAAGCAATTCAGGTCAGGTTTCAAAATCGGTTGACCCTGAAACAAGCAGGGAGTAAGTTTAAAAGGTAAAAAGATAAGAGAAACTGCACACATAAAAACAATTTAAGAGTACAATTTCAAATCCCATTTAAGGGAGAGAGTCAATGCTGGCAGGCTTGATTACTTAAGATGATTACTTAAGATTGTGATGAAGTGTTTTGAATGGCTTGTCAAACTACACATCACAGCCTGTCTCCCTGGATCACATGACCCACTCCAGTTTGCGTATCGTTCAAATCGCTCCACAGAGGATGCTATAGTCACCACCCTGCACTCTGTCATCACCCACCTGGATCAGAAAGACACCTACACCAGACTCCTGTACATTGATTTCAGTTCAGCATTCAACACCATTATTCCCCAGAGACTGATGGAGAAATTACTCCTTCTCGGTCTGAACACCGCCACATGTCTCTGGATCCTGGACTTCCTGACCGAGAGACCTCAGTCTGTCCGTGTTGGAAACATCTCCAGCTCTATCACGCTGAGCACCGGATCTCCTCAAGGCTGCGTACTCAGTCCACTGTTGTTTACACTTCTAACACATGACTGTGTATCCAGACACAAGGGGAACCAGATTATTAAGTTTGCGGATGACACCACAGTGGTGGGACTTATTCAGAGGGATGAGGAATCAATGTACAGGGAAAAAGTTAGAGACCTGGAGGGCTGGTGCAGGGAGAATAATCTGGTGCTCAACGTGGACAAAACGAAGGAGATGATTATCGACTTCCAGCAGTCACGGCCTGAACACGTCCCTCTCAGCATCAGCGGCCATTTGGTGGAAAGAGTGGAGATCAGGTTCCTCAGAGTACAGATCTCGCAGGACCTGACCTGGAGCAAGAATTCCTTGGGGATCAGGAAGCGGGCCCAGCAGAGACTGCACTTCTTGAGGAAACTCAAACAGGCCTCTCTCCCCATCTGCATCCTCAGGACCTTCTACAGAGGTGTGGTGGAGAGTGGTCTGACGTACTGCATTGCAACATGGTACTCCAGCTGCAGTATGTCAGACAAAAAAGCCCTGCAGAGGATGGTTAAGGGAGCTGAGAGGGTAATTGGAGTTCCCCTCCCCTCTGTCCAAGAACTTTTTCAGAGCCATTGTAGGAGCAAGGCACTGAACATTGTCAAGGACCACTCTCACCCTCTGCATAAACACTTTGAACTGCTGCCATCTGGCAAACGATTCCGGAGCATCAGAGGCAGATCCACCAGACTGATTAACAGCTTCCTTCCACAAGCTGTTAGGATGCTGAACAGTTGATCCGGAATCTTTCATACATACTACTGCACCTTATGGACATTATGTATATTATATGTATATAGTTCTAGTTAGATTCAAGTATGTCTCAGGGATGTGTGAATGGCTGTGTGGGGGTGGGGGGGGTGTGATTGTGTCTTAAATTATGTTCTTTTTACTTATATGGATGCCTAGAGAAACGTAATTTCATCTTGCCTGCACTACAGTTGTATGTACAGTAACATGACAATAAAGGTTGATTTGATTTGAAGATCCATTTTTTAGTCTCTGTGGAAAAGTCTCTAATCTGTTCTGGTCTTCAAAGCAGTGGGGAGCTTGTTTGATTCCATTATAGCTTTGTATGGGAAAGCTGATTGTCCAAAAGCAGTTTTACGTAGGGGGATGCAACAATACCACCTAGAGGAAGTCCTTGTTATTCTGGTATTCTGTTCAGAAGTTAGGTACACAAAAATCTTAAGAGGTAGGGCTGCAGAACCAAGGATAATTTTAAAGACCAACCTTATATTTGCATTCTTGATCATATTTTCTAAGCTTAACATCTTGTGTTTGGCAAGTATACCACAATGGTGACACTGTTGTGTCTTCTTATCCAGAATTTTGATGGATTGTTTATACAGGGATTCCAGGGGTTTCCGAAATGTACTGTTGGCTTGTGACCAGCATGAGATCCAACAGGAGAAATGTGTCAAAGTCATTACATTCAGAAAGGTTTTTGATCCTTTTAGATTGAGTTTCTGATGCAACGAAAGTTTGCAAGGTTATATTTCAGAGTGCGGCTCATCCCTTTTTATGTGCTTTTTAAAGCTGCTCGTGGGATCTAGTGTGACGCCAAAATACTTAAACTCTGTTACATTTTCTATTTTTGCTCCATTTACAGTTATACTCGGATAATGCATATGATTTTGTTTGTTGGTAAAATACATGGTAGCTATTTTCCCTACGTTCAGAGTGAGACATGATTGATTCAGCCATTTTGACACTTTGTCCATTGTTATCATTAACTTGTCAGCCACTTGTTTGGCATCCTTCCCATGTGTGTAGATGACTGTGCCATTTGCATACATCTGAATTTTTATGTCATTTTCATATACTGATGGCAAATCATTAATGTACAAAGTAAACAGCAGTGGGCCTAAAGTTGAGCCTTGTGGTACTCCCATTGTGCATGCCTTTGATTGGGATACAGTATTGTTTATGCACACACACTGGGAGCGACCAGATAAAATTTTAACAAGTTAAGGGTATTCATGGACAGTTTATATACCGATAGTTTGGAAAGAAGGACTGAGTGATTGACCGTATCAAAGATTTTATGCAAGTTTAAAAAGATGGCTCTTACCACCCCCCCCTTTGTCCAGATTTTCTTTAACCATTTCAATAAAGTAACAACACGCAGTCTTCGTTAAGTGATTCGGCCTGAAACCAAACTGCATGGGATGCAGCAGCTGGGCAGATTCGAGATGTTCTACCACTTGGTCTACTACTACCTTTTCAATGGCTTTTGACAAAACAGGAAGTATACATACTTAAGTTAAATAGGTTCATTTTGTCTTCTTTTAATTATTTATCTTTTGTTCATATAAAAGACAAAAAATAAAATAGAAAGATGTCTTTACCTTCTTTACATGTTTCAACTGCACTGCAGCCTTCGTCAGAAGAAAATTCTGACGAAGGCTGCAAAAAGGCTGCAAATAGGCTGCAAAAAAGGCTAAATAAACACCTTCATTTAAAAACTGCATGTTGTGTTTACTTGTGTTATCTTTGTCTAATATTTAAACTTTTTTGATGATCTGAAACATTTCAGTGTGACAAACATACAAAAAAATGAGAAATCAGGAAGGGGGCAAACACTTTTTCACACCACTGTACATATTTTGACTGAACAACTCCATACTCGGGGATGCCCACCCTCGAAACCTCAGCAAAGTGCTTATAAAATCTTAGGTCAGTCTGACGAACGGTTCGCGAGATATTTGTGGAACAGACAGACAGGCACACACACACAGATTCCTTGCATTTATAGATAGACTAGTGCATTGCCCATAGAACACAAGTATTCCTGTCTGAAACAGGTATCCCAATCAGGCTTTACAGGCCCAAATGTAGGCTGTTTGAAAGTGGAATACAATGAGGTGTAGCCTATATGTAGGCAGTCACATGTTAGACTTTGACAAATGTAAAAGGTAGTAAATGGCACTAAGATTTGATTGTGTGAATATGTATGAGCACAGAAATCCAAGATTTGAAACAGAAACTCAAAGACAATCAGCACTTTAATATTGAGATGCAGGATGTTAAAAGGGAGTTCCGCGCTGTAAAAGTGAACAAAAGTCAGGGCCCTGATAATATATGTGGACGCCTGGTAAAGTCCTGTGCACATGAACTGAGTCCTATATTTCATTATATTTTCAATAAGTCCTTACAGACACAACATGTGCCTAAGATCTGGAAAGATGCCGTGGTTGTTCCCGTTCCAAAATCCAGCTGTCCTAAAACGGTAAACGACTTTAGACCAGTTGCTTTGACTTCAATTTTAATGAAAATTTTTGAAAAACTGGTCAGACGTGAGGTCCTAAGGCAGACTGAACATGCACTGGATCCTCTGCAGTTTGCCTATAGGCCTCACAGAGGAGTGGAGGATGCCACTGTCACTCTGTTTGACATGCTTTTTAAACATCTGGATTTTAATGGGACACACGCCAGGCTTTTATTTGTGGACTTTTCTTCTGCCTTTAATACAATCCAACCTCATATTTTAGTTGAAAGGCTCCTGCAACAATTTGATTTAAGCAATAATCTGGTGGGTTGGATTCTGGATTTCGTAACCAGCAGGACGCAGAGAGTAAGGGTCAATGGCACATTGTCTGACCTAAAGTGCTCTTCTACTGGCTCTCCTCAGGGGTGTGTGTTGTCACCACTACTCTTCATCCTGTACACAAACATGTGTCGGAGCAGACATGACAACAGACACATTATAAAGTATGCTGATGACTCAGTCATTGTCAGTCTCCTCCAGGATGGTGAGAGTGGCCACGGCCCAGTAGTTGATGACTTTGTTCACTGGTGTGAGGATTCCTACCTGCAGCTGAATACAACAAAAACGAAAGATATGATTATTGACTTTAGGAGGAAAACTCCCAGGCACAAAGTCACCATACTAAAAGGCCAGACCACCGAATGTGTACAATCGTACAAATATCTTGGGACAATTATTGATAGTGGATTGAACTTTGAGGTGAACTGTGAAAGGGTGTGCAAAAAGGGTCAGCAAAATTTGCATTGTTTGAGGAAACTTGCACGCTTCCAAACTGACCGAACCATAATGACTATGTTCTATCGGGCTTTTATTGAATCTGTTTTATCCTTTTCTTTAATGTCATGGTTTGGTCAGATAAAACTGAAACAGAGGAAATCCTTGGATCAGGTAGTCAGATGGTCCAGTCGTTTGCTTGGTGAGTCACAGCTGAGCCTAACATCCCTGTACACCAGACAAGTACAGAGGATGGCCGACTCGATTTTAAATGATGACTCCCACCCTTTGCACTGCAACTTTCAGCTTCTTCCCTCCAGACGGAGGTTTGCTGTCCCAAAAAGTAGAACCCAGCGCTACAAAAACAGCTTTGTCCCTGCTGCTGTCAAAGAGTTGAACAAGCTATAAAAATTATATTGTACATATTTTATATTTACCTATTTTGTAAGATGTGTGCCTGTGTTTGTGTCTATGTTGAATGTAATTAGTGGCTTGTAAATATGGATGTCACCAACTGCAAAACAAATCTACCTACGGGTACAAATAAAGTAACCTGAACCTGAACCTGAACCTGAATATTGATTACAGAATACTTAAATCTTGAAAATGAATGGGATATCCAATATTTGCGACTGTTTCAGATCCCTTGTTTATTTGTTTGTCAAATAACTTATTTGTGTGATCTTTTTCCCCAATGTAATAGTGTACTGTATCTTGTACTTTAGGGAGTGGGAGTTGTTCAGTCGCCATTATAATTATTTTAGTTTATATCACTGTTCAGTGATGGAGTTCAGTGTAATATTGAATTTCTTCCGTGTACCGTCAGTAAATTCATGCAGTACTATAACAGGACACATTTACATATATTTGAGACCCATTGGCTACTGCTTTACCCATCTGCCTGCAAAGGACTGCGATCCACTGGTTCAGCTGCTGCCCCCCGCCCCCCCACCCCGCTGCGCACCTGGTATTCTTTATGCCGAATTAACCTTTAGACCTGCTCAATCACGGCAACTTTATGGTATGATTTTTTAAGCATTAAACCTTAAATCTATCTTTTGTCACTATTTGCACTACAGGTAGCATTACTGTACATGGACTGCTGTTGTTGTTTTTCCAGCCTTATTCCTTTTGTTTTTTATATTGCGCACACCACTGAAGAGAGAGAGAAATGCCATTTCAATTCTCCTGTATGTCCTGTACGTGTATCAGCTGTTCTGATAGATATGCCAAAATGTCAGAACAGTGTGGATCCAATCAGCTGATCGCTCGAACCACAGAGCTCAGCTGTTTTCCATGATAAATCAGCCTCAGGGCAAAAGCACACTCCTCATGTATTATCTTTTTTCACATTATTGAAAATAGCTTTTTTTTTTTATTGCCATCGGTTTGCGTGCCTTTGAGCCAGGACATGTCTGGACGCTGCTTCTCCCAGCATCTCCCAGATTTGTCAGACCCGGTCCGCTGATGCTCTGCCCAGTCTGCTTGCGCACCTCATTCTCCACATATGGCGAATTATGCTTCAGACCTGCAATCACAACAACTTTATGGTATAATTTTTTTAAGCATTAAATCTTCAGTATTAACTTTTTCTTTCTTTCTAACTTTCATTTCCTTGTTTGTCCAGGGAACACTGTGGTGACTGACAGGTAGTGATGCTGTGTGTTATCCAGTCAGCATGGTCGTGATGCTGCATATTATCCAATCAATCACGGAGTCAATCCGAAACCCCGCCCACACTTCTTGAAGCCAGGGCAGAGAGGTGACAGAGTGGTGGCTAAACTTTTATTGATAATAATTACATATTTTGACTGAGCGACTCCATACTCGGGGATGCACACCCTCGTAACCTCAGGAAACCACGTATAAAACCTTAGGTCAGTCTGAGGAACGGTTCAAGAGATATGCATGGAACAGTCAGACAGACACACAGACAGAGACCTCATGAATTAGAGAAGCAAACCCCCTTCAGGTCCTTCTTAATATTTTGCTGTTTATTGCAATTAATATTAGCAACAATGAAGCAGCAGTCCGGACTGCCGTCTACCACTTACCGGGCAGGCTGGCCATGCCTCCCCGCGAACGATCGTGGAGCGGCCGGTCGGACACCAATGTTGGAGAAGCAGCAGCTGAACTGGCGGATCACAGATAAGATAAGATAAGATAAGATAAGCCTTTATTAGTCCCACAACGGGGAAATTCCAGGATTGCAACAGCACAGGGATAGCAACACTCAGAGCAACAATCAGAAGGCAAGAAAAAACAAGCAAGCAAGAGCAGCTAATATACATATGTACATATTACTATAAAATATATATATACACACACACACACACAGACACACAGTGCAGAGCATTGTAGCTGGATGGAATAAATATATGAATATATGAACACACAGTGCAGAGCATTGTAGCTAGATGGAATAAATATGTAAATATATAAACACCCACAGTATGGAGCATTGCAGCTAGGTGGAATAAATATGCAAGTATATAAACACACACAGTGCGGAGCAATGTAGCTAGATGGAATAATATGTAGATATATAAAAACACAGTGCGGAGCATTGTAGCTAGATGGAATAAATATATAGATATATAAATATAAACACACCCAGTGCAGAGCATTGTAGCTAGATGGAATAAATATGTAAATATATAAACACACACAGTGCAGAGCATTGTTGCTAGGTGGGATGAAACAGCATAACCGTCTATTTAGTTATCCTACATGGTATGATTATGTGCCCATACATATTCTCACCCTCCATAGCGACCGGTATGTTCCTAGTTGTATGCCGGAGAGGACCATTGTGTAAGTCTATTGCATCTTTTGCATTCAAAAAAAAAACAAAAAAAAAACAAACTATTAGTTTGTTACGTCTTTTTGCTATCTCTGCGAGCAGCCCTGCTTAGGTTGTACAGTCTGACAGCCGTTGGTAGGAAGGACCTACGAAACCTCTCGGTTGTGCACCTGGGATGATGTAGTCTGCTGCTAAATGAGCTCCTCAGTGCATCCAGTATGTCCTGCATAGGGTGGAACTCGGACTCCAGCAGAGATGACAGTTTAGCCACCATCCTTCTCTCTCCTATCTCCTCCATCGGATCAAGGCGTTGCCCCAGGACAGAGCTAGCTTTCTTAATCAGTTTGTTCAGTCTCTTCCTATCGGCTGCAGTAATGCCACTGCCCCAGCAGACCACTCCAAAAGTGATGGCTGATGCCACCACCGTGTCATAGAATGACTTCAGCAGCGCCCCTTGTACACCAAAAGACCTGAGTCTCCTCAGCAGGAACAGCCTGCGCTGTCCCTTCTTGTAGAGTGCGTCAGTATTGTGTGACCAGTCTAGTTTATTGTTCAGATGAATACCCAGGTACTTGTAGGATGTCACCATCTCGATGTCTGTTCCCTGTATATTTACTGGTGCTGTGAGGGGCTGCCCATGCCTGCGGCAGTCCACCACCAGCTCCTTAGTTTTCCTCGCGTTGATCTGGAGGCAGTTCCGATGGCACCAGTCCACAAAGTCCTGGATAAGCCCTCTGTACTCAGCTTCATCTCCGCTGGAGATGAGACCAACGATCGCAGAGTCATCAGAGAACTTCTGTAGATGGCAATGTGTTGTGTTGTGTGAGAAGTCCGCAGTATAAAGAGTGAACAGGAAGGGAGCCAGCACCGTTCCCTGGGGGGCCCCCGTGCTACTGATGATCGTGTCGGAAACACAGTCCCGGGTTCTCACAAACTGAGGCCGGTTCGTGAGGTAGTCCAGGATCCATGATGACAGGTGCTGGTCCACCCCTGCGCGCAGCAGCTTGTCCTTCAGGATCATCGGTTGGATGGTGTTGAAAGCACTGGAGAAGTCAAAGAACATGATCCTCACCATATTCCCGGGCTTCTCCAGGTGGGACAGAGAACGGTGAAGGAGGAAGATCACCGCATCCTCCACCCCAATGCCATGCTGGTAGGCGAACTGGAGTGGATCCATCGCTGGTTCCACCAGGGGGCGGAGATGAGCAAGGAGCAGTCTCTCCAGGGTCTTCATCAAGTGGGACGTCAAGGCCACCGGTCTGAAGCTGTTCAGGTCTTTGGGGTGGGAAGTTTTTGGTACAGGTACCACACAAGATGTTTTCCACAGCTGTGGTACCCTCCCCAGTTTCAGGCTCATGTTGAAGATATACGTCACAATCCCACACAGCTGGTCTGCACAGGACTTGAGGAGCTTTGCGCTGATGCCGTCCGGTCCCGACGCCTTCCTCGCCTCTTGGCAGGGAGCCAAGCCCAGCCTGCCTGATTAACAGGAGTCTCGGCTGCTGCTTTACCCGTGTGCCAGTGATGTTCTTTGCAGCACCACGGGTCCCCGCCAGCACCCCCTACCCCCTGCGCACCTCGTGTTCTCCATTCCAAATTATCCATTAGACCTACGCAATCACAACAACTTTATGGTATAATTTTTTAAGCATTAAATGGTTTACTCACAGAGCGCTGTGGTTACTGATGCCTGTGGTTAATCCGAAACCCTGCCCACACTTCTAGAAGCCTGGGCATGAGACAGAGCGGTGGCTGGCATTTCTCGAATTATCCTTTAGACGTACGCAATCACGGCAACATTACAGTTTAATTTTTTTAAGCATTACATCTTCACTATTCTCTCTTGTCAAATTTGTCACTTTTCACTTCCTTTTTTTGTTTGCAAAATGCTGTGGTGACTGACTGGTCATGATGCCGTGTATTATCCAGTCAGCATGGTCGTGACATCGTGTATTATCCAATCAGCATAGCCGTGATGCTGCACATTATCCAATCAGCATGGAGTCAATCCAACACCCCGCACACACTGAAGGGCATGAAGAGACAGAGCGGTGGCTAAACTTTTATTGATTAAAAATTACCTCTTTTGACTGAGCAACTCCATACTCAGGGATGCACACCCTCATAACCTCAGCAAAGCACTTATAAAATTTGAGGTCAGTCTGAGGAATGGTTCAAGAGATATGTGTGGAACAGACAGATAGACACACACACAGACAGAGACTTGGTGCATTTATAGATGGATGCTCTCTGGAGGATAAACCATCCCACAAATGTCTCACTGTGGTGTGACAGAGGGGAATAGCTCATGTTTACATAATATGCCCAGTCTCTGTAGACTGTTAATTTATATTGTCACTTGAGAGTTGAGCGTTTTAATTAATAACCTACTTTTAAAAGTATATAAATTGTGTTTATAAACATATACAGTATAGTAGATTATGTATCTAAAAATGTTCTGTAGAGAACACAAGCCTAGTTATTTTATTAAAATATACGTATCTTGAGTTTGTTAGCATATATTCATCATTCTGTCTGAAAATTTCCCTAGAGAAAATCCAATTAATGGGCTACTTACACAAAGATGTCTGCATTTGACAAATTCCGGCTGTGTATATCTGCTGTCTATGTTCTACACTGGCTGTCAGTGACAGCGCAGCAAAATCTAAGATCAGCAATTTTCTGCAGATTATTAAAACGATAAATATTTACTGCTATAAAGGTGGGGAACATGGTGAATAACTGTCAGATCATTTTAAGCTTGTACTAAGCGTTTGTTGGTGTGTTGCCACGGTAACCAAGAGTCCTGACGAATGATACGAAGAAGCCTGCAGTGGGTTTGGACATTAAATAATGTCTTAATTTTTAACTGTCAGATATAATGGATGGATGGAAATAAAGGATAGATTATTAGGTAAAAATGACTGTTTCACTGTTTGGATTTGTTTTGATGACATGATATATTTAAATAAAGCTGATTCGTGACTATCTTTAGCCCATTATCCTCTGGTTTATTATTCACTCAATGTAAAAAACAGGTTTTATTGCTGAAATTTCTATACAGTATTATTTAATCTGCTAATAGCTTTGCAGGAGCTAGATCGGGAGCCATTTTCAATAATCAGTCTAGCTAAATAGGGATTTTTTTTAAATTTCTTTTAAGAATAAAAACTACCATGTTCAAACAGTTGCCTTATGTAGTATTATTATTATGACAAGTTACAAGCTAAGAGATAGTTTTTGACTGTTTAATGCAATCATTTCATTGTCATTTATATAATAATGATAGTAGTAATAGTAATAACGATGATGATGATGATGACAATAATAATAACAACAACTTAAATTTCTATAGTCTTTGTGAGTGAAGCATGGATAGTCAGGATTTAATGACAGCATTTTATCCGATTAAAGCAGCAGCAAGCGGTGAAGACAGGGGGACAGAACCAGAAGATCGTGGAGCAGTCATAGTGGCATAGAGATGTTCTGAGGGAGGCCAGGAGTGACTTGAGTAATAACCACAGATAGAGCCAAAATAAAAATTGCTTGTAATAACAGCTGACCAGCAAAGAAGGTGAATCGCTTAAAGACCTTGGCACAGTGGCAACATATTTGTCCGGGGGGGGGGGGGGGGGGGGGTTAGAAAACACATGAGACTATTGTAACTGGAATATGTTAATTTTATACTATTCTTTTTTTAAATTTTGCACAGTAACTTTGCATATGGAACTTACCACTTGAAGTATTGTACAACCGAGGCTTGAATGTTGGAATATCAGGCCAGTTGTGGTCCCACCCAGACGTCCTGTGTTTGGACTTTTTAGTGGTGTCATTCTTCTCTCCTTCCACTGCTCTCACCTCTCCTGGACCTTCTGCCTGAACACCTTTCTCTCCTTGGCTCCTCTCTTCTGTCTCATCTTGCCCTCTCTGAGCTCTGTCTAATTCAGGTTCTCTCTCTTTCTATGGTGGTATACAAACAGGTTAGAAAGTACCAAACGTCATGTTTTGTCCTGCAGAATTTTTTTTGTCATGGTTTACATAAATGACAAAAAAAAATGTGTATTTTTTTTGTATTTTTATTCTAGTGTTTCTTTTTTTTTCCCATTAAGAGTAGGGAAGGGATAAACATTCATAATAGTAATTTAGTTATGCATACTTAAATTATATGATCAGAGGTGGGTATAGAAACCAGAAATTCTACTCATGTAAAAGCAGTGCTTTGAAATTAATAATTAAAAATAGACAACCAAAAATTTCTAGTTGAGTTAAGGGTACAAAGAGCACCCACTTAAAAACTTGAGTAATGACTTTAGTCGTGAGGGTTTGAGGTTTTTCTCCAAAATTTATAACAATTTTCTTATAGTTTTCTACTTTTCTTTGTAAATTTATCTAAATTTGAAACCATTTTCCTCAAATTTGTAATTTCCTCTTGTAAAATGGACTTTTCTTGTACATCTGAGACTTTATTATAAATTTGCAGATTATTTTATGGCTAATTTTTGTCTGTTTTTTTTTTTAAATGAAATTACATTTTTTAATAAATTTGAAAGAAAGAGGTAATTTTTTTACTTTTTCCTGATAACAATTTTTGACCATAATTTTGCAGAGCCAGAACAGAACAATAACTCTGATTTCAAAGAAAAAAATATTAATAAAATTGTATTTAATGAAATAAACTTAAATGACCAAAGATGCAGTTATTTCTGTTATAATATTACTATATATTTATAGTTTTTTAAAGAACTCTCATCACCACCCAGACAGCAGGAAAAACCTCCCTTGTTTTGAAATCCAAGTGTTGGCACGTTTAGTTTGTCTGAAGGCTACTGACGGATTAAAGTCATTGATTTTGTGAATTTCAGTCATCTTAACTTGCCAGGTACATAACAATGAATATAAATTAGTTAATATTAACTAAGGTAAAGCTAAAAACATCTTTTTATTCTTGTATGAAATAAGAAAAACAAAAAAACTAATAATTAAAAAGAAGACAAAAAGAACCTACATGAGCTCCTAACCACACATGTTAGCTAAGCGACTCTTCCATTATTGCTCCCGTTGCCAGCGGGTTTAAACCATGATAAATGCCTACAGTGCTTACATACCTCTTCTGCTTTTTTCCCGTGTTTAAAGTACTTTAATAAGCTCATGTTTCTCTCGGACAGTGACTCTAGTTAGACACTCTGCCTAGCGACCGGAGTGGTCACGCGGGCGGGGCACTTCTGAACTCCGCGTGGATGATGGTCACGCGCGTTGCTCGTTTGCGTGCTTGTGGACCGTCATTCCTGAATTTTTTTTTCTTAATTTATTTTTCCTCATAGAGTGGCGGAAAAAATTGAAGCATGGCAGACTGCCACCCGGAAATGTTACCAGAGGAAACCCTGCACACAGAAACACAGCCATGTGTAAACAGTTCACAAACTGATAGGAAGTATGACAGATTAACTCAGTCTGGTGTACAGTGAAAATACGACTGATGAGCACAGAAAAATAAATCTTATCACGACGTGAGAAGCTCTGACATACAAGATCCTCTCAGCATCAGGGTAGTCAAAATAATATAATTAAAGTGTGATCCTGAGAATAAGATGCATCTTTACATTATTATTTTATGTGGCTGGGCCCTCTGCAGTTTACATATCAGCCCCATTTAGGAGTTGAAGACACTGTCGTCTACCTGCTGCAACCAGCCCATCTGCACCTGGATGGTGGAGACACTGGGAATCACGTTCTTTGATTTCTCCAGTGCCTTAGTCACTGCTGTTGGGTGAGAAGCTGCGGGTGGTGGGTTTCAGCAGCTCTGTGATCTCCTGGATTACTGACTACCTGACAGGCAGGCCACACTTTGTCGAGCTGGGCAGTGTCTTGTCTGATGTGGTGGTGAGTGATACGGGAGCTCCACAGGGGACTGTGCTTTCTGCTTTTCTCTTCCCCTTATGTACCACCGACTTTCAGTACAACACCGAGTCATGCCACCTGCAGAGATTCTCTGATGACTCGGCTGTTGTTGGGTGTATAAGAAGGGGAGAGGAGGGGGAGTACAGGGCGCTGGTAGACAGATTTGTGGAGTGGACCGAGCAGAATTATTTGAGGCTGAAGGTCAGCAAGGCCAGAGAGATGGTGATTGACTTCAGGAAGAAGAGAATAAAATAGAATAGGCTTTATTGTCATTGTACAGTTGTACAGCACAATGAAATTGTGGGTACCTTCTCAGCCACTGCGGATTAGGAGGGTGGAGGTTGTGGAGGACTACAAATACCTGGGTATCATGATCAGCAATGGACTGGACTGGAAATCTAACACCGATGCTGCGTACAAGAAGGGAATGAATAGACTCTACTTTCTGAAAAAGCTGAGATCCTTCAACATGTGCAACAGGATGCTGGAGTTTTTCTACCAGGCCACTGTTGCCAGTGCCATCTTCTTTGCTGGTGTCTGCTGGAGTAGCAGTATCAGAGCCAGTGACACCAACAGACTTGACAGGATTATTGAGAAGGCTGGCTCTTTAATTGATCTCAGGCTAGAGACCTTTGAGAATGTGGTGGAGGGGAGGACACTGAACAAACTGTTATCCATCATGGACAACCCTGATCACTCCCTCCACCACACACTGACCAGGCAGGGGAGCACTTCCTCCAACAGACTGCTACAGCTTTGCTGCGAATGGTCAGGTACAGGAAATCTTTCCTGCCACATGCCATTTCACTGTACAATAACTCATTCTAATGTGAATTTTGATCATAACAATGCTGCCATACTGCACCTTGCAGTCTAACTGGTACCTCATATTCCACCCTGCGCCTGATAGTCCTGTATTGTACAGCGAGTATGATGTATCCATCTATACGGGTCATCATCTGCAATGTATGTATCTAGGCAGGTTTACTTTCCTGGGTAATTCCTTTGTCTGTTATGCTGTGTGTTTCTGTTGTCTTGGTCATCTACTGTCATACTGTTGTTACAATGTAATTTCCCAGTTTGGGATCAATAAAGTGCGTTCCCCCCGGGATGTTTTACATTGGCTGGAAATTGGGTGGAATGCTTTAATGTTGATTATGATCACTACAGTTTAAAACAACATTACAAGTTGTCGCCAAGGTAAACGGTAGCCCTGGATGATAATAGTAACAGTTTAAATAAGGAGCTTGGTCCAAGTCATTGTAAAACTTTGAAAATGTACATTTCAGTCATAACACTGTGATGCTGAGCGAAGCAGGGCACAGCCATTCTTGGAGCATTTTTTCTCCTGTCCTTGGAAACGTTCCAAATTAAATATTATTAAATTAATTAATTAATCACCCTTTATTGTCATTCAACTGTACAACCAGTCATGTACAGTAGAATGAGATTGTGCTTTACCTATCTACTGTGTTAATCACACACACTCCAAGTGTAGAATCAGAGGGCCGTTGCCATGCAAGGCGCCGCCACAAATTTCCCTCCTCCATTCCATTATTGCTGAGCACCAAGCTGGATGGCAGGAAGTTCCACTTTTATATGGTCTTCGGCATGACCCGGCCGGGATTTGAACCCCTGCCTCCCAGGTGTGGGGCGGATGCTCTACCAACTGAGCCACCACTCCGGTATTTTGTGTACACTTGTGATAAATCTTCCTACAGTGGATATAAAGAGTCTACACACCCCTGTTCAAATGCCAGGTTTTTGTGATGTAAAAAAATGAGACCAAGATAAATCATTTCAAAACTTTTTCCACCATTAATGTGACCTATAACCTGTGCAACCCAATTGCAAAACAAACTGAAATCTTTTAAGGGGAAAAATAAAAAATACAAAACTTACAATAACGTGTTTGCATAAATGTGCACACCCTTAAACTAATAAAATGGAATCCTCTTATATAGCGCTTCTTTCTCATCCTTTGATGACCAAAGTGCAATAATAATAATAATACTTTGTTGCAGCACCTTTAGCTTTTATTACAGCACTCAGTCTTTTTGGGTAGGAGTCTGTCAGCTTGGTACATCTTGATGTGGCAATATTTGCCCACTGTTCTTTGCAAAAACACTCCAAATCTATCAGATTGCAAGGGCATCTCCTGTGCACAGCCCTCTTCAGATCACCCCACAGATGTTCGATCGGATTCAGGTCTGGACTCTGGCCGGGCCATCCCAAAACCTTAATTTTCTTCTGGTAAAGCCATTCTTTTGTTGATTTGGATGTGTGCGTTGGGTCATTGTCATGCTGAAAGATGAAGTTCCTCTTCATCTTCAGCTTTCGAACAGAAGCCTGAAGGTTTTGTGCCAACACTGACTGGTATTTGGCACTGTTCATAATTCCCTCCATAGCCTGTTTTCCACTAGCCCAGCACACCTCGGTACGGCTCGATTCACTTCAGTACGGCTCGGAATGCTTCTGTCTCCATTAGCACGGTGTTGTGCTTGTGCTGTGATGGTTTGTGTTAGGAGGTTTTAGAAGCGGGGCAGCAGCAGATTCTCAGCGAGGCGGGGCCACACTCCCGTGACGTTACGCACCCGACTGAGTCCTTATTTACACGAGACAAAAAAATGGAGGATCCAAGGATTATTGCCTTGCTCGCTCTGTGGTTTTATCTCACAATTAATTTTATCTCATAATTAAGCTGCAACAACACAAGTCACTTTTGTTTTGAATTAACTGCCAAATGACCTAGAAATAATGAGCTGAAACTTGTTTTTATTCGTATTAAATAATGAGACGGTGGCACACTGTCCAACACCACATTCTAGGGCATTTTGGATGTACTGAATTAAAAAAATTCATGTTTTTCACCTTCAGGTCAACGTTTGGAACAACAGTATTATTATTTTCCGTTTAGATGATGCTACACTCCTTCTAAAGTATTGTAAATCTCTGAATTTGGAATGCCGATAGAACATTCAATTTACATATACTTTTACCTTTGACTTGGTGCTAATTTTTTTTATGATATTTCAATAAAAAGAACAGAAAGCTTACAAAAAGATTTCTTTTTTGGTCTAGTTAAAAATTACATTACCTTTACAATGGTTGACCCTCAGCATCATTTTGATCAGACTAGGCAATGGAATTTCTATGTAATTATACTGTTTTATAATTCAGTGTTATAACAGACAAACCACACTTTCCAAAACAATTCCATTTTATTATATACAAAATATTAAAATAAAAAAAAACTTTGCAACACAACATGAAGGTTAATCGACATTTTATACACGCCGACCACTGGGTGCTGAGGCTCGGTAGAATGAAGGCGTCTCTGCCAGCTCTGGTTCAGGAAAGCTCGGTTGAATAATCCATGCGGGCTGTCGCGGTGGACGCGTGGGATGATTCTACAAGGAAAATGCACACAATAAAATACAGCACGAAAGTGCAATATATACAGAAAAGACAATAGTTTTTAACAAGAATACGTAAGCTTATTTCAGCGTATTGTTCACATGAATAATTACAATAAAAGCTTTAGTCCGCAGTGTGCTGCAATAAAGCAGCGATCCATCCACAAATGAACAGCTTTTTTATTGCATAAATAAACTGAGCGTCTTACCGAATATATTTGCGAAAAAACGCACAATAAAAAAAAATTAAAACTCACCGTTAAAGGACTCCGATGTCGAGACCTCCCGGTATATTTTTTCATTCCGGGCGGCTCCGTCTAACTCGCGCTGAATACGTTCGTCTGACAGTGCAGTCAGCAGACACTGCACCTCCTTATTGGTCCATGGAACACCCTTATTACGCGAAGCCATTTTTGATAGAGAATAAATGAAAATAGCACAGCAATACACTGAAAAGGAACTGCCAACAGTGGTTGCGTGCTGAGTAAAGGCGGTCGTGAAGATTCTTTTTTTTTTTCTTTTTTTTTTTTTCAAAAACTTTATTGAGAAGGTCGTGAAGATTTGGTAGATGAGGAGGAGGAGAGGGGTGGTTACAACCTGACCAATCAGCGCCGGTTACGACCTGACCAATCAGCGGCGACCAGTCTGTTAATGTCACAACACGGCACAGCTCAGCACTGCTGTACCCTGCCCTGGAGCGGGGCTGAGAATCGCGGCTGTTAAACCGTGTTGGGGCTTGTGGAAAAGCGTACAAAGCGTGCTGAGCCGTCCCGTGTCGCGCTAAAGCATGCTAGTGGAAAAGGCCCTCATGTTGACTAAGGCCCCAGTTCCAGCTGAAGAAAAACAGCCCCAAAGCGTGATGGTACCACTACTATGCTTCACTGTAGGTATGGTGTTCTTTTGGTGATGAGCAGTGTTGTTTTTGCGCCAAATGCTGTATACCTTTTGGAATTATGGCCAAAAAGTTCAACCTTGGTTTTATCGGACCATAATGCATTTTCCCACATGCGTTTGGGAGATTTCAAGTGTTTTTACAAAATGTAGCCAGGCTTGGATGTTTTTCTTCATAAGATAAGGCTTCCATTTTGCCACCCTAGACGGAAGATTGTTGTCACATGTACTAAACAGCCAGTACTTGCCAGAAATTCCTGCAGCTCCTTCAATGTTGCTGTTGGCCACTTGGCAGCCTCTCTAACCAGCTTTCTTCTCATCTTTTCATCAATTTTGGAGGGACGTCCAGTTCTTGGTAATGTCACTGTTGTACCATATTTTCTCCACATGATGATGACTGTCTTCACTGTGTTCCATGGTATATTTAATGCCTTGGAAATTGTTTTGTACCCTTCTCCTGACTGATACCTTTGAACAATGAGATCCCTCTGATGCATTAGAAGCTCTCTGCCGACAGTGGCTTGTTCTGTAAGATGTGACTACAAAAATGTCAGGAAAAGCCTACTAGAACAGCTGAATTTTATTTGGGATTAATCAGAGGCACTTTATATGGTGGCAGGTGTATACTGACTCCCATTAACGTGAGTTTGAATGTGATTGGTTAATTCTGAGCACAGCCACATCCCCAGTTATAAGAGGGTGTGCATATTTCAACTTCAGCTTTATTTATATAGCGCCATTTCACAACAACAGTCATCTCATAGCACTATCAACTGTAGGGGGAACCCCCACAGTTGCAGAAAGACCCCAGCAATCAGGCAATCCCCTGTGAGCAAGCACTTGGTGACGGTGGAGAGGAAAAACTCCCTTTTAACAGGAAGAAACCTCCAGCAGAACCAGGCTCAGGGAGGGGCAGTCATCTGCTGCGACTGGCTGGGGGGTGAGGGGATAGAGAAGATGAAAAGAACAGACATGTAGAGAGCAAACAGCACGATGGGGACTCAATCTATGGGAGAGAACAAACAGATGTTAATGACCAGCAAAAAAAAAAATATTTCATTGAGAGTGAAGAAAGTAGTGAGGCCCAGTGCATTATTGGAGGTCCCCCGGCTAACTAAACCTATTAGCAGCATAACTAAGGGAGGGTTCAGAAACACATGATCCCTCCCTAATTGTAGGCTATATCAAAAAGGTAGGTTTTAGCCCTATTCTTAAAAACCGAGATTGAGTCTGACTCCTGAATTTATGCAAGCAGGTTATTGTAAGTTTTTTATTTTTATTTTTCCCCTTAAAAGATTTCAGATATCGTATGTCATGCCACTCAGTGCAAGCAGTCCATTATTAATTTATTCATGCAGCTGATCAAGCTGTCGGTGTTAACACTCTTATACACTATAGGCCAGTCATGTGTTCATGTATCTCATTGTGTTTAAAAAAAAATGATGTGTCTGCAAGTTGCTGACATTAGTAACTACGGGGATCAATCTGCACACAAAGAAATGGCTTTTTTAAAAATATTTGTTATTATATACAATACAATGTTATATTTTGCATTGGCTAAACAACTGTAGATGTCACAGACTGAGGTCATGAGCATTAGATTATTTTTTAATATATTAAAATAAGCTTTCTGTACAAGATGGTACTACACAGCATATAGTCACTTACTGCATGGTAAGGGTTTAAAATTAATCACAGCAGTTGCTACTGTTGTATTTCTTTTTCCTTGTCAGAGGTCCCTGGCTTCCTGTCAGAGGAGGAAGGACGCGTTGTGGTGCAGCTGGCCCAGCTCAAGGGTCTGATGGACAGTCAGGCAGCAGCGCCCAGTCAGGGACAAGAGGAGTTAAACCAGCCACTTCTTACATTCAGCACTGAAGAGGTCTTCAGCCTTTTGGACTTGAACCAAGATGGGCTGCTTCAAAAGCAGGAGGTGACAAGAGGGAAAAATTGCAAATGCATATTCACTGTGGCTGCAGAAGAAAAGTACATTCCAAAGTAAACTGGTACCTTTTGCTGAATTGATAACAATGTTCTGATCTTACCTGCAGATTGTGAGTCACTCACGTTCTCAAGATGAAACTTGGTTGAGCGCAGACAACCTACGGCAGATACTGACCAAACTGGAAGCCTGCCCATCAGGTCTGTCCTTAATGTTTTTCAGTACAGTTGGGTCTGTTCTGAATAATTTCATTTAAAATAGATGCACTTTATTGATCCTAAACTGGGAAATTAGAGGTAAGGAAATTAACTTTCCTTTCCAGTGGACTCACCACCTGCAGGAGGGACCATGGGGGTCCGGTGCTATGTGGATCAGGTGGCGGTTGTAGGCAGAGACCTTGGCAATCTGATCCCCGGCTTTCTAAACTGGCTTTTGGGACATGGAATGCCATCTCTCTGGTAGGGAAGGAGCTGGAACTGGTGCACAAGGTTGACAGATACCAGCTAGATATAGTTGAGTTCACCTCAACACACAGCTCCGGTTCTGGAACTAGTCTCATGGTGAGGGGCTGGAGCTTGGCCTACTCTGGTGTTGCTCCGGGCGAGAGGCGGTGAGCAGGGGTGGGTATTCTTGTATCCCCCCCACCTTGCTGCTTCTACTTTGGAGTTTACCGTGGTGGACGAAAGAGTTGTTTCCCTGTGCTGTCGGCTTGGAAAACTGGTCCTGACCATCATTTGTGCCTATAGAATAGAATAGCTTTATTGGCTTTAATGGCTTTATTGTCATTGTACAGTACAATGAAATTGTGGATGCTCCACTGGGCTACTGCACAATTTAGTGTGAGGGAAGGATATACAATCATGTGAAAAAATTTGGACACCCCTTTAAATATTCAGTTCTTTATTGAGAAATGTTTGCATATCTACAGTATGTCTAACCTTGTTTTTGTTTTCATTTTTTCACATTTATTTTAGCCATTTTAAGTGGGAATGAATGTGGGGGTGTCTTAAAAAAGATGGGGGGTGTCCTAATTTATTCCTCACTATTTGTTTCGAATTACATTTTACAGAACATTGGAAAAAGTCTTTAAATGGTAAATGGTAAATGGCACTCACTTATATAGCGCTTTTATTCTTTTTTATTCTTTCGCAGCTTTTTCCCCTCTGCCATCAGACTGCTGAACATTAAGTGACTTATTGACTCTCGTGCACTATATACAGCAGCTCAACCAGACTCATGTCATTCATCACTGTTTTTCTGTTGCATTA
Source organism: Pholidichthys leucotaenia (assembly GCA_020510985.1). Lineage (NCBI taxonomy): Eukaryota > Metazoa > Chordata > Actinopteri > Cichliformes > Pholidichthyidae > Pholidichthys > Pholidichthys leucotaenia. Next base: position 322,974,326 of record CM035843.1, on the reverse strand, counting down.
TCAACTGCACATCATCTGCAACTTGCTAATTTATTTAAAACTGCTGTGACTAGTATTACTCATTATTATTATTATTATTATTATTTATTATTATTCTACACTTATTGCATGGTTTTAGTCTTTAATTTTTTTTTAGTTTATCTCTTTATCTTATGTTTTAATGTTGTAGCATTGCACCGAGACAAATTCCTAGTTTGTGTACTACATGAACAATGGCAATAAATCTGATTCTGATTCTGATTCATCTCTTGATGACCAAAGCGCTTTACAGATCCTGCTATTCACCCATTCACACACACATTCACACACTGATGGTGGCATGATTAATTCATTTTTAATTGTTTAGTTGTATTGCATGAATCTCCCAGTAATTTTAACATTGACCCTGCTCACATGGTCATGAGTAAACCAATTACTGGAGTAAACCGATAACTGTAATAAACGGCTTATGGTGTTTACATGCACCAGGTAAACTGTTTATTGGGCAAATAAGCTAGGTGTGTTAATCCGTTTTCTCATAAAATGATAATGGCCTTTAAATGATAAAGGTAATCGGATTACTCTGTTTACATGACAGTTTGAATGATCAGCTAACTCCAGAAAGCCGATTATTATCGGTTTACTCATGACCATGTAAACGGGGTTGTTGATATTAAATATCCCTATGTCCAAATATGTCAAAAAAAAAACAACAGGCTTATACAGGGTGTCCTAATTTTTTCACATGACTGTAGATAAAACACAGAGTTACAGTACACATGACTGGAATAAAAATAGCCCATGACTATGGAAATATATACAAGTAGGGTAATGGCTTCACGGATGAAACACTGTACATAAAAGTGCGACGTGCAGAGCACAGAATTGAACATGCGATGAAATAAAATAGCTCAGGATTATGGAAAATATACACAGGTATGGTAGTGGTTTCATAGATAGGTCAATGTACATGAAAATGCAGAGTGCAAAGATAGGTGTGATTGTTATGATAATTGAAAAGGTCGTCAGTGCACCAAATGATGGTTCAGAGTACCTACCCTTTTTGGAGTCTCTGACTGGGGTGCTGAAAAGTGCTCCTCTTGGAGACTCCATTGTCCTACTGGAGGACTTCAATGCACACGGCGGCAACGACAGTGAAACCTGGAGGGGTGTAATTGGGAGGAACGGCCTGCCCGATCTGAACCCGAGTGGTGTTAAGTTATTGGACTTCTGTGCTAACCACAGTTTGTCCATAATGAACACCGTGTTCAAGCATAAGGGTGTCCATACATATGTGCACCTGGCACCAGGACACCCTAAGTCACAGGTCAATGATCGATTTTGTTATCATGTCATCAGACATGCGGCTGTATGTCTTGGACACTTGGGTAAAGAGAGGTGCAGAGCTGTCAACTGATCACCACCTGGTGGTGAGTTGGATCCGATGGCAGAGGTGAATGCCATTCAGACCCGGCAGACCTAACTGTACAGTGAAGGTGTGCTGGGAACATCTGGCTGAGGCCCCTGCCCAAGAGGTCTTCAACTCCCACCTCTGGAAGAACTTCATCCATATTCTGAGGGAGTCTAGAGATGTGGAGTCTGAATGGGCCATGTTCTCCACCTCCATTGTTGAAGCAGCTGCCCAGAGCTGTGGCCACAAGGTCGTTGGTGCATTTCATGGTGGCAACCCCCGAACCAAGTGGTGGACACCAGTGGTGAGGGCAGCCATTAAGCTGAAGGAGTCCTATCAAGCTTGGTTGGCTTGTGGGACTCCTGAAGCAGCTGAGTTATATCAACAGGCAAAGCATAGTGCAGCTTGGGTGGTTGCCAAAGCAAAAACTCATGTGTGGGAGGAGTTTAGTGAGACCATGGAACAAGACTTTCTGGTCAGCCTTGAAGAGATTCTAGCAAACTGTCCGGTGACTTAAGACAGGGAAATGGCTCCCTATCCTCACTGTGTATGGTGCGGATGAGGTGCTGCTGACTTCGACTGGGGACATCGTTGGGCAGTGGAAGGAATACTTGGAGGATCTCCTCAGTCCGACTGACACACCTTCCACAGAGTAAACAAAGCTTGAGAATGAGGGGTACGACTTGCCCATCACAGGGTTTGAGGTTGCCAAAGTGGTTAAAAAAAACTCTCCAGTGGCCGGGCCCAGGGGTTGGATGAGATTCGCCCTGAGTATCTCAAGGCTCTGGATGTTGTAGGGCTATCATGGTTGACACGCCTCTGCAACATTGTGCGGCGGTTGGGAACAATGCTTTTGGCATGGCAAACTGGGGTGGTGGTTCCTCTTTTTAAGAAAGGGGACCGGAGGTTGTGTTCCAACTTTAGGGGGATCACACTTCTCAGTCTCCCCAGGAAGGTCTATGCCAGGGACGTCGCATGCGCACGCAGCGACCAGCAGCTTGATGATATAGTGCGTGTGTGCGTGTGTGTGTTTTTTGTACTTTTTTACGTTTTTAGAAAATCCTCTGTGTCGTTTCTGCCCTGGAGCGTTTGTGGAATATATGGCGAAGAGCTCCCTGGTATCGGCAACATGGATTTCCTCTCCTCTCTCGCACTGCTGCTATCTGTGCTGTGGCTCTTTGTCTCTGAGGTAAACGCGTTCGGCTCCATGGCGAGCAGAATAGCGGGCAGAATACAATATTCCAGGGACGTGTTGCTACGCTTTAACACAGCTGATGCAGCGTCTGTGATTGAGCCCAAACTTGAACTGCCAGACTTTATTTTGAGAGACGGACACAGTGGTGAAAAAAGAAGCGGCAGGAGGAAGCGTGGAAGACGTGGAGGTGTGAAATTGCGCCTTAGGAGACGTCAGTTTGGTAACATTCCTCTTCCTTCGATCATTTTTGGGAATGCACAGTCTGTGAGAAACAAGGTGGAGGAAATTCAAGGCAATGTACGTTACCAGAAGGATTTTAAGAACTGCTGCGTCATGGCTTTCACTGAATCTTGGCTTACTGCGCATGATCGAGATGCAGACCTGTGGATTGACGGCTTTGGAGCTCCGCTGCGCTCGGATCGGCAGGAAGAGGTAACTGGGAAGCGTCAGGGGGGCGGAGTATGTTTATACATTAATAAGCAGTACTGCACATCTGTCACGGTCAGAGAGCGCATCTGTACACCCCATGTGGAGCTGCTGTCTGTGTCACTACGCCCCTTTTATTTGCCTCGAGAGTTTCCCCAACTTTTCATCACAACTGTGTACATTCATCCGAGGGCAGACGCTGACTCCGCCTCCAGCACCATCTCTGATGTGGTGCAGCGGCTGCAGTCAATTTCTCCAGAGGCGCCAAACTTCATTCTTGGGGATTTTAACCATGTTTCTTTAAAGAAGACACTTAAAAACTTTCATCAGTATGTCTCCTGCCCAACCAGGCGAAAAAAGACATTGGACCTGTGCTATGGATCCATAGAGAGGGCCTATAAATCACTCCCCCTTCCTCCTTTAGGATCATCAGATCACAATTGTGTTCATTTGCTGCCCACATATAAAACTGCTCTCAGAAGAGGCAAGGTGGAGACGAGAGACATTGATGTGTGGACAGAGGATTCAGAGCACAGCCTCCAGGAATGCTTTGACTGTACAGACTGGAAGATGTTCATAATGGCCTGCGGGGATGATTTGGACTCTCTGGCTGAGCTCACATGCTCATACATGGCTCACTGTCAAAATAAGTTTGTTCCACGTAAACGTGTCAAAATATACCCCAACAACAAACCATGGGTTACTAAATCAGTTAAATCCTGCTTACAGAGGAAAGCTCTTGCCTTTAAACAAGGGTCTGTTTCTGCGCTACAGGTTGCCACCAAGGAGCTGAAGGCCGAAATTTTAAGAGCAAAACAGAATTATAAATCAGAGTTGGAAAGCAAGATGGCAGCAAATAAACTTGGTTCGGCCTGGGCCAATATGAAAACTATTGCAGGCCTTCAGAGCACAGAGCGCAGTAATCGTGTGTTTTTAGATGGTTTTAGTTCAGACATGGAGCTGGCTAATGCTCTTAATTGTTTTTATGGTCGTTTTGACTCCTTTGATTTTAGCACAGAAATCCAAGATTTGAAACAGAAACTCAAAGACAATCAGCACTTTAATATTGAGATGCAGGATGTTATAAGGGAGTTCCGCGCTGTAAAAGTGAACAAAAGTCAGGGCCCTGATAATATATGTGGACGCCTGGTAAAGTCCTGTGCACATGAACTGAGTCCTATATTTCATTATATTTTCAATAAGTCCTTACAGACACAACATGTGCCTAAGATCTGGAAAGATGCCGTGGTTGTTCCCGTTCCAAAATCCAGCTGTCCTAAAACGGTAAACGACTTTAGACCAGTTGCTTTGACTTCAATTTTAATGAAAATTTTTGAAAAACTGGTCAGACGTGAGGTCCTAAGGCAGACTGAACATGCATTGGATCCTCTGCAGTTTGCCTATAGGCCTCACAGAGGAGTGGAGGATGCCACTGTCACTCTGTTTGACATGCTTTTTAAACATCTGGATTTTAATGGGACACACGCCAGGCTTTTATTTGTGGACTTTTCTTCTGCCTTTAATACAATCCAACCTCATATTTTAGTTGAAAGGCTCCTGCAACAATTTGATTTAAGCAATAATCTGGTGGGTTGGATTCTGGATTTCGTAACCAACAGGACGCAGAGAGTAAGGGTCAATGGCACATTGTCTGACCTAAAGTGCTCTTCTACTGGCTCTCCTCAGGGGTGTGTGTTGTCACCACTACTCTTCATCCTGTACACAAACATGTGTCGGAGCAGACATGACAACAGACACATTATAAAGTATGCTGATGACTCAGTCATTGTCAGTCTCCTCCAGGATGGTGAGAGTGGCCACGGCCCAGTAGTTGATGACTTTGTTCACTGGTGTGAGGATTCCTACCTGCAGCTGAATACAACAAAAACGAAAGATATGATTATTGACTTTAGGAGGAAAACTCCCAGGCACAAAGTCACCATACTAAAAGGCCAGACCACCGAATGTGTACAATCGTACAAATATCTTGGGACAATTATTGATAGTGGATTGAACTTTGAGGTGAACTGTGAAAGGGTGTGCAAAAAGGGTCAGCAAAATTTGCATTGTTTGAGGAAACTTGCACGCTTCCAAATTGACCGAACCATAATGACTATGTTCTATCGGGCTTTTATTGAATCTGTTTTATCCTTTTCTTTAATGTCATGGTTTGGTCAGATAAAACTGAAACAGATGAAATCCTTGGATCAGGTAGTCAGATGGTCCAGTCGTTTGCTTGGTGAGTCACAGCTGAGCCTGACATCCCTGTACACCAGACAAGTACAGAGGATGGCCGACTCGATTTTAAATGATGACTCCCACCCTTTGCACTGCAACTTTCAGCTTCTTCCCTCCAGACGGAGGTTTGCTGTCCCAAAAAGTAGAACCCAGCGCTACAAAAACAGCTTTGTCCCTGCTGCTGTCAAAGAGTTGAACAAGCTATAAAAATTATATTGTACATATTTTATATTTACCTATTTTGTAAGATGTGTGCCTGTGTTTGTGTCTATGTTGAATGTAATTAGTGGCTTGTAAATATGGATGTCACCAACTGCAAAACAAATCTACCTACGGGTACAAATAAAGTAACCTGAACCTGAACCTGAACCTGCTATGGATCCATAGAGAGGGCCTATAAATCACTCCCCCTTCCTCCTTTAGGATCCTCAGATCACAACTGTGTTCATTTGCTGCCCACATATAAAACTGCTCTCAGAAGAGGCAAGGTGGAGATGAGAGACATTGATGTGTGGACAGAAGATTCAGAGCACAGCCTCCAGGAATGCTTTGACTGTACAGACTGGAAGATGTTCATAATGGCCTGCGGGGATGATTTGGACTCTCTGGCTGAGCTCACATGCTCATACATGGCTTACTGTCAAAATAAGTTTGTTCCACGTAAACGTGTCAAAATATACCCCAACAACAAACCATGGGTAACTAAATCAGTTAAATCCTGCTTACAGAGGAAAGCTCTTGCCTTTAAACAGGGGTCTGTTTCTGAACTACAGGTTGCCACCAAGGAGCTGAAGGCCGAAATTTTAAGAGCAAAACAGAATTATAAATCAGAGTTGGAAAGCAAGATGGCAGCAAATAAACTTGGTTCGGCCTGGGCCAGTATGAAAACTATTGCAGGCCTTCAGAGCACAGAGCGCAGTAATCGTGTGTTTTTAGATGGTTTTAGTTCAGACACAGAGCTGGCTAATGCTCTTAACTGTTTTTATGGTCGTTTTGACTCCTTTGATTTTAGCACAGAAATCCAAGATTTGAAACGGAAACTCAAAGACAAACAGCACTTTAATATTGAGATGCAGGATGTTAAAAGGGAGTTCCGCGCTGTAAAAGTGAACAAAAGTCAGGGCCCCGATAATATATGTGGACGCCTGGTAAAGTCCTGTGCACGTGAACTGAGTCCTATATTTCATTATATTTTCAATAAGTCCTTACAGACACAACATGTGCCTAAGATCTGGAAAGATGCCGTGGTTGTTCCCGTTCCAAAATCCAGCTGTCCTAAAACGGTAAATGACTTTAGACCAGTTGCTTTGACTTCAATTTTAATGAAAATTTTTGAAAAACTGGTCAGATGTGAGGTCCTAAGGCAGACTGAACATGCATTGGATCCTCTGCAGTTTGCCTATAGGCCTCACAGAGGAGTGGAGGATGCCACTGTCACTCTGTTTGACATGCTTTTTAAACATCTGGATTTTAATGGGACACACGCCAGGCTTTTATTTGTGGACTTTTCTTCTGCCTTTAATACAATCCAACCTCATATTTTAGTTGAAAGGCTCCTGCAACAATTTGATTTAAGCAATAATCTGGTGGGTTGGATTCTGGATTTCGTAACCAACAGGACGCAGAGAGTAAGGGTCAATGGCACATTGTCTGACCTAAAGTGCTCTTCTACTGGCTCTCCTCAGGGGTGTGTGTTGTCACCACTACTCTTCATCCTGTACACAAACATGTGTCGGAGCAGACATGACAACAGACACATTATAAAGTATGCTGATGACTCAGTCATTGTCAGTCTCCTCCAGGATGGTGAGAGTGGCCATGGCCCAGTAGTTAATGATTTTGTTCACTGGTGTGAGGATTCCTACCTGCAGCTGAATACAACAAAAACGAAAGATATGATTATTGACTTTAGGAGGAAAACTCCCAGGCACAAAGTCACCATACTAAAAGGCCAGACCACCGAATGTGTACAATCGTACAAATATCTCGGGACGATTATTGATAGTGGATTGAACTTTGAGGTGAACTGTGAAAGGGTGTGCAAAAAGGGTCAGCAAAATTTGCATTGTTTGAGGAAACTTGCACGCTTCCAAATTGACCGAACCATAATGACTATGTTCTATCGGGCTTTTATTGAATCTGTTTTATCCTTTTCTTTAATGTCATGGTTTGGTCAGATAAAACTGAAACAGAGGAAATCCTTGGATCAGGTAGTCAGATGGTCCAGTCGTTTGCTTGGTGAGTCACAGCTGAGCCTGACATCCCTGTACACCAGACAAGTACAGAGGATGGCCGACTCAATTTTAAATGATGACTCCCACCCTTTGCACTGCAACTTTCAGCGTCTTCCCTCCAGACGGAGGTTTGCTGTCCCAAAAAGTAGAACCCAGCGCTACAAAAACAGCTTTGTCCCTGCTGCTGTCAAAGAGTTGAACAAGCTATAGAAATTATATTGTACATATTTTATATTTACCTATTTTGTAAGATGTGTGCCTGTGTTTGTGTCTATGTTGAATGTAATTAGTGGCTTGTAAATATGGATGTCACCAACTGCAAAACAAATCTACCTACGGGTACAAATAAAGTAACCTGAACCTGAACCTGAACCTGGAGAGGAGAATCCGGCCATTGGTCGAACCTCCGATTCAGGAGAAGCAATGTGGTTTTTGCCTTGGCCATGGCACATCCAAACAACTCTTTACCCTCTTGAGAGTTCGTGGGAGTTTGCCCATCCAGTCCACATGTGTTTTGTGGACTTGGAGAAAGCATTCAATTGCGTCTCTTGTGGGAGACTGGGGGGGGGGGGGGGGTGCTGCGGGAGTATGGGGTATTGGGCTTGTTGCTACGATCTATCTGGTCTCTATACGGCCGTTGCAAGAGTTTGGTTCGTATTGCCAACGCCCAGTCGAACTTGTTTCCAGTGAGAGTTGGACTCTGCCAGGGCTGCCCTTTGTCACTGATCCTGTTCATTATTTTATGGACAGGATTTGTAGGTGCAGCCAAGGAATGGAGGGTGTCATGTTTGGTGACCACAGCATCTCATCTTTGCTGTTTGCAGATGATGTTGTCCTGTTGGCTTCATCGAGCAATGACCTACAGGTCTTGCTGGGATGGTTTGCTACTGAGTGTGAAGCGACTGGGATGAGAATCAGCACCTCCAAGTCCGAGTCCATGGTCCTCAGCCAGAAAAGGGTGGATTGTCCTCTCCGAGTCAGGGATGAGGTCCTGCCCCAAGTGGAGGAGTTTTTAAGTATCTCGGAATCTCATTCACGAGTGAAGGAAGAATGGAGCGGGAGGTTGACAGATGGATTGGCGCAGCATCTGCAGTGATGCGGACGTTGTACTGGTCTGTCGTGGTAAAGAGGGAGCTGAGCTCTAAAGCAAAGCTGTCAATTTACTGGTCAGTTTACGTTCTTACCCTCACCTGTGGTTATGAGCTTTGGGTAATGACCAAAAGAACGCGATTGCAGATACAAGTGGCTGAAATGAGCTTTTTTCCATAGGATTGCTGGACTCACCCTTGAAGATGGGGTGAGGAGCTCAGTCATCCGGGAGAGACTCAAGAGTAAAGCCACTGCTCCCCCACATCAAAAGCAGCCAGTTGAGGTGGTTTGGGCATCTGATCAGGATGCCTCCTGGACGCCTCCCACTTGAGGTGTTTCAGGGACACCCCACTGGGAGGAGACCCCGGGACAGACCCAGGACACGCTGAAGAGATTATGGGTGCATTGAGACTGCCACTGTTTTGTCCATACCAAAGGAACTCTGGTCCACTTCCACGGACAGTACGGTTTGTTTGGTACAGTCTGAATGGTCTGCTAGAAAACCAGGGGTCTCGGTTCACTTGCAAGTGAACCCTGGTGCACTTCACTTGCAGTGTGAATGCAAATGTACTATCCAGTGGACCAAAGGGTGGAAGTGCCCCTCGGCGTTTGTGTAACCATAGCATCATGTAGTCTAGAAGAGGAGGTGGCATTTATTGTAGTGCATTTTGGGTAGAAAATAACAAAAACAATAGCGCAAATCCAAGAAATCCTTTTACCAGAGAAAACTGAGAAGAAAAGTTACTTTGGTGCTGCTCCATCGTTTGTTTGTGGCGGGCAAGCAACCCAGCTGAAGGGCACGGATTTCCATTTTCTGTCCTGGCCAATCAATGAGCCGGATTTTTCTTCTTCGCCGAGATTTTTTCTTCTTGGTCAGTGGTGGTTTCGGCTACAGCACCCCAAACAAGCAGTTGTTGTAACTGTGTGACGTTGTCCAGGCAGTTTGGTCCACATTAGTAAAGTGCAGTGTGAATGCGAACCAAACCAAGCAAAGGTGCAAAAATTGTCTGCATTCCCCGCCCAATCAGACTCCTGGACTATCCTGGTGTGAATGCAACTTATGTCTCCCAGCTGGCCTGGGAACATCTTGGTATCCTCTCTGAAGAGTTGGAGCAGGTGGCTGGGGAGAGGGAAGTCTGGGCTTCTCTGCTTGAGCTGCTCCGTCAGCGATCCGGACCCCTGGAAAAGCGGTAGAAAATGCATGGATGGATGGAACTTTTTTCTAAAGTCCCATTTAAAATAGTTCAGATGTTATGAGAAATGTGAATAAAAAAATGCAAGCAAATGATTTTAAAGATTATATTCAGTCTCTATAAAGACAAGGGAATATGCTAATTTTGAAGCCTATGGCAGCAAAAAAAAGAGACTTGAGCTTGTTTAGTGCTGTGCAAAATAGTTTAAAGTGACACTTTGCCAAAAATCAAGTTTTTTTTTTCCCTTGTTAGCATGTCTAACATGTTTTTTATAACTCACAAGACATATTAAGAGCAAAATCACTCAATTGTCTCATATCTGTTTGTTTTGGTTTGTTTTTGGTGACGTAACTATGCATGAAGCTGGCACGTGGTTAGTGTTGAGCCAATCAGGACTCTCTGGCCTAACTAAAGTTATTCTTCAGACTAGTTAGCATTTTTTTTTAAAAACTGCTTTGAAAACTTGACCCAAATTAAGATGGGTTTTACCTTAAACTGCTTTTAAGGACCGATGTAGTTTCAGTCGTTATCCTGGGCCACTGTGCATACAACTGGGCATGTCCTTCAACCGGTAAGTCTTTTCATTACAGGATTTATGCCGTTTAATGTAGTGCTAGCCACTATTAGCCTTGTGGTAAGTATGTTGGGTCTAGTCACCAATGAAGGGGGGAGGGTTGACATGACACAAAGACAATGAAATTTTTTTTTTGTAGAAAAAAGGGCATAAGATACCATTTTAGACAATGTAGATTTGTTTTTATAAGGGATTTATAGCCACTGGAGTCGGTCTTTAATCCCTGAAAAAGATGCAGCTTTTCTGGATGTTTATGTATGTTTTGTTTTTCCTTTGATTTTAATTGTATTTGTAAACAGAGATATCTGCTGATCCTCTTCTGATGAGTAATTTTTTTTTTTTCCAATTTCACTGTTAAAACCATTATTTTGATGCTTCTTTAATTCATGGTTAATGGTGTTTTCTCTCTCCTATATATGGATTAGCAGTTTACACAGAAACTTGCAGTTATCTAATCCAGCTGCTTAAACTAGTATCTCATGGAAAGGCAAATGCTGACGAGCACTGCGATTTTTAGATCGCCAAATTTTTTGACGAATGTTTGCAAAAATTAGCATTCACCTCTGTCATTGGTGACATTTAGCGATGATTAGCAACATTCATACGAATACTTCCAAAAGACAGTTGGTGAACTTTAGCAACTGTCGGTAAATGTTAGCAGCAGTGTTTGTGACGATTAGTAGCAACTGTTTGCCACTTGGTTGCCACTGTTTGGGAACATTTGGGACCTTGTGCCACCTCTAGGTAAAATACCAGGTGAATGTCAGGTGAATCTTGTTCCCAGTCCTCAGGGCTTAAAGTTTTCCGGTATCATGCTGGATTTCCAGCGTGTGCCGTTTGGTTGCAGGGAAAAATGATACTCCTATAAAAACAAAAGATTTACTTACTATTTCTTTACACAGAACCACTTTTTGTTCAAGCAGAGTTGCCATATCTACCGATCCAAGATGGCGGACCATATTGCGCGATGCGCTCCTAATCGGGTCGTGACAGCGTATACAAAACCTTTCATACATGCCTTTCATATATTCCATGGGATGGAGAGGAAGTTTTTGAAGCCTGGGGAAGATGTCCTAATTGATTAAGGACTTAAAACAAATGGCACTGGCCGTGGATCGAAGAAATGGGCAGAGACGGTAGGCCTTTTGGTAGCTGGTGTAAAAAAAAAAAGAAAATAGAGAACCAGGGGCCTCATGTATAAACGGCGCACATGGACAAAAACACGGTGTACGCAAATTTTCATGCACACAGTGGGATGTATAAAAACAAACGTGACATGAGAATCTGCGGGCCAAGCTGCAAAGTTTCCACTTGCCATGAGAAGTTGCAGCTGTCCTCAACATTCTGTTTGGCTCCATCCAGTGGGTCTGTTAAACTACAAAACAGCTAAAACTCACAGGATATGTTAAAATAACGTTTCCACTTAAGGTAAAATGCTTTGTCTATGAATTAGTCTGTGAAAAATGTAATAATTTATGCGATTTATCTCCATAACTTGGCTCACTGAGTGCAGTGAAACCCCGATGAATAATAACTAATTAATCTGCCTCACTCATGGACCAATTGATAGAACACCTGCATGAATGACTGACATTGTGACTGAAATACATGTGTGCTTGTTCATTGCAGAACATGATTTGTCATTGACCATTTCTCAACCGCTAGTAAATCTCTGTTAAAAAAAAAAGTCAAAAAAAAAAACAAAAGACAAAAATGCTCTAACAAAACTATCCATTTCAAATCAGCATGCCAGTTATGTAAACACACATAGCATAGCACCAGAATTTAAAAAAAATGTCTGTTAGAGAAGCTCAAAAACTGCATGTTTTCACTGAACATTGATGAAGCTTCTAGCCAGTGCATGGACAAAATTTTAATGTCCTTGTTCGCAATTATGATGATGACACGACTAGAGAAACAACTCAACATTTGGCAATAGGGCTGTCACGGTGGAGGGATTTCCCCTGCGGTGACAGTGGACAGCTCAACATTGCGATATGTGGTATTATTGCAAATGTTTTTAGGACTCCGTGGTCTTGTAATTTATACAGGGTTCATAACTTAGTTGGCAAATGATGGAAGCTGTGAGAAATTTGCTGCAGCTCTGCTCTTAACTTGTGTGTGTGTAACAGTTGTGTGGAGCTCCGGTCCTATAGGCATGAACTGATGATTCTGTTTTTTAAAAAACAAAAGAAAACTTGATTGTTTTTTATAAAGCAGTGGCGGTACCTCCAGTATTTCAGGGTGTGTGGACTGCTTGTTGACTGCAGCGACATTCAGCTTATTTAAGCAGGACAGCCTCCGTACATGACCCTGCATGGCTCTTGTCTCTGTGATTTTTGGGTTTTTGTCACTGCCCAAAAAATCACTTTCAAACAAGCAATGCATTATGCAGTAGTTGTTTTGCCCTCGGAGCTCAATTGTCAGGATCATAAACACTCAGTTCAGAAGGAAATAACACACTTTGTGCTCTTTCATTGCTCATTGTCGCAGCTGTATTTAGCAATTCGTCCAAACGCTTCCACCACTAACTCCCTGCTGAAGTCCGTCTGAAGAGTGCCCCAAATGGTGCTGATGGTGGCAGCACCCGGTGCTGTGGAAGCTTCCACAGTACCGGGTACAAACATGCTGTTGCCAATATTAATTGTTGTTATTAATTAACAGTTTATTTAATAATCAATCGGAGCACATAAGTGAGCGAGATTTAGCCACATACACAAAAAAAAGTGAACACTGCGTGTACGGATCCCCATAATATGTGATGGCAATGGTCTTGACTGTTGGTGAAGTTTACAGTTTTATTTTCTTATTTTAGCACAGTACATATTAAGTAAAACACAAACTATGACCAACATAAGAGCTTGTGCCTCATTACGGGTGCATAAACCAATTAACGTTAGTGTTCATAGCTTGACTGTCGCTGCCAAGCACTGTAACCTTAAGGCCCTGTCACACCTTAACGGTTTAGGCAGCATTTGCGTATAAAAACGTAAAAAAATTGGTCTAAAACGCAGGCATATGCTGAAGTTTTCACTTTTGGCCATATGCATCTCATATCCATAATGACTTGAATACATACATAACGTATTGGTAACTTATATAGAATATTTCCAAAACTTATAAGTAACTTAAACCAACTAATGCTTAGCACGTTGCCGACATTCACAACTTATGTGCAACAATAGGCTAACGTCTGCATAGCTGATCCTTACTTCTGCATAGCGCGGTCATGCCAATTTGCCATAGCCTCCCGATCCATGAATCCTAGGTGTGCGAGAAATCATCTCTGTTCAACTGAAATGATTCTCCCCTCCACAGACTACGGTGGGGGGCGTGACCGACTTGACAAAGCTGTCAAATCTGTCAGGTCCATCACGCCTAAAACAGCTGATGTGACACGTCAGGAACATCAAATGACAGTTTTCACAACCTGGCTCAAAGGCACACGAACTGATAAAAGAAGTTTATTTTCAATAAAGTGGAAAAAAAACAAGATGTGCTTTAGCTGGGAGGCACAGCCAGCACCAAAGTGTGATTTATTATGGAAAACAGTTGAGCTCTGCACTTGGGCCAATCAGCTGATTGGATCCACCTCCTCCGGTGTTCTGACATTTTGGAATATCTATCAGATCAGCACTGGACAGCTGATGGTACAGACTGCAGTCAAAGATAAAAAAAAAAAAAAAAAAAAACATGGGGGAGGGCTAAACGGTGATTTAGATCTTTATCCTGTAGCTTGAAAGTGCTCAGACACATCCCTGACAGGTCCCGTTATATGAACAAATACGTGTGTGCGCATGTGCGCACACTCCAGGCAGAGCTCTGTATGGGTTTTTCCTGTGAACCAACACTGCAAATACGCCATTATAGGATAGCTCCAAGTTAGAAAACAATTCAGTAAGTTACACATAGGTTCAAAGTGGTGGCCTAGTGGTGCCGGAGTGGTGGCCTGGGTGATCCAGGAGGTCGTGGGTTCAAGCCCAGGCCGGGTCATGCCAAAGACCATATAAAATGGTACTTCCCACCTTCTAGCTTGGTGCTATATAATAGAATGGGGGAAGGAAGAGTTGTTTGTGGCGGCGCCTTGCATGGCAGCGACCCTCTGATTCTAGAATGTGATTAACATTGTAGATAGGAGAAACGTAATTTCGTTCTACTGTACATGATTGGCTGTATGGATTTAATGACAATAAAGTTGGCTTCTTCTTCTAAAGAGCATTACTCATATGTTAGAAATAATTTTGGGGTACGCTAGATATTAGTTTCGACATATTTCGACTTTTGAGTAACTATGAGTTACTTACAAGTAACGTGTGTAAACGAACACTTAACTTCCCTACAACCTTTGCTCCGCAAATGTGGGACATACCAGCCATACACTGGATACGTCGGAAAACTTTCAGCATGCTGAATTTTCAGGGGAGCTTGGCGAACAACGCCGTATACCAGCGTGCTTCAGCGTTCTTCAGTGTGCTCTTAACTTAGACAAAATTTAGCCATAACTGCTTCCACGTACGCCAGCGTATTCTCCAGATTTTTCATACGTTTTCCAAACGCTGCCTAAATCGTCTAGGTGTGACAAGGCCTTTGCTGACAATTTCACAGGCAGGCACAGGAAGCAAAAACAAAACCACCATTATCAAAATAAAAGCCTGCTTTTTTACTCCAGTGCATAGGATGGCATGAGGCCTCTGTACTTTGTAAAATTAACTACTAATAGGAAAACATTTGTGCAAAGATCAAAAAATACATGTCTCAGAATTATTGATCAGGTAATTAACCTAAAATAATAAACCTTTGAGGGGGTTATACACTGTGGTTGTTGTGGTTGCTTGTTATCCTCCGCGGTAGGCTTGTCCATAGCGCAGTACTACATAAGATAAGATAAGATAAGATAAGCCTTTATTAGTCCCACAACGGGGAAATTCCAGGATTGCAACAGCACAGGGATAGCAACACTCAGAGCAACAATCAGAAGGCAAGAAAAAAAACAAGCAAGCAAGAGCAGCTAATATACATATGTACATATTACTATAAAATATATAGATACACACACACACACAGACACACAGTGCAGAGCATTGTAGCTGGATGGAATAAATATATGAATATATGAACACACAGTGCAGAGCATTGTAGCTAGATGGAATAAATATGTAAATATATAAACACCCACAGTACGGAGCATTGCAGCTAGGTGGAATAAATATTTATTTATTTACATAATTGCAGTTATCGCGACAGCCCTACTTGGCAAGCAGGAAAGTTAATATTGCCAATGGTGGAATTAAAAAAATGTCCTGTAATCTTATGGTGTTGAATGGAAACAAGTCACCAGTATTCTACTGGTGAATTAATTTGTAGATTTCTGTAGTAATCTGGCTTTGTGTATTTCCTTTTTTTTATGTTTTATAATATTTAATTTTCTGTTATTTCTTTTGAACAAAATTATGTAAATAATGCAATTTAGAGTATTATATAAAGTTCATTGTTGCTGTTTGTGTGTGTGTGTGTGTGTGTGTGTGTGTGTGTGTGTGTGTGTGTGTGTCCAGCCCATGACCCTGCCCCTGCAAAAAAGTTCAGGCTGAGGATTTTTTTGTTTAGCTTTAACCTCTTGCACTCCGTTGTACCGCGGGCGGGCAAGTCTCTGCGTCCCAGAGCGCACGAGGGCGCTTTCGTGCGCCCTCGTGCACTCTAGGACGCACAAGGGCGCTGCCTCCAAGCGCGCACTGGAAAAAAAAAAAAAAAGTTCTTCCACTACAGACACAGCCGCGAACAGATCAGATATGATTGACCTCTCATTCGACTAATAAGAGCCTTGAATTGGGTTTCTGAAACCTTGAAGAACCAATGACTGAAAACCTAGCAAGAAGGACCCACCTACCAACGCTGTGAATGCAGCCAGCCAATTGAAGCACAGAAGTTCGGGCTGGGTGAAGAGAGACTGACTGCTGCAGCAGATGAAAGAAAGGACCCGCAGGAAGAACCTGCTACAGACCCAGCAGCACGGAGACCACCCACAAGTGCGACCTGCACTCATTCCAGCAGAATAGATGTTTAGGATTCTCTTCCATGGTCATCATAGACCGAAGGAGGCCGACGACAAAGGTCGTAAATCATTCGCCAAAACCGCAATAATGGAATTATGTTTTGACCGGGAACCACGAGCGGACCAGCGTCGCGTTCGTCTGACAATGAGGAAGAGAAGTTCGCCAGGACAATGCTGCTGTGAAGAGGTAAGTGTTATAAGCTAAATTATTCTTTATCCCTGAAAATTGTAATCAAAAAATGACTTTTGACCAATCGGTAAATTACAACTGTGTGGCGCACGAAGTCCGAAGTGCATGCGCCACGGTACACGGTTCGTTCGCCGCGTCCGGACCATGAACGCCCCCACCCCCCCCGCTACTCTTCTGTAGTGGGGGGGGGGGGAGCCACGGTGACTGCGCCGCGGTCGCCACATAGCCACATGAGTCTATTCCGTCATGTAGCGATGGCCGATGTCCGTCCTCTGTAGCGAGGGGGGGGGGGCAAACCCCCCCCCCACACACACAGCCCTGAGTGTCACCTTTCATTAGAGCCCAAGATGAAGCTTCTATATTGAATCATTCAAAAGTTACAGACGTTTTTCCAAACTGTGCCATTTGGCACAATTTGGCACAGTTCAAAAACGCATGGGAACTACCTGAGGAAAAAGCTGTGTAATATATTCATTTTTTGTGGTATTGTTGCAAAATTTTGACCTCAGCTGGATAACACTTGGTTCTACATTTCTGTTGCATTTTCCAGCCCGGATCTGAAGCTGTGTGTTATTTGCAAGCATTTGTATCCCAAAAAACACCCAGGCCAAATTTATTTTCTTCAAGTTCAGTATGTTTAGATGACTGTAACTCAGTGGCAGGAGCACTTAGAGAGATTATGACTGTTTTGCCAAAAAATTCAAAGTGTTTTCTTTTAAATGAGACCAACCCCATGAAGATGCTGCAAAGGGTTGAAGAACAGCTTTCGATTTACTTTGGGCACGTTATTTTTTGGCGTTTTTAGGGAAATTGACCGGAGTGCAAAGGGTTAACCCCTGAGCCCTGTAAAAAGAGTGAGCAAACCCTCCCCAGCATTCAGATGTAAAGGTTCTTAAGCAGTTGCCAGTGTTCATTACTTGACAAACCAAAAAGAAACTTAGCGACATGTATTACAACCGTTTCCAAATGCTTACAGCTATTTTGTAAATGTTTGCAGAAAAATAAACTTTGAACAACTGTTTGCGAACTGTTTTGCAACCTTTTACGAACCCTGACAAAACCCAAAAACTGCAACTTTCCTCAGCATTCGCTGTTCCATGAGATAATAGCTTAATTTATCATTCATAATTTTACATAAGAGCTGGAGCAGGTGGCTGGGGAGAGGGAAGTCTGGGCTTCTCTGCTTGAACTGCTGCCTCCGCGACCCGGACCTCCGGAAAAGCGGTAGAAGATGGATGGATGGATGGACTTCTACTCTTTCAACCCTTTTCTTCTCGTTCAGATGGTTGCACTTCTTTAAATACGTGGCTTTTAATGAGTATGTCGAACTTAAATGTGCAACACAGATCTGTCTGTTTTAATGCTTGTACTGCTGTGTACTGGTAGGAGTGCAGTAAACAAATTAAACTGATGACTGGTGGCCGTTATTGCGTGCAAGCCAGGAAGAGGAATAACATCATTTTGACATGATACCATTGTGGCTGAGGCGATCCACACTCTGGCCCGGATGTGTGTTGTCATATCTCATTAAAAGCTGATTGTTCTGCAGCCCCTTTTCATATTTTTCTTCCCGGATACCCTGTATGCCCCAACTCCCTCTTCCACACGCTGGTTAACCCCCCCCCCCCCCCCCCCCCCCAAGCCGCCCCTCTGTCTGGCTACCTCTTCTCTGCCACCCCAGGGCTATTGTTAGGACTGGTGTGCAGTCTCCCAGTGGAACCATACAGTCGTTGAGCTGAGACAAACCGCATACAATTAGACAATGAGGGAAGGAATGAAAAGACAAGACAGGGAGAACTAATGCTTGTTGTGCAAGAACTCAACATTAAATTAAAATTGGATCACAATATTGCATAACTAATTTAATAATTTTTGTACTTCTTTGAATGTTTGGCAGGAATGCTGAATTTGGAAGACTTTAGGCAGGTTTATGATGAGACCCAACGTCCAGGACGACAGAGAGGTGGGAAACTCTACAGTGAGTTTAAACAGAAAAGCAAGCATACTTGGCTTTATCAAGGTCCAGGATCTCACTACGTGTTGCACGCACTCAGGAACAGGTCAGTAGCTGTATACACAGTTTGTCATATATATTTAACCCATACCATTGTCTTTGAAATGTAATGTCTTGTTTTGTCTTATTTCTTTCCTTTAGAGTAACCAGTATGACACGTCTCCCCTCTACTTTGGTTGAACTGAGCGAACCACTTCAAGTAATTCGTTATGAACCTGGAGACTTTAGTAATGCCCATCACGATAGCAGCCCTTCACATTCGGAGACCACCTGTGCACACACAAGACTAGCAGGAAACAAATCTGCTCTCACAGAAGTCTCATGCCGGTGTGTATATGTAGTTTCGATTTTTAAATAAAATTTTAGCTTTCAGTGTAGTTTTAAACTTCAACAGTGACAACAACCTTGATTCTCTCCTATTATTATTCATTATAGGGCCACTTTGAATGTCAACACTCATTTGTAAGACATATTTTGTGTAGATATGAGTTATCCAAGGACCATCTAGTAACAACAGTTCATCAATGAGCAATTCTAACTGTTATGGACAGTCAGATTGTTGCACAGTGAAACAAATTTAACTATCTGTTTTGCTTATACAAAGATTCTTCATTTTCTTGTGTCCCCCCCTCCCTGAATGCAGGTATCTTACCATATTATTCTACCTCAGTTCTGTTGAGGAAGGTGGTGAAACCACCTTTCCTGTGGCAGATAATCGTACCTTTGAGGAGCATGTGAGTATGTTTTCACATCCAACAGTTACAAAGAAGCAATTTTTTTTCCTCCAACGTGAAACTTTACATGAGCTTACTGCATCTGATGATGTAGACACCCAATGATCCACAACAAGGGCTTTGATGTGGAAACCAAGACACAAGCTGTTTACATTCTTGCACCTTAGGCACTCATTCAGGATGGAGTTGATTTAACAGACACCCAGGAAACCTGCAGCAGAGGAAATCTCAGAATTAAACCTACAGCTGGGACGGCTATTCTCTGGTACAACCATCTCTCTGATGGAAGAGGTAAGAGAACAAATCGTTAGCGATATGATTTGCATACATGTTGGCATGTGAGCAGTTCAGTAGCTTTAATTTTGGGCCTTTATATCAGTTTCACCATTTCAGTCCCAGTGCCTGCATATAATAAGATGGAACTAGTTTCTACAGTTGTTCTATTTGAAGCTTTAATAAACCTGCAGTGAACATTATGCATTTGATTTTTTTATTTTAAATCCATGTTTTTCAAACCTGCACGTTGACAAAATCAACAGATTGTATATTTGTAAACTTTGCTGTTACCATTGAATCTTCTCTGATACTGGCATAGTTTTTCCCTTGTAATAACCACTGATTTTCTCATGAGAGAGGTGTACAGTGCATCCGGAAAGTATTCACAGTGCTTCACTTTTCCACATTTTATGTTACAGCCTTACTCCAAAATGGATTAAATTTATTTTTTTCCTCAAAATTCTACACACAATACCCCATAATGACATGAGAAAAGTTTTTTGAGATTTTTGCCAATTTTTTAAAAATTAAATAAAACCAAGAAATCACATGTACATAAGTATTCACAGCCTTTGCCATGAAGCTCAAAATGTTTCTGTATCAGGGCTTCCGTGTCTCCTTCTGCCATATATGTTACTGCTTCTCCTGTATGTTCAGCTGTTTTTGAGAACTTTGAGCAGGTGTGACTTTCTTCATTAACAGAAACAGTTCAGCATTTACGCCCTTCTTACTGCCCCTTAAGGTGCATTCAGACCAAATGATTACATTTTAACTCAGTGTAATGTAAATACACAAATAGACATGAATTCACCGTCTGAGTGAGTTGCAGACAGGCGAAGTTGCCTTAATAACTTGTGCAGCTGTGTTCAACCTGCTGTGGAAATCCCCAAAATACCGTCATGCTTAGGTTTACATTATCTGATGGGGTCTCAAATGAAAAAAAATTGTCTCTGCCTCCAAAATTTCATGCTTTTTCCTGCATGCAATTTCATTTTCGTGCTAGCCTTGTTAGCACGTCCGTGGCAGGAGTCCGTAGGTAAAAAAATTCCTGACACTCCAGTTCACCTGCAGATCTCCTGGTCCATCTGTCTCCAGGTGAGTGTCAGCCTCATTTTCAAACTAGTTTACTCTCCAATATTGATACTTCGGTGACGGCAGAATCTCAAGGCCATTACTAGCTAGTGGATATGAACGCGCGAGATTGACGTGTGCTCTCCTCTTTCCATTGACTTTATGTATTTGCACTGCGCTTGGTCTGAACACATCTTTAGACAGCATTCCATCTCATGGATGCTGCTCAGGATGCATCCATCTGAATTCTCTAAAGAATTTAACAGTGTGCTCTGACTCTTCCTCTGTGATAGAAATATATACAGTTCTAATGAAAACTAGAAGCATTCTTATCTGCTGTGTTCAGTCTTTCCATGTTTTGGTCTAGCCGTGGCTGTGCAGGTCAGATGACCTGCACAGCCACATTTGTTTCACACACATGCATTGACTGTAATCTCTGGTCCACATGCCCATATAGGATGACAGCCACGTTCTAGCAAACTGATCTGAACACCCATAATTAAATAAAATGAGGACTTTTGTGCCGGTGTTGAGTGCCACACCCACAGATATGAACATATTTACATGACGTGACAAATACTGTCCGGGCACCAACTTTTGTGTTTGAGTCTGCTTTTTTTGTTCTGTTAACATTAATTATGTTATTAATCTACGGTCCATATACTATACAGACAGCATAAAAGCGACACTCGAGCAACCCAACACAAATAAAATGAGCAGTCTCTTCAGTGTTGTGTGTCACGTGAAATACTGTCCGGGCAGGCGCCAACTTCCACGTTTAAGGTTTAGGGTTTTTTTTGTGTTCTGGCCACATAAAATTACATTATAAATGCATATTTAAGCATCTTTAATTTTGCCATTTGTGCATCGATTCAGAATCGTTCACGTTTGCATCAAGCTGTATCGGGAAAAATTAATATTTCTCCCACTCCCAGTAAACACCATGGGAATGTCCAGCCATCATACTGCTCAGGAAGGAGATGGGTTCTGTGTCCCAGAGGTGAATGCGTTTTGGTGTGAAATGTGTGTATCAACCCCAGAACCAAAGCAAAAGACCTTGTGAAGACGCTGGCCAAAGCTGGTAAGAGTGTCATTATCCACAGTGAAAAAAGTCCTGTACTGACATGGACTGAAAGGCCACTCAGCCAGGAAGAAGCCATTACTCCAAAAGCAACATAAAAAAAGCCAGAATACAGTTTGCAAATGCACACCGAGACAAAGACCTTAATTTTTGGAGACATGTCCTGTAGTCTGATGAAACTAAAGTTGAGCTATTTGGCCATAATGACCATTGTTACATTTGGAGGAAAAAGGAAGCTTGCAAGCTTGAGAACACCATCGCATATGTGAAGTACGGGGGTGGGGGGTGTTCTGCTGCAGGAGGGACTAAAGTACCTGGCAAAGTAGATGGCATCATGATGAAAGAACATTATGCGGAAATATGGAAGCAACATCTCAAGACTGCCGAGAAGTTAAAGCTTGGGTGCAAATGGGTCTTCCAAATGGACAATGACCAAAAGCACACCTCCAAATTAGTCACAAAGTGGTTTAAAGACGACAAAGTCAGTATTTAGGAGTGGCCATCACAAAGCCCTTACCGCACTCCCATAGAAAATCTGTGGGCAGAGCTGATATGTGCAAGCAAGGCAGCCTACAAACTTGGCTCAGTTACACCAGTTCTGTCAGGGGGAATGGGCCAAAATTCCAGCAAACTATTGTGAGAAGATTGTGGAAGGGTACCCAGAACGTTTGAGCCAAGTAATACAGTTTAAAGGCAATGCTACCAAATACAAAGGAAATGTATGAAAACTTCTGATTTTGAAGAAAGTCATAAAAAAATTCTCTAAAAAATTGTTTGGCTAATATAAAAATGATTTAGCAAATACACATAATTTTGGTAATCCTAACCTGACCTAAAGAGGAAAAGTTTAGTCTGATTTCATGTCAGACAGTGAGGGGGGAAAAAGACTATTTTTATACAGTGTATGCAAATTTCTGGTTTCAACTATATGTGAGGAACAGACACAGACAGGCATTCCTTGCATTTCTTGGTAGGTTTATGTCTGCTCATATTTTATGAAAGATGTGAAAGAGATGAGGGAGCTGTTGATAGAGAATGCATCTCTGAGTGCAATTCTAGTGTTAAACCCTGTTCCTCTTCTCTGCCTTCCTCAGGTTGGATGGGCGATTTAGATGAATATTCCCTGCATGGCGACTGCCCAGTAAGACGTGGAGTAAAGTGGGTAGCCAGCAGCTGGGTAAATGTGGACCCAGACTACCAGCAACAGGCCCGCTACCAGAGACTAGTCGCTCAAAGGCATCACGCCAAGTCAGGCATGGAGGACCATTACCACTCTTTGTCTCATAGTGACCTCCATCAGGATCTATAACAGGGAATTGTACATGACAAAGCTACCATAAATTTAAAACTGTCGTTGCACCAGTGAAACCAGTAAGGTCTGTAGACCTTTCCATAATGTTTGATGTTGTGTCAGAATGAAAATTGCACAAAATAGCAGCATATTTCGTATCTCTTCTCCTTGATGTAAATCTTTAAAACTTTTGAATTTTACAAAATATTTTAATATAAAACTGAGGTTATTAATTGGTTTCCTCACTATTTATTTATTACATATAAATAACAAATACACATTTAAACAGAGTGAATACCATTTTCTCTGAAACTGCACCTTAAAAACATAACTGACTTTAGAGTAAGACGTACAGTATATTGAGTTGGAAAAAGATGCAGTCATGTTTGTCATAATCCTGTTTACCAGGCTCTTTGTTAGGATTATCTGCCTCTCTCGCAGGTCAATGGTTATTTATTGGTATGGAATTAAAGCCTTTTGTTAAAAGCCATATCACAATGTTTATTTGTGAACATGTTCTTAGGGGGAAAATTTTGTAAGATCATGTATATGTGATCAGTTGTTCAGGTTTGCTTCCAATGTTAAAGATTATTATAAGTTATTTGAGTTTAAGGTTTTGCTTTACCTGTAGCAAATGCAGGTCTGGTTATTGTACACTGGAGCAATGTAACACTTCACACTGGCTATGTGAGATGAGTCCTTCAGGTGTAATGTAATGTGTTTTTTGTATTTATTCACATATTTGAAAAAATCTTTTAAACTTATTTATAGCATTCTTATTTATTGTCACCATCTGGTGGTTTAAGTTAAAATAACACATATTTATAAAATGCTTGATGTTGCACTGAATGTGTTCTTGTTTTCCATTGTATTTGTCATAAGTAATAAAATATATGAGTAATAAAGTGACCTTGGTAGTATGAAATTTCTAAAGAGAGAGAGAGCAAGAGAGACTACGAGAGTGGTGGCCTAGAGGTAGAGTATCTGCCCCACAACCGGGAGGTCGGGTTCAAGTCCCAGCCGGGTCACGCCAAAGACCATAGAAAAATGGAACTTCCTGCCATCCATCTTGGTGCTCAGCAAAAACGGAACGGAGGAGAGAAATGTGGGCGGCAGTGTCATGATTGGTATTAATTGACAGCTCACGTGCAGGGAGTGACAACACAGAAGACACACTATGACACAGAGAAGCAAGTTTGACTTGAATTTTATTAATGCAGGAGAAACGCTCCGCAAGAGAAAAACGCCACTCGCCAGGGGGAACACCCAGCCTGTGGAGGGAGACGAGAGCAAGTTAGATTAGGAGGGAGACTCAGATAGGGGAAAAATGGGAGTGGCAGAAGAACCCAGCACTACGGTGAACCAGAAGGTGATGCTGGGCAGAAGTGGAGCTGAGTGAGGTGTCTGACCGGGTGACGATGGTCGCTGACATGGTTATGGTAAAGAGGCAGGTGAGCGCACAACAACCCTGAACTCCCTCCCACCACGGAGGAGGTAGCAATTTGTGGAGATGTAAGCAAATGATTAGAAGGTTTTTCAAGTTAGAGGAAAATTAGAACTTACTGCTGAAACAGGTAGTATACCCAACGAGCCAGTGCCAAGGTGTTGAAGAGAAGGTCTGTTTAAGCGCTGGTAAATCATAGGTAACAGGTGCGTCTCATCACGAAGGTGGAGATGATTGCCCGCGTAGTAGGTGAAAGTTGAACCGGATGGGTGGGGGAGTGTGCTCACCAGATCATGACAGGCAGTGGCTCAGGAGGTAGAGTGGGTTATCTAATAACCGGAGGATTGGCGGTTCGGATCCCCCCTCTCAAGGAGTGCCTCCTGGCGGTCCACTGGTCTTGGTGGGATGTGCCTTGTGAAAGGCCCGGACCATCCCCTTGTCGTGAAAGTTGGAACCAGGGATCCACAACCTTTCTTCCGGTCCATAGCCCTTCCAGTGGACAAGATGTTGAAGCTCCCGGCCCCGACGGCGAACGTCTAGGATCCTCTGGACCATGTAGGTGGTTTGGCTGTCGATGATCCGAGGGGGAGGGGTGGCTTCAGGGGAGGGCAGAGAGGGGTTTGATCTTTGAAACGTGGAAGGTGGGGTGTATCCGCATTGCCGGCATGAGCTTCAAGCGGACCGTGACGTCGTTGATGTTCCTAGAGATGGGAAATGGACCCAGAAAACGAGGAGAAAGCTTCCTGGACTCCGTCCTCAATGGCACCTGGTCCGCTGGCAACCACACCTGCTGCTCGATGGAATACTTTGGAGCCGGAGTCCGCCTGCGATCAGCGTACTGGCAGTTGAGTTCGGCTGAACGGGTAAGGGCAGCACAAATGGTTTTCCATAGCTGGTGACAGCGGTGTGCGTGGGCCCCCACCGATGGAACTGCCACATCCCTCTCTGCCATCGTAACAAAGGGGGGTGTACCCCATAGATGCCTCGAATGGGGTCAACCCGGTGGTTGTTGAGATAGCAGAATTGTGGGAGTACTCCACCCAGGTCAGATGAGTACTCCATGAACTCGGGTTGCAGGCTGCCACGCACCTAAGGATGGCCTCCAAGGATTGGTTGGCACGCTCAGCTTGCATGTTGCTCTGTAAGACTGACAGTGGTGCCTAAGGAGAGGCAGAAGGCTTTCCAGATTTGGGAAGTGAATTGAGGGCCCCGGTCAGATACAATGTCCATAGGAATACCGTGTAAGCGAATGACATGGTTGGTGAGGAGGTTCGCCGTTTCAAAAGCAGAGGGTAGTTTGGGAAGGGGCACCAGGTGGATCGCCTTAGAGAAGTGATCCACGCAGGTGAGGATAACGGTGTTACCTTGAGAAGGGGGAAGTCCAGTAAAGTCCGGGGCAATGTGGGACCAGGGTCGGTGAGGGATGGGGAGTGGGTGGAGAAGGCCAGAAGGGGGCGAGGAATCCGATTTGTTGCAGTAGCAGACTTGGCATGCGCTGACATAATCCCGGACGTCAGTCCATAGAGTGGGCCACCAGAACACCCGACGAATGAGGTTGATAGTCCGAGTGATCCCAGGATGACATGCAAAGAAGCTGATGTGGCCCCATTTGATGACGTCACTGCAGAGAGCAGCAGGGACAAACAGTCGACCGTTAGGGGCCCCTTCTGGTAGGTGTTGAAGAGAAGGTCTATTTAAGCGCTGGCGAGTCAGAGGTAACGGGTGCGTCTCATCACGCAGGTG
The DNA here is from genome assembly GCA_020510985.1 of Pholidichthys leucotaenia. Classification (NCBI taxonomy): domain Eukaryota; kingdom Metazoa; phylum Chordata; class Actinopteri; order Cichliformes; family Pholidichthyidae; genus Pholidichthys; species Pholidichthys leucotaenia. The sequence goes on along the minus strand of CM035843.1, from coordinate 322,948,094 downwards.
GAGATGATTGCCCGTGGAGTAAGTGAAAGTTGAACCGGACGGGTGGGGGAGAGTGTGCTCACCAGATCATGACAGGCAGTGGCTCAGGAGGTAGAGTGGGTTGTCTTAATAACCAGAGGATTGGCGGTTCAGATCCCGCTCTCCCCAGACATCCTGCCGTTGTGTCCCTGGGCAAGACACTTGACCCACCTTGCCTCCAGTGTCCATGACACTGGGTATGAAAGTGTATAAATGTTCGGTAGTGGTCGGAGAGGCCATTGGCGCTGATTGGCAGCCACATTTCTGTCAGTCTGCCCCAGGGAAGCTGTGTCTACAAAAGTAGCTTACCACTACCATTGTGGAGTGAATGAATAATGTGTCCATTGTAAAGCGTCTTTGAGTGTCTGTGAAAAGCGCTATATAAATTTGATGCATTATTATTATTATTATTAGATGTCACCAACTGTGTTAGCTCATGTGTGTCTCAAGTGACTGGTGTATTGGTTGGGGGCGGTATTGCACATTATGGGTGGACAGTCCTTATATCAGCATCCATCTTGACAATGACTCTTCTAGAAAATGCAGATGATATTAACCTAGTGGTCCACATGACTGACATGAAGTCCCTGGTGGCATATAAGGAAAAAAGTGAACAACCTCAGCATAGTTTGACAAAACAACACCTTAAAACTCAATTTAAGAGCAGGGAGTGATGTTGTGTGTGTGTGTGGGGGGGGGGGGGGGTCTTCACCACAACCTCTTTTTACTCAGAGTGGAAGGGCAGCTGGTGAAGCAGCCAGGCACAATGGTCTCACTGTTAAACACAAGACAAGACTTTCTCCAATTATCAGACGGGCCAGTATAATAGCCCGTTCTTTGAAACACCTCTGTCTGAGCTGTACATCGGGTCAATCAGCAGGAAAGCCACAATGATCAAACAGGACCCCCTCTCACTTCCTTTATAAGTCCTGTTAACCATCAGGCTGACCCCCTGGCTAGGAAAAAAGCATGCAAGACATCTTTTATTCCCTCGGCTGTGGATATTTTAAATAAGCTGTCATGAGTATTTTATAAAGCACAATTTATTTTTAACCTTTGCTAAAGCCACCGTTTTTATATTATAGTGATGGGGGACACAAGAGGACACGGTACTCCACCCAGGACAGGGAGTTGGTTGGGGAGAAGGTAGTCAGAAATGGTAATAGGGAAAAGGCGAGAAGAGCCAGCTAAGGGTGCCAGAGTGCTAGGGGTATGAAACTACGGAAAGCTGTGCCTTCCGCCACCGCTGTGCTAGGGTCACACCTAAGGATACAGGGGTGCGAATGTATCAAGACCTGCTCTGTGACAGTATGTTAATGTGTATGTGGATGTGTGTGCATGTTTCACAGCATGTATGTTAACATGTTTACCCTGGGTGCCGGAGGCAGGAATAAAGTGTATAAGAGAGTTCGCTCTGGCATTCAGATTCAGTCTGTTATGTTTGATGGAGGAGAATAAAGTCGGTGTCGTCAGCTCGTGGTCTCGTCTGATTCCTTGCTCCACATTGGTGACCTAGAGACGTGAAATGGAACTCGGATCGAGCACCACCACGGAGGCATTCCCACTGCTGGATGGGCCATGGCAGTCAGACTCCCAGACTTTTGGCTTCACAACCCGGCCACTTGGTTTATTCACGTGGAAGCCCAGTTTGCCCTCCGCGGAGTCTCAACACACAACACAAAGTACCATCATGTGGTGACATCACTGGACGCGCGTGCCACGCAACAAGCCATGAGTCTACTCCAAGACTCGCAGGCCCAAGGAAAATATGACACTCTCAAGCGGATGCTGCTGCAGCGTTATACCCTTTCGGACTGGGAGAGGACAGAAAGGCTCCTTGCACGTTCGGCGTTGGGGGACAGATCAGCTATGGAACTTATGGAGAGTATGTTCGCGCTAATGGGTAAAGACGATAGATTTTTCCTGTTTACCCACCTCTTCCTCAGGAACCTACCAGCTACAGCGCAGGCGATCCTCGCTAACTCACTACTGCTAGCGGCCAGGAACTACCGCATGCTGGCAGAAGAGGCAGGCCAAATCATCCTGGCAAACAGGGCTCTCAGCGTGCACACAGTGACACCGGGATCTCCAAAGGAATCCAGCAAGGTCGAGGAGCCGATGGTGGTGGCAGGGACGACAACCCAGAGACATGGGACCGGGACGCTATGTTTTTATCACCACCATTTTGGCAGGGAAGCGCAACGTTGTCTGCCGCCATGCCGCTTCAAGAAAGCTGGGAAACGAGACAGCCAGCGGTTGGTAGCAGCTGCGACCGCTGGCGACAGGGAGGAGCTGCTTTTCATCACGGACACACGTTCTGGGAGACGTTTTCTGGTGGACTCTGGCTCCCAGAAGAGCCTTATTTTGCCAGTCAGCATGGACTGGTTGGCAGAAGGCAGCGGCCCAGCTCTTGCAGCCACCAACGGATCCCACTTCAGGACGTTTGGAGAAAGGACGGTGATTGTGTGTTTACACGGACGCAATTACCAGTGGGACTTTGTGGTAGCTGCATGTTCGGTCCCCATCATAGGTGCTGATTATCTGTGTGTTCGCGGATTGCTTATTGATGTTGCAAACAGACGCTTAGTGGACGCTGTTTCTTTTTCCTCCTTGCCCTGCACAGCTCGGGGAGTTGGGCCACCAACACATGCTAACATTCTAGCTCCAGGGGGTAAGTACCAGCGTTTGCTTTCCGAGTTCCCAGCACTCACGGTTCCCACCTTTTTCACTGCGGTAACCAAGCATGGGGTTGAACATTTTATCACAACAAAAGGTCCACCTGTGTTTGCGTGCCCTCGCCGCCTGGACGCAGCTAAGCTAGCCAGCGTGCATGAGGAATTTGCTAACTTAGAGCAATTGGGCATTGTTAGGCACTCTTACAGCCCTTTGGCATCTCTGCTGCACATGGTGCCCAAGGCTGATAGGTTGTGGCAGCTGTGCGGCGATTTCCGACGCTTGAACAACGCCACGGAGCATGACCGGTATCCCCCTTACGAAACAAAAATATATTGCAGTATATAGGAAAATATCATGCAATACATCAAGCAATATATTCCCATATATGATATTTAGTATTTATATTTTTCAATATATTGCAATGTAAGCATAGACCATATATGTGTATTGATAAATATTTAAAAAAATGTATTGCTTGTTGGATCTGTATCCAGAAAAGCATAGCTTTAATAAGAGTGAAAGAGCATTCATAGACCTCAGTTTGCTTAACGCCAAAAAATGTATTGCACTACTGTGGAAAAAGACTCATAGACCAGATGTGACTCAGTGGTTAAAACAGATGTTAACAAACCTTCCACTAGAAAGAATAACATACATACTGAAATCAAGGGAAATTGTGTTTGAGAATATATGGAGACCTTTCATTGATTATGTAAAGAATTTAAACATAACTTCTGAAGAAGAAGGTGAATGATGTGTGTGGACCTTGTAAATTCCAAACTGGTGAATGTATAATATGTATACTTATGTAATGGATTGCCTAGACTAAACAGAGGAGCATTGTTGAAGACCAGTCTTTGTTAGTGGTTGTTGGTGTTTTTTAGTACAATTTTTATTTTTTATTTTTTTATTTTTTTTAATTTTTTTAAATTACTTTAGTGTTAGTGTTTGATTGTTTGTGTTGTGTTTGTAAAAAAGGTTCAATAAAAAATATTGTGGGGAAAAAAAATGTATTGCAATCAGGGCACTATATTTTTACATGTAATAGTCTGTCTTTATATGCTACAACATACTGCAATGATAGTGTGCCACATATATATATATATATATATATATATATATATATATATATATATATATATATATATATACTGTATATACAGTGGGGCAAAAAAGTATTTTGTCAGCCACCAATTGTGCAAGTTCTCCCACTTAAAAGATGAGAGAGGGCTCCAATTTTCATCATAGGTACACCTCAACTATGAGACACAAAATGAGAAAAAAAATCCAGAAAATCACATTGAAGGATTTTTAATGAATTAATTGGTAAATTCCTCAGTAAAATAAGTATTTGGTCACCTACAAACAAACCAAGATTTCTGGCTCTCACAGACCTGTAACTTCTTCTTTAAGAGGCTCCTTTGTCCTCCACTCGTTACCTGTATTAATGGCACCTGCTTGAACTTGTTATCAGTATAAAAGACACCTGTCCACAACCTCAAACAGTCAGACTCCAAACTCCACTATGGCCAAGACCAAAGAGCTGTCAACGGACACCAGAAACAAAATTGTAGACCTGCACCAGGCTGGGAAGACTGAATCAGCTATAGGTAAGCAGCATGGTGTGAAGAAATCAACTGTGGGAGCAATTATTAGAAAATGGAAGACATACAAGACCAATGATAATCTCCCTTGATCTGGGGCTCCATGCAAAATCTCACCCCGTGAGGTCAAAATGATCACGAGAACGGTGAGCAAAAATCCCAGAACCACACGGGGGGACCTAGTGAATGACCTGCAGAGAGCTGGGACCAAAGTAACAAAGGCTACATCAGAAACACACTACGCCGCCAGGGACTCAAATCCTGCAGTGCCAGACGTATCCCCCTGCTTAAGCCAGTACATGTCCAGGCCCATCTGAAGTTTACTAGAGAACATTTGGATGATCCAGAAGAGGATTGGGAGAATGTCATATGGTCAGATGAAACCAAAATAGAACTTTTTGGTAAAAACTCAACTTGTCGTGTTTGGAGGAGAAAGAGCACCATACCTACTGTGAAGCATGGGGGTGGAAACATCATACTTTGGGGCTGTTTTTCTGCAAAGGGACCAGGACGACTGATCCGTGTAAAGGAAAGAATGAATGGGGCCATGTATCGTGAAATTTTGAGTGAAAACCTCCTTCCACCAGCAAAGGCATTGAAGATGAAACGTGGCTGGATCTTTCAGCATGACAATGATCCCAAACACCCCGCCCGGACAACGAAGGAGTGGCTTCGTAAGAAGCATTTCAAGGTCCTGGAGTGGCCTAGCCAGTCTCCAGATCTCAACCCCATAGAAAATCTTTGGAGGGAGTTGAAAGTCAGTGTTGCCCAGCGACAGCCCCAAAACATCACTGCTCTAGAGGAGATCTGCATGGAGGAATGGGCCAAAATACCAGCAACAGTGTGTGAAAACTTTGTGAAGACTTACAGAAAACGTTTGACCTCTGTCATTGCCAACAAAGGGTATATAATAAAGTATTGAGATGAACTTTTGTTATTGACCAAATACTTATTTTCCACCATAATTTGAAAATAAATTCTTTAAAAATCCTTCAATGTGATTTTCTGGATTTTTTTTTTTCTCATTTTGTCTCTCATAGTTGAGGTATACCTATGATGAAAATTGGAGACCTCTCTCATCTTTTAAGTGGGAGAACTTGCACAATTGGTGGCTGACTAAATACTTTTTTACCCCACTGTATATACGTATATACCCGAAAGAAAATACAATGAAGACAAAAATCTGCATTACACAAATAAGATTTATTGTTGACAATCTTGACAATTGAAATGTACTTTGCCGCTACATTTTCAATCCTCCACACTGGATCTTGAAGGTATGCATGCATAGAGGCTTGCATATTGTGGCAGATCAATTAGCATACATTTTCTTTTGAACAGTGTCACATCAAATATCTGTTTCCTGCCCCGGAATTCCCTTTTCAGACCAACTACATTTTCAACATGAATCAGTGTACTATGTGATCTATCATACTTTCTCCCAAAAGCAAAGCATTTTCTGCTACCATGTTGCTCTACTACAATGTAATAGTATACAGTGATGATGTGTCCATTCTGCAACAGCACAGTGAATCTGTTCCTTTTCACTACCCTTGTGAACTCCTGAGAGTAATACAGCTCTCTGTTGACTAGAAGTCACCTGAATATTTTCACGACTGTATCCGTGGTTACTGAAAGTTGCTCTCTCATGACCAGTGACTCTTCGCTTGAAAGTTTTCGACAATAATACAAACCAAGGGTAACAAGTTGATCACCTACTCTTTCAAACTGCTTCATTCTTTTTCGGCCAGTTAACTTACTAAATAGCTGGATGCATTCAGAAACAGCATTTCTCAGTGCATCATTACTTAAAAGAGACAATACTTGTCTATATGTGAATTGTGTGGCGTAACATTATGTAGCTCACATATTCCTTGGCAGAGACCCAGACATGAGGGAACTTTGAGCTCACAGTGTGTATTGACATCACGCCCCAGATGGACATTGAGTCTGGACCCCCTGCGGACTAGAGGAGAAGTGAGAAGATCTGAGAGTGAACCTGAAGAGACTGCCTGACTCATAGGGTCAGACAGAGAAGCCAAGAGGGCAATGGGGGGATTAGTTATGAATGGAATTCTGTGTTTGATGTGAATGTGATTTGTGTCTGTTGTAACAGTATAAAGGTATGAGGTTTATCTCAGCCCGCTCTCTTCATTCCCTGACTGAAAGAGGAGCTGTAGGACTTGAGATGAAATAAACCAATACTGAAAAATCATTCAGTCTGTTCATTTCGAGTTTCCTACATTGGTGACCCACACGCGAGAAAAATGGAAAGACTTGGAGGTCGTCTCTCCAACTCCGAACCTGACTCACCGGAGACCGGCCGCACCGGCGTAAGCTCCATTAGACTCCCCGAGTTCTGGCAAGAGGACCCGCACTCATGGTTCCAACACGTGGAATCACGGTTCGTGCTTTACGGGGTATCAGAGGATGACATTAAATTCCACAATGTCATCGTAAGACTCGACAGCCGCACAGCCCGGTGTGTGCGGAGCCTGGTGCAGCAGCCGCCCGCTGCTGGCAAATACAACGCCCTGAAAGCCGCCCTTATTCGGAGCTTTGTACCATCGGCCGAGGTGAGGGCCAGAACATTCCTGGACCTGCACGACAGAGGAGGACGCAGGCCGACCGTCCTCATGGAGGACATGCTGCAGATGATTGGGGCAGACAAGGATGCGTTTTTATTTAAGCACATCTTTTTGAGGACCCTTCCAGCGCACATGAGAGGCTCCCTGTCCAGCATGAGGTGTGTGGACCAGCAGGACTTCCGCACGCTGGCTTTGGAAGCGGAGCGGCTCCTGGACACATGCGGCGAGCAGGAGGCAGCAGCGGCAGCAGCAAACCTCGGCGCGGTGGCCCAGGGCGACGGAGAACCGGTGGCAGCAGAGCCGACCCCAGCGACAACAGCGGCAGCGCGGTCCCGGAGCAGAGGAGAGGACGAGATGTGTTTCTACCATCGACGATTCGCGCACAAGGCTCACAGATGCGTCCCGCCATGCAACTTCAGGAAGCAGGGAAACGCAAGAGCCGGAGGTCGTTAGCAGCTTCGACCCTCGGCGAACGGAACAAGCTGCTCTACCTGACGGATGCGAGCTCCGGACGGCAATTCCTTGTCAACACCGGAGCACAGAGGAGTTTCATAACCGCGACCTACGCGGATCGGGCGGCCGGTCCCCGCGGAGATGGAGCAACAGTCGCAAACGGCTCGTCGATCAGGACGTTTGGCGAAAGAACTCTGCGTCTGTCCTTGTACGGCCGCAGCTATGAATGGACCTTCATAGTAGCGGCGGTGAGTTTCAACATGTTGGGCGCCGACTTTTTGTGCTCACACGGCTTGTTGGTGGATTTGGCTAATAGACGCTTAGTTAATGCACTCTCTTTTTGTTCTATTCCCTGCAGCACGAGTGTCCCCGCCGTCAGTACAGGCCAACACCGCCGCAGCAGGAGGTAAGTTCCACACTCTCCTAAACCAGTTCCCAGCACTCACAGTTCCCACGTTTTCAGCTAAGGTGGCGAAGCACGGGGTGGAGCACTTTATAACCACAAGTGGCCCACCGGTTTTTGCGAAGGCTCGGCGCTTGGATGCAGCTAAGCTCTCCATTGCGCGTGAGGAGTTCACCAACCTGGAGAGGTTGGGCATAATTCGCCGCTCGAAGTCCGCTTGGGCTTCCCCCCTCCACATGGTCCCGAAGGTGGACGGCTCATGGAGACCGTGCGGCGATTATCGCAGGTTAAACAATGCCACAGCGCAGGACCGCTACCCAATTCCGCATATCCAAGATTTTTCGGTGCATTTGGCCAAGGCGCGAATTTTTTCTAAAATAGACCTGGTCCGCGGTTATCATCAGGTTCCGGTCCGATCAGAGGACATTCCCAAGACAGCGGTAATAACCCCTTTCGGGCTTTTTGAATTTTTACGCATGCCTTTTGGCCTTAAAGGCGCTGCGCAAACCTTCTAACGCATGATGGATGCCGTTTTGCGCGACCTCCCTTTCGTTTTTGTCTACTTAGACGATATTTTAGTTGCCAGCGCCTCTGAGGAGGAACACGAAAGTCACCTCAGAACTGTTTTTCAGAGGTTGGGAGCGCACGGGTTGATAATCAACCCAGCCAAGTGCCATTTCGGCGCAGCACAGATCGATTTTTTAGGGCACCGCGTCTCCCCAGAGGGTGCAGTTCTGCTGCCCTCCAAAGTACGCGCGGTGGCTGAGTTTCCCCAGCCACGAACGGTAAAAGCGTTACAGGAATTTTTAGGTATGGTAAACTTTTACAACCGTTTCATACCTCACGCGGCGCAGCTCATGCAACCGTTGTATGTCGCGCTAAAAAAACAGAAGCCCTCAAATGCGATTGAGTGGTCTCCTGAGCAGGACCGCGCATTCATTGAGGTTAAGGAAGCACTAGCGAACGCAGCACTGCTGGCTCACCCAGACCCAGCAGCCCGAATAGCGCTAACCACAGACGTGTCAGATGTGGCCATAGGAGCCGTGGTAGAACAGCAAGTCGCCGGAGCTTGGCAACCACTCGCTTTTTTTAGCGGAACCCTACGCGATGCTGAGCGAAAATATAACGCGTTTGACAGGGAACTGCTAGCGCTCCACCTGGCCATTCGCCATTTCCAGTTCTGGTTGGAAGGGCGGCGTTTCACCGCTTTTGTCGACTACAAACCGTTAACTTTTGCAGTGTCCAAAGTCTCTGAACCATGGTCAGGCCGACAGCAGAGGCCGCTGGCCGCAATTTCAGAATTCACCACCGATATACAGCACGTAGCCGGTAAATTTAATGTGGTGGTGGACTGCCTCTCGCGAGCGGTAACAGCATCTGTCCGCGCGGATGGGGGCTGTAGCGCCGCAGACGCAGAGCGCGGTAACAGCGCGGACGCGCACGCGGCTCCGGTGCACGTAGGGATAGATTACGCGGCCATGGCAGCAGAGCAGGGCGAGGACACAGACGTGCGCGCGCTCCTGTCTGGACCAACAGGGTTAAGGCTGGAGAACGTAAGTTTACAAATCGGTTCACCCCCGCTTATTTGCGATGTATCCACCGGGCGACCTCGCCCAGTGGTGCCGGCCACGTGGCGCCGTCGTGTTTTTGACGCAGTGCACTCCCTGGCACACCCGGGAGTACGCGCTTCGGTGAAAATGGTAGCAGAGAAGTTTGTTTGGCCGAGCCTGCGCAAGCACGTGAAGGAGTGGGCGCGAGCCTGCATGTCCTGCCAGCGGGCCAAAGTTCACAGACACACAAAAGCCCCTTTAGAGCCTTTCCATGTCCCGGCTAAGAGGTTTGATCATGTGCACGTAGATCTAGTGGGACCCCTGCCGCCCTCGCAGGGGTTCACACATCTCCTGACAATGGTGGACCGGACCACGCGTTGGCCGGAAGTGATCCCATTGCAGTCTACCACAGCGGCAGAGGTAACTCGCGTTTTTTTAACAGCCTGGGTAGCGCGGTTCGGAGTCCCATCGGACATTACGTCCGATAGGGGTCCGCAGTTCGTTTCAGAGCTATGGTCAGCCATGGCCAGCGGCTTAGGGGCAACAGCCCATCGCACCACCGCTTATCACCCACAGGCCAACGGTTTATGCGAGCGTTTTCACAGATCGTTGAAGGCAGCCCTCAGAGCGTCGCTCACGGATACAAATTGGGTAAACAAACTACCATGGGTTTTACTGGGGTTGCGTTCGGCACCAAAGGAGGATTTAGATGCCTCACCTGCTGAATTAGTGTTTACTCAACCTCTCAGGCTGCCAGGAGAGTTCCTGCCAGCCCATGCAGCACCCGAGCGCCCCCCGGTGTGGGGACCTCTAAGTGGCACGGGGGCAGAAATGCTCCCGGGCCCCGCTCATCACACGTTTCCGCGGGTTTTTGTTCCCAAGGCTTTGCAAAATGCAGAGTTTGTTTTTGTCAAGCACGACGCCCAGCGTCACAGTCTCCGCCCACCTTACGATGGTCCGTTCCAAGTGCTGGAAACCGGGGAGAAATATTTTGTATTGGACTTGGGGGGCAGGAAAGAGACAATCAGTGTTGACAGATTAAAGCCTGCTTTTGTGTTACGTGACGAACCTGTACGGCCGGCGGGGGCGCCTCGACGCGGCAGGCCTCCCAAGGGACAGCCCCTAGTTCCCCAGCAGGGGGTAAATAACCCTTCTCCCCCTCATTCCACAGGCGCACCGCAGGACGGCACAGCACAGGCTGCGAAGCCTGCGTTCAGCAGATTCGGGAGGAGATTGAAGCCTAAGCAACGGGCAGAGTGATGTGTATTTTGATCAACCCGTGTAAATTGTGCTGTAGATCCTGCAAAGGGGGGGGGGGGTGATGTAAGGGTGTAATGTGTATGACTGCCCATTATGGACATGAGGGCGGTGTGTGTGTGTCCCTTCTTGACATAGTGTGTATGACTGTCCATTATTGACTTAAGGTTGGTGTATGTCTGTTCTTGGGCGTTTCAGGGGGAGTTTATTTATTTATTTAGCGAATGCAAAGTCCTTAAGCCAAGCAGTTGCCTCCTGGTTTGCTGTATGGAGGGTGTGTAATCCTCCTTCCAGTCTTTGGAGCGGGCAAGCCTCTATGATGTGTTCCATTGTTTGCTCCTCTCCACATGCGCACAGTGGGCTAGGGAGTGATGTGGCGTAACATTATGTAGCTCACATATTCCTTGGCAGAGACCCAGACATGAGGGAACTTTGAGCTCACAGTGTGTATTGGCATCACGCCCCAGATGGACATTGAGTCTGGACCCCCTGCGGACTAGAGGAGAAGTGAGAAGATCTGAGAGTGAACCTGAAGAGACTGCCTGACTCATAGGGTCAGACAGAGAAGCCAAGAGGGCAATGGGGGGATTAGTTATGAATGGAATTCTGTGTTTGATGTGAATGTGATTTGTGTCTGTTGTAACAGTATAAAGGTATGAGGTTTATCTCAGCCCGCTCTCTTCATTCCCTGACTGAAAGAGGAGCTGTAGGACTTGATATGGAATAAACCTATACTGAAAAATCATTCAGTCTCTTCATTTCGAGTTTCCTACAATTGTTTCATTATCTGTAAAGGAACAAACTGAGTGCCATGAAACATTTTCAGTATTTCACCATTATACGACTCAAAAATATACCCAGAATGGGCCCACAAAGGTCCCCAATTCCTGACAGACTCTGGCAAATGAAGACATAAATGTACATTAAATGACACATTGGTATTCCCATACAGTGTTTCAAATTGTTTGACAAAATCTACAAGTTTTTCACATTTTTGTACATCCTCTGTTGTAATAATGTCCTTACAAAGTAGGAACATGAATGTGACAAGGACTAACCAGTGCTTGTAAAATACCTGGGGCAAAATTCCTTTTAGCACAAATACACTATAAAACAGTAACCAGTTCTGCCATTCAGAAGCCTTCCAAAACTTTCTCCGCTGAAGAGATCGGGGAACTTTTGTGATATTGCAAGGAGGCTTAATTAGTAAAAGCTGTTGATCAAGTTCATTCACTCTATTGCCAATATAATATGACTTTTCATGGTTATCACTGTCCAGCTACATGCTTGCCATTTGGCGAACCACACCAAGATGTATATTATGCATGTGGTCAGGAGGCATGCCAGATACGATGTCAAAGTGTGGAATATTAATCAGACATGAGGGCCCTTTAACACCCCTCACAGATTTTTTTGTACATAAAGCCTCCCTTGCATCACTAATGCTTGAAGTGTGGTCCCTCTTTGGAACGTCTTTGTATGGGTAAACCCTGACGGTGCCATGACCCTTTTCAACTTGTTCACCGGGATGTAAACAGAGGCTGCATCCATACTGGCCATTAAATTGGGTCATGTTTTGAAGTATGGGCCTAGCTACCGAATCGCACATCATAAGAGCAGCCACAACTCTACATTGTTCCGAAATGCCATTTCTTGTTATCTTTAAAGCCCTCAGTTGACAACTTCTGACACTCTAAAATGAAAGGCTTTAAAAATGTATTAACATTTGGCTTTTTATCACCAAACCACAAGCCAAAAAGTAGAACATTGTCTTTGCACACAGGGTAAGGAAGCTCGTTTACAATCCCATATAATGGCCAAATACCAAAGAGTGATGATTTGAATACAGGCACTCCATCACAGTTGAGTGTAAAGGAGTATCCATGAGTACAGTCAAGTGGGCCTCCAATTTTGTTCAGATTACGGTACATTTTACCACTTCCAATATCTTCAAAAATTTCAGAATGACATGTGCCATCTCTTGACTTGATACAATGTGCAATATCTTCCCTTTGAAGAAGATGTTCCAACTGTATTTGGATTGGTAAGTATATAAAGAAGTTTCCATTCTTCAGTGAGTTGTTTTTATCCCATGTTGTGTTGCATACAACACATTGTCCTTCACTATCCTGTTCACCGATATAGTACTCACAGTTTGGACAACATATGTGACATTGTAGGTGACTTTCTACTGACTTAAGCTCTTTTAAGAACAGATGCTTTGAGGTTAACTGTGTGTTTTCTGGACAGTGAATATTGATCAAATCTAGGAGATCTGAGAGACCCATGCCTGTGAGTCCGTGTCTCAAAACAAATGAAAGTATAAGTAAAAAACTCTGAGCTTGGGTTAGTCATGAACCAGTGTAAAGTGTCTCTTCGTTTTCCAGTTCATGACTGACTTTTCCAAAATGTGATTCCTCATTTACTGACTCATCAGGGCTATCTTCAAATAAAAGGGAAGATTCTTCTTCACTTCCAATAATGGATCCAAGACTGTCATCCAAGTCACTATGAATATAGTTACTAATATTTGGTGACACTTGGCTGCAATTAGGTTCATCATTGAACGGAGGTTCACTTTCTGTGGAACATTCATCCTCAAACAAGAGTGGGGAAGTAAGACATCTGGGAACAGAACTGCAGTCAACATGCAGGCTCTATATATGGAGAAAAGAAAAAACAAATTCTGGTTAGAGAAATGTTGTTCGATTCACTTACTTACTGTCACTTTAGTTCTTCAGTACCTTCAGTGAATTAGTCAAAAGTTTAACTACACACAATCCAGTAGAGCCAGTGACAATAAACTGAAACACTTTATACCAGTTTCACTTTACTGTCACAGTTGCTGCTCTACCCCTTTGCTGATCTGGAGAGAATAGTAAGCACTAATGCTTCCTCTGACAATTGCCAACCACTACTTTTAAACTGACAGGATGTAGCTTCATCAGCATGCTCTGCCCTGACTGACGGTGCAGCGACCTGGACCGAGCATTCATTCTACCTTCCAACCTGCAGACAGCTATATGTTCCACACAGTTGAAACTTACACAGACTTCAGCTCCTTCTGATAAACTCTGTTGTCCACTGAGAGGAGAATATGTTTCAGAATCGTAATCAACCTAAAAAAACTCATTAGAAAATAAAACCCCATATGCAGAGGATGATAAAATAAAGGCAGCGTTGGATTTTTAAATAGCTTTATTATCACCCACCTTCATCAGAACTCGGCTGCAGCCCATGGCTTGAGCAGGCTGCAGCTTCGTTCCTCCAGCTCTCAAAGAGGAGACAGTGTGTGTGTCTCGCAGCAGCGGTTGCAGAAGTGGGAATGAGAGAGTGAGAGAGTTTGCGTTACAGAGTTGCAGCATATATACTCGACTACAACAATACATCAAGGGCATACCCCAGCAGTTGGTATGATCAAAGAGATAACAGAACAGGCATAAGACATTTGCATTTGAGAGACATATTGATCTCAGTCCCTAGGTCACAGTGAGGACAGGACGCATGAGCACAATGCATGAAAGGCAACATTAACATCACAGAAGTGAGCCAGACGAAACGAGTCTGCCTGTAGACATTAATACACATTTCACTGTTCTGTTATTTGCTCTAGCCGAGCGCTGTGTTTGACCAGTCTGTTTGTGGGGGTTAACACCAAAGCACATCTACATATTGATCTCAGCCTCTAGGTCACAGTAAGGACAGAACGCATGAACACTATACATGAATGGCACATTACATCACAATACATGCATGGCACATTGCATCACAATACATGCGTGGCACATTGCATCACAATACATGCATGGCACATTGCATCACAATACATGAATGGCACATTACATCTCAGTAGTGCAGCGGGAAAAACCGAGACAAGAGAGCTGAGTGTCCTGTGTGTTGTGGGGGGGTTGAATCAACCCGCCACACATAGAAAGTTTACAAACCAACCTGCATGTTACAACATGCAAACTACAGAATCTTTACACACTTTACAAAATGTACACTATAGAGGTTATGCACATGTTGTCATGAGCATGACAACAGTGTTGCGTCCTAAGCAATAGAAGCTAAACTGAGTGGATTGCAAAATCAACACTTTTCTGTTCAGTAGACTCGAGTTACGACTTTCTTTTCCTCACAAAACGCTCTCAAATGGTGAAGATCTGTCATGTCACTGATCACACAAACCTGTTCAAGAAAAACTGCGGGGTTTCTTTTTATAGATTGCAAAAAAAAGCAGAAAAGAGGAGCAAAATAAGAGCTTACATTAACTGGACCCAACGGTTAAACCTGAATTTGTAACATTAGCTAATTGTCATTGTCACGTAAGCTCAGAAAATGTATTAACAATCTTTGTGTCGCACTTTGTACGTCTTAAATAATTAACTGAGCTGTTCACGCTCAGTCTGAACTTGATCCAGACCCGACTGACCGGGACCATGAGCCTGAACCGAGCCAGCGCACCTTTTTTACATTTGATCTGGAGTTAGATGGACAGGATCAGCACCGCCCAGAGATGAATGTGTTAAATGCATGTCGTACCTGTGACCGGCTGCTCCAAGAGCGCTCCTCCTCCTCACCGTCTCCTCCTCTCTCTCTTACTTCGTCCTGTCGTGGCGTCACGCATTTCTCCGCTCTCACAGACACAAACTGCTGATTTAGTCCACTTTGGGTTAAACAATGTCCTGAGATAATCGGAATATACCCTGATGGTCCTGCTCTGGTCGCTGGTATCAGAAGTGCTGCTCTCCATGTGGCGAAAGGAGAAACGCAACCAAAACACAAACACGTGTTTTTTAGCGGAGCACCCCACCTCCCGCCCTCGGTCCAAATCCTCCTCAGTCCGAAAGCTTTCAATTTTACTAAACGCTCTGCTGTTTTACTGCTGTTTCCTGCGCTGTCTTTTAAATGTTACTTTGCAATCCACTCATTTTTGCATTGTTAGGGGCGTGTTTAGAACGGTGGTGATGCATCTGCATACCCTCTATATTATAGTCTGTGTGGGTGTGTGTGTGTGTGTGTGTGTGTGTGTGTGTGTGCGTGCGTGGTTATTGTATTTTATACCACATACACACAATATCTAGGTGTGCCTTTGGGTTCTTTTGGCTATGAAAAGTGTGGCCTGGCTGAAAAAAGGTTGGGAAACACTGCACTATACTTACAACAGGAGTGACATCATGTGCATCTTCAGGCCCATTGTCAGAATCGTAGTGAGAGGAATTCTCATTTAGGTTCTGTGAACAAGAATACATAGTCTGTGTGTTTCAAGCGTGAAATTCAGATGCTTAGGCTGAAGCTCTCGCAAATTGTGATATCATGCGTCACAAGGCTATAGGTTAACACTAAACAGTTTAAACTTGCACAGACTCCGGCTACTCCTGATAAACTTTCCTGTCCACTAAGAGGATTCCATGGTGCTGAATCATCATCAGTTACCTAAAGAAACAGAAAAACAAAATACAAATACAATCTGCAATACCAATGTAACATGTAACATGTCTAGTTCTGAAGACAAAAAACCTACAATGTACTGTACAGTATACTCACCATAATGTGGCTGACATCATGTGCATCTTCAGAGCCATTGTCAGAGTCATAGTGAGAGGAATTTTCATTCAGATTCTGTGTTGCAGAAAAGAATACAAAGTATTGATAAACCTTTGTTACACAATACGCGCACAGTCACCAGCCACCAACAGGATCTAACATGTGGGAGATGCTGTTCCAACCAGTTGCCTTCTCTCCAAACTTCATTAAAGAGATACATGGGTTGCCAGAGCGGCAAAAATCCCATCAGCTAGATAATCTACAGTATTTATTTATGTATCCTTGAAGAGCACCTGGTTGGACCAGTTTATCCATTTTTAAGCTTTTAAAAAACACAGCTGTATTGACCAAGTGCAGCACTCCCACTTCTGCCAACCTACAAGTTTGATTAAAGAGATACTCCACATCCCCAAATCAGAAGTATCATCTCAGTTAGTAGGGAGATACTGGTGTAGCTTTACCATGACATCACAACACTTTTGACTACTGACTATCCCTAACCTATCGCTGCCTAAACTGTAATAAACACACAAACAGATCTCCGAACAGTGACCCTCCCCTCCCAGCAAAAAACAAATATGTTAATGTTGCACTATAATGCAAGTGCTACAGAGGCCAGATTCTTGGAAAAGTTGAAACTTACAGAGTCTTCTGCTCCTGAAAAACTGTGTAGTCCACTGAGTGGACCCCAAGGTTCAGAATCATCATCCTAATAAAACAGAAAAAAATAACAAAATGCCAGTAAACAAAAATGAACACCCATACAGTCTACAAACCAATCTGCACGTTACCATGATGTATGTAACATGCTAACTCCACAATATATTTTTAATACAAAACCTAAAATATACTGAACACTAAATCTGCACAATTAAAGTCTGCCTGAAATGCAATGAATAATACTGTAACGTTGGGGCCATATTAAGGGGGGCAGGAATTTCCCAGCATGCTTTGCCAGTTGAAAACGTTATGTGTGTGTAACCGTGATTTAAACGGTGGTCTGGGAGAATGACCTCCGCTCCTGCCTGTGCTCAGAGTGTGTGAAAAATAAATCCGGTTGATCACAACCATCTGCTCCATTTTCTTTGTGTGAACCCTGCTTACGTCACACTGGTGTCAGGAGTGGGATGGAGCAAATGGAAGCTAGGATCAGAATGGAGATCCAGCAGCTGGAGCAGGCCATTGCTCAGCTGATGATGGACGATGGGACCGAGACACCACCACCAGGAGCCCGGAGCCGGGACGAACGAAGCGGCGGACCTGACGGGGCCAGCGCACCCCGCCTCCTGTCTTTTTCAAGACAGAGCAGAGCAAACATTCCACCCTTCTCAGGACAGCACAGGCTGGCGACCCCACGGCGATCAAGGGTGGCGATCGATCAGGAAACGACCACCCCACCTGTTCGACAGCGGGCCAAGATTCCCCGTTTCAACGGCGAAGCCACATTGGATGACTACCTGACACAGGTCGAGCTGACTGCGGCGCTGAACGGCTGGTCGCCAGAGGAAACCGCCGTACAGGTCGCGCTGGCCTTGGAAGGGAAAGCCCTCTGCACGCTCTCTGATCTCCGGCCCGAGGATCACCACAGCTGGCCAGCACTACAAGGGGCGCTCCAGAGACGATTTGGGAGAATAGCGGATGCTGAGCACGCCCAAGAACAACTGACCCGCCGCCGCCGGAACCACCAGGAAAAACTAGGAGCCTATACTGCAGACATATGGCTGTTAACCCGGCGCAGCTACCCAGATTTCGCGCCGGAGGCAGTAGAGAAGCTCGCCCTCCAGAGTTTCATCCAAGGTCTCCGCCCGGCCCAGCTCCAGAGCCACGTACGGCTCCACGCTGCGAGCGACTGGAGGACTGCAGTGGCAGAAGCAGAGCGGGCAGAGCCGCTAATAAATCGCACCGCTGAAGCAGCAACGCACAGCCGAAGAACCTACCAGGCTACGATGGAGAGCGAGGGGGAGGAGGAGGAATTACGGCAGACCACGGCGGCGCGTCCACGGAGAAGATGGCCTCGGCGGCTCGAGGAAGGGTGCTTCCGCTGCGGAGAGATGGGACACATCGCGCGATACTGCCCCGCACCCACCCCACGACAAACCGGCCCCTCGCCGGCGTTAAACTAGAGCGAGGTGGCGTGAACGGGGACAGGCCACCTCCAGCAGATGTTTCCCCCGAGGAGCCAGCACCGCGCGTGGGCCGAGTTGGACACTCTCCAGGGATCTATCTACAGTGCAGCTTGGGGAAGACGTCAATCCGGGCCCTGATTGACACCGGCTCTACAATCTCCTTGGTTCGACCCGGTGTGCTGCCGGGCACGAGCAAGACGGCTCCGCGGGGGTGGGAACCCACCGAGCGCTGCGTCACCACAGCTACCGGTGAGCGCGCCCGACTGAAGGGGCGGAGAGTGCTGGTGGTGGGGGTGGCCGGTCAGAACATAAGACACCCGTTCTGGCTGGCTGACATCCAAGACCCCTGTATTATTGGACTAGACCTGCTCACAGCCTGGCGTGCCAAGATCGACACCGCCGGACCTTCCCTCCAGCTGGGAAACCGGACCATCACGCTCCACAGTAGAACCCAGGGAAGGGACACGGGGGCACGCGCAATCGAGGGATCGCCAAGACAGACCGGACCAGGCAGGCCACCGCGAGGACTGGACACGATGACGTCACCAGCGCGGACAGAGGGAGCACGAGCACACACAGGGACAGCAAGGGGAGGGGTCAACGTGTCAGCAGAGACGCAGCAGGCGGTGGAGGAATTATTTCAGCGGAGCTGCAGTGGGCTGGACCCGGAACAGAGACGCCAGCTGCGGGAGCTATTGGACTGTTTTATGGGTGTTTTCGCCGCGAAGGATGAGGAATGCGGCCGGACCGGGTTGGTGCAGCACGAGATCGACACCGGTGAGGCCAGGCTGATTCGACTCCGCCCACGCCGGCTGCCCTTTTCAAGGCAGGCAGCGGCGGAACAAAAAGTGCGAGAAATGCTGGAGGCAGATGTCATTGAGCCCTTCAGCAGCCCCTGGGTGGCGCCTGTGGTGCTGGTCAAGAAGAAGGACGGGTCGTGGTGGTTCTGTGTGGATTACCAACGCCTGAACGACGCCACCAGGAAAGATTCCTACCCCCTGCCCCGCATCGATGACGCACTGGACCACATCGCTGGCTCCAGCTGGTTCTGCTCGCTGGATCTACGCAGCAGCTATTGGCAGGTAGAGCTGTCACCCGAGGCCCGCCAAAAAACAGCCTTCTCCATCGGGCAGGGACTGTACCAGTTTAAAGTGATGCCGTTTGGACTCTGCAACACTCCGGCCACCTTTGAGCACTTGATGGAGCGAGTGCTGGCTCACGTGCCCCGGAGTCGCTGCGTTGTTTACCTGGATGACCTGCTGGTGCATGCAGCTGATTTTGACAGCGCCCTGTCAAATCTCCGAGAGGTGCTGGGAGCCATCCAGCAGGCGGGGCTACGGTTACACCCTAAGAAATGCCACCGGTTCCGGCGGGAGACCACCTTTTTGGGCCACGTCGTCAGCGCAGCGGGGGTCGCCACCGACCTGGAAAAAGTGGCAACAGTGAGAGACTGGCCAGTGCCGCGGAACGTTGGAGAACTGAGGAGTTTTCTTGGATTGGCCTCCTATTATAGGAGGTTTGTGAAAGACTTCGCCACCTTCGCCAGCCCGCTGCATCAGCTGACGCAGAAAGGACGCACGTTCCAGTGGAGTGACAGCTGTGCTGCTGCTTTCTCCCAGCTTCGCGCAGCGCTCATCAGAGCCCCCGTCCTGCGGTATCCTGATCCGAACCGCCCTTTCATCGTGGACACAGACGCCAGCAACCAGGGCATCGGGGCGGTGCTATCCCAGGAGGGAGAACATGGAGAGCAGGCAGTCGCTTTCTTCAGCCGCACTCTCAGCAGAGCCGAGAGGAATTACTGTGTGACTTGCAGAGAGCTGCTGGCTGTCATCCAAGGACTGCGTCATTTCCGCCCGTATGTGTACGGGGGGAGGTTCCAGCTCAGGACGGACCACGCTTCCCTGACCTGGTTGTTAAACTTCAAAGAACCGGATGGACAGTTGGCGAGGTGGCTGGAGGCACTGCAGGATTATAATTTCCAGATTGTGCATCGGGCAGGCCGCCTCCATGCCAACGCTGACGCACTGTCTCGGCGCCCCTGCGCGATAGAGGAGTGTCGTCACTGCCAACGGGCTGAAGATCGGGACCAAACCGCCCCACGGGCTGCTGCTCTCCGAGCCGCTGCGAGCAGGAATCATGCAGCGACGCACAGCCACTCCTCAGATGATCAGGCAGTTCTCCCCAGCGATGACGTCACAGAGGTTCTTGGCACGCAGCAGCTGCAGAGCAAGCAGGACAGAGACCCGGTCATTTCGCGGGTTCGGCAGTGGCTGGACGCAGGACAGCGGCCCACCTGGGAGGTTGTGTCACCGCTGGACCCAGAGACTAAGGCCCTGCACTCCCAGTGGGCCAACCTCCGCTGCTACGAGGGCGTGGTGTATAGACAGTGGCAGACTCCAGCTGGGCAGCGGCATGTCTGGCAGCTGCTGGTTCCTCGTCGACTCCGGCCCAAAGTACTCCAGCTGGTTCATGGGGCGGTAGGAGCGGGCCACTTCGGAGTGACAAAGACGCTGCAGCGCCTTCGGGCCCGGTTCTACTGGCCCGGTTGTCATCAGGACGTGGAGCTCCACGTTCATCGCTGCGACACACGCACAGCTCAGAAGGGACCAACTCAGCGATCCCACGCTCCCCTGCAGCAGTACCGGGTGGGAGCACCAATGGAGCGAGTGGGAGTGGACATCCTGGGCCCTTTCCCGACCACGGACCGGGGGAACCGCTACGTGCTGGTCGCGATGGATTATTTCACTAAGTGGCCAGAGGCGTACGCGGTCCCGGATCAGAGCGCCGCTACGACGGCATCAAAGCTGGTGGATGAAATGTTCTGTCGGTCTGGCGCACCGGAGGAGCTGCACAGCGATCAGGGTCGGAACTTCGAGGCGGAGGTCTTCGGAGAGGTCTGCAAACGGCTGGGCATCCGGAAGACCCGGACCACCCCACTGCATCCACAGAGCGACGGCCTGGTTGAACGATTCAACCGGACCCTCACCACCCAGCTCGCTATCCTAGTGGACCAGCGACAGCAAGACTGGGACCTGCACCTGTCTTTTGTTTTGTGGGCGTACCGGACGGCAGCTCAGGAATCTACCTGGTGCACCCCTGCGGCGCTCATGTTTGGACGCGAGCTGCGCACACCGGTGGATTTAGTATTCGGTTGCCCCCCTGAGCCGGAGGTGGAGGGAAAACCCGGATTGGATTATTTTTTTTGTTTGAAAGAACATCTCCACACGGGGCACGAGCTGGCTCGAGGGGCCCTGGCCGCGGCAGGGGGCCGGCAGAAGCGAGCGTACGACTCCCGCTGCCAGGGGAGGGACTTTGCACCGGGAGATCGAGTCTGGGTTTTCTGCCCTGAGAGGAAGAGAGGACGATCACCGAAGCTGGCGAGCCAGTGGTCGGGGCCATGCGTGGTCCTGGAGAGACTGTCAGATGTGGTGTACAGGGTGAGGCTTAGAAAAAGGGACCGGGTTGTGGTCCTTCATCGTGACCGTCTCGCCCCGTATCGGCTATCTGCACCGCTGGTGGACGAACCGGAGCTTCCATCCTGGCCCGATACCCCGACCGAGACCCAGATGGACACTAGGGGGCCTGTACGTGTTGGCCGCCGGCGCCGAAGACCGCCCCGACACCTGGATGAGTTTGTATTGGACTTTTAAATTGGACTTTAATTTTTCTGGGGACAGAAACCAGTCCGGGGGGGGGGGCAGTGTAACGTTGGGGCCATGTTAAGGGGGGGCAGGAATTTCCCAGCATGCTTTGCCAGTTGAAAACGTTATGTGTGTGTAACCGTGATTCAAACAGGGGTCTGGGAGAATGACCTCCCCTCCTGCCTGTGCTCAGAGTGTGTGAAAAATAAATCCGGTTGATCACAACCATCTGCTCCATTTTCTTTGTGTGAACCCTGCTTACGTCACAATACTGTAAGTGTTTTATTAACATGGATCATGCACACAGAGCATGAGATAGTTTCGTCTTGTGTTGAAAATCCAGCACACACCCTTCTCTGGCAGTGGTGCACTCCTCTCTGCCAAAGCACAAACACATTGTGATTTTTCTTTATATATCTCAAGTGGGCATCAATATGTGGGACCTGTGTTAGCATTATTAAAGCAGACCATTTCATTTTTAAAAAGTCCTGTTGTCAGTGCAATATTAAACACTGTCACATTGTAGAGCTGAGTGCCTCAGTGCTCTGGTGATTTTTCTGTGCTCTACATGAAATACCTTATTTGAAAATAGCCAATCAACAAGCTTGTCGATCTGCTATTTAAGGTTTTCCAGAATCTGAAACTTACATGGCCCTCTTCTCTAGTTCCCCATAGTCTTTCTGAAGATGGTTCACTTAGGGGGATCCAGGCATCAGAACTGGCATGGGCTCTTGTCTAAACAAAAGATGGCAGTTTCCATCTAATGACTGCAACAAATTTGACAAAAATATGTAACTGTAACTCAGTCACAGTATCGTCATTGCCAAAATGTACTCTACACATAGACTACACATATTTCAAGATATTGATGAAGACATCTGTTGCTAGTGATGCATCTGGCAATACAATAATAATTATTAAAAATAAGAAAAAATAGTTCTATTTTGTGACAAGTAGGATGTTCTGGCTACATATAACACAAGTACAGTATAGTTTAATGCTACATGTTTAAAGTTCATGCCTTACCAGATCCTGGTTTGGCTGATCAATCTTGGTATCTCTCATTGCTTCCCTAAAGTGATAGAAAACATAGATTCATATTAATCTTTGAATACATGATTCTCGAGCTTGATTCCCCCTGAGGAAAAACATAGATCTATTAAATAACTAGAAAAGCACTCGGAGAGCGCAGACCTCCGCCAAGCGCCACAGTTCCCCCCATACAGTGTTTGTGTGTACGTTTTCAGATTCCTTGACCATGAAAACATATGACAAGCAATTGGATTGACAATGATAGTGTTGCCGGGAAATAATACACACTGAACAACAAATGTATTTTATGGGTTTTATCTGATATATAGAAAATAAAAAGCAGCACGCTTCAGAATGAAAAGATTTACAAAAATTTTTAAAGGTAAATAAAATAAAATGAAATGTACAAAATGTCTCTTTGTATATAACTCTCACGTTTGTGTTACAGTCTGTACTGCCTCAAACACACAGGAGGCGGATCTTAAACAAAATGGTGGATTACTAACAAAGAAAAATACAATCTGATAAAATGCTCTGTAAACTAATGACCCCAAATAAGTCCGTACAAACGGTAGTGGTGATACTGGAAATGAGAAAGGTACATAATAGCTTTAGTACACCACAAACCTTAAGTTCACACTCCAAATATGCTCAAAACTTAACAAGAAAAGCTTTTCACTTACAACATACACACGACGCCACACCAGCGCATGATCACTGACTGATCTTCACAGGACACCCGAGTCTCCCTGGTTTGATTGACAGTATAAAATGTTTCAGTACTCGTCACCGTGTAAAACAAAAAAACACATCATAACATTGTGACCAGAGTAGCAAACAACACACTTTTACATTTACACTCATGCTTACATCGTACATAGCCTGATATTTTAAACTTAGAAAGAGTTGACATAGTCTTGAAGCGACTACAAGATACCGGTCTTAAAGTCAAACTAGAGAAATGTCACTTTCTGCAGCAGAAGGTTAAGTTTTTAGGTCACCAGGTTTCAGCAGATGGAATTGAAACAGACCCAGGTAAAATAGAGGCAGTGAAGCAATGGCCAGTGCCTACCACACTGAAAGAGTTGCGCTCGTTCCTAGGCTTTTGCGGTTATTATAGGCGATTTGTTGAGCACTTTTCCCAGATAGCTAGCCTGCTTCACGACCTGGTGAATCTCTGTTTGAATTCAGGGCCTCCCTCCAAGGTGAATCAATGGATGTGCAGTCTATGGACGCCGCAATGCCAAAGCTCGTTTGATATTCTGAAACAGAAACTCACTAGCGCCCCAGTACTAGGGTATACGGCTTTTACTCGTCCCTTTATTGTTGAGACAGATGCCAGTAATCAAGGGTTGGGAGCAATATTGTATCAAGAACAAGGGGGAAAGAAAAGAGTAATTTCATATGCAAGCCGAAGGCTCAGAAATGCAGAGAGGAATGATAGAAATTATAGCAGTATGAAATTAGAACTTCTAGCTCTGAAATGGGCAATATCAGAAAAATTCAGAGGCTACCTATTAGGTTCTAAATTCACGGTCCTTACTGATAACAATCCGTTGTGTCATCTCAACACTGCTAGATTAGGAGCACTAGAACAGCGATGGGTGGCTCAGTTAGCAGTGTTTGATTTTGATGTTCAGTATCGGCCTGGCCGGTCTAACCGGGCTGCTGATGCATTATCTAGGCACCCGTTTGCAGGGGAGCAGGAACCAATGTCGGACGACATGGATTATGATGGGTGTGTGGCTATCTGCAATGTGATACAGAAAGGGACAACACTTGGCACTGAGCTAACAAGTGCTGGTCTTGAGAGTTGCAAGATTAGGCAAATGCGGGCGAACGAAAAGGGAGATGGTTCCGGTTCTGGAGCCCAGGGTAATACTCCTACCTTACCTGGCTACTCAAAAGAGGAATTAAGGGAATTTCAGGGGCAGGATCCAGTACTGGGAGTTTTTAGAAGGTTTTGGGACGGCAAAAGTAAACCTAACTTTCAGGAGAGGAAAGACCTTGAAAAACCAGTGCTCTCTTTATTGAAACATTGGCCATATATTCAGGAGAAGGAGGGACTGCTTTATCGGGTGATTGAGGATGTGAGGTATGGGGAACGTTTTCAACTACTAGTGCCAGGCTGTTTAAAGTCTCAGGTGTTCGAGAGTGTGCATGACTCGATGGGGCACCAAGGCATTGAGCGTACTCTGGAATTGCTACGACAAAGATGTTTTTGGGTAGGGATTCATGAGGATGCCAAACAGTGGATAAAGAAATGTGAACGCTGTGTGTTAACAAAAATGCCAAATCCCAAGATTCACCCCCCCATGAAATCATTTCTAGCTAGTAGGCCCTTAGAGGTAGTCGCAGTTGATTTTACTCTTCTAGAACCCTCTAGCGATGGTAGAGAAAATGTTCTAGTGATCACCGATGTGTTTACAAAGTTTACGCAGGCTTTCCCAACACGTGATCAAAAAGCTGACACAACAGCCAAGGTTCTGCTGCGAGAGTGGTTTCTCATGTATGGTGTCCCTGAGCGTTTGCATTCGGACCAGGGCCGGAATTTTGAAAGCGAGGTGATCTCAGAACTCTGCAAGTTGTATGGTGTAAAAAAAAGTCGTACAACCCCCCATCATCCTACTGGGAATGCCCAATGTGAACGTTTTAATAGGGCGTTGCATGAACTCTTGCGCACCCTCCCGCCTGAGAAAAAACGCAGATGGCCAGAGTATGTGCCAGAGTTAGTCTATGCGTACAATGTTACCCCGCATTCAACAACAGGCTACTCCCCTTACTACCTTCTGTTTGGTGTGGACCCACACCTTCCTGTTGATGCCCTTTTAGGACAGGAGTCCACTGTAGAGCCCAGTCACGACTGGCTGGCGATCCACCAAAGGCGTCTGAATGATGCTCATGCCAGGGCCAAAGAGTACTGTGAACAGAAAGCTGCTGAACGCATTTCAATGCATAACGAGAAGGTGTACTGTCCCCCTATTGAGCTAGGTCAGATTGTGTATGTCAGAAACCGGCCCCCAGGCAGAAAGAAAATTCAAGATGCTTGGAAACCCATTCCCCACCGTGTGGTGCAGATTCAAGGAACTACATACACGGTAGAACCTGTAGAAGGAGGACCGACAAAAAGAGTTAACAGAGTTGACATCAGACCATGTGTGTCCCCACCCGTCTTCAGGTCACGACCGAGTAGCCAGTGTCTTAGAAAGTCCCCAGAGTCCCCGCCGGAGGACAGTTTAAATTCAGAGGACCCTACCGATGGTTTAGTTTTGGAAGAAGTGAGGGCTCTTAGTCCCATTCGTAACTCAGCTCACACTGATGGTCAGGTCAGGATCCCTAGCAGTGAGAATAGTGCAGAAGGTAGCATCAATGGTGAGTCAGAGCAGGATGATGAATTTCCTGAACCAGAATCTGAGGTAGACTCACAAGAAACACGGTCTGATACAGAAGATGAAGCCATGCCTGAACCTGTTCCCTTTCCCCGCAGGAGTCAAAGGTCAACAGCAGGCCAGCACTCAAACCCGTACCATGAGCCAAAGTCAGTTTTGGATCCCAGTTCTTCAGCTATAATCACTCAGATTTTTGCAAACTTAGGCACGGTCTTGTTTAGAGAAGCTGTGAGGGAAATCAAAAACTCATTTGTAGTCACCGAGGCCGTTGACTTGTAAGCAGGGGAGAATGTAACCGGGTCATATTTATGGATCTTTGTTGATTTGATTTGCGTTTAAATATTTTGATTTGAACTTGACTCAACAGGAAGTGACTTCAGGGGTGTGGGCGGGATATGCCAGGTAGAGGATTTTGAATATCTGGGGGGGGTTTTCGGTTGGGAAAACGGTTCAGGAGACCGGATTTGAAAAGCAAGCAAGACGAGGAATAATCTTCATAAAGAAACGTTGTAAGTTCACCAATGCAGTTAAAATATATTGTTACTCTTAACGAACACGGTGAATTATGCCGAGGAGGATGTAATAAAGTCGGCCTAGTAACAGATAAGACGTAGATTGACCTACAGATTTGCTGCCTGACTAGCATGGTATACCGTGGCTGAACATAGTGCCTATCCAAGAGGATATAGTTAAAATATCAGGCTATGTACGATGTAAGCATGAGTGTAAATGTAAAAGTGTGTTGTTTGCTACTCTGGTCACAATGTTATGATGTGTTTTTTTGTTTTACACGGTGACGAGTACTGAAACATTTTATACTGTCAATCAAACCAGGGAGACTCGGGTGTCCTGTGAAGATCAGTCAGTGATCACGCGCTGGTGTGGCGTCGTGTGTATGTTGTAAGTGAAAAGCTTTTCTTGTTAAGTTTTGAGCATATTTGGAGTGTGAACTTAAGGTTTGTGGTGTACTAAAGCTATTATGTACCTTTCTCATTTCCAGTATCACCACTACCGTTTGTACGGACTTATTTGGGGTCATTAGTTTACAGAGCATTTTATCAGATTGTATTTTTCTTTGTTAGTAATCCACCATTTTGTTTAAGATCCGCCTCCTGTGTGTTTGAGGCAGTACAGACTGTAACACAAACGTGAGAGTTATATACAAAGAGACATTTTGTACATTTCATTTTATTTTATTTACCTTTAAAAAATTTTGTAAATCTTTTCATTCTGAAGCGTGCTGCTCTTTATTTTCTATATATCAGATAAAACCCATAAAATACATTTGTTGTTCAGTGTGTATTATTTCCCGGCAACATTCTGTTCCACAGATGCTGTTGTAAAACAGTTTCCGAGGGCCAAGGAAGCTGATGTGAGAAAGTCCATCAACAGTCGAATCTGTGAGCTAAGACACCAGGTGAAGCGCAAGTTGCAAGTTTAATTTATATTTTGTACTGGTATGTTGCACTGTTGCAGGATGTTAAGTTGAGTGTAAAGTTTATTTAAAGTTTGCACTATTAAGATTTTGCACTGTTAAGAATTTGCACTGTTTAATGTTGCACTTTTAAAAATGTACCTCTCTACCTCTACATCCTCAGGATTTGTTTTTGATCTGATTAAAAGAGAATAAAGGTGACTTTTGATATATATATATATAAAAAACGTTTCCATATAATTTCTCTCACACACACACACACACATTAAACATACACTACCGTTCAAAAGTTTGGGGTCACTTAGAAATTTCCTTATTTTTGAAAGAAAAGCACTTTTTTTCAATGAAGATAACTTTAAACTAATCAGAAATACACTCTATACATTGCTAATGTATAAAACTCAGAGCTGCTGAAGGTCACCTGTGGAGTCCCACAGGGTTCAGTTTTGGGACCATTATTATTCAATATGTATATAAACGATATATGTAAAGCTTCAAAAAAAATGGACTTAATATTGTTTGCTGATGACACTAATCTGCTATGCAGTGGAAACAATTTGGAACAACTTCTGGATTCACTCGGGAAGGAATTAGAAAAGCTTAAACTGTGGTTTGATTCAAACAAATTAACGCTCAATTTAAGTAAGACAAAATTTATAGTCTTTAACAACCATCACAACAATCCAGTACCCAAACTCAGTGTAAATGGTGTAGAGATTGAAAGGGTATCTGAAACTAAATTCCTTGGAGTAATAATTGATAACAAACTGTGTTGGAAGTCACATATTAATTATATTAAAGGTAAAGTTTCCAAGTCAATTGCAATATTACACAGAGTGAAATATTTGCTGAATCAACCCACACTATACACCTTGTATCATTCATTAATACTCCCATACATGACATATTGTAATGAAGTATGGGGAAATACATACAAAACAAACATATATCCACTCTTTATGCTTCAAAAGAGAGCTATTAGAATAATAAACAAAGCAGCTTACAGGGAACCAACAAACCCACTTTTTCTTAAACAAAAAACTCTCAAGTTGAAAGATCTGGTTGACTTTAAAACCGCAATAATAATGTTCAAAGTGAAGAATTTATCACTGCCCGCAAATATCCAAAAGTTGTTCCAAACAAGGGAGAAACGATATCACTTCAGAGGAACATGTATATTTCAAAAGCCTACAGTGAGAACAACCACCAAGCAACACTGTATTTCAGTGCAAGGAGTCAGATTATGGAATGATTATGGACCTGAATTAAAATCATGTACAAAGCTTGGACAATTTAAACAAAAACTAAAGGAAGAAATACTCCAAACATATTTACAAGACGACATGTAAACTCACATAAGGATTGACATATCCAGCCTGTGTTGTGTTGTAGCTTAGTTTTGTTTTTTTTTTTCTCTCTGTGACATTCTGTCTTAGATTTGTCTTGAATAGTAACCGCTTAACTTAGCTTAGCTTAGTTTTTTTTTTCTCTCAGTCACACTTTGTCTTAGCTTTGTTCTAAATTGCAATCACTCTTGTCTTGTTTACTCTTTTTTCTTTTGAATTCTTGGATGGAATATGGGTGGGCAATATAAGCTGCGGCTTCAGCCATCACCCATTTCGGATAACTCACGTGGAATTGTTTAGTAGAAGGAGTCTTTGTCTAATTTGACCTTGTTGTTATATTATACAGTTTCTTTTAACCTGTACTGTATTATCCGAAATAAATTCATTCATTTATTCATTCATTCATTCATTCATTCATTCATTCAATGTGGTAAATGACTATTCTAGCTGCAAATGTCTGGTTTTTGGTGCAATATCTACATAGGTGTATAGAGGCCCATTTCCAGCAACTATCACTCCAGTGTTCTAATGGTACAATGTGTTTGCTCATTGCGTCAGAAGGCTAATGGATGATTAGAAAACCCTTGTGCAATCATGTTAGGTCTGCAATGCTGTAATTGCTGCAAATGGAGGATTCTTTGACGAAAGCAAAGTTTGAAGGAAAAAATCATTATTTTGTGGAGGATCAAATAAGGGTCATCAGTGTGGAGGCACGGAATAAGTGCAGGCAGACACGGCGAACTGAAGTTTAAAAGGGTGTTTTATTCATCCTCCATCACGAGAGTTCACCCCAGCACTGTGGGAGCGTGCTGGAACGAGCCCTGTGTCTCTAGTCAGCAAACAAGCAATGCAAGTGGTCAAAAAGAGAGTAAGAGAGAGAGCAAGCAATATTCAGTTGACTTATATACCCAGCTAGACAATGCATGCATGGCATATTAGCATCACAGTAAACAACAGGAAGGCATGGACATTTGCATTAGAGTCACACATATCAATAGCAGGATTACTGGCACCGGAATTCCTCTCTACCTATTGATATCAGTCCATACATCTCACTGTTCTGCTAATTGCTCCAGCTGAGCGCTCTGCTTGACCCGTAGGCTGTGGGGGTCACCCACACCACTCCCCCCCAGAGGGCTCAGTAGGGGGCTGAGGCGTCGATCGTCCGGCTGCGGGAAAAGCTCTGTGCAGGTGGAGGTGGAGGGAGGGGGGTGGGGGTAGCAAGTGCCGGCCCGGGACGGCGAAGCAAAAATTGCATGTGGATCCACGATGTTGAGGGGCTGTCCCGTTAATCGTGGTAGAGGTCCACAGCGGCGGTGAGAAGAAAAAATTGTCTCTGACTTCCCTCGCGGCTAAGTCCTGCGAGGATGCGTAGCGGCCATGAAGAAAAACAGGAGCTGAAGCTGTGTGAGGGACTTGGCGTGTTGGCTCTAGGTGCGGGCGCAGCCCTAAAGCCGTCGGGGACAGCTGACGGCTGGATTCCCATTGTGCGCCGTGGCTGAGACCCATACAAAATCCTGTGTGCGGGCTGCGTGTGTGCTTCAGGTGTGTGAGCAGCCCTGAAGGTTCCGAGGATGGCGGTCGGCCGTGTTTCTCGGGCGTGTGCAGCGACGGAGGATAATGGCGGTCTGTGGAGCCGGTATTGTCCCGTGCGGGGTGCGCTGTCCTCGTAACCCCCCAGTGCGTGAGCGGGGGTTCGGTGCGTGGGTGGTCCGCTGTCGAGAGGTGAGTCAGGGTCAGGGAACTTGCTGGAGATCAGCGTCGTCGGCGCCGATGGTCTTCCCTGTTCGGGCTGTTGCTGTCGTTCGCTCATGACGGGTCATGGTGCGTTCTGGTCCACGCGCTGCGTTCTCCGTCCGGCCCTGGAGGTCGCCGTCGTAGAGAGAGGATGAGGTGCGTGCGCGCTCGTGTGGATGCGGAGGAGCGGTGAGAGGGAGTAGATGATCTTTGTCCCTCGGACGGTCCCAGCGTGGATGTCCAGATCTCAGGCGAGGGTCGCACCATGACGCTTCCTGCAGCTTTCCCGGTCGTGGATGATCTCCGAGGGAGTTCGCCTGGTGTCGGTTCTGCGTCGAGGTCTCCCATGTGGCAGAAGGGAGGGCAGTCCATTTGCGTTCACTTGTCGTCGGAGTCACCGCCGGGGGGCTGCGTTCGTTCGTTGTCAGGGGTCACCAATGTGTGGTGGATCAAATAAGGGTCATCAGTGTGGAGGCACGGAATAAGTGCAGGCAGACACGGTGAACTGAAGTTTAAAAGGGTGTTTTATTCATCCTCCATCACAAGAGTTCACCCCAGCGCTGTGGGAGCGCGCTGGAGCGAGCCCTGTGTCTCTAGTCAGCAAACAGGCAATGCAAGTGGTCAAAAAGAGAGTAAGAGAGAGAGCAAGCGATATTCAGTTGACTTATATACCCAGCTAGACAATGCATGCATGGCATATTAGCATCACAGTAAACAGCAGGAAGGCATGGACATTTGCATTAGAGTCACACATACAGTTAGGCCCAGAAATATTTGGACAGTGACACAATCTTCATGATTTGGGCTCTGCATGCCACCACATTGGATTTGAAATGAAACAACTACAACGGAATTGAAATGCAGACTTTAAGGTTTAATTCAAGGGGTTGAACAAAAATATATGATTAAACATGTAGGAATTGTAGCTATTTTTATACAAACACTCCTCATTTCAGGGGCTCAAAAGTAATTGGACAAATAAACATAACCCTAAGTAAAATGATACTTTTCAATATTTTGTTGAAAATCCTCTGCAGGCAATGACTGCCTGAAGTCTGGAACCCATGGACGTCACGCCGCGCCGCTCATCAGCGGCGCCACCTGCACACACACCTGTCAACCATCAGCGGCGGGGAATATAAGCCGCCTCGCCCTGAGCTTCGGCCTGAAGCCGTTAGACTTCATCTCCCTTCCAT
Organism: Pholidichthys leucotaenia; assembly: GCA_020510985.1. Taxonomy (NCBI): domain Eukaryota; kingdom Metazoa; phylum Chordata; class Actinopteri; order Cichliformes; family Pholidichthyidae; genus Pholidichthys; species Pholidichthys leucotaenia. The sequence continues at coordinate 322,916,096 of CM035843.1, read as the reverse complement.
GAGAAGCAATTACTCTTTCTTCACCACCACGCTAAGCGGTAAGAAGATCACTTACCTCACCTTTTGCAGTCTGCTCCCCTGTGCACAGGTGGATTCCTCGGCGGCGGACAACTCCGTCCCTCGTCCCTCCTCGCTGCTGCACCGAGTCCTGCAGGTGGCTGTCTCCCGGGGTCCCGTCCTTGAAGTGCCAGTCATCGGTCCCATACAAGTAAGCTTCTCTCCCTCGCCTATTCTCCTCCTGTGTTGGTGTGTGCCTGTCACCCTGTGTCTGTTCTTTCCCATAGGGTTGCCGGCTGAACGGTCTCCTGCCTCTGTGCCCGAAGCAGACGCCACCACCAACACATTAACATTCCACAGACACACACCCATACATCCCTGTTGTTAATAAACAGTTTGAACTACTCTGAGCCTGTGTGTGTGCGTCTCCTGAGCCGAACGTTATGTCAGTACGGCTTCAGCAGAGCGGCTCGGCAGACGGCGGGCTCGCACACCGGTTTACCATCCTCGAGGCTCGAGTGGATCAGGTTGTTTATCAGCAACAGGTGATCCTAAATCAATTAGTAAATTTGACTAACCGATTGAACCGCCTGGACCCCCAACAGCCGTTCCCCCCGGCTCGCCAGGGTGGCGCGGCTCCTGCTGTTCCAGCGGCCGTCCAGCCGGCTCCAGTGGCACCGGTTCGGCTCACACCGATTCCGACCCCCGCCCGCTTTAGCGGTAAGCTCGGCGGAGCGCGGGGGTTCATTATGCAATGTGAGTCCGTGTTCCACCGTGTGCCCGGAGATTTTCCCTCGGATCACAGCCGAATTGGTTACATAGGGAATCTTCTGGAGGGGCGTGCGTTAACTTGGACCTACGCCGTAATGGCGAGGCCCAGCTATGCCACCCTCACCTATGGCCAATTCGTGAGGCGCTTTCTGGAGGTCTTTGACCATTCTCAAACTGAGACGGTCCAGGTCGATCGGCTTCTCGCTCTCCAGCAGGGAAGCCGGTCGGCAGCGGACTACGCGGTCGACTTCCGGGTAGCGGCGGAGGAATTGGGCTGGGAGGAACGCTCCCTCTGTGGCCTGTTCCTCCACAGCCTCAATGATGATCTGAGGGATGAACTGGCTGGACGGGATATCCCTGAAACGCTAGCGGAGCTAACTTCTCTAGCCATCAGCTTGGACAACAGGCTGCGCGAGCGCTCCTCAGGACGGCAGTCGTCTACTTCGCGCCCTCGGGGAGCCTCGCTGCGCCTGCCCCAAGCTCGCCCCCTGGCGGCGCCGCCACCATTGTGCCCAGAGGAGTCGGAACCGATGGTGACGGGCTGGACAAAGCTCTCCCCGGCAGAGAGACAACGCCGCCGTGAGTTGAATCTCTGCATGTATTGCGGAGACAGTCAACACACGGTGGAGCTTTGTCCACAAAAAGCCAAACGGCGGGGCCCGCGAGTCACTGTAGGGGGCCTCGCGGATGTCAATCGGTTAGGTCCACTCACTCAATTGAAGCTGCCCATCCGTTTCTGCCATAACCCCACTGGGCATCTCACCCACGCACTGGTGGATTCGGGCGCAGAAGGCAGCTTCATTTCACAGAGCCTGGCAACCCGTTTGGGCATCCGCTGTCAGGCACTGAGGAATCCCATCTCCCTAGTCAACCTCTCCCGTGCCTCCCTTGGGAGAGTGTCACACCAAACCATCCCCGTTCCGGTCATCATCTCGGGAAACCACCGGGAGGAGATGACCTTTTATGTCCTTCCTAACTCTGTGTCGCCCGTCATCCTGGGGTATCCCTGGCTTCGTCTTCACAACCCGGTCCTGGATTGGAAATCAGCTGGGGTATCGGCATGGAGTACATTCTGCATGGGCACCTGCCTTCAGTCCGCTGCCTGCTCTCCGTCCGCTCCTCCCCCTGCGACGGACGTTGCACCCCCGGACCTGTCTCTGGTGCCTCCGGAATTTCACGACCTGGGTATGGTGTTCAGCAAGACGAAAGCTATGTCTCTCTCCCCTCATCGGCCCTATGACTGTGCCATCAACCTCCGCCAGGGGGCTCCCTTACCTTCTGGTCGGCTCTATAGCCTGTCAGCGCCGGAGAAGGAGACGATGAACGCCTACCTGAAAGAGTCATTAAGTGCTGGGATAATCCGCCCATCATCGTCACCCGTGGGGGCAGGGTTCTTCTTCGTGGGAAAAAAGGATGGGTCCCTCCACCCTTGTATTGACTACCGGACCCTCAACGATATCACGGAGAAGGACCGTTACACCCTGCCCCTCATGGACACTGCCTTCCACTCCCTCCAGGGGGCAACCTGGTTCACCAAGCTGGATCTACGCAGCGCTTACCATCTCGTCCGGATCCGGGAGGGAGATGAGTGGAAGACAGCCTTCCGTACCCCGAACGGCCACTTTGAATACCTGGTAAAGCCGTTCGGGTTGACCAACGCTCCTGCCGTCTTTCAGCGCCTCATAAATGACGTCCTCCGGGATTTCATCGGCCTTTTCGTGTTCGTCTACCTGGATGATATTCTCATCTTCTCCAAGTCCAGGGACGAGCACCAGGTCCACGTGAGGCGGGTCCTCCAAAGGCTGCTGGAGAATCGTCTGTACGTGAAGGCAGAAAAATGTGAATTTTACGCCAGGACTACGTCCTTCCTGGGGTTCATCATCGCCCACGACAAGGTGCTCCCAGACCCGGAGAGGGTGAAGGCGGTGGTGGAATGGCCTACACCTGCATCCCGGAAGCAGGTGCAACAGTTCGTTGGCTTCGCCAATTTCTACCGCCGCTTTGTCCCCAACTTCAGCTCCATCGTTGGACCACTGACCCGCCTCACGTCCCCGAAGGTCCCGTTCTGGTGGACCGAAGAGGTCGCTGCCGCCTTTAAGGCGCTGAAGGCGGAGTTCTCCTCCTCCCGGGTCCTTCGCCAGGTCGACCCAGCGCTGCAGTGCATCGTTGAGGTAGACGCCTCGGACACGGGAGTGGGGGCAGTGCTGTCCCAGCGGTCGCCGGACAATGGCGCCAAACGGCCCTGCGCCTTCTTCTCCCGGCGCTTGTCCCCGGCGGAGAGGAACTACGATGTGGGGGACAGAGAGCTCTTGGCCATCAAACTCGCCCTGCAGGAGTGGCGCCACTGGCTAGAGGGGGCGAACCTGCCGTTCGTGGTCCTCACGGACCACAAGAACTTAGAGTATCTACGATCTGCCAAGCGCCTGAACGCCCGCCAGGCGCGCTGGTCTTTGTTCTTCGCCAGGTTCCAATTTTCAATCACCTTCAGGCCTGGCTCTAAGAACGGCCTGCCTGACGCCCTCTCTAGGCAGTTCACTCCCGTGGAGTCGGAGGAGACACCCCACTCCATCCTGCCCAGGTCGTGCATCGTGGGAGCCATCTCGTGGGACATCAAGAGCAAGATCCGGAAGGCACAGGAGGTGGAACCTGACCCTGGCGGAGGACCTGAGGGGAGGCTGTTCGTGCCATCCGCGGTCCGAGGAGAGGTCATCCACTGGCTACACACCTCCAAGCTCACCTGTCACCCTGGCACCTCCCGGATGATAGACCTCCTCCAACGGTCCTTTTGGTGGCCAGGCCTGCGGAGGGATGCGGCCCAATCTGTGCCACCTGCAAGTCGGGAAATGCCCCTCCAGCGGGTCTGCTCCAGCCCCTGCCCGTCCCTGGCAGGCCCTGGTCGCACATCGCGTTGGATTTCGTCACCGGACTCCCCGTCTCCAACTCCTATGACACCATCCTGACCATCGTGGACCGCTTCTCCAAGGCCGTGCACTTTGTCCCCCTGCGAGGCCTCCCTACTGCCCTGGAGACGGCGGACCTCCTCGTCCAACACGTGGTCAGGCTGCATGGGATTCCGGTGGACATGGTCTCGGACCGGGGCCCCCAATTTTCATCTGAGGTTTGGAGGTCATTCTGCAACGCCATCGGAGCCAAGGTGAGCCTCTCCTCCGGCCATCACCCCCAATCCAACGGGCATTCATTCATTCATTCATTCATTCATTCATTCATGTTTAATATATTGCAACATATGGAAAGCGGCAATCATTTGTATATTTTGCAATATATTCGGCGGTGGCCTCCGTCGGTCTATGATGACCATGGAAGAGAATCCTAAACAACTACTCTGCTGGAACAGGCTGATGCGCACCGGTGTTCTACCTTCCAGCGTTGGGCGTTGGTAGGATTCAAGCCTGGGCAGGAAGATATGGAGGACAAGATGTTACCCATGTAGCATGTCCCCCTTCTCCACGTCACTGATGAATCCAAAGGAACAGCAGGGCTGCTATAGTTTGGCACCAGCGCCGTCGCAGGAGCTGCCAGAATGATGTTGAGCACAACAGAGAACTGCCTTAGAGGCTCCGACTCCGGATTTTTCCTCAGGGTTGACTCCCGAAGCCTTTCCCGTGACCGGGTGTGCCGCAAGGCAGCGGAGGTTTGAAATCCGGGTTTACCTTCCCCTAGATGGGCTACCTTCCCAGGTTGACGAGCCACCATCTACCCAAAGCATCTGGTTTTAAGGCGCCAGCGATCCGCCCTCGCCCCTTCTCATATTAGTAAAAGCAGTTCCGCCGGGCTTAGAGACTAAACCACACGGGCAGGCTAGGAGTTGGACTTAGTTGTCAGAGGCTTTTCGAGACGCACGCCGTAAGGAGCATTTTATGAGCACTGGGAGCTTAACCCCAGTGCCGCTCCTGGCTATGACAACCTTGGAACCATGTAATATATTACATGAATATATAATATATTGTGTAATATATGTCATATTATATATATGAATATATATCATCAATATATAATTCCATGTATTTAAAACATACAATATATTGGGAAATGTATTGGGAAAATAATATATTGTAGCCGCACATGGGGAAAACATAATGAGTAGCATCTTAGATAAGAACAAAGAGCAGAGTTTTCCTTGGAGATAACAGAAAGTTGTGAAGGATGAATGCAGTGTGATCTTTTGTGTGTCAGAGACTGCTAGGAGGATCTCTTGTGTATCAGAGACTGCTAGGAGGATGTTAAAGGATTAAGGAAGTGAACGCAATGTGACCTTTGATGTGAATGCAATGTGACCTTTGATGTGTAGAAGCTGCTGTTAGAAGGCCTGAGTATTTAAGAGAAGAGTTTTGTCTGAGATGCTCTCTTTCTGACTATGCTTACATGTGAGATGTGTAATAAACTGTCTGAGTCAAATCCGCCTCGTCATTTACACACTCCACACTGGTGACCCAAGACGAATCATGCAACACGAAGAGAGATCCCCGGAGCCAGCCTCGTTGGGAGCCCCCAGCCAAGCATATGCTGTTACAATCCAGCTATTGGATTTTTGGCAGCACAATCCGCGCTCCTGGTTCCACCTGGTTGAGGCGCAGTTCGTCCTCCGGGGGATATCGGTGGATGACACGAAATTCTACCATGTGGTCGCAAAGCTCGATGCCCACATGGCTCAGCATGTGGAGAGCCTGCTGGATCAGCCACCAACCAGCGACAAGTACGATGCGCTGAAGGCTGCACTCATCCAGCACTACACACTCTCGGTTGAGGAGAGAGCAGAGAGACTCCTGACGCGGACCGGGTTAGGAGAGGGCACGGCTATTGACCTGATGGAGAAGATGCTGAGATGGAACAGTTCGGACGACGACCACTTCATTTTTACCCACCTCGTCCTCCGGAACCTTCCGTCAGCGACGAGAGCGACTCTGGCCAATTCGCTGTTGCTGGCCGAGCGGGACTATCGTGCGCTGGCCCGAGAAGCACACCTGATCATCATGGCCAGCAGAGAGCTCATGACCACGGCGACAGCGACGGAGCTCGGCGCGATGGCTGGAGGAGGCAAGGAGCCATTGACAGCGGTAGCAGAACCACCGACGACAGCGGCGCGGGGGCCAAGGAACGCGGAGGAGACATCCTTTGTTTCTACCACCGCCGCTTTGCAGAGAAGGCACGCAAATGTATACCACCGTCCCAGTTCAAGCGCTCGGGAAAAGCCAAGACTGGGGGTCGGTAGCAGCTGCGGCCCTCGGGGAGGAGAACAAGCTGCTCTACTTGACGGACGCACGCTCGGGGAGGCATTTTCTCGTGGACACCGGCGCCCAGTTGAGTTTCATCATGCCGTCCTACGCCGACTGGCTGGCAGGATCCAGCGGCCCCAAGATGGCAGCAGCAAATGGCTCAGAGATTAAGACCTTTGATGAGAGGACTCTACTTCTGTCTCTACACGGCCGTGCATTTGAGTGGACTTTTGTCATAGCAGCTTTGAATTTCAATATATTGGGGGCTGATTTTTTGTGCTCACATGGTTTGTTGGTTGATGTCGCTAACAGGCGCCTGGTTAATGCACTGTCCTTTGATTCTGTCCCCTGTACAGCTCGAGCGTCCCGGCCAACAGCACAAGCCAACGTCACAGCTGCATGCGGTAAGTTCCACACACTGCTCACTCAGTTCCCAGCACTCACGGTCCTGACATTTTCGGCAGCCGTTGCTAAACACGGGGTGGAGCATTTTATTACCACCACCGGGCCGCCCGTTTTTGCAAAACCTCGGCGCTTGGACGCAGCTAAACTGGCCATAGTGCGCGAGGAGTTCGCCAACCTGGAGAGGCTGGGCATCATCAGGTGTTCAAACAGCCCATGGGCTTCCCCGCTACACATGGTCCCTAAAGCTGACGGTTCGTGGCGACCTTGCGGGGATTTCCGCAGGTTGAACAACGCCACAGCGCACGACCGCTACCCAATTCCTCACATCCAGGATTTTTCCGTTCACTTGGCAGGAGTGCGCGTTTTTTCTAAAATAGACTTGGTCTGCGGTTACCACCAAGTCCCAGTGCGCGCTGGGGACATACCCAAAACAGCGGTGATAACTCCGTTTGGTCTATTCGAGTTTTTGCGCATGCCATTCGGGCTTAAAGGGGCTGCACAGACGTTCCAACGCATGATGGATGCAGTGCTGCGCGATCTCCCTTTCGTATTCGTCTACTTGGACGATATCTTGGTAGCCAGCGCGTCCGAAGACGAACACGAAACCCACCTCATGGCAGTCTTCCGGAGGTTGGGAGAGCACGGTTTAATAATCAACCCAGCGAAGTGTCAGTTCGGGGTGACGCAGATTGATTTTTTGGGGCACCGCATCTCTCCCGAAGGAGCGGTTCCGCTGCCTGACAAAGTACGCCCGGTAGCAGATTTTCCCCGGCCGCAAACGGTCAGGGCATTACAGGAGTTTTTGGGAATGGTGAATTTTTATAACCGTTTCCTCCCCCGTGCAGCGCAACTCATGCAACCACTGTACGCTGCACTCAAAAAACAGAAACCCGCGAATAAGATCGAATGGTCCCCGGAGTGAGAGCGGGCATTCTCGGAAGTCAAGGCAGCCCTGGCAAATGCTGCGCTGTTGGCACATCCAGACCCAACGGCCCGCATAGCGCTCACTACTGACGCATCAGATGTGGCCATAGGGGCGGTCGTGGAGCAGCGTGTAGCCGGGGCTTGGCAGCCACTCGCCTTTTTCAACAGGACTTTGCGCGATAGTGAACATAAATACAGCGCGTTCGACAGGGAGTTGCTGGCTCTCCACTTGGCCATTCGCCACTTCCAGTTCTGGCTGGAAGGACGCTGTTTCACCGCGTTCGTTGACCACAAGCCACTAACATTCGCGATGGCCAAGGTTTTAGAACCGTGGTCAGGCAGGCAGCAGAGACAGCTGGCCGCGATCTCAGAGTTTACTATCGATATTCAGCATGTGTCGGGTAAACTGAATCTAGTGGCAGACTGCCTCTCGCGCACCGTGGCGGCCCTGGTCCGCGTGGGGATAGATTACACAGCCATGGCCGCGGAGCAGGTTAGTGACGCGGATGTGCGCGCGCTCCAGTCTGGACCAACAGGGTTAAGGCTGGAGAGCAGGGTGCTGCAAGACGGTATGCCCCCCCTAATCTGTGATGTCTCCACTGGGCGACCGCGTCCCGTGGTACCGGCCGCGTGGCGCCGCCGCGTTTTTGACTCGATTCATTCTTTGGCGCACCCGGGGGTGCGCGCGTCGGTCAAAATGGTAGGAGAGAAATTTGTGTGGCCGAGCCTTCGCAAACAAGTGAAAGAGTGGGCAGCAGCCTGCATGGCATGCCAACAAGCCAAAGTACACAGACACACGAGAGCTCCCTTGGAGCCGTTTCGCATCCCGGCTAAGAGGTTCGACCATGTTCACGTGGACCTCGTGGGCCCCCTCCCGCCATCACAGGGGTGCATGCAGCTTCTGACAATGGTGGACCGCACCACACGCTGGCCGGAAGTGGTTCCACTGGCGTCAACCACAGCCGAGGAGGTGGCGCGCGCGTTTTTAACAGCATGGGTGGCGCGTTTTGGAGTCCCGTCGGACATTACGTCCGACAGAGGCCCTCAATTTGTTTCCGAACTTTGGTCGACAATGGCCCGCAGCCTGGGTGTCACAATTCACCGCACAACCACGTACAATCCGCAGGCTAATGGCTTATACGAACGTTTTCATAGGTCATTGAAAGCGGCTCTCAGGGCGTCACTGACGGATGCAAATTGGGTAGACAAGCTACCGTGGGTTTTATTGGGGTTACGTTCTGCGCCTAAAGAGGATTTGGAAGCTTCCCCGGCTGAACTCGTTTTTGCGCAGCCACTTCGGCTGCCTGGGGAGTTTCTCCCAGATAATCCTGCGCCGGGCAGCTCCCCGTCTCAGCTGTTGCAGCGTAGCATAGACGCAAGCACGCTGCCGGGCCCTGTTCACCACAGTTTTCCCCATGTTTTTGTGCCTAAAACTTTGAAAAACGCGGAGTTTGTTTTTGTCAGACACGATGCACATCGCCCCCCCATTGCGCCCACCTTATGATGGACCGTTCAGAGTGCTGGAAACAGGGGACAAGCATTTTTTGCTAGAGTTGGAGGGTAGGAGGGAAAAGGTTGGCATAAACAGACTCAAACCCGCTTTTGTGGTGGCGGACGAGCAAGTGCTGTTGGCGAGGGCCCCTCGGCGTGAAAGACCCCCACGGGGAGCTTCCCAGAGTAAAGTTTCCCCAGAACACCCACAGGGACAGACAAAAGGTTTTCACCCCCAAACATCAGCTCCCCAGCATGACAGCGCCGCAGAGGCAGTGAATCCTGGTTACAGCAGATACGGGAGAAGACTGAAGCCCAAGCAGCATGTGGATTGATGTTTGATGGTTCTGTCACAGCATACGGACTGTTATTCTTTTGTTCTATCCAATATGCTCGGGGGGGGGTGGTGTAGCCGCACATGGGGAAAACATAATGAGTAGCATCTTAGATAAGAACAATGAGCAGAGTTTTACTTGGAGATAACAGGAAGTTGTGAAGGATGAATGCAGTGTGATCTTTTGCGTGTCAGAGACTGCTAGGAGGATCTCTTGTGTATCAGAGACTGCTAGGAGGATGTTAAAGGATTAAGGAAGTGAATGCAATGTGACCTTTGATGTGAATGCAATGTGACCTTTGATGTGTAGAAGCTGCTGTTAGACGGCCTGAGTATTTAAGAGAAGAGTTTTGTCTGAGATGCTCTCTTTCTGACTATGCTTACGTGTGAGATGTGTAATAAACTGTCTGAGTCAAATCCGCCTCGTCATTTACACACTCCACAATATTAGAATATATTACAATATATTTCAAGTAATATATTGGTAAATATATTTTCCTTTCGTAATACTGCACATCCAGGATTTTTCCTTGCACCTGGCCGGGATGCGCATTTTTTCAAAAGTGGATTTGGTCCGTGGGTACCACCAGGTCCCGGTTCGCACAGAGGACGTTCTTATCTCGGCCTTTCTGACCACATATCCGTGATGCTGCTGCCTGCCTACAAACCTTTATTGAAGGGCAGCAGGCCAGCAGTGAAACAAATCAGAATTTGGCCAGAGAGTGCAACCTCTGCACGGAAAGACTGTTTTCTGCACTCAGACTGGGAGGTCTTCAAAATAGCAGCCTCCCAGGAAGACAAGACAGATGTGGAGGAGTATGCTGAAACGGTCACCAGCTACATCGCGAAGTGCACAGAGGATGTCACTACAGTGAAGACCATCACTATGCGGGGTAACCATAAGCCCTGGATGACTGCAGAGGTGCACTCGCTGCTTACAGCCAGGGATGCAGCCTTCAGAGCGAAGGACAGGATCGCCCTCCGCTCAGCCAAGTCTGCGCTCTCAAAGGGAATTAAGGCGGCAAAGCGCGCCTATGCGGAGAAAATCCAGGGACACCTCTGTGACACTAGGAACACCAAGCAGATGTGGCAGGGAGTTCGGACACTGACGGGCTATAAGTCTAGGCAGGGGGTCAATGATGACGACACTTCGCTTCCAGACAGGCTTAACGACTTCTTTGCACGTTTTGAAGCATCAAACTCGACAATCAGAGGGAGGGCTGGCCCACCCCCACCATCGGTCGGACCAGCTTTTACCATCAACACAGCGTACACACGGAGGACCCTAACCTGAGTCAACCCACGTAAAGCTGCAGGTCCGGACAACATCCCGGGACGTGTGCTCCGAGACTGCGCGAGCGAGTTGGCGGATGTCCTGACTGACATTTATAACATCTCCCTGAGTCAGGCCATCGTTCCCAGATGCTTCAAGACCTCTATCATTGTACCGGTGGCAAAGAAAGCAGTTGTGTCCTGTTTGAATGACTATCATCCTGTTGCACTGACACCAATTGTGATGAAGTGTTTTGAACGGCTTGTCAAACCACACATTACAGCCTGCCTCCGGCATCACACAACCTGCTCCAGTTTGAATATCGTTCAAACCGCTCCACGGAGGATGCTATAGTCACCACCCTACACTCTGTCATCACCCACCTGGACCAGAAAGACACCTACTCCAGACTCCTGTACATTGATTTCAGTTCAGCATTCAACACCATTATTCCCCAGAGACTGATGGAGAAATTACTCCTTCTCGGTCTGAGCACCGCCACATGTCTCTGGATCCTGGATTTCCTGACTGAGAGACCGCAGTCTGACCGGGTTGGAAACAACATCTCTAACTCTGTCACGCTGAGCACCGGCTCCCCTCAAGGCTGTGTACTCAGTCCACTGTTGTTTACACTTCTAACACATGACTGTGTATCCAGACACGAGGGGAACCAGATTATTAAGTTTGCAGATGACACCACGGTGGTGGGACTTTTTCAGAGGGATGAGGAATCAATGTACAGGGAAGAAGTGAGAGACCTGGAGGGCTGGTGCAGGGAGAACAATCTGGTGCTCAACGTGGACAAAACGAAGGAGATGATTATTGACTTCCGGTGGTCACAGCCTGAGCACGTCCCCCTCAGCATCGGCGGCCGTTTAGTGGAGAGAGTGGAGAACATCAAGTTCCTCGGAGTGCAGATCTCGCAGGACCTGACCTGGAGCAAGAATTCCTTGGGGATCAGGAAGCGGGCTCAGCAGAGACTGCACTTCTTGAGGAAACTCAAACAGGCCTCTCTCCCCATCTGCATCCTCAGGACCTTCTACAGAGGTGTGGTGGAGAGTGTTCTGACGTACTGCATTGCTACATGGTACTCCAGCTGCAGTATGTCAGACAAAAAAGCCCTGCAGAGGATAGTCAAGGGGGCTGAGAGGGTAATTGGAGTCTCCCTCCCCTCTGTCCAAGAACTTTTTCAGAACCATTGTAGGAGCAGGGCACTGAACATTGTCAAGGACCGTTCTCACCCTCTGCATAAACACTTTGAACTTCTTCCATCTGGTAAACAATTCCGGAGCATCAGAGGCAGAACCGCCAGACTGATCAACAGCTTCCTTCCACAAGCTGTCAGGATGCCGAACAGTTGACCCGGAATCTCTCATACACACTCCTGCACCTACGGACATTTTGTATATTATTTGTATATTATAGTTAGTTAGTTTTTTTCCCAAGTATATTCTCAGGGATGTGTGAATGGCTGGGGGGGTGGGGGTGGGGGGGTGAAGCTATGTGTGAGTGTGTCTTAAATCATGCTGCTTCTATTTATATGGATGCCGAGAGAAATGCAATTTCATCTTGCCTGCACTACAGTTGTATGTACAGCAATATGACAATAAAGTTTGATTTGATTTGATTTGATTTTAGCCTTTTTGAGTTTTTACGCATGCTGTTCTGGTTAAAAGGTGCAGCACAAACCTTTCAAAGAATGATGGACGCAGTGCTCCATGACTTGCCGTTCGTTTTTGTCTACTTGGATGACATTTTGATGACTAGTGCGTCAGAGGAGGAGCACCTTACCCACCTCAAACAAGTTTTCCAACGGTTGGAAGCACGCGGGCTTATTGTTAACACAGCAAAGTGCCAGTTCGGGCTGCCAGTGATTGATTTTTTTGGGTCACCACATCTCACCAGACGTTGCGATCCCACTGCCGGATAAAGTGCGTACAGTGTCGAATTTTCTGCGTCCACAGACTGTGAGGGTGTTGCAGGAATTTTTGGGGATGGTCAGTTTTTACAACCATTTTCTCCCCCGTTCAGCAAAGCTGCTGCAACCGTTGTACAGCGCGCTCAAAAAAAAAAAGAAGCCTGCGGATAGCATCGACTGGACCCCCGAGCTGGCCCAGGCTTTCACAAACGCCAAAATGGTGCTCATTAATGCGGCTCTGCTGGCCCACCCAACCCCATCAACGTGGAAAGCGCTCACCACAGGCGCGTCTGACGTTGTGATAGGGGCAGTGGTGGAGCAGTACATCTCCGGTTCGTGGCACCCACTCATGTTTTTCAGCCGTACTTTACACGACAACAAGCGTAAATACAGCACATTTGACCGAGAGTTGTTAGCCCTCCACGTGGTTATGCGTCATTTCCAATTTTGGCTTGAGGGCCATGAGTTCACCATGTTTGTTGATCACAAACCACTAACATATGCAATGTCCAAAGTCGCGGAGCTGTGGTCAGCCCAGCAGCAATGGCACTTGGCCGCAATCTCTGAGTACACTATTGACATTCAACACGTAGCCGGTAAGCTTAATGTTATGGCCGACTGCCTGTTGCGTGCGTTAGTCTCCCCGGTCTAAATGGGGATAGATTTTCACGCTATGGCTGCCGACCAAACCGGGGATGCAGACATTTGCACGCTCCAGTCCACAGCTACTGGATTAAAACTGGAGAGCAGGGTGGTGCAAGAAAGGTGCCCCCTTTTGCTCTGCGACATTTCCACCGGCCGCCCCTGACTGGTGGTTCTGAGCTCTTGGCGCCGCCGCGTTTTTGAGTCCGTCCACTCCCTTTCACATCCCAGCGTGCGCGCTTCGGTTAAACTGGTGGGGTCCAAATTTGTCTGGCCTTGCCTACGCAGGGATGTGAAAGAATGGGCTGCAGCGTGTGTCATGTGCCAGTGGGCTAAAGTGCACAAGCACACCAAAGCCCCCTTTGAGCAGTTTCAGATTCCAGCAAGGAGGTTTGACCACGTACATGTGGATTTAGTGGGCCCCCTCCCGCCGTCACAGGGGTTCACATACCTTTTAACAATCATAGACCGCACTACATGTTGGCTGGAGGTGGTTCTGCTGAGTTCCACCACGTCTGCTGAAGTGGCCCGCACGTTCTTTTCAACTTGGGTTGCACAGTTCGGATCCCCGTCGGACATCACTTTCGACAGGGTTCCGCAATTTGTTTTGGAGCTCTGGTCCGCGATGGCCGATAGCCTGGGGGTCAAAATCCACTGCACCACTGCATACAACCCACAGGCTAACGGTTTGTGCGAGCGTTTTCACAGGTGACTTAAGGCAGCTCTCAGGGCCTCCCTGACAGATGCAAATTGGGCCAACTGCCTGCCTTGGGTTCAATTGGGGATGTGCTTCGCACCTAAGGAAGATTTGACAGCTTCCCTAGCAGAACTCGTTTTTTCTCAGTCGTTGCGGATTCCGGGAGCATTTTTGCCCGAGAGCCCTGAGCCCGGGACTGTCCCACCCACCCACCTTTTTTCCAGTGCAGGGGCTACTAGCGTTCCGGGCCTGGGGCACCATTGTTTTCCCCGCACTTCTGTTCCAAAGTGCTTAGAGAACACCAAATTAGTTTTTGTCAGGCACGACACTCAAAGAACCCCACTGCAGTCGCCGTATGATGGCCCGTTTAGAGGGTTGGAAAGTGGGGAGAAGCATTTTGTGTTAGACTTGGGGGAGGAGGGGTAAAGAAACTGTCTGCATAGACAGGCTGAAGCCCACTTATGTGTTGGCAGACAAACAGGTGGTGTTGGCTCAAGCTCCCCGGCACGGGCAACCGCCTACAGCGGCTCCGCAGGTTTGTGTTTCCCCAGCAGAGAATGGTTTGCACGGAACTAACCCTTTTCCCTCCCCACCCTTTCCTCCTCCAGAGACCGACCTCCCTTCCTACCCACCTCGACAAGAAGGAGCTTCAGCCGGCCCAGCGGCTCCACGCTACAACCACTACAGGCACTTGCTCAAGCCCAAAAGTCCAGAGGGATAGGACCCCTTCTGGGTGTTCGGGGGGGTGGGGGCTGTGTGGGGGACACAAGAGGACATGGCACTCCACCAAGGACAGGGGGTTGGTGGGGGAGAAGGTCGTCAGAAATGGTAATGGGGAAAAGGCAAGAAGAGCCAGCTAAGGGCGCCAGAGCGCTAGGGGGTATAAAGCCAAAGAAAGATGTGCCTTCTGCCCCTGCTGTGCCAGTTTTACATGTTAGGACACAGGGGTGCAAATGTATTGTATCAAGACCTGCTCTGTGACGGTATGTTAATGTGTATGTGGATGTGTGTGCATGCTTCACAGCTTGTATGTTAATGTGTTTACCCTGGGTGCCGGAGGCGGGAATAAAGTGTATAAGGGAGTTCACTCTGGCACTCAGATTCAGTCTGTTATGTTTGATGGAGAAGAATAAAGTCGGTGTCATCAGCTCGTGGTCTCATCTGATTCCTTCCTCTACAATAGACTGTAAATTATATGGATATATATTTTTGCATTTGTGTCCTCTGTGGTTGCTACTTGTTTTATCTTTTGTTATTCGTTGTCCTTTTTAACAGAGCCCTATAAGATACAGTTCTGCTACCCTATGACAAAGTTATTCTATTCCATTCTATCTTGAATAATTCTGCTAAATATTGAGGGGAACTCACTTGAAACCATAAACAACTTCTTAAAAGTTAAGTCTTGAAAATGGCTGCAATTACACCCAACGCGAATGTAGTGTAATTCCTGAGGCAAACTGTAGTAAAGTCATAGGGTTATTAGCACGTCTATCACCTCTAAAACAATACTGCATTAAAAAAACACCATAAGAAAATCAGACACACCCTTCCGACCCCCACAAACTACCCTTACTGTGTCTGTTATTGCTGCAGAATTTGTAGCATTAAATTTTTGTTGTGCACCAGTAACTGATACATTCACACTGCACTCATACTGATATCACATGACTGACATACACACACTGGTCTCTCTCTTTTGCTCTGTTAATGTGTAGATCTGTATCTTGTCTGCTAATTGTGCAATTAGAGGGTTTTTTTTCTATGTGATCACAATCTTGCTCATTCGAGCACTATTTTGATAACTTTGTTTTTTCTCTCTGCCCAGTGTGTCACCCCCTCCCCTCCTCCTCTTTACCCCCCACTGTATGAGGCACCTTGTATGGCTGCCGCGTCATTAGGGAGCGCTTAGAAACGAGCACACCTTAGTGATAAGTAAAATTCCTTGTATGTTGTAAGCATACTTGGCAATAAAGTTGATTCTGATTCTGATTCTGAGCATGTGTTCATCCATCAATCTTCTACCGCTTTTCCGGAGGTCTGGGTGGTGGAGGCAGCAGTTCAAGAAGAGAGGCCCAGACTTCCCTCTCCCCAGCCACCTGCTCCAGCTCTTCAGACAGGATACCAAGACGTTCCCAGGCCAGCTGGGAGACAGTCTGTCCAGCGTGTCCTGCGTCTCCTCCCAGTGGGACGTGTCCAGGAGGCATCCTGATCAAATGCCCAAACAGTGGTGGTGGGTGATAAAAAAATTTGAGGGTGGTGGTGGGGGGGTGCACTTGGCTGTGATGGGTGAAATCATCTAAGGACCCTCACCCTCACCTTGCTTGTGGTTTTGGTTTATACTGAAGTAGTATGATTTCTGAATTGAAAATAAACATTTTTGAGGAGGATGGATAGATAGTGTTGTGTGGGGATTTGGCTCTTGGGGCTTGCCGTAGCCTGGCTGAAGGGGTTGGGGTGATGACGTCAGGCAGGCTGCGGCTAGAGAATATATTGAGTTGTTTTCCATAATAAAGTCAGTTCAGTGTTCAGTTGGATCCGGCTCCGGTCTCATGTTATTTGGACATAATATTTGGCAACGAGGATAAACCATGGGAGCATGCATTAGACAACCGCCTCCATTTTTACAGTCTCCGGGCACACCAGTTATACCATGGGGCCGCTGGCGGGAGACGTTCGACGTGTATGTGGCTGCAGCTGGTCTGAGCAGCGTCGATAAAGAGACAGAGGAGCCTACTCGTTAACTGCCTCAGTGAGGAGGGCTAACGGATATTTTTTGGGCTGTGTGGCAGCGGCTCACTGAAAGAAGGTTTGGACTTAATGGACTATGTTTTTAGATAGATAGATAGATTAGTTTATTTGACAGGGACAGTGCAATAAACATAGACACCATTTTGGAGACCATTCCACCATCATGGCGTGAAGATATGAATTTTTTGACCGCCAACAGCGAGCTGGTGAGTCCACTCAATCCTTCATTACAGAGCTCCATAGCCTAGCAAGAAAGTGCGCCTTCGGGCCTATCGAGGAGGAGCTAGCCCACGGTACAAACAATGTGCGGCTGAAGAGCAAGCTGAAGCTAACGACAGATGATCTCAAGCTGGAGAAGGTGCTTGAACTGGTTAGGCAGATTGAGACCACAGTCCAGGTTGGTTTGCCGGTATTGGCTAAAGAGAATTGTTGTATCTAAAATGCTTTCACCCCCAGTTCTTTTATACGAAGGCCAAATAACCAGACTGAGAGATGAAATATACTTTCATTTATTTTACTGAAATTGAGGTATGGTACAAGCAGCGCTGGAACCCAGCTCTTAAGCCATTTTTTAAGAGTGAGCTCCCGAATTCTGGAACTTACAGTTTTTATAAGACCTGACTGCACCCTAATGCTCACCCACTCTCTCACACAAAGAGGAGGGGTTTGTCCCTCATTGAATCTGTATTCTTTCATCTATTTGTTAAGAACAGCTGCGAGCTGACCCATTCTATTTGATTTCAGCAAATGTCATGTAGTGTGTGCGTGAATGTGTGACCTCAAAGGTGTAGCATGCAAAGCAGGCAGTAAAAGGAGTGTGAAAAGCGACATATTTTTTATTTTATAAAATAAATCATGAAATAATGGTAACGATAGATGATACCAGAATAGAAACAGTACAGGAAAATAAGTTTCTGGGGGTGACGCTAGACAATAAAATCTGCTGGAAACCTCACATCAGTCACATCCGGGCCAAGTTGGCAAAATGTATAGACATACTGGGGAAGACAAGACACATCTTGGACTATAAATCATTGGTCTTACTGTACAATTCACTGTTTCTACCTTAACTACTATGTAGAAGTCTGGGGAAACACCTACAAGACCAACCTACAGTCAATATGCACATTACAAAAAAGAGCTATAAGGATAATAAATAATGTAGGATATAGAGACCATACCAATTCATTGTTTTTAAAGTCACATGTCATAAAGTTCATCAATTTAGTTAAATTTAAGACAGCACAAGTCATGTACAGGGCAATTAATAATCAACTCCCAACTAATATACAAAAAATATTTGAAAAAAGAGACAATGATCATAATTTGAGAGGAGACTTAAACTTTACAAAACCCAAGATACGAACAACCAAGAAAAGTATGTGCATATCTGTCTGTGGGGTGGATTTGTGGAACAGTCTGGAGCCGGAACTGAAACTATGTACAAACAGAAATCAATTCAAAAAGAGGTACAAACATTATTTGCAGAAAGGATATATGTTAGAAGAGTAGTATTTATACAGTGGGGCAAAAAAGTATTTTGTCAGCCACCAATTCCGCAAGTTCTCCCACTTAAAAGATGAGAGAGGTCTCCAATTTTCATCATAGGTATACCTCAACTATGAGAGACATAATGAGAAAAAAAAATCCAGAAAATCACAATGAAGGATTTTTAATGAATTAATTGGTAAATTCCTCAGTAAAATAAGCATTTGGTCACCTACAAACAAGATTTCTGGCTCTCACAGACCTGTAACTTCTTCTTTAAGAGGCTCCTCTGTCCTCCACTCGTTACCTGTATTAATGGCACCTGTTTGAACTTGTTATCAGTATAAAAGACACCTGTCCACAACCTCAGTCAGACTCCAAACTCCACTATGGCCAAGACCAAAGAGCTGCCAAAGGACACCGGAAACAAAATTGTAGACCTGCACCAGGCTGGGAAGACTGAGTCTGCAATAGGTAAGCAGCTTGGTGTGAAGAAATCAAGTGTGGGAGCAGTTATTAGAAAATGGAAGACATACAAGACCACTGATAATCTCCCTCGATCTGGGGCTCCACGCAAGATCTCACCCCGTGGGGTCAAAATTATCACGAGAACGTTGAGCAAAAATCCCAGAACCACACGGGGGGACCTAGTGAATGACCTGCAGAGAGCTGGGACCAAAGTAACAAAGGCTACCATCAGTAACACAATATGCCGCCAGGGACTCAAATCCTGCAGTGCCAGACGTGTCCCCCTGCTTAAGCCAGTACATGTCCAGGCCCGTCTGAAGTTTGCTAGAGAGCATTTGGATGATCCAGAAGAGGATTGGGAGAATGCCATATGGTCAGATGAAACCAAAATAGAACTTTTTGGTAAAAACTTAACTTGTCGTGTTTGGAGGAGAAAGAACACCATACCTACTGTGAAGGATGGGAGTGGAAACATCATACTTTGGGGCTGTTTTTCTGCAAAGGGACCAGGACGACTGATCTGTGTAAAGGAAAGAATGAATGGGGCCATGTACAGTGATCCCTCACTTATCGTGTTTAATGGGTTCCAGAACCGACCGCGAAAAGTGAAAAACCGCGAAGTAGCGTCACCCCTAATGACGTCACCCATAAATAATACGTACGTTCATTCTCTCACTCTCTCTCTCATATGATACGTGTGTGTGTGTGTGTGTGTGTAAGCGTACATACATACGTAGATGTAAATAAAGTGTACATAAATATGTTTTTAGAACTCTTTTATTCTTATAACAAGATACGTAACTCAAGATGAAGATGATTTACTGCACAGGTTAATGAGAGCTTTACTGCTCCTCAGGTGACGCCTCATCGTCAGGTGCTAGAGGCGCAACATCGTCGAGGGAAGCTGCAGGAGGCGGCGTAGTGGCTCGATGGGAAGACTATTTCGCACAAAAAGGCACAAGAGAACAGCGAAAAGTTCCACGCAGCGAGACTAAGCAACACGAGCGATAAAGAACAATGAATGCGGTCTTCCTTCGCTGGGTATGGGCAGGGAGAGAAGCTGGGTAAAACGTCTCGGCCAATCAGCTTGCAAGGTAAAACGTCTCGGCCAATCAGCTTGCGAGATTGCCGAGCGGTGAAGAGGTGGGTGGAGAGGAGTGGAGCGGTGGTCAGAGAGGTGGATTTTGAGTTGTGCGGGCTCTCCGTGTTGATACCTGATGTTCTAATGTAGTCTCCCTGCCTTCTGCTAGCGCCCGCCCATTTTTTCTCAATTTTGAATTTTTGATGAATATTTTTGAAAAATCCGCGATGCACTGAGGGCGCGAAAGGTGAAGCGCGAAGTAGCGAGGGATCACTGTACCGTGAGATTTTGAGTGAAAACCTCCTTCCACCAGCAAGGGCATTGAAGATGAAACGTGGCTGGGTCTTTCACCATGACAATGATCCCAAACACACCGCCCGGGCAACGAAGGAGTGGCTTTGTAAGAAGCATTTCAAGGTCCTGGAGTGGCCTAGCCAGTTTCCAGATCTCAACCCCATAGAAAATCTTTGGAGGGAGTTGAAAGTCTGTGTTGCCCAGCGACAGCCCCAAAACATCACTGCTCTAGAGGAGATCTGCATGGAGGAATGGGCCAAAATACCAACAACAGTGTGTGAAAACCTTGTGAAAACTTACAGAAAACGTTTGACCTCTGTCATTGCCAACAAAGGGTATATAACAAAGTATTGAGATGAACTTTTTTTTTTTCCACAATATCTTTATTGAACCTTTTCTTTTTTTTTTTAACAAACATGATACAAACAATCAAACACTAACACTAAAGTACTACAAAAAAAAAATGCACTAAAAACACCAACAACCACCAACAAAATCAAGTCTTCAACAATGCTCCTCTGTTTAGTCTAGACAATCCAATACATAAGTATACATATTATGTTCACCAGTTTGGAATTTACAAGGTCCACACACATCATTCACCTTCTTCTTCAAGAGTTATGTTTAAATTTTTTACATAATCAATAAAAGGTCTCCATATATTCTCAAACACAATTTCCTTTGATTTTAGTATATATGTTATTCTTTCTAATGGAAGGTTTGTTAACATCTGTCTTAACCACTGAGTCACATCTGGTCTATGAGTCTTTTTCCATAATAGTGCAATACATTTTTTGGCATTAAGCAAACTGAGGTCTATGAATGTTCTTTCACTTTTATTAAAATTATGCTTTTCTGGGTACAGACCCAACAAAAACAGTTTAGGATTCAATATGATTTGTTTTGAGATTATTTTTTCAATTGTTACCCTCACCTCTTCCCAAAACATTCTTATTAATCTACATTCCCATAAACAATGAAATAGGGTTCCTTTACTTTCCATGCATTTTGTGCATGTATCTGGTATATTTTTGTTATATCTATTTAACTCCTCCGGTGTAACATACATCCGCATTAACCATTTGAAATGTATCAATTTAAGGCGTGCATTTATTGATTTGGTTTGAGCTTCTGTACAAGCCAATTCCCATTGTTCCTCTGAAATTTCAATTTGCAGATCTTCTTTCCAGTAGTTTAATCTTTTCAGTGAATTTTCACTTGAAGATAGTGTCAATGAGTTATAAAACTCTGAAATAATACCCTTTCTTTTACTATCTTTCATCATCATTTTTTCCAAGGATGAATAAATAGGTCGAGTGAGAGCTTTATTTTGATTTGATCGAATAAAGTTTCTAAGTTGAAGATATTTAAAAAAATGTGTTCTATTGAGATTAAATTTGATCCTCAGCTCTTCAAAAGACATTATGTTGTCTGCACCTGGCAAATATAAATCCTGAATCTTTTGTATCCCTTTTAAATTCCATACTTTAAATACAGCGTCCGCTCTCCCTGGTTTAAAATATTGATTACCCCATATTGGACTAAATTGTGACAATAACTGTGGTTCTTTTAAATAGTTTTTAGCTTCACACCATATTTTGATCATATGCTTTACAAATGGATTTTTAACTTGTTTTTGTAATTTTTTTGCCGAATCTGAGTATATGAATATGGGAAGAGGTAAAGGTAAATTGTATGATTCCATTTCAGTCCAGTGAGGGAGATCATTTGATGAAAAATAATATGTCATAGACCTCAGTTGTGCCGACCAATAATACAACATAAAATTTGGACATTTCAGACCTCCACGATCAAATGGTAAATATAATAAAGACAAACGTAATCTAGCCCTCCTGTTGTTCCATATAAATTCCACTAACTTTTTTTTTATTCTTGAGAATAGATCTAAAGGTGGTGATAAGGGAATGTATTGAAATAAATAAAGTATTTTAGGTAAAATATTACTTTTAAGTATATTGATTCTCCCGATCATCGACATTGGTAGTGACATCCATCTCTGAGTTAACTCACTGATATCTGACATTAAGGCTTCATAGTTGACACTGGCGACTGATTCTAGCTTAGGCATAATTTGGATTCCTAAATATTTAAACTGATTTACAACATTGAATTGATTTACCTCAGGGGCTGGGTAATTTCTCTGGGTCTCATTTAGCATTAATATTGAAGATTTAGTTTTATTTATTTTATATCCTGATATTTCCCCAAAATTCTTTATTAAATTCAACAAGGTTGGAATTGATTTTTTTAGATTCGACATAAACAAAATTATGTCATCGGCGTACAGGGAGATTTTATGTTCTGTTGGTCCAACTTTAATTCCATATATTTGTGAATGTAAACGTATCGCTATCGCTAAAGGTTCAATTGCCATAGTAAACAGTAAAGGTGAAAGTGGACAGCCTTGTCGACATCCTCTATTTATTTTTATTGGTTTTGAAATATTGTTATTTGTTAGGATTTCTGCTGTAGCATTATTGTATATTATTTGAACCCATTTTATGAAATTATTTCCAAGTCCAAACCTTTGTAGGACTTCAAAAAGAAAGGGCCATTCAACTCTATCAAAGGCCTTTTCGGCGTCCATTGATAGGAGAGCTGTATCCGGTGCTTCTTTATTAAAATAAATAATATTAAATAGTCTTCTTACATTATGGAAGCCTTGTCTACCCTTTATAAAGCCATTCTGATCTCGATTAATAATATTTGGTAAAATTTCTTGTATTCGTCTTGCTAAAATTTTACAGATTATCTTAAGGTCGGCGTTTAATAGGCTTATTGGTCTCATATTTTCACATTTATTAGAGGGCTTACCTGGTTTTGGCAGCAGTATAATTAAGGCATTATTTATGTATGATGGTAAATTATTATTTTGAAATGCTTCTAAAACCATTTCCAAAAAAGGTTTTATTAATTTATTCTTAAATTTTTTATAAAGGTCAACTGGAAGACCATCTGGTCCTGCACTTTTTCCTGATTTCATATTATCAATGGCTAGCCCAACTTCTTCTTGACTAATTTTAGACTCCAATATCTCCCTGTTTTCATTTGGAATACACGGTATAGATAGTTCGTTCAAAAACCCATTTAGTTTTGTTAATTCAGGTTCATTTTTGGTATCATATAATTTTTCATAGTAATCTCTAAAGGCTCTATTAATTTCTAAAGGA
The DNA here is from genome assembly GCA_020510985.1 of Pholidichthys leucotaenia. Taxonomy (NCBI): domain Eukaryota; kingdom Metazoa; phylum Chordata; class Actinopteri; order Cichliformes; family Pholidichthyidae; genus Pholidichthys; species Pholidichthys leucotaenia. Next base: position 322,893,140 of record CM035843.1, on the reverse strand, counting down.
TCTATAACTACCTGTCCATTACTTATAATACTGGTAATTGGTGTTTTAATTTCCAATTGTTTAATCTGCCATGCTAATAATTTTCCTGATTTTTCACCTTGTTCATAAAAAGATTGTTTCAATCTTAGAAGACTCGAGGCAGCTCTATTCGCTGATTTTTTGTCGTATTCAGCTCTCAAAATCAGTAATTCATTCTCCAACCTTGGGTCACTTCCTGCATACACTTTTTCCTGAAGATTTTTTATTTTATGTTCCAATTTAGCTCTCTCCTCTCGAGTCTTCTTAGATTTTGATCCTGTATAACTAATAATATGTCCCCTAATAAAAGCTTTGAAAGCCTCCCACTTTACACATGCTGATGTTTGTGTAGTATTGATGTCAAAGAACTCGTCTGTTTTTCTATATACTTGACAAATTCCTCATCCTGAAGCCATTTATGCTGAAATTGCCATCTACCTGATTCCTTTATCAATTTTTTATCTACATATATTAGACAACAGGGTGCATGGTCAGAGATCACGATGTTATCATAAAAGCAGTTTTGAATCTTGGACCTTAATTCTGTGGAAATCAAAAAATAATCAATACGTGAGAATGTCTTGTAGGTACTGGAATAACAAGAATAGGCTTTAACTTGTGGTTTCATTTCTCTCCATATATCTAACAATCTCAATTCTTTCATAAAATGATTAATAGTCATCCTACATCCAATGTGCGTACAATCCAGTCCTGTTGATCTATCCACACCTGGATTCAATGTACAATTAAAATCCCCTGCTATTATATGTTGCCCTGTAAGTGATGATAAGATGAGAAATAAATTAGCAAAGAACTTCTGGTCATCTATATTGGGACCATATAAGTTCACAAGATTTATATTTTCTAATAGCAAAGAACCTTGAATGATTACATATCTTCCAAATTTGTCTCCAATTACATTTTTCACTTGAAAAGGAACTGATTTATGTATGAGAGTCATAACTCCCCTGGCTCGGGATGAAAATGAAGAGGTGAATACACTTCCCTGCCATCTACTCCTAATTCTTTTAACATCCTCCTCTATCAGATGAGTTTCTTGTAAAAACACAATTCTTGAACCCATGTCCTTTATTTTATTCATAACTTGTTTAAGTTTTTTTAAATTTTGTAGACCTCTGCAATTCCATGAAGTTAAATTAAGATTAACACTTTGGTCCATGATCAATAGAGAGTTTGGGATTACCTTGCAGTGTAAACATGCTCATACAGAGAAGCAAAAACATGAGTGGTTGAACATTCATCCTACAAACTACACACAAACAAATTCCCCCTTCCCACACTTGTGGCAAACCCCCCAAAATCAAAAGAAAAATTCTGTCTCCCGATATAGCCATCGACTGTTCCACATCCACGGGGAACAGCCTAAGCCACTCCTTCTTCATCCTCCCAATCACCCTAACTCTACTGCTTTTAATGACGTAACATTAACTCTCCTCTGTAGTTTTCCAACTTAACTCCAAAATTTTTACCAACTTTGTACATCCTAGTTTTTTTTTTTGTTTGTTTTGTTTTTGTTTTGTTTTTTTTTAATATATAATACAATCTATATTTTGTAAACTTACTATTTACTTCAAGTCAGTCAGATGCCTGTGCAAATGCTTAGTTATTCTACCTTATATTTTGTTCATGCTTAGCTCCCACCAGTCTCTTCTTCTTCTTTGATCTTCTTGATGAACTCCTGCGCCTCCTCTGGGGTCTTGAAGATGTGGGTTCTGCCCTCATACGTGGTCAGCAGTCTCGCAGGATAGATTACACCATGACGAATCCCAAGGTTGCGCAGCTCCTTACGTACGGGATCAAACTGCTTCCTCAATTGCTGGATTCCTGTGGCCAAATCTGGGTAGAACCGCACCTGCTGGTCCTGGTGTTTAATCTCTCCTTTAGCACGTGCAGCGTTGAAGATCTTCATCCTGTCTCTGTTGCTTAGAAACTTCATAATTAAGGTCCTCGGCGGTCCCTTATCTCTCCGTGGGCCAATACGATGTGCTTTTTCCAGAACCACTGCTGATTGCAACTCCTCGCTGCCCAGCACCTCCGGAATCCACTTTTCCAGAAAGGAACATACGTCCCGACCTTCTGATTCCTCTGGAAGACCCACCAGCCTCAAGTTATTCTGTCTCGACCGAGATTCCAAATCCAAAATATTATCTTCCAGAGATTTATTTTTTTTTTCCAAAGTGCGCACCTTTAATTGAAGACGGGTGACGTCATCTTCAGCACTAGCGAGACGGAGCTCCATCTGCGCCGTTCGTTCTACACAGTCACCCAATTCCTTTCTTATTCCTTCCAGCGCTGTCATAATCCCATCAAATCTAGAGGAAAAGTCCGCTCTCATTGAACTCATGGCAGCCATCAGCGCATCTGCGCCATTCCCCGCAGAAATCGCACCGCCGCCAGCTTCCTCCGCCATATATGGAGCCTTGTTTGCTGCGTCACAGACCTGAAAGTCCGTTAATTTGGACTGTTTCGGCGGCTCGCTTTTTCCTTTTCCTGGTTTTCCAGCCTTAGGCTTCGCCGACATATCCTCGCCCAAATGCTGGGATACGTTCTGTCCCAAATGAGAGAGTTATTTGCCGATTTTTTTTTTCCAGGAGCAGAGCAGAGCGAGACACGTCCGTCCTACGTGGCAGCCATAACCGGAAGTCATTGAGATGAACTTTTGTTATTGACCAAATACTTATTTTACCGAGGAATTTACCAATTAATTCATTAAAAATCGTTCAATGTGATTTTCTGGATTTTTTTTTTCTTATTTTGTCTCTCATAGTTGAGTTATACCTACGATGAAAATTGGAGACCTCTCTCATCTTTTAAGTGGGAGAACTTGCACAATTGGTGGCTGACTAAATACTTTTTTACCCCACTGTATGTACGATTCACTATGCTCACTCTGGGACACTATGGGACACTACGGAATGGTGGGTGGGACAGCACTGTGTATATCTGTGTTGTTTGAGGCTGGTTTTGATGTATGGACATCAATGTATGTTAGGATGGATGGGTGTTAATGTTGATATGTACAAAATACAGTTAATTGTTTACCTGGGGTCTTAAATGTGTTAATTTGTATATAATTCACATGGGTGTATTTATGGAAAAGAGGAGATGGAATTAATATGTGTTCACTTCTTCCTTCTCCCTTTCGAACACTGTATACTGTTACTTTATTGCATTTGTCATTTGTTTTGTTTTTGTTATACTTTTTTGTTCGAAATAAAGTATCTATCTATCTCTCTATCTCTCTATCTATCGATCTATCTATCTATCTATCTATCTAAAAGCAATAAAGGAAACAAGCAAAAAAGGAAGTGTGATAACATTTCCACAGAAACTAACATTCCAAGAAAAACAGATGGAGTTGGAGATTTTAACTTACAATACCCTCTGAGGTGTTCTAACAGGGCACCTCACACATTTGTCAATTTCATATTTTGTTTTTGCATCTCCCCCTGTTGAGATGGGTCTAAACCCATCTCATAATCCTATTCTAATCCCTGTGTGTAGTGAGTCTAAGATTCTATATGTGCGCGATGTCCTCTTTCCGGCAATCGGATTGACCTGCCCCCCCTCAAGTCGCCATATCTCCAGAGGACATCTGGTGTGGTGAAGACATCGTGGTTATCCATAACAAAAGGCCTATGTGTGTAAGATGTATAAACCTATACTACAAATAACCAGTGCACACATGTGAACACAGAATAAAGGCACACACATACATGTATATGCACATGTGTATGTGTTCACATGTGAGCACTTGCCCTATACAAACACATGCATATACAAAATCGGCGATCACAATGGAAACCTGTGGAGCCAAAGCACAGCAATGCAAAATCTAACACCATGTAAATGTATAATGTAGACCCTATCGTAGACCCTAAACTATTTCATCCGCATTCTCCGGGTCCCCATCAGAGTCCAGTCTTAGCACAACGTCGTCGTCATCCTGACAGTGAGAAAGCAGGTGGACAGCTTCCTGGACACCTTGGTGTGGGGGTGGGTCTTTAGAGGAGAAAGCTGCAACAATAGATCTTTCAACAAGTTGTTTAATCATAGGAATACAACAACACCCACAAAAAGCATCAGGTTTAAATTTATTTAATTCCTTCCTTTCTCTAATTATTATTATAATAATTAATTTAAATTTCAAAAATTTTATGAAGTATATGTTTATGTAATCATGTCTTTTTGCATCTTTTGCATCTGATTAGAGTTTTAGCATTACAAAAATAATAATTCACGGACTTCTGCCAATGTCTGAGTTCCTGGAGGCACTATGCATTTGATACAGTGGGACTTGTGCCAGTATCCACTTAATTTTTTGTAAAGCAATCTTAATAAATGTAAAAATCTGTTTTGTCTTTATAGTAGATTCTAAATCAAGTCCCACAGTAAACATAAATTCAACACAAGTTAGTCTTTCCTTAAACATTTGGAACTTTTCTCATTAATTTGCATGATTTTCTTCCTTATCAGTTTACCTTGTTCCTTATAGACATGATATTTCCTTAAATATCTAGAAATTTATTGATGTAACTTTTAATTTCTCCTGTTGAATGTTGTGATTTCATTACCAAACGGTTTCATTTGTATTTTTCTCTTCATTATCATTGTCTGTGTGGTGTCCTGCAAACAACATGGGCTACATTGACAGTTGGAACTCATTTTGGGGAGCTCATCTTAAATAAAAATATAATGTATAAGCATCCCGAAGTGATTAAACAAAAACTGGTAAAACTCAAATTAAACATAAAACCTCTAAATTGAATGATTTGGCCTCTCTTCCTCCTAATAATTTAGAATTAAATGTAGTTTATTAAATATTAGGTCTCTAACTCCTAAGTCTCTGTTAGTCCATGATCTGTTAATTGATCATCAGATTGATTTAATATCCCTTACAGAGACTTGGTTAGGGCAAGAGGATTATGCCGGGTCAAATGAATCAACTCCCTCTGGCAATTCAAACTATCAAAATCCCAGAAGTTCTGATCATGGAGGAGGAGCAACAACAACCCACCACTCCAAATTACCAGTCAATGCAAAGCAAAAAAACATTGTTATAATTCCCTTGAGGGCCTGGTCCTCAGTATTAGGCACTTCAACAACTCCAGGCCAAACCCAATTCCATTTGCCATAGTCCATCATCCTCCATCAACCTACCCAGAACCTTTATCCGAATTTGCTGAATTCTTAGCTGATTTAGTGCTGAAATCAGATAAAATAATTATAATAGGGGACTTTAACATACATGTAAATGTAGACAATGATTGCTTTAATGTGGCATTTAATTCAATATTAGACTCGATGGGTTTTCTCAGAAAATAGGAAACTCTACCTATTATCTCCACCATACGTTGGACCTTGTTCTGACACATGGCATAGAAATAAAAATCTGGTAGTGTCTCCTCATAACTCTGTACTGTCAGTCCATTGTCTGTTAACCTTTAATTTTACTATTTCTGACTATTTGGCTCCTAAAGAAAAATATTACTACAATAGATGCCACTCAGATGATGTTGCTACCAAATTTATGCAGACTGTTTCCTCTATGCCATGTGTCAACACAACGGAAATAAGCTATAAACAGCTTGCTCCTTCTGTGATTAATAGCATGGTAGATAGTGTTACAGCTTCTCTGCATCAGACTCCAGACTTTGTGGCCCCCTTAAAGAAAGAAAAAGTCTAATCAGAGATTTCTAACTCCTTAGTTCAACACAAAAACTTGTAGCTTAAAACAGAAAACTCGTCAATTAGAAAGAAAATGGCGCTCCACTATTTTAGATGAAATCTATTTAGCTTGAAGAAATCATCTTTTAATTTATAAAAATCTCTTAGAAAAGCTAGAATGAGTTATCATTCTGTATTAATAGAAGAGAAGAAAAATAATCCCAGGTTTCCTCCCAGTACTGTAGCCAGGTTGACAAAGAGTCAGGACTCTGTCAATCCTAGCATTTCCTTAGAGCTTACTAGTCAGGACTTTATGAACTTTTTCAATAATAAAATTTTATCTATCAGAGCTAAAACCAATCAGATTCTTCTCACCGTTAACTTAAATACAGTAACTACCACAATTCCTTCAATTGATATCTGTCTCAATGAATTTACTCCAATTGACCTTTTAGGGTTAGACAAAATAGTTTCCTCATCCAAGCCTTCAACTTGTCTTTTAGACCCTATTCCTACTAGGTTATTTAAAGAAGTCGTCTCACTTATTGGTAGCTTTATTCTTCATAAAATCAATTCTTCATTAACTTTAGGCCATGTCCGCAGGCTTTTAAAACGGCTGTAATTAAACCCTTACTCAAAAAGCCAATGCTAGATCCAGGAATTTTAGCTAACTACACTATTACGTCCGATAGAGGGCCTCAATTTGTCTCTGAGCTTTGGTCAGCGACGGCCAGCGGCTTAGGAGCAAAAATTCACCGCACTACCGCTTATCACCCTCAGGCTAATGGTTTATGTGAGCGTTTTCATAGGTCTTTGAAGGCAGCCCTCAGAGCGTCACTCACGGATGCAGATTGGGTAAACAAACTACCATGGGTTTTATTAGGGTTGCGTTCTGCGCCCAAGGAGGATTTAGATGCCTCCCCAGCGGAGTTAGTGTTCGCACAACCTCTCAGGCTGCCAGGCGAGTTTTTACCAGAACACCCAGAGCCAACCCACCTCCCGGCTCTTGGGCCGATAGTCGGCACGGGAGCGGACGTGCTCCCAGGCCCCGTTCATCACGCTTTTCCACGCGTTTTCGTTCCCAAAGCTTTAAAAAATGCTGAGTTCGTTTTTGTCAGGCACGAGGCTTTAAGATCAACCCTCAGACCGCCATATGATGGGCCATATAGAGTGCTGGAGACAGGTGATAAGCATTTTGTGCTAGATTTGGGAGACAGAAAAGAGACAGTTAGTATTGACAGACTGAAACCTGCTTTTGTGATGAATGACGAGTCTGTACGGGTAGCGAGGGCACCTCAACGCGGCAAACCTCCCAAGGGAAGCGTCCCAGTCTCCCCGCAGGGATCAGATAACCACTCTCTTCCTCAGTCAACAGATCCTTCGCAGAGGGGCGCCACAGGGAAGGCGAGGCCGGCTTACAGCAGATTCGGAAGGCGGTTGAAGCCCAGGCGGCGCACAGACTGAGTGTTTGATGTTAGATATACTGTTGATAGTAGCATGTTCACTGAAAATTGAATGTATTGTCCATTCTTCGTTGTTTGGGGGGGGGGGGGGTTATGTAGCCCGTGTATTTGTGCCTACATATGTTTAAGCATAAAGTGGATGCTGAGATTACATATGGAGATTGACCTCACGACCGAAGGGGACAAGGGGTCTGGACCACCTGCAGGGAACAACAAGAGGACGGGGGTACTATGAAAGGACTTCCCGACCCCCGGGAGACAGGTGGGGGACTGAAGGTCTGGAAGAGGGAGAAATGTCAATAGAGGGTTTTGACGGGGATACGTGACTCTTCCTTTGTGTGAATCATCTGTGTGAAAAGCCTTTGTGTGAAATGTTATAAATGTGAAGCTTGGATGTAGCTCAGTCTCTTTGCTCATTTGAGAGAGAAGGCTGGGGATGATGTGATGCTTGAATAAACCTGAATTAAAAAGCAATTCAGCTTCTTTATTCCACGCTCCCCACACCCACAACACATATAAACCAACAGATGAAAAGTTGTTTTTCTCATTATGAAACCAGTTGGATTTACCTGTTTTTGCAAACTCTTCATATACAGTATATATATCAGCAACAGTGAACTTTATGTAATACTCTAAATTGCATTATTTCCATAATTGTTTTTTTTTTCAAAACAAATAATCCCTAGGCTTCAAAAACTTACTCTCTATCCTACAGAATGTATGAAAGGTTTTGTGTACATTGAAGGATAAAACACTCGCACAGGGCTGGACTGGGACCAATTTTCAGCCTGGAAGTTTCATGCCCAAGACCAGCCCACTTTTTGCAAAGTGGAGGGAATTGGATAAAAGTTCTATTTCTATCAAATAGTTTTTATTGCAGACATGTTTGACAAGAATATAGAACTTAGTTCACCTCAGTAAACCAGCTGACAAATAAACGAGAAACTGAAAGATAAATCACAAACAGGAACATCAATTCAGTTCAGTGGCATAAAAATTCTACAGAAACAAAGCAGCTATTCATTAGACAACTTTAACCTAGTATGTAATAGTATAAAATGTCATGTCAGATCAGTGTCAGTACCAGAAAAAAAGTAAGTGTCCAATAATGTTTACAAGAAAAACTTCACTAATTGCATAGAAAATGGGAAAAACTAAAACATTTATACTAATCTGCAGCTTTTGGTCTTTAAATTTTTGACTTCATTCTTGTGAATTTGTAATTATTTTTTGTAGAAATGTGCCATTTCTCCCCTGCATTCATTGTTTTTCATACAAAATTGTAGCTTTTCTCACAAATTTTCTATTTTACTTGTAAATTGGCCTCCTTTGTCAGTTTTATTCTTGCTAATTTATACTTAATTTACATTTATAGGCTTTATCTTACAGTAAATTTGTGAGTCCACCACCACTACCAACCTCCTCGTTAAAAAATAACAAATCACCTGAGAACAAGCAAGGTTTTTTATCTTCATTCAGCAATATCTACTGTGGAAAGATATGGCGTTATTTTTATACCTAAGAGGCTTTTTCACCAAACTGTGTCCACAAAAATCTGCATGGAGCAGTATTTGATCCTAAAATCAAGATAAGTGGTAAAAGGCCGTAACTACTAGGAATGTTTAGGCTATTATAAATATGCAGCTTTTTCTGTAAATGTGATTTTCTTCATAAAAAAAATCATGTTCTTTTAATTAGGACTTTTTGAATGTATTTTTTTCCTTTTTACCATAAAAATTGCAGCTTTGGCTTATACATTTTCATATTAATATATCCACTTTATTCCTGTCCCCCATGATGCCTTGCGTGAATTATGCTGCGTGTCCACAAAACGCGTTTTTTGTCACCCGACCGCCCTGAGCATTTTTTTTCAGCATTTGTGCATGATGCTGTGGGTAAAAAAAAAGTCTGTGCCCAGTATCCCAGCAACAGCTTGTCACTCTCAGCTCAGCACTTCCACTTGCCTATGGTCAGACTTTCTTCTGATTTTTTTAATAGCAGTCTCTAAATAACAATGGACAGGAAACGTGTTTTAGCAACTCTGGATGTAAAATATGATGACACGGAAAGCAGGAGTCTGAGTACAGACGAGTACCGGCGTCCTACTGTATGTCCCGCCCACACAGCAATTCTGATTGGCTGCTTAGGTCTGATATTGACGAGCTCAGCTGCAGTGTGAAAAGATGAACTTTTTTCAGCTCTGAGCGCCCTGAGTGCCGCAACAAAAAACAGCCACCGCCGAGAGCTTTTCGTAAACACTGGACTACATAGAGAATGAATGGAAAATAGCCACCCAGAGCTGAAAAACCGTGTTTAGTGGACATGCAGCCTTATGGGTGCAACTTCCGGTACTAGCTTAGAAATTGGAGTTGTCACTGAAACAGGACACTTTTCCTTGTTAAAAAACAATGACTTCAGCATCACAAATGCGGGAACATGGCCTTTTGCGCCTCAAAAAGAGTAATATAATCCTACCACTTCACACGACTATTGAGGGATGAGAAGATGACCTTAAAAAGTGGCCTGGCAGACAGTAGCTCTGTTAGTTAGCACTGCTGCTAAAATGCTAACGCTGTAAACAAATAAAAGCTCTGAGATATATCAGTGTTTCCACTGCAGTAGAGTCGGTTGCATTTTGTTAAAATATGTTGGACATAATCACATTTACCTCAGAGCAGACGTAGAATCTAGTCAGAGCCACAAAGAACCACGACACTGTGACTGGGTGTTTTAATGTCGGGGTAAAACAGACAGCTGCAGCTGTTCATTTTACCCCAACATTAAAATGCTCATGCTGCTGTCATGCCATGAATGCTTGTTATTTAACTTAACACGTACAGACATTTTCTGACAATTGTTCAAAATTTTATTGTTCTATATTTTATGATAATTTAAAAATTAATGCATGCTGAAGCAGCTTTCCATATCGTTCCGATGCAGTGCAAGGAATGCAGAAAAAAAAAAACACCTATTTGATATTTTTCTTGAATCGTTAAGCCTTAGGAAGCAAACTATTACTATTTTTTAATTTATTATTTTACTTCATGCAGCCTTGCATCTGGTGACATATATAAACGTCAAATCTGTGACATTCATACAAGTGAAAACATACCTGGTGCTGTTGTGTCTGTACCACCGATCACAGAAACAATCCTTTAGTTTTCGGTACATGATCGAATCATGTACCGAATCATTGCTGTTGAAGCCACAGATTTAGCTGTGCTTGTGAGGAACCTCACTCCACAAACAGCAGCAAGTACCTGAACTACACAAAAACATTAAAAAATACAAAAACTGCAAGTGCTGAAATTAGCTGCCACTTGAGTGCAAAACACATATGTGGACTATACATTAAAATGAATTTGAAAAACTTTTAAAAATGCTATTTTAAATGCCCCACTACTCCACTCTTGCTGACTGATTTAACACTACAGCTGAAACTGGACGGTGCCCCCATAATCGTTTCTACAGCAGCGCCCTCAGGAATAAGGTGGATTATCTAAAGAAAATCAGCCCATCTTAGATTTAGTTGATTTAATGACAAAATACCCTTTATTCTGATACCCCCATGTTCCTATTTCTTCTTTATTTATATTATTTTTTCTCTTCCGCGTTTACAGTTTTATAGATCTGTGTACGTGAAAGTTTATTTCCCCACGAGTGACTGCAAATTGTTTAAATAAAGTTTAAAAAGGCTCTGCAGCTACATTCCAATTTACAGTGTACTTCAGCTGTATTCCCTACTCCCTGCTCCATTCTCAGGGAATATCAGTTAACTGCCCTTCACAAAATTTCTCCATTTGAAACACCCTCTAACCGTCGGCTTCCTCCTCCCCCAACAGCACACGTACATCCAGCCAATGTTGGCCCAATGTATTCAAATTACGTTGGGAAAATGTCTTATGCAAAGCGTTTGCACATTGGCAAAATGTCTACATGGGACCAGGCATTAGATCGGAGTAGACTGTTTGCCGATGTCCTGTCAACACATCAGGAAACACGTTGGGCGCACACCAGCATTACATCAGAAATGATTATTAACCAACGACTAGACAATATCTTAAAGACGGCATCTAGCTCATCAGCAGGTTTTATTTAGGTCGGACATTTAAAACTGCTTTTAAAGGTGTAAAAATTACATGTTGTCCCCAGTTTGTGATGTCTGGAGGAGGGTGCATGCTCGCGTGAGTGCACAGCAGTGCTGTTAGTGATTAGAAAATGTACACACCACCTGTCACTATTTTGTCTCTGGGTGAACCTACCAGTGTACACGGTCCAGTTGGCTGTCCAATGCCGTTTTCCTTTTCGGGCAGGACTTATAATTTTTGGGCTCCTCCTGTGGAGATGGTCACATTCTTCCTTGAAAAGAGTCCAGCCGGGCGGCTGCGGCGCTGTTCCCTGGTCATATCGGGCCTACGGTCTCTCTCCTGGTTCTACCACAGCCCTCTGAGTGGGTCTTAACTTTAAATGAGTTAAAAACTAGTGATGGGAAGGCAGGCACTGGTGCTCCGATCTTATCCAGGAAATATTTGGCGAGGCGTGTTTCAAGGTGTGCACTGTGATGCATGTGTTGACGTCGGACCATGTGACTGGGTCAGGAAGCCGTTCATGATTTTGCATGCAACATGAAATAAAGTGAGCAGCGATACTCAATGGAAATCCCTGTCCCTCACGTTTTGTGTTGTCATGTTTGACTGTATAAGGGATTTGTCACAGCCAATTTTCAGACGGAGGCAGCAGCAAAAAGATAGACTTCTCCTGTTTGGGAACATTTTAAGCGCATTTCTCGCATTAATATATTTTTGCCAAATAGTGGCTATTTAATACAGCTGAGGTGATGGCTTAGCAGTAAAATTTTTGCTCTACAAGCGGGAGGCCTGGGTTCGAATCCCAGCTGTCATTCTTGTCATTTTATTTTTATTTGCAAGGTGAAGTTTCTGTTGTGTTTCAAAGAGCTTGGATCATTATTACGCATTATTATGCTGAAGCACTATTGCTATTGTTCCCTGCATGAGAATAAGGCCAGAGTTGAGTATAACTGGGACAGTATAAGACTGTTGAAAATTTATTTCTTAATAAAAATGGGTAAGTAGTACAAGCACATGAAGTAACACAGACACATTCACTGGAGTCACCCCAGTTTTATTATTTCTTTTTTGCCTTATGATCATTGATATTTCTTAAAAGACAGTGCATTTATTGGAATGAAAAAAATACACACTAAACCAATAATACCCTTGGAAAAATCAACATGTTGCATACGTTTTGTCCACTAGATGGCCTGGTAGAGAAAATGAAGTCCCACATGAGGCCGCTAGACATGGGGTGGAGCATTTTATCACCACCACCGGGGGGCCCGTTTTTGCAAGACCTCGGCGCTTGGACGCAGCTAAGCTGGCCATAGCGCGCGAGGAGTTTGCTAACCTAGAGAGGTTAGGCATCATCAGGCGCTCAAACAGCCCATGGGCTTCCCCGCTACACATAGTCCCTAAAGCTGAAGGTTCGTGGCGACCTTGCGGCGATTTCCGCAGGTTAAACAACGCTACAGCGCATGACCGCTACCCAATTCCCCACATTCAGGATTTTTCCGCTCACCTCGCAGGAGCGCGCATTTTTTCTAAGATAGATTTGGTCCGTGGTTACCACCAAGTCCCAGTGCGCGCTGAGGACATACCCAAAACAGCGGTAATAACTCCATTTGGTTTATTTGAGTTCTTGCGCATGCCGTTTGGGCTTAAAGGGGCAGCACAGACGTTCCATCGCATGATGGATGCAGTGCTGCGCGATCTCCCTTTCGTGTTTGTCTACCTGGACGATATCTTGGTAGCCAGCACGTCCGAAGACGAACACGAAACCCACCTCATGACGTTTTTCCGTAGGTTGGAAGAGCACGGTTTAATAATCAACCCAGCGAAATGTCAGTTCAGGGTGACGGGGATTGATTTTTTAGGGCACCGCGTCTCTCCCGAAGGAGCGGTTCCGCTGCCTGACAAAGTGCGCGCAGTGACAGATTTTCCCCAACCACAAATGGTCAGGGCGCTACAAGATTTTTTGGGAATGGTGAACTTTTATAACTGTTTCCTTCCCCGCGCAGCGCAGCTCATGCAGCCATTGTACGCTGCGCTCAAAAAACAGAAACCCGCGAATAAGGTCGAATGGACCCCAGAACGAGAGCAGGCGTTCTCGGAAGTTAAAGCAGCCCTGGCAAACGCCGCATTGTTGCCACATCCAGACCCAACGGCCCGCATAGCCCTCACCACTGATGCCTCAGATGTGGCCATAGGGGCTGTCGTGGAGCAGCACATCGCCGGAGCTTGGCAGCCGCTTGCCTTTTTCAGCAGAACTTTGCGCGACAATGAACATAAATACAGCGCGTTCGACAGAGAGTTGCTGGCTCTCCACCTGGCCATTTGCCATTTCCAGTTCTGGCTGGAAGGGCGCAATTTTACTGTGTTCGTTGACCATAAGCCACTAACATTCGCGATGGCCAAAGTTTCAGAACCTTGGTCGGGCCGGCAGCAGAGGCAGCTGGCTGTGATCTCAGAGTTTACTACCGATATTCAGCATGTGTCGGGCAAACTGAATGTAGTGGCAGACTGCCTCTCGCGCACCGTTGTGGCCCCGGTCTGTGTAGGGTTGGATTACGCAGCCATGGCCGTGGAGCAGGCTAGTGATGCAGACGTGCACGCGCTCCAGTCTGGACCAACAGGGTTAAGGCTGGAGAAGAGGACGCTGCTTAACGGCATTCCCCCCTTAATCTGCGACGTCTCCACAGGTCGGCCACGGCCTGTGGTTCCGGCCGCGTGGCGCCGCCGCGTGTTTGAGTCGGTTCACTCTTTGGCGCACGTCGGTCAAAATGGTAGGAGAGAAATATGTGTGGCCGGGCCTTCGCAAGCAACTGTCATATCCGGCTCTAGGGAGCCGGGCAATCAGAGCCAGGGACAAGCCAGTGAGTCGTGATGGTTTATTTTGGGTAAGGGATAAGGGATGAGGAGAGCACAGATACTCATGCAGAGGTACACTCACAGGTTGCACAGCGCAGAGGTAAGCAGCTCGTACCGGACGTGGGGGTAACAAGACGTACATACTCACAGCGGGATACAAACACAGGAATGCTGCAAGAGGAGTATAAGCTGACACCAGACGAAGGGGCTTCAGCTTAGCAATGTGTTTATGTCGCAGCCCCGAGTCATCGAGGCTGCTCCTATTTATCCTCATTGGCAGCGCCCCAGCTGATGAAGACTAATTGGCCCCAGCCGTCCATAATGCTGCCAGCTGGGGGCCAGCTGAGACGCCGCTCAATGGGAGGCAGGGATGAGGGAAAACATGGGCTCAGTGCCGAGACGGCATCTCAACCCATGGTGACAGAGCCCCTCCCTCAAGGTCGGGCTCCTGAACGACCAGGAACATCCCAGCCCCCCCCCCCCCCCACCTAGGGTGGGAGGAAGGGAGGCGGACCGGAGGGGAAGAAGCCAAGGGAAGGACAACACCAATGGGGCAATGTAGGGTAGCGGGAAAGAAAAACCCAAATACAATACTGACAAAACTGAATAATTAACCCAGGTACAGATGGGGAGAAGAACTGGGTCAACACGCCGGTTACATACTACCCAGAGAGTACCAACCATGCGTGACCCAGAGCAAGAAAAAAAAAAGAACCACCAAAAAGGTACAGGGCAAAAAATGCTGAGTATGGTCAAATAAAGGGAAAACACAATACACAGCACCAATATAAGTACATACACACAGTCACCAAGAAAAGTGACTGGAACAAATGGACAATTACAGAGCATGGTGTTACGGAAAACAAGGCACATGACTCTATAATGAACCAACAGGGCATAAAAAAGAAATACTGAGTGCAGGCAAAGAAAAACCCACACACATGAATATATAAATACCCACAGTCACCTAAAGAAATGAAAGTGACTGGAATGAATGGGCAACTGCAGAGTATGGTCTGAAAGGGAACAAAACATAACTCTACAATGCAAAAACGAGACTAAAAACATGGTACAAAAAATAAAATGCTGGGTACGAGGGAAGGAAAACGCACAGCACTATAAATACACATCCACCAACAGGACAGACATTACACCCAAGTGACCTTAATAACGATAAAAGAAAAAGTGACACCCGAGGTGAATGGCAGGCAGAGTCCAAAAATAGCCGAGATGGCTCCGGAGATCTCCCCGCCCATTGTCCAGCTGGCGAATCAGGGGAAGAAAAATGTTCGGACGGCGAACTCTGGACCCAGATCCCAGGAACCCAGTCCACCGGCAGCCGAACCAGGCTGCCCAGAGGGAAACACAGACCAGTGGGGGGAACCAGATCACCGAACCGAAAGTTTTGCGGGTCGGGTCGTCGACCCGCATCACTCAACCACCAGGACCGTTGAGACGGACGAAGGGTCAGAGCGGATCCCGGTGGAAGAGGCTCAGGGGAGAGCCGATGACGAGGGCGGCGGGCCTCAGGGAAACGGCCACCTCCTCACCGGACCTGGACAACACTGGGGCAGCACCCACGTCGGACCCCGATCGGGCCTCAGGCGAACCCACGTTGGACCCCGATTGGGTCTCGGGCGAACCCACGTTGGACACTGCACCAGAACCGACCTCCAACGTTGAACCCGGACCCTCCAGCACCACGAGGAACAGCAACTCCTCGCCGGTGACCCTGGAAGAAGGCTCAGAAGAGAAAACAGAACCGGGATCAGGATCACCGGCAGCGCCAGAACCCGGCGAGACGAGCTCAGACGCAGCGGGCAGCTGCACCCTGCTCGTCTCCCCTGGAGATAGGCTGAAGTGCTCAAAGATAAAAAGAGAGAAAAGAAAGGAGAGCACTCGCCTGATCTCGGGTTCTGACGCCGTCCAGGACTGCGAAGATCCAGGATCCGTCGTCAGGAGGTCGTTGTCAGGCTCCCATCTAGCCGCGTCGGGCCCCGCAGCCAGCACGATGGTCAGCGCAGCTTGAGATTCCTCCAGCTCAGGTAACCCCGCCGACGACCCACTCGGCGTGAAGCCAGAAGAATCTCGTCCCGCTGGACCGAACCGCTCCTCCGTGGAGACCCAGGGACGCTCAGTCGTCAGCGTAGACTCCACGCAGCAGTCAGTCCCCCTCCTCCGTCCGCAATGTAGCTGCGGAACCACAGGCCCTCTCCATATCCCACCACGTTGACCCGGAGCCGGGGACCGCTCGGCGGAGAGAGACACAGAGGATGCGGGATTAGGAATACAGGTTACAGCAGGTGGGGAGAGTTCAGGGAGCTGCGAACCCTGAACTTCTCCTCCAGGGATGTGACAGAGCAAATCATTAAGCAGGTGTGAAAAAACAATGACTTGCCTGCCCCCTGGAGGTTGAGTATCGCCTGCTGTAGTGGAATCTGCTTCTTCCTCTCCCCGCCCGGCGATAACGGAGGACCCCCCGGGAATTCGTCTGAGGGTCGCTCGCGTTGTCTCCAGCAGAGAGCTCACCAGGCCGGGATTCCAGGCACACACAGCGGTCAGGAAGCGCGTCGAGGAGGAGGGGGAAACAGCCGGGGTGAGCCAGCCCGAATGTCCAGGAATGACAGCGGGGGAACGAGGCTCAGGGGACGAGGCTGTAGAATCTCCACACTGATGAGGCGAAGGGATGACAGCTGCGTGGGAGGAACGGTCCTGACGATGACCCAGAACTGGATCCGGACGAGGTTCGTGCAGAGGTGACTCGGCGATGTGATGACGACTACTCCCAGGGAACGAAGCGAGGGGGAGACCCAGGATTCGCCGCTCCAGATCGGAGATCGAGACGAGGGAGGCGTCGAGCACGGGAAAGCTTCGTAGCCCTGAAGTCCTCACCATCAATCTCACTGCCGCCGCCACATGCCTGAAGGTGGTGACAGGAAACACAGTAGAGCTCGCGACAGCCACTCGACCCCGGACATAACTGCTGTCAGCTGCGGCTCCTTGAAGGGAAACCCGAGTGACGTGGCGCAGGTCGGGGGAAGTCCTCTGGTTGGCGCGAACTCCCGGACTGGAATAGCGGCAGGAACGGGACTCCGAAGCGGGGAAAGACGTCGCCCACTTCGACTCCCTGCCGGGATTTCCATCCACCCCGTGGAGCTTCTCTCGCTGTGTACCTGAAGCGTCTATCCTGGCACTGTCCTCCAGATGGTACAGAGAGTGAGGGTGACAGTCCAGGAGTTCCTCAGCACGGCCCGGATGCCAGCGTCTCGCGTTGGAGGCGTCGTGCAGGGTGAAGAATGTCCCGTCGACAGCCTCCGAGATGGACCTCAGCTCGTCGCCCTGGCGCCGGAAGTGACTCCTGGGAAACGGCATGCTAGCAGCGCTGACACCCGGACAGAAAGGTACATTTCCACAGCGACTCACGGCCGCCGGCAACTCTTCTGGCTGCGACATACTGTCATATCCGGCTCTAGGGAGCCGGGCAATCAGAGCCAGGGACAAGCCAGTGAGTCGTGATGGTTTATTTTGGGTAAGGGATAAGGGATGAGGAGAGCACAGATACTCATGCAGAGGTACACTCACAGGTTGCACAGCGCAGAGGTAAGCAGCTCGTACCGGACGTGGGGGTAACAAGACGTACATACTCACAGCGGGATACAAACACAGGAATGCTGCAAGAGGAGTATAAGCTGACACCAGACGAAGGGGCTTCAGCTTAGCAATGTGTTTATGTCGCAGCCCCGAGTCATCGAGGCTGCTCCTATTTATCCTCATTGGCAGCGCCCCAGCTGATGAAGACTAATTGGCCCCAGCCGTCCATAATGCTGCCAGCTGGGGGCCAGCTGAGACGCCGCTCAATGGGAGGCAGGGATGAGGGAAAACATGGGCTCAGTGCCGAGACGGCATCTCAACCCATGGTGACAGCAAGTGAAAGAGTGGGCAGCAGCCTGCGTGGCGTGCCAACGAGCCAAGGTTCACAGACACACGAAGGCTCCTTTGGAGCCGTTTCGCATCCCGGCTAAGAGGTTTGACCATGTCCACGTGGACCTCGTAGGCCCCCTTCCGCTATCACAGAGGTACACGCATCTCCTGACAATGGTGGACCGCACCACGCGCTGACCAGAAGTGGTTCCGCTGGTGGCAACCACGGCTGAGGAGGTGGCGCGTGCGTTTTTAACAGCATGGGTAGCGTGTTTTGGAGTTCCGTCGGACATTACGTCCGACAGAGGCTCTCAATTTGTTTCTAAACTCTGGTCAACCATGGTCCGCAGCCTAGGTGTCTCAATTCACCGCACAACCGCGTACAACCCGCAGGCAAATGGGTTATGCGAACGTTTTCATAGGTCGTTAAAAGCAGCTCTGAGGGCTTCACTGACGGATTCAAATTGGGTAGACAGGCTACCATGGGTTTTATTGGGGTTGCGTTCTGCACCTAAAGAGGATCTGGAAGCTTCCCCAGTAGAACTCGTTTTTGCACAACCACTCCGGCTGCCTGGGGAGTTTCTGCCAGATAATCCTGTGCCGGGCAGCTCCCCGTCTCAGCTGCTGCAGCGTTGCATAGACTCAAGCACGCTGCCGGGCCCTGCCCACCACAGTTTTCCGCGCGTTTTTGTGCCTAAAGCTTTGAAAAACGCAGAGTTCGTGTTTGTCAGACACGGCGCCCACCGCCCCCCACTGCGCCCACCTTATGATGGACCGTTTAGAGTGCTGGAAACAGGGGATAAGCATTTTTTGCTAGATTTGGGGGGTAGGAGGGAAAAAATTGGCATAGACAGACTCAAACCTGCTTTCGTTGTGGCTGACGAGCAAGTGCTGTTGGCGAGGGCCCCTCGGCCTGGAAGACCCCCACGGGGCACTTCCCAGAGAAAAGATTCTCCAGAGCACCCACACGGACAGTCAAAAAGTTTTCACCCCCAGACATCAGCCCCCCAGCATGGCAGCGCCACGGAGGCAGCGAATCCTGGCTACAGCAGATACAGCAGAAGACTGAAGCCCAAGCAGCATGCGGACTGATGTTGATGGTTCTACAGCATGTGGACTGATGTTAATGGTTCTATCACAGCATGTGGACTGTTACCCTTTTGTCCTATCTAAGTTGCTGGGGGTGGTGGTGTGGCAACCTGGGGAGTGCATAATGGTTTACCACCTTAGACAGGAACAAAGGACGTGAAGTTAACTTTTTGTGTGTGAGAAGTTTCTAGATGCCCTAGTAAGATAACAGGGAGGTGTCAAGGATGAATGGACTGACTGTGGCCGGGGGAGATTATCTTTTGTGTGTGATGAATGGACTGACTGCAGTCGGGGGAGATTATCTTTTGTGTGTGAGAAGAGTCTAGAAGGATGCCATGTTATTTAAGGGAAGAGTTCCGACTTGTATGCCATTCTGTCTATGCTACTTGTGTGAGTCGTGTAATAAACCGCCTGAACCAAATCAGCCTCATTCTCCACAGGGTACATAATCATACCATGTAGGATAACTAAGTAGACGGTTATGCTGTTTCATTCCATCTAGCTACAATGCTCCGCACTGTGTGTTTATATATTTATATATTTATTCCATCTAGCGACAATGCTCCACACTGTGTGTGTTTATATATTTACATATTTATTCCATCTAGCTACAATGCTCCGCACTGTGTGCTTATATATTTACATATTTATTCCATCTAGCTACAATGCTCCACACTGTGTGTGTTTACATATCTACATATTTATTCCATCTAGCTACAATGCTCCGCACTGTGTGTTTATATATTTACATATTTATTCCATCTAGCTACAATGCTCTGCACTGTGTTTATATATTTACATATTTATTCCATCTAGCTACAATGCTCCACACTGTGTGTTTACATATCTACATATTTATTCCATCTAGCCACAATGCTCCGCACTGTGTGTGTTTATATATTTACATATTTATTCCATGTAGCTACAATGCTCCGCACTGTGTGTTTATATACTCATACATTTATTCCATCTAGCTACGATGCTCCACACTGTGTGTGTTTATATATTTACATATTTATTCCATCTAGCTACAATGCTCCGCACTGTGTTTATATTGTAGCGAACTCAATATGAGCACCCTACTTGGCTTGCCAAGTGGGTTGACCCTATTGGCGACACAGGTAGGGTGCGGGACTCCGGAGCGGGAGGCGTGAGTTCGAATCTCCCGGTGGGACGTCGCCATGTCGAGCAGCACGTTACACTGGTGTCAGAAGTGGGATCTCCTGTCCAAAGCAGTAATGGGGCGCTGACATCGGGACGATGTCGAGAACCAGAGGGGAGTAGTGTAGCGAACTCAATATGAGCACCCTACTTGGCTTGCCAAGTGGGTTGACCCTATTGGCGACACAGGTAGGGTGCGGGACTCCGGAGCGGGAGGCGTGAGTTCGAATCTCCCAGTGTAACGTCGGGGCCATTTTAAGGGGGCCAGGGATTTCCCAGCATGCTTTGCCAGTTTGAAACGTTACTGTGTGTGTTAAATGTGTTATTTCTGGGTTATACTGCTGTGTCATTATAACTGCATTATAATGACCCAGCAGTGTTTAGCAGGATTAGGGCAAGATGTATCATGTGTGTGTAACCATGATTCAAACAGGGGTCTGGGGGAATGACCCCCGCTTCCGTCTGTGCTGAGAAGCAAGTTGGGGTCGGGGGTGTGTAAATAAAGCCTATTCATCACAACCATCTTGCTCCATTGTCTTTGTGTGAACCCTTGCAAACGTTACACTGGTGTCAGGAGTGGGATTCCCTGTCCAAAGCAGTAATGGGGCGCTGACATCGGGACGATGTTGACAACCAGAGGGGAGTAGTGTAGCGAACTCAATATGAGCACCCTACTTGGCTTGCCAAGTGGGTTGACCCTATTGGCGACACAGGTAGGGTGCGGGACTCCGGAGCGGGAGGCGTGAGTTCGAATCTCCCGGTGGGACATCGCCATGTCGAGCAGCACGTTACACTGGTGTCAGAAGTGGGATCTCCTGTCCAAAGCAGTAATGGGGCGCTGACATCGGGACGATGTCGAGAACCAGAGGGGAGTAGTGTAGCGAACTCAATATGAGCACCCTACTTGGCTTGCCAAGTGGGTTGACCCTATTGGCGACACAGGTAGGGTGCGGGACTCCGGAGCGGGAGGCGTGAGTTCGAATCTCCCGGTGGGACGTCGCCATGTCGAGCAGCACGTTACAATATATTCATATGTTTATCCCATCTAGCTACAATGCTCCGCACTGTGTGTTTATATATTTATTCCATCTAGCTACAATGCTCCGCACTGTGTGTCTATATATTTATATTTATATGTACATATGTATACTCGCTGCTCTTGTTTTTTTCTTGCCTTCTGATTGTTGCTCTGAGTGTTGCTATCCCTGTGCTGTTGCAATCCTGGAATTTCCCCATTGTGGGACTAATAAAGGCTTATCTTATCTTATCTTATCTTAAAGTGACCTTGTGGGGAGTCAGGTTATGTAGCATCTCAGACAGAGACAGTGAATAAACATGGGGAGAACAATACCCAGGGGGTTCCTGGGGATATAGCAGGAAGGAGTCATGGACATAGGGGGTTGAAGGCAGTGTAATGTAAATGTCATGCTGTGTGATGAGAAATGTCATGTAAACGTGTGAAGAGTGAGTTGGGGAAAAAGTGGAGACCATGCTGAAATGATTCATTCTGTTCTGTGCTTGAGAGATGTGAGTGTGTAATAAATCCATCTGTTCATAAACCTGCCTCTTTATTCACACACTCCACACTGGTGACCCTAGAAGATTTATGGAACAAGGGGCAGGAACCCCGGAGCCGGCCCGGTCGGGAAGCCCCTGCGACGCAGCAGCCATCCCACAGACAGCCCGGACTGGAACCCCCAGCAACGCGTGCGCAGTTTCAGTCAAGCTACTGGACTTTTGGCAGCACAACCCGCACTCTTGGTTCCACCACACCGAGGCCCAGTTCGCCCTCCGGGGAGTAACGGCAGACGACACAAGTTCTACCATGTGGTAGCAGCGCTGGACGCTCGCACAGCCCAGCAGGTAGCGAGCCTGCTCGATCAGCCTCCAACCCGCAACAAATACGAGGCGCTCAAGGCTGCGCTGACCCGGCGCTACATGCTCTTGGAATGTGAGAGAGCAGAGAGGCTCCTGGGGTGGACCGAGTTAGGAGATGGCTCGGCCGTCGACCTGATGGAGAAGATGCTGGCGTTAATGGGCACGGACGACGGGCACTTTCTGTTTGCCCACCTTTTCCTCCCTACCCTCCCAACAGAGGCGAGAGCGGTTCTGGCCAATTCGCCGTTGCTGGCCGCACGTGACTACCGTGCGCTAGCCCAGGAGGCAGACCTGATCATCCTCACCACCAGGGCGATCACAGTCAATGCGGCGGTAGTGGAGCCCAGGGAGACGACCAGAGGAGGCGAGGAGCCACCGACGGTAGTGGCAACGGGGGCCAAGGAGCACCAGAGAGACACGCTCTGCTTCTACCATCGCCGCTTCGGAGAGAACGCGCGCAGATGTGCGCCACTGTGCCAGTTCAAGCGCTCGGGAAACGCCAAGGCCGGCAGTCGGTAGCAGCTGCGACCGCCGGTGAAGAGAACAAGCTGCTCTACGTGACAGACTCGCGCTCGGGGAGACACTTCCTCATCGACACCGTAGCCCAGAAGAGCATCATCCTGCCGTCCTACGCTGACCGGCTGGCAGGACCTAGCGGCCCCGGACTTGTGGCAGTAAACGGCTCGCAGATTAAGACGTTTGGTGAGAGAACACTGGCCTTATCTCTACATGGCCACTCGTACGAGTGGACTTTTGTCATAGCAGCACTGTGTTGCTCGATCCTGGGAGGTGATTTTCTGTGTGCGCGTGGTTTACTTGTGGATGTTGCTAACAGGCACCTGGTTAATGCACTGTCCTTCGATTCTCTCCCCTCTATAGCTCGAGGGTCCCGGCCAACAGCACAAGCCAACGTCACAGCTCCAGGCAGTAAGTTCCACGAACTGCTCCACACTGACGTTTTTGGCGGCCATTGCTAAACATGGGGTAGAGCACTTTATCACCGCCACCGGGCCGCTCGTTTTCGCAAGACCTCGGTGCTTGGACGCAGCTAAACTGGCCATAGCGCGCGAGGAGTTCGCCAACCTGGAAAAGTTGGGCATCATCAGGCTATCTAACAGCCCACGGGCATCCCCGCTACACATGGTCCCTAAGGCTGAGGGGTCGTGGCGACCGTGCGGTGATTTCCGCAGGTTGAACAACGCCACAGCACACGACCGCTACCCGATTCCCCACATACAGGATTTTTCCGTTCACCTCGCCGGAGCACGCATTTTTTCCCAAAATAGACCTGGTCCGCGGTTACCACCAGGTGCCAGTGCGCGCGGAGGATGTACCCAAAACAGTGGTAATAACTCTGTTCGGCTTATTCGAGTTCCTGCGCATGCCATTCGGATTAAAAGGAGCGGCACAGACGTTCCAGCGCATGATGGATGCAGTGCTGCTCGATCTCCCATTCGTGTTCGTCTATCTGGACGATATCCTGGTAGCCAGTGCGTCCGAAGACGAACACGTAACCCACCTCAGGACGGTTTTCCAGAGGTTGGAGGAGCACGGGTTAATAATCAACCCGGCGAAATGCCAGTTCGGCGTGACAGAGATTGATTTTTTGGGGCACCGCGGCTCTCCAGAAGGAGCGATCCCGTTGCCCGACAAAGTGCGCGCCCTGGCGAATTTTCCCCTGCCCCAGATGGTCAGGGCGCTGCAAGAATTTTTGGGGATGGTGAACTTTTATAACCGTTTCCTTCCCCGCGCGGCGCGGCTCATGCAACCATTGTACGCCGCATTCAAGAGACAGAAAGTCGCGGATGGGGTCAAATGTACCCCGGAGCGAGAGCGGGCGTTCTCGGAGGTTAAAACAGCCCTGGCAAATGCCACACTGCTGGCGCATCCAGACATGGTGGCCCGGACAGCGCTCACCACCGACGCTTCAGACGTGGCCATAGGGGCTGTCGTGGAGCAGCGCGTCGCCGGGGCTTGGCAGCCGCTCGCCTTTTTCAGCAGAACTTTGCACAACAGCGAACGTAAATACAGCGCATTCGACAGGGAGTTGCTGGCTCTCCACCTGGCCATACGCCACTTCCAGTTCTGGCTGGAAGGGCGCAGCTTCACCGCGTTCGTGGACCACAAGCCACTAACGTTCGCGATGGTCAAGGTTTCAGAACCGTGGTCGGGCCGGCAGCAGAGACAGCTGGCCGTGATCTCAGAGTTTACTACCGATATTCAGCATGTGTCGGGTAAACTGAATGTGGTGGCGGACTGCCTCTCACGCGCCGTGGTGGCCCTGGTCTACGTGGGGATAGATTATACAGCCATGGCCGCGGAGCAGATTAGCGATGCAGACGTGTGCGCGCTCCAGTTTGGACCAACAGGGTTAAGGCTGGAGAGCAGGGTGCTGCAAGATGGCACGCCCCCCTAATCTGCGATGTCTCCACGGGAAGCCTGCGTGGTCCCAGTCGCGTGGCGCCGCAGCATGTCAATCAAATCAAATCAAATCAAACTTTATTGTCATATTGCTGTACATACAACTGTAGTGCAGGCAAGATGAAATTGCGTTTCTCTCGGCATCCATATAAGAAGCAGCATGATTAAGACACACTCCCACATAGCTCCACCCCCCACCCCACCCCCACCCCCCATCCATTCACACATCCCTGAGACATACTTGGGGAAAAAGAATAACTAACTATAATATACAAAATGTCCATAGGTGCAGTAGTGTGTATGTGAGATTCCGGGTCAGCTGTTCAGCATCCTGACAGCTTGTGGGAGGAAGCTGTTGATCAGTCTGGTGGTTCTGCCTCTGATGCTCCGGAATCGTTTACCAGATGGAAGAAGTTCAAAGTGTTTATGCAGAGGGTGAGAACGGTCCTTGACAATGTTCAGTGCCCTGCTCCTACAACGGTTCTGAAAAAGTTCTTGGACAGAGGGGAGGGAGACTCCAATTACCCTCTCCGCCCCCTTGACTATCCTCTGCAGGGCTTTTTTGTCTGACATACTGCAGCTGGAGTACCATGTAGCAATGCAGTACGTCAGAACACTCTCCACCACACCTCTGTAGAAGGTCCTGAGGATGCAGATGGGGAGAGAGGCCTGTTTGAGGTTCCTCAAGAAGTGTAGTTTGAGTCGGTTCACATTCTGGCGCACCCAGGAGTGCGCGCGTCAGTCAAAATAATGGGAGAGAAGTTCGTGTGGCCGAGCCTACACAAACAAGTAAAAGAGTGGGCTGCAGCCTGCGTGGCGTGCCAAAGAGCCAAGGTACACAGACACACGAAGGCTCCCTTGGAGCCATTTTGGGTGCCGGCTAAGAGGTTCGACCATGTTCACGTGGACCTCGTGGGCCCCCTCCCGCCATCACAGGGGTGCACGCACCTCCTGACAGTGGTGGACCG
The DNA here is from genome assembly GCA_020510985.1 of Pholidichthys leucotaenia. NCBI lineage: Eukaryota > Metazoa > Chordata > Actinopteri > Cichliformes > Pholidichthyidae > Pholidichthys > Pholidichthys leucotaenia. The sequence continues at coordinate 322,867,589 of CM035843.1, read as the reverse complement.
CACCACGCGCTGGCCAGAAGCAGTCCCGCTGGCGGCAACCATGTCCGCGGACATGGCACGCGCTTTTTTAACAGTATGGGTGGCGCGTTTTGGAGTCCCGTCGGACGTAATGTCCGACAGGGGCCCTCAATTTGTTTCCGACCTCTGGTCCGCGATGGCCCGCAGCCTGGGTGTTGCAATTCATCGCACAACCGCGTACAACCCACAGGCCAATGGGTTATGCGAGCTTTTTCATAGATCACTGAAAGCAGCACTCAGGGCTTCACTGACAGATGCAAATTGGGTAGACAGGTTGCCGTGGGTTTTATTGGGGTTGCGCTCCGCGCCAAAAGAGGATTTGGAAGCTTCCCCAGCAGAGCTTGTTTTTGCGCAGCCCCTACGGGTGCCCGGGGAATTTCTGCCAGATAATCCCGCGCCGGACAGCTCCCCATCTCAGCTTTTGCAGCGTAGTGCAAACACAGGCACGCTGCTGGGCCCGGCCCACCACTGTTTTCCACGTGCTTTCGTGCCTAAAACTTTGAAGAACGCGGAGTTTGTGTTCGTCAGACACGACGCCCACCGCCCTCCATTGTGCCCACCCTATGATGGACCGTTCAGAGTGCTGGAAACAGGGGATAAGCATTTTTTGCTAGACTTGGGGGGTCGGCGGGAGAAAATTGGCATAGACAGACTCAAACCCGCCTTTGTAGTGGCGGACGAGCAAGTGCTGTTGGCTAGGGCCCCTAGGCATGGAAGACCCCCACGGAGAGCTCCTCAGGGAAACGATTCACCAGGGCAGCCACACGGATAGACCGAAGTGCCCCCCCCCCCCCGCCACGGCCCACCCGCAGTCAGACACACTCCCAGCAGCCTCCCACCGGCACAGCAGCGCCACGGAGGCGGTAAACTCCAGTTACAGCAGATATGGGAGGAGACTGAAGCCAAAAGAGCGTGTGGACTGATGTTCTATCTAAGATGCTGGGGGGGCGGTGTGGGGAGTCAGGTTATGTAGCATCTCAGACAGAGACAGTGAATAAACATGTGGAGAACAATGCCCAGGGGGTTCCTGGGGATATAGCAGGAAGGAGTCATGGACATAGGGGGTTGAAGGCAGTGTAATGTAAATGTCATGCTGTGTGATGAGAAATGCCATGTAAACGTGTGAAGAGTGAGTTGGGGAAAAAGTGGAGACCATGCTGAAATGATTCATTCTGTTCTGTGCTTGAGAGATGTGAGTGTGTAATAAATCCGTCTGTTCATAAACCTGCCTCTTTATTCACACACTCCACAACCTAATGAATCTGCTGCAGACAGAGCAGTCCTAACACTTTCAACCAATCAAATAGCTAAGGCATGGGGCGGGTGGCTAAGTCACTAGCCAATCAGCAGACACTTCCAATTAGTCCTCCCTGCAGTGGTGGTTTTGGTCTCCAAAATGATTCTCATGTTGGAGATTACTCTAATACCAAAAAATCCTGAAGGAGAATGTTCGGCCATGTGCTTGTGATCTCAAGCTGAAGCGCACTTGGGTTCTGCAGCAGGAGAATGATCCAGAACACACCAGCAAGTCCACCTCTGAATGGCTTAAGAAAAACAAAATGAAGACTTTGGAGTAGCCTAGTCAAAGTCCTGAACTGAATCCAACTGAGATGCTGTGGCATGACCTTAAAATGTCATGATTAATGTGGCTAGGAGGCTTCCTCCACACAATCATGTGTGGAGGAAGCCTCCTTAAATACGCTGGCTGATGAGCGGGCACAGGTGTGTCCTCTGCCTCAGGTGCAGTGATGAATTGACGAAGGTTTTGGCAGGAGGGGAGGGCGCGCTCTCGCTGCCCATGACAGCCCCCCCCCCCCTTCTAGGAGCACCTCCTGGAGGTCCAGAGGGCTTCTCCAGGTGAGTTTGGTGGAAGGCCCAGAGCATCTCTTTGTCCAGAACCCGCAACGAGGGGGTCCAAGATCGTTCCTCCAGGCCGTAGCCCTCCCAGTCCACCAGGTACTGCAACCCACGGCCCCTACAGTGAACGTTCAGAATCCGGCGGAGCGTGTAGGTGGGGTGGCCCTCAATGATTCAGGGAGGAGGAGGTGGCTTCAGGGGGGGGGGTGCAGAAAGGACTGACCAAGAGGGGTTTAATGTGGGAAATGTGGAAAGTGGGGTTCACCCGTAGAGTAGATGGAAGTTTCAGCTGAACCGACACATCGTTGATGATCCGGGAGATGGGAAACGGACCCAGAAAGTGGGGGGACAGCTTCTTGGATTTCTCCTTCAGCGGAATCTGACTCGCCGCCAGACAGACTTGCTGTCCCACGGCATACTTAGGGACCAGGACCCGCTTCCTGTCAGCGGCGGCCAGGGTGTGTTCTGTGGTGCATGCCAGGACAGCCCAGGTAGAACTCCAGACGCGTCGGCAGCAACGGGCATGGGCCTCTACAGACGGAGCCGCCACCTCCCTCTCGGTCATGGGAAGAAGAGGCGGGGTGTAGCCCAGGGACTCCTCGAAGGGGGTGAGTCCGGTGGCCATAGAAACAGCCGAGTTGAGGGAATACTCCACCCAAGTCAGGTGTGTGCTCCTTGAAGCTGGGTTTTCAGCTGCTACACACCGCAGGGTGGCCTCCGGGGACTGATTGGCGCGCTCCGCCTGCCAGTTGCTCTGAGGATGGTTCCCGGAAGTGTTCGACAAAAGGCCCTCCAGACCTGGGACGTAAACTGTGGACCCCGGTCAGACACAATGTCAATGGTCAATGGGGATGCCGTGGACCTTGATCACGTGGTCTGTCAATAGGACCGCCGTCTCCAAGGCAGAGGGGAGCTTCGGGAGGGCCACCAAATGCACCGCCTTGGAGAAGTGATCCATGATAGTAAGAATAACAATCTTCCCACGGGAGGGGGGGGAGTCCGGTCACAAAGTCCCCAGCGATATGAGACCAGGGACAACCCGGGGTGGGAAGGGGGTGGAGGAGTCCTGAGGGGGGAGAGGAGTCAGATTTCCCCCTGACGCAGGTCTGGCAAGCCCTGATGTAATCCCGTGCGTCCCGCCACACCATGGGCCACCAGAACGCCCGCCGGATGAAGTCCACAGTGCGGGCGATGCCAGGATGGCAGGTGAAACGGCTGGTATGGGCCCACTGGAGAACATCACTGTGGAGGGTGGCTGGGACATAGAGGCGATTCCGGGGGCACCCTACTGGGCTCCTGGGACTGGACCTGCTGGACCCTCTGCTCGATGTCCCAAGTAAGGGCACCAAGGACGCATGAAGGCGGGATGATGGTTTCGGCGGCGGGGGGGGTGTCTACCTCCCCAGAATCAAACTGGCGCGATAGCGCATCTGGTTTGACATTCCAAGCGCCAGGCCGGTAAGTGATAGTGAAATTAAACCGCTGGAAGAATAAAGACCAGCGAGCCTGCCTGGCGTTTAATCAGCGGGCCGACCGCAAGTATTCAAGATTCTTGTGGTTGGTCCACACGATGATAGGGTGAATGGCACCCTCCAACCAATCTCTCCACTCCTCCAGTGCCAATTTAATGGCCAACAGCTCTCTGTCCCCCATGTCATAATTTCTCTCGGCCGGCGAAAGCTGACGAGAGAAAAATGCGCATGGGTGGAGCTTCTGATCCGAGGACGTGCGCTGTTACAGCACAGCGCCAACCCCCATGTCAGATGCGTCCACCTCGAGGATGATCTGGAGCTGCATGTTGACTTGTGCCAAGATGGCTGTGTCTGTGAATGGGCATTTTAATTTGTTAAATGACTGATCTGCTGCCTCGGTCCAGCGAAAGGGGACCTTAATGGAGGTAAGCTGAGTCAAAGGCAGTGCCACCCCACTATAGTTCCTTATGAACCGGCGATAAAAGTTCAGGAACCCGAGGAAGCGTTGGAGCTCCCTACGGGAGTGAGGAGTTGGCCAATCCAGCACTGCCTTCACCTTGACCGGGTCAGCAATCAGTCTCCCTTCGGCTACTATAAAGCCCAAGAAGGTGGTGGATGGTGTTGAAAATTCACACTTCTCGGCTTTGACATAGAGCCGGATCTCCAGGAGCTGTTGTAGAATGGCCCTTACATGGGCTTCATGTTCTTCTGGCAAGCGGGAGAAAATTAAATTGTCATCCAAATACACAAACATGAATTGATATAGCATATCGCGGAGGACGTCATTAATTAACCACAGGAAGATGGCGGGGGCATTAGTGAGCCCAAACGGCATCACCAGATACTCAAACTGCCCTTGGTGTGTCTTAAATGCCATCTTTCACTCATCACCCTCGCGAATGCGGACCAAATGATATGCGTTCCTGGGATCCAATTTGGTGAACACCCATGAACGCTGAAGGAGCTCGAACACTGAATTGATTAAGGGTAGAAGGTACTTGTCCTTAATGGTAATTGCGTTAAGCTCCCAGTAGTTGATGCACAGGCGCAGTGAGCCATCATTCTTTCCAACGAAGAAGAACTCAGCTCCGAGAGGAGCCGAAGATGGCCAAATTAGGCCGGCGTTCAGGGACTCCTTTATATACCTCTCCATCGCTTCCCTCTCTGGCCCAGAAATACTGTACAGCCAGCTGGACGGCAGCTTCGCCCCCAGGATGAGGTCTATGGCACAGTCATAAGAGCGGTGAGGCGGCAGTGACAATGCTCTAGACTTAATAAAGACCTCTCCAAGATCGTGATAAGCCCGGGGAACAAGGCTGAGGTCTGGCAGCTCAACCGGGGGGATGGAGATGGATAGAGAGGGGGAGCACTCCGCTGAGCGCATACAGTGGGCCATGAAAAAAAGGGGCTCCAGGAGGAGATGGTGTTTTGGACCCAGTTTATCATAGGGTTATGCCTCCGGAGCTATGGGTACCCAAGGGCCACCGGGGAAGAAGAAAAAGGGAGAACTAAGAAAGTTAGTTCCTCCCGGTGGTTCCCGGAAAGGAGGATGGAGACCGGCACCATGCTACGTGTGACTACTGCGACCTCCCAGCCGGATGTGGTTGTGATTCTCTGATCACAGGGCAATTTATGTGTGGGAATACCCACCTGCTTAATGAATTCAGCAGACACGAAATTACCCTCCGACCCCGAGTCAACCAGCGCCTTAACCCTTCTCTCAACCCCTGGCAGCTGCATGAGGGCTGAGATAGACAAATTACCGGGGAGAGTGTTTTTAGTCCCACCCACCAGACCCCCCCATGGTTACTGACGGGCCGCGTCTTTTGGCCGCTGGTGGCATTCGTCCCGGCCATGGTTCAGCGAACCACAGTGCAGGCATGCGCTGGCCCTTTACCTTTGTCGACGCTTATCATCGGTGAGGTGCCAAGAGAGCTCCATCGGCTCGGGCGAAGAGATGGTGCCGCCAGTGTCAGCAGTCACAGTGGCTCCGGGTGTGGCGCGTGGGCGAGAGGAGGTCTCGCGCTCCCTCGCACACTCACGGTGCCGGTTGTCCAAGCCAACAGCTTGAGCTATCAGATCGTCGAGAGTCTTTGGGACAGGATGAACCACCAGTTTGTCCCACAGCTGTTCATTCAACCCGTGGAGGAACGCACTGCGCAAGGCAATTTCGTTCCACCCTGAGTCTGCAGCAACAACTCGGAACTCCACCGAGTACTCGGCCGCTGACCAGGTACCCTGGAGGAGCATCATAAGGCGGCTCATTACATTGCTCTTGCTCTCGGACCGATCGAACGCGCAAATGAAGGCATCAACAAATTAGCTGAACGTATAACGCTGCCCCTCGGGGTTGTCTAGCATGGAGCGTGCCCAGTCGAAGGCTCGGTCCTTCAGTAACAGTGTGAAAAACTGAATCTTAGCCGCATTGCCCGGGTACTCCTACCCGACCTGCTCCAAATACATATGTACCTGGATTAAAAAACTCTTACATCCCCCCCACCCCCGCATACGGGGTAGGTGTGGGAATGGAAGTGGTACGCCGCACCATTAGGAGCCGGGGGAGACGACTGAGACCAAAGCTGAATAAGGTTTGACACCTGTTGCGTCAGCACAGCGAGCTGATGCTCGGTCACTGATGAGCGCTCCAGAGCTGACAGCTCCTGTGACAAGGCACCGGCTGAGCTATCGTCCAGGCTGGCTCATTCTGTCGTGATTAAGCTGACAGCTCACATGCACGATGCTAGCACAGGACGGAACCACACAAAGGGGGAATATTCAAGAGTTTATTAAATATAGAAAACAGCACACAGTTAAATAAACAGCCACTTGCCAGAAGATCAATCCACCTGTGGAGAGAAAGCGAGAGCTGTCAACGGAGAAGTGGAGTAGGGAATATGGAAGAGCCAAATTACCACTTACTCGGGACTCCAGGAGAGAACCGGCAGGACTCCAGCGAGGAATAGACGAACCAGTAGGGTGAGGGGGAATGAGCTAGTAGCGCCTGACAGGGTGAAGATCCGTTGCTGAGGATATGGTGAGGTGGCAGGAGAGCGCGCGCAGCCCTGAGACACACCTGCACGATGGCAGCAACCTGTAAGGAGAGAAGAAGGTGAAAGTTAGACAGCGTGCCTAATCTTTGCAAAATGCGACCTGCTTGCCTTAATTTAGGGCAGTATACACAGACGAGCCAGCGTTGACTGTGTGGAGGAAGCCTCCTTAAATACGCTGGCTGATAAGCAGGTGCAGGTGTGTCCTCTGCCTCAGGTGCAGTGGTGAATTGACGAAAGTGCAGCAGGAGAGGAGGGGCGCGCTTTCGCTGCCCATGACATAAAAAGACGGTTCATGCTTGAAAACCCTCCAATGTGGCTGAATTACAACAATACTGCAAAGATGAGTGGGCCAAAATTCCTCCACAGTGCTGTAAAAGACTCATTCAGGTTCAGGTTCAGGTTACTTTATTTGTACCCGTAGGTAGATTTGTTTTGCAGTCTGGTGACATCCATATTTACAAGCCACAAATTACATTCAACATAGACACAAACACAGGCACATATGAAGCTGACTATAAACATGATAAGAATACTCAAGGCTCCATCAATCAGGGTATAAAAAGACAAAGAGATGGGAGAAAAACCAGAGGTAAGAGAGAAGGGTCATATTAAAAGTTAAAAACTAGTCAAAGAGGTTAAAAACTCAAAGGTCTAAAACCCAATAAAATATTTAGAACCCAAGTGACATCCTACAAAAATAAGTAACTATAAAATGGAGTTAATAAATAGGTACCTAAATTATGTGCAATATATTTTTACAGCTTGTTCAACTCCTTGACAGCAGCAGGGACCAAGCTGTTTTTGTAGCGCTGGGTTCTACTTTTTGGGACAGCAAACCTCCGTCTTGAGGGAAGAAGCTGAAAGTGGCAGTGCAAAGGGTGGGAGTCATTTAAAATGGAGGAAGCCATCCTCTGTACTTGTCTGGTGTACAGGGATGTCAGGCTCAGCTGTGACTCACCAAGCAAACGACTGGACCATCTAACTACCTGATCCAAGGATTTCCTCTGTTTCAGTTTTATCTGACCAAACCATGACACTAAAGAAAAGGATAAAACAGATTCAATAAAAGCCCGATAAAACATTGTCATTATGGTTCGGTCAACTTGGAAGCGTGTAAGTTTTCTCAAGCAATGCAAATGTTGCTGACCCTTTTTGCACACCCTTTCACAGTTCTCTTCAAAGTTTAAATTACTATCAATAATCGTCCCAAGATATTTGTAGGATTGTACACATTCGGTGGTCTGGCCTTTTAGTACGGTGACTTTGTGCCTGGGAGTTTTCCTCCTAAAGTCAATAATCATGTCTTTAGTTTTTGTCATATTCAGCTGCAGGTAGGAATCCTCACACCAGTGAACAAAATCATCAACTACTGGGCCGTGGCCACTCTCACCATCCTGGAGGAGACTGACAATAACTGAGTCATCAGCATACTTTATAATGTGTCTGTTGTTTATATCTGCTCCGACACATGTTTGTGTACAGGATGAAGAGTAGTGGTGACAACACACACCCCTGAGGAGAGCCATCATTGTCAGTTATCACAAACGCTTGATTGCAATTGTTGCTGCTAAGGTTGGCCCAACCAGTTATTAGGTTTAGGGGGCAATCACTTTTTCACACAGGGCCATGTAGGTTTAGATTTTTTTCCCTTAATAATAAACACTTTCATTTAAAAACTGCATTTTGTGTTTATTTGTGTTATCTTTGTCTAATATTTAAATTTGTTTGATGATCTGACACATTTAAATGTGACAAACATACAAAAAATGAGAAATCAGGAAGGGGGCAAACACTTTTTCACAACACTGTATTCTGAAGTTCATTCAGTATATTCCCACTTTCATTCAATATATTCAGAAGTTCATTCAATATATTCAGAAGTTCATTCAATATATTCCCAGTTTCATTCAATATATTCTGAAGTTCATTCAATATATTCCAAGCTTGTCTTTGTTGTGTGTGTGTGTGTGTGTGTGTGTGTGTGTGTGTGTGTTTCCTTGAAAGTAGCTAGTAACATATCTGCCATATCCATTGATAAATTCAGACTGGATCATGGTGGACTGTTTGAAACAGCAGTACCAACGCAGTTCAGTAGGCGGCAATAGTACTCTATTTCACTCCTATATGGCGCAAACATCTAACATTTAGGATGCTGTTGCTATTAAGTTATATAAATTATCTACAGAGTGGCCTACGATCTATAAAATGAAATTTATGAATAAGGGTATGTGAAACTCAGTCAAGTGAACTAATTCACTGGTGGAATAAGATTTAATGAGCAACCATTCAGTAAAGGGTATATGGAAAAGGCCATTGATATACTGTACATTTTTTTTAATGGAAGGTGCAAATGTTGCACAATCATTTTTATTTTCATTTTATTTTTATTTTCCTTTCTATTTCAGTCGTATGTTTAATCATGTGTTCTGTAACTGTGTTTTACCTGATCCTTGTCTCATATTTTACTGCGCAATAGCCTGGTGGAGCACCCACAATTTCGTTGTACTGTACTACTGTGCTATGACAATAAAGCCTATTCTATTCTATTGTGGGGGCATGGGGTGGGGGTTTTCTCCACCCAGAGAAGGCAAGGGGAAGGGGAGAACAATGGACCAAAGGAGGAGGTGTCACCGGTGGGTATCAGATAGGACAGTTAGGCTATGCACCCCCCGGGGAGAGGAAGAATTACCGGAGCCGCGGAGAGAAGAAAAGTGTGAAAGCGGCACCAGTGTATGTTATGTTAATGTGCCACACATTCGTTTGTCAAACAACAATGTATGATGGTCGGAAGTCCGGGTCTTCATGCGTGGCATTAAAGATATAAAAGGAGAATGCACAGAGACCCGGGATCGCTGTTTGCTGTAATGTTGTTGGAGAAAGAATAAAGTCTTGTGTTGTCCAACTCGTTGCCTCACCTATTCTTTTCTCCACACTGGTGACCCCAAGACATGCCATGGAGAGCTAGCCGAGCTCCACCCCGGAGACAACCTGGAGGGGGAGCACCAGCGCCGCATGCGCTGTTTCAGTAAAGCCCCCGGACTTCTAGCTTCATGACCCGGCAGCGTGGGTTTTTGCACATAGAAGCCCAGTTCGCGCTCCGCGGGATAACTATGGATGACACAAAATACTACTACATGGTCACGGCCCCAGACATGCGCCCCATGCAACAGGCGACAAGCCTGCTCCAGGAGCTGCCGGTATCCAGGAGGGATTCCAGCGAGGTCGAGGAGCCGTTGGTGGTAGCCAGAGTGGACACCAGCAGGACATTTGGTGAGCGGACACGGACGATACACTCACAGACACAAATTGGGTCAACCCTGGGTTCTTTTAGGGCTGCACTCCGCACCTAAGGCGGATTTGGCAACCTCCCCAGCAGAACTCGTTTTTTCGCTCAGCCGCTGAGCAAAAGAGTAAACTGAGAGTTTACCGGAAAACCCCGCGCAGAGGATGATCCGCCCGTGGAATTTTTACACAGACGAAGACTGGGAGTGACTGGGTCCAGCCCACCATTGTTTTTCCCGCACATTTGTCCCAAGAAGCTTGCAGAAGGTCGGTTTTGTTTTTGGCAGGCACGATGCGCACCACACCCTGGTGCGGACGCCCACCGTTGTTGGCTCTGCAAGCTGGCGATCCCTCGGCACCGACCTGCGCTTGCGAAGCTGATGTGTCCCCCACCCCCCTTTCCCTCCACAGACTGACGTACCCTCGGGTACACCTCACCAGCAGAATGGTTCTACTGGATCGATAACCCCCTGCTATGGGTCACTATGGGTGCTGGCTCAAGCCCAAAGGACGGGGGGGGGGGGGGGGGGTTAGTGCCCCTTCTGGGTGTTTGGAGGGGGCTGTGTGTGGGCATGGGGTGGGGGTTTTCTTCACCCAGAGAAGGGAAGGGGAGAACAATGGAACGAAGGAGGTGTCACCAGGGGGTATCAGATGGGACAGATAGGCTATGCACCCCCCAGGGAGAGGAAGAATTACTGGAGCCGCGGAGAGAAGAAAGGTGTGAAAGTGGCGCCGGTGTACGTTATGTTAATGTGCCACACATTCCTTTGTCAAACAGTAATGTATGATGGTCGGAGGTCCAGGTCTCCATGCATGTCATTAAAGATATAAAAGGAGAATGCACAGAGACCCGGGATCGCTGTTTGCAGTAATGTTGTTGGAGAAATAATAAAGTTTTGTGTTGTCCAGCTCACTGCCTTGCCTATCCCTTTCTCCACACTATATATTTTTCATAACAAATTATAAACAGCAACAATGAACTGTATACAATACTCTCAATTGCATTATTTCAAGCACAACATGCAGAAAAAAGCTTCTGGTTCTCTATTTTTTTTATACCAACTACCAAAAGGCTTGCCATCTCTGCCCATTTCTTCAGTCCACACCCAGCGCCATTTGTTTTTAAGTCCTTTGTCAATTAGGACATCTTCCCCAGGCGTCAACAACTTACTCTCCATCTTACAGAATGTATGAAAAGTTTTGTGTGTATGCTGAAGGATGAAACACTTACGTTTCCAGTGACAGTCACTCACTCTCGCTGTCCAATTAGGAGCGTGCCACTAATCTCTATAGAAAAACTAGATGGATCATTGGTTGCCAGAAGTGAAGCCACCTGGCCACCATATAAGTGCATCCAAAACACTCATTGAGTGAATGGAGAATGAATGGGTTTAGTTGTAAATGGTGCCACTTTTACCTCAATAACTTCCCAACAAATTAACAGATTTTGAACTTCTTGGTGTGGAGACACAGCTTACAATCTTGCACAGCTGGTGAACTATAGAAATCAACGGACACTAAACATAATGTCAACTCGATTCCCTCCCTAATATGGTGGCCAGGTGGCTTCACTCGGCTCTGTTCTCGCTAATGGGGCATGAGCAATCCAGGTTTTCTATAGAGATCAGTGGAGCATGCAAACTCAGTACATTCCGCCATCCCAAATACTATATCCACTGCTCTAAATATTTTAAAAGAACTGCAAACTATGCAGAACTGACTGTTTATTTTGAGCATTATCCATCCACCATTGCAGATAGCTTGGACAAAAAGTGTTTCTGCGCACAGAAATAGGAAGCAAGTTTCCCCACAGCCAAAAAAACGGCACACGCCGGAAATCCGGCACAGTGCCGGAAAACTTTAAGCCCTGGTCCTCTTCATTATGCTGTTCACATTTTGACATCATGAGACCAAGACGACACCTCACAATTGATCAACAGTACCTCGCCACTGCGAGGCTTCAAACAGGATGTTCTCAGAGGGAAGTGGCCACTGAGCTTAGAGTGTCAGAGTCTCATCAGCAGGTTGCAACAGAGATATAGAGAGACTGGAAGAGTCACAGAAAGGCATAGAAATGGACGTCCTTTGGCCACATCCCACACTGATGACCGCTTCATTGTGAACAGTGCCCTGCGGAACCAGATGATGAATGCCTTATGGGTAATCTTCCTGTCAACTTGCGGTGAAGTGATGTACCGTTGTTCACTTCTTCCCTGCTCAGTTCTCAGTTCCCTTTGAACTGAAGACCATTCTCTCCCTTTGGTTTGGAATCTCAGTTAATATGGTGGAATACCCTGTGCAGCCCTCTTTGGAGTACACTATTGGGTAATCGGAACACACCCTCAGTGAGACAGGCGCCTCTAATCAGGAAGTGGTCTATAATACAAGCGTACATAATGAAATGTTATTTAAAATGGCTGCTGCTATAGAAGCTTACATTTCAACTACAGACAGACATGCCAGGTCTCTCATTTATTTTGCATATCACGACTGATTTATTTAGGAAATATTTTTATCTCTGAATATTTTAAGGGGGCGGCACACTTGCGCCCTCTATTGATGCACTGCCTCTGTGCCCAAACCACCTCAACTGGCTCCTTTTGATGTGGAGGAGCAGTGGTTCTACTCTGAGCCTTTCCCAGATGACTGAACTCCTCACCCTATCGCCAAGGGTGAGCCCAGCAATCCTAAGGAGAAAGCTCATTTCAGCCGTTTGTATCCACAATCTCATTCTGTCAGTCATTACCCAAAGCTCATGATCATAGGTGAGGGTAGGAATGTAGATTGACCTGTAGATTGACAGCTTTGCTTTAGAGCTCAGCTCCCTCTTCACCACGACAGACCAGTACAACATCTGCCTCACTGCAGATGCTGCTCTGATCCGTCTCTCAATCCCTTGCTCCATTCTCCCTTCACTCGTGAATGAGACCCCGAGATACTTAAACTCCTTCACTTGGGGCAGGAGCTCGTCCCTAACCCAGAGAGGACAACCCACCCTTTTCCGGCTGAGGACCATGGACTCGGACTTGGAGGTGCTGATTCTCATCCCAGCCGCTTCACACTCAGTAGCAAACCGTCCCAGCAAGACCTATAGGTCATTGCTCAATGAAGCAAACAGGACAACATCATCTGCAAACAGCAGAGATAAGATCCTGTAGCCACTGAACATGACACTCTCCATTCCTTGGCTGTGCCTAGAAATTCTCTCCATAAAAATTATGATCAGGATCGGTGACAAAGGGCAGCCCCGATGGAGTTCAACTCTCACTGGAAGTGAGTCTAACTGAGTGTTGGCAATGCAAACCAAACTCTCACAACAGTTGTGTAGAGACTGGATAGCTGGTAGCAACAAGCCCGGTACCCCATACTCCCAAAGCACCCCCCACAAAAAACCAGGAGTGACACAGTCAAATGCCTTCTCCAAGTCCACAAAACACATGTAGACTGGTTGGGCAAACTCCCACAAGCCCTCGAGGATTCTCAAGAGGATAAAGAGTTGGTCTCATGTGCCACAGCCAGGACAAAAATCACACTGCTCCTCCTGAATCAGAGGTTCAACCAACGGCCAGACTCTCCTTTCCAGTACTCTAGCATAGACCTTCCCATTGAGGCTGAGAAGTGTGATCCCTCTAAAGTTGGAATATACCCTCCGGTCCCCCTTTTAAAAAAGAGGAACCACCACCCCAGTTTGTCATGCCAAAGGTACTGTCCCCAGCTTCCACGCAATGTTGCAGAGGCGTGTCAAGTACGACAGCCCTACAACATCCAGGGCCTTGAGGTACTCAGGCCGAATCCCGTCCACCCCTGTTCAGTGGGGCCATATTGTGCAGCTGTTATAACTGCCCACATCTATGTGTTGGGTTCCTGTTATCAGATTTATAACTATGAAACTTAATGTGTTTTGTAATTTGTATTTAACATTTTGTATAAATTCAGAAAATACTTGTGTATAACTACATTTGCAAATGTAAAAAGAAAAATCATATGAATTAATTTTGGAAATGCATGAAGATTTCTGTAAATATGATCTATTAGGGAATCTGATGTTTGTTTGTTTATTCATTTATGAACCAGTACCTGTTATTAGTAAATAAGATAGCATATTAAAATCATAATCTGGCTGTCAACACTATAAACAGTTGTCATGTAAAAAAACAAAATACCAGCAGCAAGGTTGCCAGTAGTCTACTATAAATGTTACAGTTCTTCTGCTGTTATCTGTTAAACCATATGTTACCATTTTGATATGAATTGGGTGGAGAGGTCTCACTGACTTGTGAAAGTCCACTTAAAAATCCATAATTTTTTTTTGAAAGAGTGGGCACACAGGGATTCTTTGTGACACATTTAACCCCAGCTGACCTAGCTGCCTCTTTCTGGGTCGATTCTAGTGAATCTTCTGCAAAACACAGTGTTCTGAATTTAGAGGTTCAAAAGAACTTAAGTCTGCTGTTATATTAAGTAGGGCTGGTAGTGTGAACAGAATATAAATCAAAATAGTTTGAATGGAATACCACAATATCAGTATTATAAGGATCCTGTAGAGATGACTGTTTTACTATTAGTAGATTCTACTGAACAATCACAAACAAGGTGAAAAGGATGACTAGGCTCGAGACAAATATTGCAATAGCTAGATTAGTTTTACAAGATCAAAAAATTGCAGCCCTTAAGTAGAAAGGAAACATGCCAGACATAATGAAGGCGTAATGGACACCACTGAAGTGCTGATCACTGGGGAAAGACTTGAGTAGATATTATGTCTTTCTAATTTATATGACATTTTATCCCTCATTCCATGAGGGATAAAACATGTAGGTTTAGGGCGCTCGCGCACGCAGCGACCAGCAGCCGGTGGCTTGTCACCAGACTGCAAACCAAATCTACCTACGGGTACAAATAAGTAACAAAAAAAAAAAAAAAAAAAAAAAAAAAAAAATTCCTTGTTCAAGATCAATGATAAATATAGCTGCAAGCAGCAATCATCGGGTTCCAAGCAGATGTAGACTCCAAGGTCTTGAATTGCTTTGCAACAGCATTTAAAACCCAAGATCTGGTACACATTAGTTTTTAAAGCATCACTATGTAACTTTCTTGTTCCTGGTAGGAACACTGAATACAACCACGGTGACCATAACCCCAGTTGCAACAGCCCACCAAAAGGTACTTTTTGTTGGTGGCTCAAGTTGTTCAATGTGATATGCTGCTGGGACTGAGGCCCCAGCTACCACAGCTGCTGTTCCCCCAAGTGATCCCACTAAAAAAAGGAGCTGTCATAGGCAACATGGGCCCACTCAAGCTATGGAGAAAGTGACATTCACTCGGTCAAATGTTGGTATACCATCAAAATAATTTTGTAAACATCATTTTAAGGTGAAAATTTTACATTGTGTTGCTTTAAAATGCACAACAGCCACATGCTGAATGTCAGTTGTTCAGAAGAATAAGACTTCCTGGCAAGATTCAAGCCTGGGACCTCCAGCATACCAAGCACTCACCTTAACCATAACACCACACAACTGCTTCAGCTCACACTCTTTGTCAAATGATAAATGTTTGATTGAAAGGATTTCAAGAAGCAGTGGAACAACAACAACATATAAAATATAATGTGCACTACATTGTTTTCAAATGCACAGAAGAGGTATGTTGCACTTCAGAAGAATGACACTTCACCAGGAGGATTTGAAACCTCGTCTCCAGTGTGACAAACAACCTCCTAAACCTTACAGCACATGACTGCTTCTTGTTCTAATGACAAGACACAAAAGCTGATAGACATTTCAGAAAGAGGATTTTTGGAACATGAACAGAATTGCAAGTATGGTGTTTTGCTGAAGAATACTGTTGTATTCTTCTTATAATCCTCTAAATATCCTCCTTCACTACATCCATGAATCTTCTCTGTGGTCTTCCAAGCTGATGCCATCACGTGTCATAGAATGACTTCAGCAGCGCCCCTTGTACACCAAAAGACCTGAGCCTCCTCAGTAGGAACAGCCTGTGCTGTCCCTTCTTGTAGAGTGCGTCGGTATTGTGTGACCAGTCTAGTTTATTGTTCAGATGAATACCCAGGTACTTGTAGGATGTCACCATCTCGATGTCTGTTCCCTGTATATTTACTGGTGCTGTGAGGGGTTGTCCTTGCCTGCGGCAGTCCACCACCAGTTCCTTAGTTTTCCTCGCGTCGATCTGGAGGCAGTTCCGATGGCACCAGTCCACAAAGTCCTGGATAAGCCCTCTGTACTCAGCTTCATCTCCGTTGGAGATGAGGCCAACGATCGCAGAGTCGTCAGAGAACTTCTGTAGATGGCAGTGTGTTGTGTTGTGTGAGAAGTCTGCAGTATAAAGGGTGAAGAGGAAGGTGTTATGACTCGCCGTTCATCAGCGGCGCCAGCCGCGCGCACACCTGCTCCTTGTCAGCGGCGAGGTATTTAATCCACTCTGCCCTGGGCTTCGGCCTGAAGCTGTCTCTCTACTTCGGCCCCTTTGCTACTACGGATCTCAACCCTACTAGCGAAGATATCCTGGGTAAGCTCCCCTTACCTCTCTCCTCTAGCTTTCCCCTGTGCACAGGTGGACATCCCCGGCGGCGGATTTCATCACCTCGCCGTTGGCTCTACGCTGCTGCCACAGGTACCGCAGGTCGCTGTCTCCCGGGCTCTGCCCTTGTCGACACCAGCCACCTGTCACAACCAAGTAAGCCAGCTATCATCATCATTTCCCTGTATTGGTGTGGTGCCCGTTACCCTTCTCCCTCTGCTCTCTCCCACAGGGTTGTCCGGCTGTACGGCCTCCTGCCCCCGTGCCTGACGCAGACGCCACCACCAATACATTCTTATTCCACAGACACGCAGCCATACACTTCCCTGTTGCTAATAAAGCTGTTGAATCTATCCTGAGCCTGTGTGTGTGTCTCTTGGGCCGTGCGTTATGTCAGTACGGCTTCAGCAGAGCGGCTCGGCAGACAGCGGGCTCGCATGCCGTCTTTCCACCCTCGAGGCTCGGGTGGATTCAATAGCCTATCAGCAACAGGTGATATTAAATCAATTAATTAACATCACTAACCGATTAGACCGTTTGGACCCCCAGCAGCCGTTCCCCTCGGCTCGTCCGGGTGGCGTGGCTCCTGCAGCTCCGGTGGCCGTCCAGCCTGCTCCGGGTGCGCCAACACGGCTCACACCAATCCCCACTCCTGCTCGCTTCAGCGGTAAGCTGGGTGGAGCTCGGGGTTTTATTATGCAGTGTGAGTCCGTGTTTCTTCGCGTTCCCGGAGATTTTCCCTCAGACCATAGCAGAATTGGCTATATAGGAAATCTCCTTGAGGGTCGTGCGCTTACCTGGGCTTACGCCATTATGGTGAAGCCCAGCTACGCTACCCTCACCTATGGCCAGTTCGTGCGACAATTTCTGGAAGTGTTCGATCATTCGCGTTTGGACAGTGTCCAGGTCGACCGTCTTCTTGGACTCCAACAGGGGAGCCGATCGGCGGCCGAATACGCGATCGACTTCCGGGTTACCGCAGAGGAAGTTGGCTGGGAAGAGCGCGCGCTCTGCGGCATCTTCCTCCGCAGTCTAAATTCTGGTCTGAGGGATGAGCTGGCTGGATGGGATACCCCGGAGACGCTGGCAGAGCTGATTTCTCTCACCATCAGCTTGGATAACAGGCTGCGCGAGCGCACCTCCGAGCGGAAGCAGTCTTCTCGCTCGCGGGGTGCCTCTGCACGTCTGCCCCAAGCTCACCACCTGGCGTTACCGCCGCCGGAGGTCTCCGAGGAGTCGGAACCAATGGTGACGGGCCGGACAAAGCTCCCCCTGGCAGAGAAACAGCACCGTCGTGACCTGGGCCTCTGCATGTATTGCGGAGGTAGCCAGCACACGGTGGAGAATTGTCCGGAGAAGCCAAACGAGGTGGTCCGCGAGTCACTGTAGGGGGCCTCGCGGACGCTAATCGGTTAAGTCCCCTCACACATTTGACGCTGCCCATCCGCTTCTGTCACAACCTCACTGGGCATCTCACACATGCACTGGTGGATTCAGGCACGGAGGGTAGCTTTATTTCACAAAGCCTGGCAACCCGACTGGGCATCCACTGTCACCCCCTCGATACTCCTCTCGCCCTGGTTAATCTCTCCCGAGTTTCCCTGGGAAAGGTAACTCACCAAACATCCCCTGTCCCGGTGATCATCTCTGGAAACCATCGGGAGGATATCTCCTTTTACGTCCTGCCCACCTCAGTAACACCTGTCATCCTCGGTTATCCCTGGCTCCGCCTCCACAACTAGGGATGGGCATAATTTACCGATTAACTGATAATTGATCATTAAGAATTTCACCGAGGAAGTTCATTTTCGTCGACAAACCGTTTTTTTTTTTAAACAATCCGAGGTTATTAGGCCTACTGCACGGCCGTCCTCAAACAATGCAATGGCAAAATTTGGGCACCAGGGGGCAACATTACACCATCGCCGTACCCTGCCGTGCCTCAGTTGATACATGCGGGCTTCCGTAGGGCAATCGCCAAATAATGAAGCGGTTATGGCGAAGTGTTGCGTGGGACCATTTCAGTTTAAAAAATGACCAGGTGTACTGCAATCACTGCAATGCAGCATACAAATATACCTCATCGACAGGGTCCATGGAACACCCTTATTACGCAAAGAAACCGCCAACAGTGGTTGCGCGCTGAGTAATGGCGGTCGTGAAGATTCTTTTTTTTTTTTTCAGAAACTTTATTGAGAAGGTCATGAAGATTCGGTGTACACACGTCGAGGGAAGCTGCAGGAGGCGGCGTCGTGGCTCGACGGGAAGACTATTTCGCACAAAATGGCACAAGAGAACAGCAAAAAGTTCTGCGCGGCTAGACTAAGTAACACGAGCGATAAAGAGCAATGAATGCGGTCTTCCTTCGCTGGGTGGGCGCTCGGCAGGGAGAGAAGCTGGGTAAAACGTCTCGGCCAATCAGCTTGCGGGGTGAAACGTCTCGGCCAATCAGCTTGCGAGATTCCCGAGGGCTCTCCGTGCTGATTCCTGATGTTCTAATGTAGTCTACCTGCCTTGTTACGTACCTAAAAATGTTAATGATTAACCGATTATTAATCATTAATTCTCCCGACGATCGGTGAAGAAAATTTCACCGAATGCCCATCCCTATCCACAACCCCGCCTTGGACTGGAAAACTGGGAAGGTTTCAGCGTGGAGCACTTTCTGCATGGGTACCTGCCTCCAATCCGCGGCCTGCGCCCCGTCCTCGCCTCCCACAGCTCAGGACACCGCGCCCCCGGATCTCACCCTAGTGCCCTCAGAGTTCCACGACCTGGGTGCCGTTTTCAGTAAATCCAAGGCGATGTCTCTACCTCCTCACCGGCCCTACGACTGCGCCATTAACATCCGCCAGGGGGCGCCCTTACCCTCAGGACACCTCTACAGTCTGTCAGCGCCGGAGAAGGAGGCAATGAACAGCTACCTGAAGGAGTCGCTCAGTGCTGGGATCATCCGACCATCCTCCTCTCCAGTAGGTGCAGGGTTCTTCTTCGTTGGAAAGAAGGACGGATCTCTTCGTCCTTGTATCAACTATCGGGCTCTCAACGATATCACGGAGAAGGACCGGTACACCCTGCCCCTTATGGACACTGCCTTCCACTCCCTCCAGGGGGCGACCTGATTTACTAAGCTGGATCTCTGCAGCGCTTACCACCTCGTCCGGATCCGGGAGGGAGATGAGTGGTAAAACCGCCTTCCGAACCCCAAACGGGCATTTTGAATATCTCGTGATGCCGTTTGGGTTGACCAATGCTCCAGCCGTCTTTCAGCGCCTCATCAATGACGTCCTCCGGGACTTCATCGGCCTGTTCGTATTCGTCTACCTGGACGACATTCTCATCTTCTCCAGGTCCAGGGATGAACACCGGGTCCACGTGAGGCGGGTCCTGCAGAGACTGCTGGAGAACCGTCTGTACGTCAAGGCGGAAAAATGTGAATTCTACGCCAAAACAACTTCCTTCCTGGGGTTTGTCATCTCCCATGACCAGGTGCTTCCGGACCCAGCGAAGATCAAAGCGGTGGTGGATTGGCCCACACCAACGTCTCGAAAGCAAGTTCAGCAGTTCATCGGGTTCACCAATTTCTACCGCCGCTTTGTCCCGAACTTTGGAGCCATCGTCGGACCCCTGACCCGCCTCACCTCTCCTAAGACCCCGTTCCGGTGGACTGAAGAGGCCGCTTCGGCCTTCCAGGCGCTGAAGACGGAGTTCTCCTCCTCCCGGGTCCTCAGCCAGGTCGATCCCGCGCTGCAGTGCATCGTGGAGGTGGACGCTTCGGACACGGGGGTGGGGGCGGTGTTGTCCCAGCGGTCCCCAGCCAATGGAGTCAAGCGACCCTGCGCCTTCTTCTCTCGGCGCCTGTCCCCGGCGGAACGAAATTACGACGTGGGGGACAGAGAGCTTCTTGCCATCAAGCTTGCCCTTCAAGAATGGCATCACTGGCTGGAGGGGGCAGCCTTGCCTTTTGTGGTCCTCACTGACCACAAGAACCTGGAGTACCTGAGATCTGCCAAGCGTCTGAACGCCCGCCAGGCGCGTTGGTCCCTGTTCTTTGCAAGGTTTAAGTTCAGCATCACATATAGGCCTGGCTCCAAGAACGGCCTACCCGACGCCCTCTCCAGGCAATTTGCCCCGGAGGCCGCAGATGACGTTGCTCATACCATCTTGCCCAGGTCGTGCGTCGTGGGGGCTGTTACATGGGACATAGAAGACAAGATCCGGAGGGCGCAGGAATCGGAACCGGACCCTGGCGGTGGACCGGAGGGGAGGATCTTCGTGCCATCTGCCGTCCGGGGGGACGTTATACACTGGCTCCATACCTCCAAGCTCACCTGCCATCCTGGAGCTTCGCGGATGATCGACCTTCTCCAGCGATCCTTTTGGTGGCCAGGTCTGCGGAAGGATGCCGCCCGTTACGTCCGGGCCTGCCCCGTCTGTGCTGCCAATAAGTCAGGTAACGCCCCCCCTGCGGGTCTGCTCCAGCCCCTGCCCGTCCCTGGTAGGCCCTGGTCGCACATCGCTCTGGACTTCGTCACCAGGCTCCCTGTCTCCAACAACTTTGACACAGTTCTGACCATCGTTGACCGTTTTTCCAAGGCCGCCCACTTCGTGCCCCTACGTGGACTTCCCTCAGCCTTGGAGACGGCGGACCTCCTCATCCAGCACGTGGTCAGACTGCATGGAATCCCGGTCGATGTGGTTTCCGACCGCGGCCACCAGTTTTCTTCGGACGTCTGGAGGTCATTTTGCAACGCCCTGGGAGCCAAGGTAAGCCTCTCCTCCGGCCATCACCCCCAGTCTAACGGGCAGTGTGAGCGGACAAACCAGGAGCTGGAGGCTACGCTCCACTGCGTAACTTCATCTAAACCCACGTCCTGGAGTTCTCACCTCGCCTGGGTGGAGTACGCCCACAACACCTCTCGCTCTACGGCCATCGGGATGTCGCCCTTTAAAGCATCCTTGGGCTATGATCCACCCCTGTTCCCCGCGCAGGAGGGCGAGTTGGCTGTTCCCTCTGTCCAGGCACATCTGAGGCGGTGCCGTTCCCTTTGGTCCACGGCGCGTAATGCGCTTTTACGCACGGCGGAGCGCAATAAGTCTACGGCGGACCGACATAGGAGACCTGCACCTGCCTATCAGGTGGGACAGCAAGTTTGGGTATCCACACAGGACGTAAACCTAAAGGGTGAGAGGAGAAAGCTGGCTCAACGGTTCATCGGCCCTTATCCCATAACCAGGATCATCAACCCGGTGGCTGTGCGTGTGGCTATTCCCTCCTCCCTCCGCATCCATCCCACCTTCCACGTCTCCAAAATCAAACCGGTGGTCTCTGACCCCCTCTGCCCTCCACCTGCGGCGCACCCCGCTCCCCGGATGATTGGTGGCCATCCGGCCTGGACCGTCACTGACATCTTGGACGCCCGACGCCGGGGTCGCGGATTGCAGTACCTGGTGGATTGGGAGGGCTATGGACCCGAGTGGAGACAGTGGGTGCCTTCCTCGCTGGTGTTGGACCGGTCACTCATTTCTGAGTTTCATCGAGCGCACCCGGAAAAACCATCGCCAGGAGGCGCTGCTAGAGGGGGGAGTACTGTTATGACTCGCTGCTCATCAGCGGCGCCAGCCGCGCGCACACCTGCTCCTCGTCAGCGGCGAGGTATTTAATCCACTCTGCCCTGGGCTTCGGCCTGAAGCCGTCTCTCTACTTCGGCCCCTTTGCTACTACGGATCTCAACCCTACTAGCGAAGATATCCTGGGTAAGCTCCCCTTACCTCTCTCCTCTAGCTTTCCCCTGTGCACAGGTGGACATCCCCGGCGGCGGATTTCATCACCTCGCCGTTGGCTCTACGCTGCTGCCACAGGTACCGCAGGTCGCTGTCTCCTGGGCTCCGCCCTTGTCGACGCCAGCCACCTGTCACAACCAAGTAAGCCAGCTATCATCATCATTTCCCTGTATTGGTGTGGTGCCCGTTACCCTTCTCCCTCTGCTCTCTCCCACAGGGTTGTCCGGCTGTACGGCCTCCTGCCCCATGCCTGACGCAGACGCCACCACCAATACATTCTTATTCCACAGACACGCAGCCATACACTTCCCTGTTGCTAATAAAGCTGTTGAATCTATCCTGAGCCTGCGTGTGTGTCTCCTGGGCCGTGCGTTATGTCAGAAGGGAGCCAAAACCGTTCCCTGGGGGGCCCCCATGCTACCGATGATCGTGTCGGACACACAGTCCTGGGTTCTCACAAACTGTGGCCGGTTTGTGAGGTAGTCCAGGATCCATGATGACAGGTGCTGGTCCACCCCTGCGCACAGCAGCTTGTCCTTCAGGATCATCGGTTGGATGGTGTTGAAAGCACTATGCTATGCTATCAACACCATGTTAGTGGATTTACACTATCTGAACAGCCACGGCTGGATGTAAAGTGGAAATACTCTTCTCTGAACAGCCATGGCTGGATTTCAAGCACAGGAATGCATCTGGACAGTTTATGACCCAGCAAGAAATATATCAACTGATTGCCAGATACTACGTTGTTACAGAACCGGAGTGGTGGCTCAGTTGGTAGAGCATCCGCCCCACACCCGGGAGGCAGGGGTTCAAATCCCGGCCGGGTCATACCAAAGACCATATAAAAATGGTGCTTTCTGCCTTCTAGCGTGGTGCTCCGCATAATGGAATGGGGAAAGTAAAGTTACACACAGAGCTACCAGAGGACTGACCCCCCGCTGTAGCTTTCACTACTTACAGTAGCTGTGTGGCCTAGGGTCAGAGAAACGGAGATAGGCGCCGCCCATATACACCTTCAGGTGTGAAGGGATTAACTAACTAACTAACTAACTAACGTTGTTACAGAATGAAGATCTGAAAACAGTGATTTTCCATCATACAGCTGAGACTGTGATCCACTGAAGTTAAAACACATTTCCTTGCTACCTGGATAAAGAAAAATGGATTTGATCTCCAAAAGGAATTTAAAGGGCAGAATCATGTCCCTGTCAAAGCAGACATTTGGACTGAGGATAATGGACATTTTCTTTGGATCACTGCACATCAGATTAAATCCATAATATAAAGGTAAGATAAACATTGACAGCTTTATGCAGTGTTGCCAGCTCACTCTTTTGGAGTGGTTCTCACTTTTTTCCCTCTCTCTCACTCCACAAACCCTATTTCTCACTTCAAAATGAGGAAATTACTGGCAATTTTGTGCTGATTTTCATCAGAGTTTTCCCCACAATAAGAGCTCTCAAGGCAGGATAAAGCAGACTGAAAATGTTCTAAAAGCATTAATAAGCCTGTAATGTAATCCATTAATTAAATTATCTTGCTATGTGTACAAGATGATTTAAGTATGCATTTAAAAGTAAAGCAAAAGTTACTTTTTGAAGTAACTAGTTACTTTTATCATGCAGTAATTGGTAAATAATGCAGTTACTTTTTAAGAGAAGTAACTATTAACTAATTAGTTAATATTTTTATAGTAACTTGCACAACACTGCTTATAACACAGTTATAATGGTACAACAATAACGCTCAGAACACAAGAATAATAACAGTCTTTGGATACCCTGCAGCATAAAGCATGCCGGTGCGGCTTATATTGTTCATATATCCATACCTACATATGTATAGGGGTGTTTTTATTTATTAGGGGTCCAATGTGTGACATTGGTGGCAAAATTTAAAATTGATCAAATCTGCACATGAAATTGACTAATCACTATCCAATTGTGTCAGGTTTATGAAACCATTAACTATTTTCGTAACGGCATTCGCGTTCAGGAACTCTTGAGGATGAGCGCTCACTTCAACTACTTGTAAATGGAGACGTAAACGGGACACTCAGGCTTTTGTTTCCCCGTGTGCCAATGCACTTTGCAATGGCACACGTTTTACACGAAACAACTTCAACACTTCCAGTATTTTTCACGCATCAAAACTCATCAACAGCTACATTTTCATGACATATTAAGATGTGATAACGTGTATATATACCTTCAAATTCTCCCTGTTAGTTGGATAAGACGTAAAATCACAAAAGGCGTAAATGCGGGACACGGAAGTTTGGACCTTCGATAACTTCAATATAAAGTGGCCACGGTTAATCCTCTCCACATGGGTTGAGCACATCCGGGGTAGAGAAAATAAAAGTGCTTTCCCAGGGCGCTCACCTCGCCAGACGGGGCTGCGCGCGGCCGACCAAGACCGAAGACGTAAATTTTTTAAAGGACACCATATTCGATGTGTCATAAATGTTTGAGATTTTATTGAAATATTCTACATCTGAGCTTCACAAAGACTGATCTCCTTTTTACGTGTATGGTTTGGGATTTGAAAGGTGCAAAGTGAAAAGCATCAGCACTTCCTGTTTTCTGGTTACTTTACCAAATAACTTGCATGTTGCTGCGTAAATTCGGGGACACGGAAATTTACGTCGTACGAGTAAATTTGCAGGGGTCGCCGTACAAAAACCATAGATCCGATCACATTGGGGAATGTTTTATTTTGAATTTGCATTACAACTCTGTTATCTCTTGCATTTTGAGTAGAAAGAGTTACTCAGAGAGCACGCTACAGTACTTTGAAATTGATGCGATTTTCATGTCACACAAAAACTGGGAAAAATGAGGGGACACGACCAATAGTTTCGATTCTAACGGCAAAATCAATGATTTTTAAAAAAAATTGCAATGCAAGTCTGAAACTCTTTTATGTTCCCTTGCATATTATAAAAACGAAACCAACATCTGCAAATTACAGAAAAAGAGAGAGCGCTTGAAAGTCGGATACCCCTGATATAGTGCACTGGACCCCCCCCCCCCCCCAAAAAAAAACACCCATAGACACAAGAGGAATGTTTAGAGATTGCATATGTGGAACGACCTCACGTCTCAGAGCAGGACAATAGGTCTCGACCACCGGCAGAGATCAGCGAGCAGACGGAGACGCAGCGGTGGAGACCTGAATGGACTTCCTGACCCCCCAGGGTCAGGTGGAGGAGAGAGAGGACAATGGAAGGAGATAACACGGATGTGTGATGTCGGCTTTTGTTATGTGATGTATAAGTATGAAGGTCTGACTGCGCTCAGTCTCTTTTCTGCTTCTACATTGAGATGAGACATGTTAGGGACTGGAAGCCGACAATAAACCTGATTTATAAAATCACTTCGCTTCCTTATTTCAAGCTCCCTACATTGGTGACCAGACGTGAGAATGGACGAAAGACGTTCTCCCGCTACAGGCTCGTCAGAGGCGACCCAGACAAGCGCCGTCGCCAACCCTGACATGGGAACGGATGAAAGGCGTTCCCCCGCAGCAGACTCGTCGGAGACGGCCCAAGCAAGCGCCGTCCCCAACCCTATCGTGAGAACGGAGGAAAGACGTTCTCGCGCTGCAGACTCATCGGAGGCGGCCCAAGCAAGCGCCGTCACCGTCAAATTCCCAGAGTTCTGGCAGAATGACCCAAACTCGTGGTTCAAGCAGGCTGAGGCTCAGTTTGCACTCGCGGGGGTGACGGCTGACGAAACCAAATTCTACCACATCGTCGCCAGACTCGATGCCGCCACAGCACGATGCGCGCGGTGCGTGATACAGCAGCCGCCCGCCAACGACAAGTATAAGGAACTGAAGGCGACCCTCATCGAGAGTTTCGTCCCCTCGGCCAAGGAAAGGGCCGGGAGGATACTGGCGATTTACGGCCACGGGGGGCGCAGACCGATGGCCCTCATGGAAGACATGCTGCAGCTGAGGGAGGCAGACAACGACAACTTCCTTTTCCAACACATCTTCCTCAGCACTCTGCCGACGCACATGAGAGGGATCCTGGCCAACATGCGATGTAAAACCCAGCAGGACTTACGCGCGCTTGCCCGAGAAGCGCAGCGGCTCATCAACTCCTGCGGCGAGCAGATGGCCACAGCAGCATCGGCAGATCTCGGCGTGGAAGCCCAGAGCATCGGGGAATCAGAGGCAATGGAGCAGAACCTGCCCACCATGGCAGCGACGCGACCAAGGCGCAACAAACGAGACGACCTCTGCTGCTACCATCGACGTTTCGCTGAGAGGGCATACAAATGCGTGCCCCCCTGCAGTTTCAAGAGCTCGGGAAACTTCAGCCGGAAACCGTTAGCAGCTACGGCTCTCGGCGAGACAAACAAGCTGCTCTACGTGACTGACGGATGCTCCGGGAGACAGTTCCTCATTGACACCGGAGCTCAGGTGAGCTTCATCACCCTGTCCTACGCAGACCGGGCAACGGGACCCCGTGGAAACGGAGCGACGGCAGCTAACGGCTCCATCATCAACACTTTTGGTGAAAGAACCCTGCCTCTGTCCATACACGGCCGCAACTATAGGTGGACCTTTATTATAGCGGCGGTGAGTTTTAACTTGTTGGGCGCTGATTTCTTATGTGCACATGGGTTGTTAGTCGATCTTGCAAACAGACGCTTAATCAATGCACTGTCATTTGCTTCTATCCCCTGTTCAGCTCATGTGTCCCCACCACCCGTGCAGGCCAGCGTCGCCACAGCAGGAGGTAAGTTTGACCAACTCCTCACCCAATTTCCAGCACTCACAGTTCCCAAATTTTCGGCAACAGTAGTGAAACACGGGGTGAAACACTTCATTCCCACAACGGGCCCACTTGTGTTCGCTAAAGCTCGGCGCTTAGACGCGACCAAGCTCGCCATAGCACGCGACGAGTTCGCCAGCCTGGAAAAACTGGGCATCATTCGGCGCTCGAAAAGCCCATGGGCCTCGCCACTGCATATGGTCCCGAAAACTGACGGTTCCTGGAGACCTTGCGGTGATTATCGCAGATTAAACAATGCTATAGCACGTGACCGCTACCCAATCTCTCACATTCAGGATTTTTCACTACATCTGGCGGGTGCGCGCATTTTTTCTAAAATAGACCTGGTCCGCGGCTACCACCAAGTTCCGATCAGACCTGAAGACGTCCCTAAAACGGCCGTAATAACCCCTTTTGGTCTTTTTGAATTTTTGCGAAAGCCTTTTGGCCTCAAAGGCGCTGCACAAACTTTTCAGCGTATGATGGACGCTGTGTTACGTGACCTCCCTTTTGTGTTCGTCTACCTCGACGATATTCTGGTAGCCAGCACGTCTGAGGAAGAACACGAACAACACCTCACTACGGTTTTTCAGAGGCTGGAAGAGCACGGGTTAATAATTAACCCGGCCAAATGCTGATTCGGCGTGTCACAGATTGATTTTTTGGGACACAGAGTTTCACCAGAAGGGGCAGTTCCATTACCGGACAAAGTGCGCGCAGTAGCAAATTTCCCCCGACCACAAACGGTCAGATCGCTGCAGGAATTTTTAGGAATGGTAAATTTTTACAACCGTTTCCTCCCCTGCGCAGCTCAACTCATGCAGCCCCTATATGCCGCGCTCAGAAAACAAAAGCCCTCCAACGTGGTTGAATGGTCCCCGGAGCGGGAACGCGCGTTCACAGAAGTAAAAAGAGCACTAGCGGATGCTGCATTGTTGGTCCACCCCGACCCCTTGGCCCGCATAGCGCTTACCACAGACGCTTCAAACCTGGCCATAGGGGCGGTCATGGAACAACATGTTGACGGAACTTGGCAACTGCTAGCATTTTTTAGCAAATCTTTAAACGAAACCGAGCGCAAATACAGCACTTTTGACAGAGAGCTGCTAGCGCTTCATTTATCCATCCGCCATTTCCAGTTCTGGCTGGAAGGGCGGTGCTTCACGGCTTTTGTCGACCACAAACCACTCACTTTTGCGATGTCAAAAATTTCAGAACCGTGGTCGGGCCGGCAACAAAGGCAGCTGGCTGCAATTTTGAAGTTTACCACAGACATTCGACACGTAGCAGGCAAACTTAATTTGGTGGCAGATTGCCTCTCCCGCGCCGTGACATCGTCAGGGCACGCGGAAGCAGATTATACTACCGCAGCCGCAGAGCACATGGCCAACGCGGACACGTACGCGGCCCCAATTCACGTAGGGATAGATTACGCGGCCATGGCAGCGGAACAAAGCAGTGACGTGGACGTGCGCGCGCTCCAGTCTGGACCAGCGGGGTTAAGGCTGGAGGAAAGGGGTTTGCGTGACGGTGTGCCCCCCCTAATCTGCGACGTGTCAACCAGTCGACCTCGCCCGGTAGTCCCAGCCGCGTGGCGCCGCCGCGTTTTTGACTCGGTGCACTCCCTCGCGCACCCAGGGTTGCGCGCCTCGGTGAAAATGGTCGCGGAGAAGTTCGTTTGGCCAGGCCTGCGTAAAAACGTAAAGGAGTGGGCGAGAACTTGCATGTCTTGCCAACGAGCCAAAATTCACAAGCACACAAAAGCCCCTCTGGAACCCTTCCGGATCCCGGCCAGGAGGTTTGACCACGTGCACGTCGACCTCGTGGGCCCACTACCGTCGTCCCAGGGGTTCACACACCTTTTAACAATGGTTGACCGGACCACACGCTGGCCAGAAGCGGTCCCGCTGGCGTCAACCACGGCCGCTGAAGTCGCTCGTGTTTTTTTCACGACCTGGGTGGCGCGTTTCGGCGTTCCGTCGGACATCACGTCCGATAGGGGGCCTCAATTTGTCTCAGAGCTCTGGTCAGCCATGGCCAGCAGCTTAGGTGCGACAATTCATCGCACCACCGCGTATCACCCTCAGGCTAACGGTTTATGCGAGCGTTTTCATAGGTCTTTAAAGGCCGCCCTCAGGGCCTCACTGACGGATGCAGATTGGGTAAACAAACTTCCCTGGGTTTTATTAGGGTTGCGTTCTGCACCTAAGGAGGATCTAGACGCCTCCCCGGCAGAATTAGTTTTCGCACAACCTCTCAGGCTCCCGGGTGAGTTCTTACCAGAACATCCAGAGCCCGGGCACCTCCCAGCCCTGAGGCACCTAAGCAACACGGGACCGGACACGCTCCCCGGACCCATACATCACTCTTTTCCGCGGGTTTTTGTTCCCCAAGCTTTGAAAAACGCCGAGTTTGTTTTTGTTAGGCACGAAGCTTTAAAACCAACCCTCCGCCCACCATATGATGGACCATATAGAGTGCTGGAACCTGGTGATAAGCATTTTGTGCTTGATTTAGGGGACAGAAAAGAAACAGTCAGCATTGACAGACTTAAACCTGCCTTCATGTTGAGCAACGAACCTGCACGGGTGGCGAGAGCACCTCGACGGGGTAGACCCCCCAAGAGACACACCTCAACCCCCCCGCAGGGACCAAATAACCACTCTTCTCCCCAAGCTGCAGATTCCTTACAGGATGGCCCCGCCAGGACGCCGAAGCGGGCGTACAGCAGATTTGGGAGAAGATTGAAACCCAGACGACACATAGACTGATGTAAAATTGACAAGGGGTTGTAAGCTATGCTGTCGAATTTTGCTATTGCAGTTTTAGGGTTGACATATGACATAGACTATACTGTTGCTGTTATCACTGAATTTTTAACATGATCATGCCGTATAGCTTGAAGGTTGGCATGGCTGCTGAGGATATTTTTCCTCTTTTCCTGTTAATGTGAATAACGGTATAATATGTCATGGATGTTGCCTTAGGCTGTGAACGTAATTTTATTGTCCTTTTCTTAGACGTTGGGGGGGGGGGGCTGTGGCTTATATTGTTCATATATCCATACTTACATATGTATAGACACAAGAGGAATGTTTAGAGATTGCATATGTGGAATGACCTCATGTCTCAGAACAGGACAATAGGTCTCGACCACCGGCAGAGATCAACGAGCAGCCGGAGACGCAGCGGTGGAGACCTGAATGGACTTCCTGACCCCCCAGGGTCAGGTGGAGGAGAGAGAGGACAATGGAAGGAGATAACACGGATGTGTGATGTCAGCTTTTTTTTTTTTTTTTTTTTTTGTTACTTATTTGTACCCGTAGGTAGACTTGGTTTGCAGTCTGGTGACAAGCCACCGGCTGCTGGTCGCTGCGTGCGCGAGCGCCCTAAACCTACATGTTTTTGGTGTGCGGGAGGAAACCGGAGAAATCCCGGAGTAAACCCACGCAACACGGGGAGAACATGCAAACTCCACACAGCTCACTGTTGGTCGGGGGCTGGGATCGAACCCACGATCTCATGATCCCCGCGATCCCCCGGCCGAGGGTAAAACTGTGCTGCCACAGTGCTAAACCACTGCGCCACCGTGCAGCCCATAAGCTTTTGTTATGTGATGTATAAGTATGAAGGTCTGACTGCGCTCAGTCTCTTTTCTGCTTCTGCATTGAGATGAGACATGTTAGGGACTGGAAGCCGACAATAAACCTGATTTATAAAATCACTTTGCTTCCTTATTTCAAGCTCCCTACAGCCGGGACAATTCTCCTGCCCCTTATCACAGGCCCTATGTTATATAATGTACTGTTCCCTTGTGGTGTGTGCTGTGTACAGACTGCCTGTAATGAGCTGAGAATGACCAGTTTATAGTCTGTTCCTTATCAGATCTATTAAATGGAGGAAAAAATTGTAAACCAGCCTCTTGGTCATCATTCATTACACAATGCAGAGGAGTTGCCTGACCCAACCAGTTACAAAGAAGAGTAACTGAGTGTGGTTACACTATCATTATGTCACAAATCACCCCTGACACTTGTCTCCACTCACTCCACCCTGCCTACACTCTCTTCTTCACCTCTTTTGTGCACTGTCCATTGCTTTGGATTGTTTAACCCCATATATTTAAACTCATCTACCTTCACTACCTCTACTCATTGTATCTTCACCATTATACCTGCCTCCCTCTCATTCACACACACGTATTCTCTCTTGGTTCTGCTGACTTTCATTCACTCTCTCCAGTGCATACCTCCACCTCTTCAGGTTCTCTTCCACCTGCTCCCTACTCACACTACAGATCACAATGTTGTCAGCAAACATGATAGTCCACGGAGAATCCTGACTGACCTCGTCTGTCAACCTGTCCATCATCATAGTTAGTTAGTTAATTCCCTTCACTCCAAGTTGATGCATTGGGCGGCGCCTATCTCCGTTTCTCTGACCCTAGGCCACACAGCTACTGTAAGTAGTGAAAGCTACAGTGGGGGGTCGGTCCTCTGGTAGCTCTGTGTGTAACTTTACTTTCCCCGTTCCATTATGCGGAGCACCACGCTGGAAGGCAGAAAGCACCATTTTTATATGGTCTTTGGTATGACCCGGCCGGGATTTGAACCCCTGCCTCCCGGGTGTGGGGCGGATGCTCTACCAACTGAGCCACCACTCCGGTCTCCATCATCATAGTGTTACATCTAAAATGCTTTCACTGAGCTCCTTCTTGTTTGCGATTGTCGGTTAAAATCTTTAACTGCGTCTGTCTTTCTTAGAATGTCTGTTTTTTTCTTGCTTTGTTACCACACTTCCTTTATTGCTCGTTTCCTTAATTGCCTTTCACACTCTTTACCCTTTGAGGTCACACATTCACGCACACGCTACATAACATTTGCTGAGATCAAATAGAATGGGTCAGCTCGCAGCTGTTCCTAACACAGATGAAAGAATACAGATACAACGAGGGACAAACCCTTCCTCTTTGTGTGAAAGAGGGGGTGAGCTTAGGGGTGCAGTGAGGTCTTATAAAAGCTGTATGTTCCAGAATTCTGGAGCTCACTCTTAAAAAATGGTTTAAGAGCTGGGTCCCAGCGCTGCTTGTACTGTACCTCAATTTCAGTAAAATAAGTGAAAATATATTTCATCTCTCAGTCTGGTTATTTGGCCTTCGTATAAAAGAACTGGGGGTGAAAGCATTTTAGATGTAACACCATCATCAAGTCTCTTATTCAAGTAGTTTTTCACTGACTGCTCTTACTCGAGTAATTAACACCTAAAGTAACGACACTTTCACTGGCTACCCCAGTGTGACGACGCTGTTCGTGGGTGCTGCGTGCCCTGCGTGTGACTGACAGGCTGAACCGTGCTGCTGATGCTGTGCACACCGCACTGGACCGACTTCAGCCAATCACAGCAGCCGGCGGACGGCTGGGGGTGGTGGGTGGAGGTGGCGGAGCGTCCGCCAGCCACAGCGAGCGGACCGTAGAGCTGATCCCAGTCTTCGACGGGCGAGCCGCGGCATCTTGCACGGGTCTACGGACGTCTCGACTGGGCTGAACCACGGACAATAATTAACCTTCCCTAGACGCAGTATCCTTTTCATCTAGCTGTCATCCATGAGATTCTTCAGGCTTACCTTCAAGTGCTTCGTCGACTGCTTTTGAATCTCCTCCGTCAACGGCGTGAACTGACAGCGGCGCTTTGTGAAAAATTTCCACCTCTTTTCCGAGCTGAGGGGCGTTCCAACGTGCGATAATCACAAAAAAACTGCGATTTTTTTTAAAATAATTTTTTAATTTCAAGAAGAAGACAAAAGAAGAAGAGTTAACACGCACTAATAATAATAAAAAAAAAGGACAACTGGAACGCTGCTGTATTTCGGGGCCCCCAGCCCGCCTCTCTGAGCCCGCCGGGTGCCGTCTTCATCTTGGCCAGGCATTTATAAAACTTTGTCCCCCGGCTACACAGAAACAACCATCTTCCCGTCTGAAAGTCTATATATTTATATATCTTTATTTTAACTGTTTTGTGCCGCTGTCCCCCCAAAATGTCACCTGAGTTGGAGGAGAACAGCCAAGGTGAGTGTGACGTATGTGACCACCTCTTTTTTTTTTTTTTTTTTTTTTTTGTGTGCTCCCGATTTAAGCAGCACGAGCACCCCAGTCATTACTGCTGCTCTTTGGATGGGGATCAAAGCAGCCGCGCAGCCGCCGCATCCAACCTGACCTCCCCGATCAATATTCCTCATTACGAGGCTGATACTTAGGGGGATTTCATGGCACCAGATGTGACATTTCAGGTCGAAGTAATTGTGCCGAGCAGCTGCAGCCCCTGCTGAATACATAACGCGGCTTCTGTCGCTGTGCTGTCGTCAAGGCGTCGGGATTCGTGCTGATGTGAGGCTTATTAAAAAACGCAGGCGTCAGTGTCACCCTGATAAACCTCGTTTATATTCAAGGATGAATGATGGAAATCACGCACAATGCATACCTCCCAACTGCCAGTAAATTTTCTCCAAACTAAATGTATTCACCCTTTGTTTTGTTTTTTTGGTGGCAGCATTGATGCACGCGTCCCTGAACCATCCCCACTATTTTCCTCCTCACACACCCCATTCAAACTGCTCTGATCTGGATTCATCTGCTCTTGCATCCAGCACAGAGTGGTTTACGCAAAGATACACCCCTGCATTTATTTGAGTCTGCATTGCTGAGTGTGTTTTTATTTAAAGATTGTGCTTTTTTTTTTTTAAAGGACAGGCGGTGAAGGTTTTCCTGGAGGTGACTGTTGTACTGCAGCACACCAATCACTCTGGGAGACAGAGACTAGGGGGTGGTGGTCATTGGGGGAGGGTTCATTGATGGCAGTATGACTGCAAGTGGATGTGAGCGGTTTACAAAAAAAAATATTGCATGCCCGTGTTGCCCTCTTTCTGATTTTTAAAGGTTTGCAATAATTAATGAACGAATGAGAATTCCCTCAGTTCTTCATTCAGCGCGTCTGTGCAGACATATATGATGCAGTGGTTGTGTACGTTCCCCCAAATGATTGGTGTGGCTGTACTGCTTTTGTTTTTTTCTGATAAGAATGTTTACATTTTATTAGTAATCATGGATTAAGAAGGAATTTGTCATTTTTCATAGGTCAGGACATACAGTATTTATTCTTCTCATTTTAACGCATCTCCAGGCTGTTTGTTCATCTTTTTCATCCGACTCCCCTTCTTTCCGTCCAGGTGAAATCAGTGTGCCCCAGTTAGAAGCAGGAATCTTGTCTGATGAGGAGGGTAGTGGGTCAGCTCGCCCTCTGGTTTCTGTGCCCGGTGTGGGACCAGGCTGTGGTGACGACAGCGGGGCTGGCCCACCGCTGACCCAGGACGGGGCTGCAGTTGGGCCTGGAAATGGGTCTGTAGTGGTGCCAGTGGTGGAGAGGGAAACCTGGACCAGACAGATGGACTTCATCATGTCCTGC
The DNA here is from genome assembly GCA_020510985.1 of Pholidichthys leucotaenia. NCBI lineage: Eukaryota > Metazoa > Chordata > Actinopteri > Cichliformes > Pholidichthyidae > Pholidichthys > Pholidichthys leucotaenia. The sequence continues at coordinate 322,833,336 of CM035843.1, read as the reverse complement.
GTGGGTTTTGCAGTTGGCTTGGGCAACGTGTGGCGCTTCCCTTACCTATGCTACAAGAATGGAGGAGGTGAGGTTTCAGAGGAGTCTGGTCTGTTGCAGTTCGTTGTTGTTACAGACCAAACAATATGGTGCTCCAGATAACTTTTTATGGTCCAAAGCGTAGAAGTATTTCAAGTGGTACAGACTTAGTATAGACTTGTTGCCAGCAATAACACCCAATACCTTTTGCAGGACTGTAATGTCAGGGCTAAGGCATGAATACAGTTTTTTTCTTCTTTTTACTGATATAATCACTGCAGGAGCTCATGCTTCCTCCACATTAAAGTTTGTGTTCAATCCCCTTCATACTCTGTCTACACAATTACTGTTTTACTTACGCTTTTCTTGCGAGGAAGTGTTTGTAACATGAGACATCACTATTCCTGGGAAAAACTGGGGCTGCTGAGGGAGAACACATTTAATCTAAATACTGATTTTGCCATTATGTACAATTAAAACGGGATATACCCTCTTTGCACAGGGGTGGAGATTGTTGAAAGATCATTGAGCAATGAAAAAATGGCGAACTCTCTCAACAAGCTTTCAAGGAGTGGCCAGCGATTGCCAAGATCTCTCAGTGGTCTTCCAGTGATCTCCATGGTCTCCTCGAAGTTTTGATTCAGTCCAAAGCACACAAGGATCTCCCAAACATTTACATGAAAACAGCGTTTTCAAGGCTTTAGGAGATCATTGAGAGATTGGACAGAATTTTAATCTTTCAGTGGTCACCCAACAATCTCTTTACTGTGTACAGCGGCCCATAGTTTAAAATATTGCCATATGGCTTTATGAAATACGGCAAATCAGGAAAAGTTATCTGTGCTCTATGTACACTTAGAGAAAGTTAGATGTTCAGAGTTAATAAAAAAAGACTACTGCATAGTTTCCTATAGGCCCTTAGAATAGAGGGTTAGTACTAGTGAAAGCGCTTTGAGTGGTCTTTGTGACTATCCATCCATCCATCCATCTTCTACCGCTTTTCCGGAGGTCCGGGTCGCGGAGGCAGCAGTTCAAGCAGAGAAGCCCAGACTTCCCTCTCCCCAGCCACCTGCTCCAGCTCTTCAGAGGGGATACCAAGGCGTTCCCAGACTAGCTGGGAGACATAGTCTCTCCACCGAGTCCTGGGTCTGCCCCGGGGTCTCCTCCCAGTGGGACGTGCCTGAAACACCTCAAGTGGGAGGCGTCCAGGAGGCATCCTAATCAGATGCCCATACCACCTCAACTGACTCCTTTCAATGTGGAGGAGCAGCGGTTCTACTCTGAGCCTCTCCCGGATGACTGAGCTCCTCACCCTATCTCTGAGGGTGAGTCCAGCAATCCTACGGAGAAAGCTCATTTCAGCCGCTTGTATCCGCGATCTCGTTCTTTCGGTCATTACCCAAAGCTCGTGACCATAGGTGAGAGTAGGAACGTAGATTGACTGGTAAATCGACAGCTTTGCCTTAGAACTAAGCTCCCTCTTCACCACAACAGACCGGTACAACGTCCGCATCACTGCAGATGCTGCTCCAATCCGTCTGTCGATCTCTCGCTCCATTTTCCCCTCACTCGTGAACAAGACCCCAAGATACTTAAACTCCTCCACTTGGGGCAGGAGCCTGTCCCCAACCCGGAGAGGACAATCCACCTTTTTCCGGCTGAGGACCATGGACTCGGACTTGGAGGTGCTGATTCTCATCCCAGCCGCTTCACACTCAGCGGCAAACCGTCCCAGCAAGAGCTGTAGGTCATTGCTGGATGAAGCCAACAGGACAACATCATCTGCAAACAACAGAGATGAGATCCTGTGGTCACCAAGCATGACACCCTCCATTCCCTGGCTGCGCCTAGAAATCCTGTCCATAAAAATTATGAACAGGACCGGTGACAAAGGGCAGCCCTGGCGGAGTCCAACTCTCACTGGGAATGACTCCGACCGAGTGTTGGCAATGCGAACTAAACTCTCACAACGGTCGTACAGAGACCGAATAGCTCGTAACAACAAGCCCGATACCTTTGTGACTTTGTGACCTTTGTGACTAGAAAAGCGCTATATAAGTGCAGGTTAGTTAGTTAGTTAGTATACAGTATGAATGGTACATGCAGGGAGATCGTGTAGGAAAGAAGACTTGTCTAATCTGTGCCTACTCTGCAAGATGCTTCACTTTCTCACATAACTGCAGAACCTCTGGTTTTAAAATCTGGCCAGTATTAGTAGTGTAGTCCATAAACAGTGATTCAGAAATGTATATTGGTATGTCTCCCAGTCATGGAACAGGGTAGATCATTGACAACCTTGGGCCTTCTTTGTGTATTATTGTATCTAAAATTTTAAACCTTTTGGGATCAAATTGATGCTTAAAAGAAAGAATAACAACTACACACATATTTAATTAAAATAAAGAAAAGAAATTTCTTACTTAATTGCTCCTTAATTTTCTGATGTTAAGAATAAGTTTACTTTAAATGAGCTCAGATGGATGGAAGAATATCAGTGAACAGTAGCTGGCTATGAAAAAATACTGCAAAGGCAGACAAAGTAGGGCCTACGTGGCTTTGAACACGTAGCTCAAAGGCTCTGCCCAACCACGTGATATCACTTTATTTATTATAGCCACTTGCTACTTTTGCTGATTGCAAGTTGCCCTATGGTTTGTTGGCATATGAGTCTTTTGTGAGTCCTCTCCTTTTTTTTGTACCTTTGCCAATTTGTCTGACAGTGACCTGACCTGACTGCAGTTTTTGGCCTTGACTTTCCCTTATCTCGGCCCTTCCCACTTTTCCGTTTTTTTTACGAGATGTTCGCTTGAAGTGAAACTGAATGTGTAACTGTGTATGTGTGTGTGGTGTGTCTTGTGACCATTTGCTCTAATAGCCCCCTTCTGGTATCATATAACAATGGCCTGCCTCACACAGCTCACCCCCTGTGCTCCTGCCCAGCACTCCTGAGTCACACAAAGGTGCCCCTCCCTCACCCCCCCTCTCTCGTACCCTCCCCCTGATAAGGAGGCATATGGAAATGTCAGACAATAACCATCTTGTGACTGCCCCACATCAGCATAGCCATGCCTGCCAATGTTATTATACCTTTGGCAAACCAATGGTACACTTTGTAACGCAACAGATAGAAAATAGATAAGACAGAGGATTTAGTATTAACTCCTTGTTCTTAAAACAAAGAAGCTCTTCAAAGAGCATGGTGACCAGGAAACCACACTGTTAAACCAGTGGAATTAATAATTTGCAAATCTCATCTGTTTATGTTGCTCTGCTGCTTCCCTTGATGTGTCTGACTGGGTTATGATTGGGGAAGATTTACTTAAGCCTATTACGGATGCAGGTCATGGACGATTTTCCCAATAGGTTTGTGTATGTCAACAAAAGCATTTTGTCTTCGTCATCTCATTCATCCCTTTCCCTGAGGCTCTCTTTCTCTCTGCATCTCTCTCCCTCTCTCCCACCCCTTCCTCTCGTAGACTCATGCTCTCAAACGTTTCCATATATGGCTGCAGCTCACCGCTCTCAGAGCATGACATAAAAAGTGATGAACTGAATGAGCCACAAAGCTATAGCGTGGCAGCAGAGCCACCTAGGTTAGGGTCTTGATGTGTCATTTTGTTATTTGTTCAAAGCGCGCCGCAGCGTTGTCCCAGTTTTCCGCCACCCTCTCCCGTGAGCTGTCCATCTTTCCCTCCTTTCTTCTACCCTCTCTCTCTGTCCGCTCTGCGTCAGAGCTTGTCACATGACTGCCTCCCATCTGTACACTGTGGTGGAATCACTGAGCAGAATATATTAATGCTCAAGCCAAATATTGGAAATTGCATTTAGTGAGTTAAATGTCTTGTGTCTCTATTTTTAAAACCTTTTATGTATTTTTCTACTTATCACAGCAGCCCTTTGCTACAGCATGAAAAACATAAAGGAGACTATTTATAGAAAACAAATCAACTGCCCTGATCCAACCACTGCCGTAAAAAATGAAGTTCTAGATGTCCCTGACAGGGCTAATAACTGTCGTCTGAGTTGACTGTCTTCCCCCCCCTCTCCATTTAATGATCATTTTTCAGTCTCCTGACCATCCTGCTTGAAATTTCAAGGACAATTGAGTCCTTGCCAAAATGCCCAGACAGTGTCTCCCACATGGGCTTTCAGTGCCTCTCTTATTCATGGCCTCCTCCCTGGCTTTCCCTTTTTGTCATTTGTCCCTCCTCCAGTTGACTCCTGTTTGTTGTGTTGAGTGCAGTTACTCAGTCATGTTGATATCTTTGAAATATATGTCTGTCAAAGCGCAACTTGTATGCTTGATTGGTCAATACTTTTAGTTTTACCTCTATTACCTGCCCTCCACTGACAGAACATGTACAGGTGTATCTCAATATAATTTGAATATCGTGAAAAAAATTTATTTATTTATAAATTAATTCCAAAAAGAAACGTTGATATATTTTATATTCCTTACAAGTACAAGGAAACATTTCAGACCTTTAAAAAAAACCATGACACGTTCATAGCTAATGAAAATCAAGAATCTGTTATCTCAAATTATTAGAATAATCTCTCTGTAGGTGCTCTAGTTTCTTCTCGCAGTTAGAAGATAGACTTTTTAGGTTAACTGGTGGTTGTAAACGTGTCATAGGTATGAATGTGTGTGTACACAGAATAATTGTCTCTCTGTTTGTCATCCCTTTTATGGACTGGTACCCCATCCAGAGTCTACCCTGCTTATTGGCCAATGTCTGGAGTCTAGGTTATGAAGGTGGATGTATGGTTAAATGTTTGGTACTGTAAAGGTTATAATGTCTTAGTTTTTCATACTTTTGATGAATATTTGTGTTTTGTGTTGTAGGGGTTTTCCTGATCCCTTACCTGTTGATTGTGTTCATTGGGGGTATTCCAGTCTTCTTCCTGGAGATTGCACTGGGGCAGTTCATGAAACAGGGCGGCGTCTCTGCGTGGAACATTGCACCCCTCTTCAAAGGTACCCCCCTTCCATACATATAAATGTACACAACCTCCATTTTTGCTTTGAGACCAATATTTTTGAATTGCATTACCTCACACCTCTCCCTCTGTCATCAGGTCTGGGCTTGGCCTCAATGGTGATAGTGTTCTTCTGTAACACCTACTACATCATGATCCTGGTGTGGGGCCTCTACTTTCTCTTCCACTCTTTCACCAGCCCATTGCCCTGGGCCACCTGCGGACACCCCTGGAACACCCCTAACTGCACGCAGGACTTTCGACGCGCCTGCCACAACCGTAGTGCTGTCCAGTCTGCCCTACCGTCCTCTGCTGTCACCCCCTTCAACCCTCTTTCTTCCACCTCCCCGATGAATCTCTCTTCAACACAGCTACTCTTTAATGGCAGCTGCTTGGAGGCTGAGGGGTTACGCTCACCGGTCATCGAGTTCTGGGAGTATGTCATTCCCTGTACTGAGCAGGGTGTCGGCAGTCTTTAAAACGCTTGAATTCTTTTATCTAATCCATAACAGTGTGGATATGACTTATTTACTGCTAAATGTAATTTGTGAGCTCTCAGCAATGAACTATAAAATCACTTTTTATTGAGTGTCTCAGGTCATGAGGACCTGTATTTTGTCAGTTGGAAATAATTGTGCAATTAAGCAATATTACACAAGAGGGAGCTACGTAGGGGTGGGCAACATGAAAACATTCCAGTCGCAATAATTTTTTTTTTCATATTGATTGATATCAAGATATATTGCAATATGAATTAAATCACTACTTCCGTCAAGCTTAAAGGTTCCTTTTTACTCCTAAGTGAGATGTGAAGCTGTAACAAGATTAATTTCAAATATTTATTTTCTGTCAGAGGTTGAACCTGACACATGTAGTGTAGAACATTATACAACTGTATTTCAAATAATTATAAAACATAAAATAATTATATCACATAAAATATAAATATCCACCCATCCATCCGTCTTCTACCGCTTTTCCAGAGGTCCGGGTCGCGGAGGCAGCAGTTCAAGCAGAGAAGCCCAGACTTCCCTCTCCCCAGCCACCTGCTCCAGCTCTTCAGAGAGGATACCAAGGCGTTCCCAGACCAGCTGGGAGACATAGTCTCTTCAGCGAGTCCTGGGTCTGCCCTGGGGTCTCCTCCCAGTGGGACGTGCCCAAAACACTTCAAGTGGGAGGCGTCCAGGAGGCATACTGATCAGATGCCTATACCACCTCAACTGACTCCTTTCAGTGTGGAGGAGCAGCGGTTCTACTCTGAGCCTCTCTCGGGTGACTGAGCTCCTCACCCTATCTCTGAGGGTGAGTCCAGCAATCCTACGAAAAAAGCTCATTTCAGTTGCTTGTATCCACGATCTCATTCTTTCGGTCATTACTCAAAGCTCGTGACCATAGGTGAGGGTAGGAACGTACACTACCGTTCAAAAGTTTGGGGTCACCTCAGACAATTTTGTGTTTTCCATGAAAAGTCACACTTTTATTTACCACCATGAGTTGTAAAATGAATAGAAAATATAGTCAAGACATTGACAAGGTTAGAAATAATGATTTGTGTTTGAAATAATAATTTTTTCCTTCAAACTTTGCTTTCGTCAAAGAATCCTCCATTTGCAGCAATTACAGCATTGCAGACCTAACATGATTGCACAAGGGTTTTCTAATCATCCATTAGCCTTCTGACGCAATGAGCAAACACATTGTACCATTAGAACACTGGAGTGATAGTTGCTGGAAATGGGCCTCTATACATCTATGTAGATATTGCACCAAAAACCAGACATTTGCAGCTAGAATAGTCATTTACCACATTAGCAATGTATAGAGTGCATTTCTGATTAGTTTAAAGTTATCTTCATTGAAAAAAAGCGCTTTTCTTTCAAAAATAAGGAAATTTCTAAGTGACCCCAAACTTTTGAATGGTAGTGTAGATTGACTGGTAAATCGACAGCTTTGTCTTAGAGCTCAGCTCCCTCTTCACCACAACAGACCAATACAATGTCCGCATCACTGCAGATGCTGCTCCGATCTGTCTGTCAGTCTCTCGCTCCATTCTCCCCTCACTCGTGAATAAGACCCCAAGATACTTAAACTCCTCCACTTGGGGCAGGAGCCTGTCCCCAACCCGGAGAGGACAATCCACCTTTTTCCGGCTGAGGACCATGGACTCGGACTTGGAGGTACTGATTCTCATCCCAGCCGTTTCACACTCAGCGGCAAACCATCCCAGTAAGAACTGTAGGTCATTGCTGGATGAAGCCAGCAGGACAACATCATCTGCAAACAGCAGAGATGAGATCCTGTGGTCACCAAGCATGACACCCTCCATTCCCTAGCTGCGCCTAGAAATCCTGTCCATAAAAATTATGAACAGGATCGGTGACAAAGGGCAGCCCTGGCGGAGTCCAGCTCTCACTGTGAATGAGTCTGATCGAGTGTTGGCAATACAAACCAAACTCTCACAATGGTCGTACAGAGACCGAATAGCTCGTAACAACAAGCCCGATACCCCATACTCCTGAAGCGCCCCCCACAAAAAACCACAAGGGACGGGGTCGAATGCCTTCTCCAAGTCCACAAAACACATGTGAACTGGTTGGGCAAACTCCCACAAACCCTCGATGATTCTTGAGAGGGTAAAGAGCTGGTCCGATGTGCCACAGCCAGGACGAAAACCACATTGCTCCTCCTGAATCCGAGGTTTGACCAACGGCCGGACTCTCCTCTCCAGTACATTGGCATAGACCTTCCCAGGGAGGCTGAGGAGTGTGATCCCTCTAAAGTTGGAGCACACCCTCCGGTCCCCTTTTTTGAAGAGAGGAACCACCACCCCAGTTTGCCATGCCAAAGGCACTACCCTCGACCTCCACGCAATGTTGCAGAGGCATGTCAACCATGACAGCCCTACAACATCCAGGGCCTTGAGGTACTCAGGGCGAATTGCGTCCACCCCCGGGGCCCAGCCACCAAAGAGATTTTTAACCATCTTGACAACCTCAGCCCCTGTTATAGGTGAGTTGTCCCCCTCGTCCACAAGCCCTGCTTCCTCTGTGGAAGGCGTATCAGTGGGAGATCCACGAAGTATTCCTTCCACCACCCGACGATATCCCCAGTTGAAGTCAGTAGTGCCCCATTCGCACCATACACAGTGTGGACAGGGAGCTGCTTTCCCCTCCTGAGCCGCCGGACAGTTTGCCAGAATCTCTTCGAGGCCGACCGAAAGTCTTATTCCATGGCCTCACCAAACTCCTCCCATACCCGAGTTTTTGCTTCAGCAATCACCCGAGCTGCACTCTGCTTGGCCTGCCGGTACACCTCAGCTGCTTCGGGAGTCCCACAAGCCAACCAAGCTTGATAGGACTCCTTCTTCAGCTTAATGGCCCCCCTCACCACTGGTGTCCACCACTTGGTTCGGGGCTTGCCACCACGAGATGCCCCGCTGACCTTGCAGCTGCAGCTCTGGGCCGCCGCTTCAACAATGGAGGTGGAGAACATGGCCCATTCAGACTCCATGTCTCCAGACTCCTTCGGAATGTGGTTGAAATTCTTCCGGAGGTGGGAGTTGAAGACCTCCTGGACAGGGGCCTCAGCCAGACGTTCCCAGCACACCCTCACTATACGTTTGGGTCTACCAGGTCTGAATGGCATCCTCCCCTGCCATCGGATCCAACTCACCACCAGGTGGTGGTCAGTTGACAGCTCTGCACCTCTCTTTACAAGAGAGGCGTACCCTGAGTTGGTAACAAGTTCCAATTACTTTAATAAGCCACTTAAATTTGACATTCTGTGTGCTCAACAGGATGACACTGCTTCAGATGGAAAAAAAAAAAACATTTGTAGTGTTACCTAATTTTGTGGGAACGTGCTTGCGACACAATTGGCAGTGCACGCTAAGTTGCTTCTTGTCGGACTTTAGATAGCTAAAATAGTATCTCTATTGCATCGATCCAAGATGGCGCCCACAGCGGTCGACATGGTGCTTCGCTGCGCTCTTTGTTTGTTTTTGTTTGTCAATTGTGTGTCTGCTTGCACTTATACCCGTGAAGAACTTTTAAATATCAGGACTTTGACCCCCACGGACCTCCTCCCAGTTTTTCTAGCCCCTGCCGCCGATCTGGTTTATTGTTTGGCTCGGAAAGTGAGACGGCGGAAGAGAGGAAGACGAGCGGGCGCTCTCGTACGACTTCGCAGGAGAGGCTCGCAAACGGCGCTGCCTGGCATATTTCTGTCCAATACCAACTCTCTCTCTAACAAGGTGGATGAACTGAGACTGCTGATGCGTTTTAAGGACCTCGCCTCCTCAGCTGTCCTCTGCTTTACTGAGACCTGGCTCCGGGAAAATATACCGGACAGCGCGCTGCGCCTCGACGGCTTCCAGCTCTTCCGTGCTGATCGTGACACAGAGCTTTCCGGCAAGACCACAGGAGGCGGTGTCTGCTTCTACATCAACTGTAGCTGGTGCTCTGATGTAACGGTAATTTCCAAACACTGTTCTCCTGCCTTGGAATTTCTTGTTATCAATTGCAAGCCCTTCTATTCCCCGCGGGAGTTTGCTTCTTTCATAATGATCGCTGTGTACGCCCCTCCCGACGCGGACACGCGCGAAGCTCAGCGCGTGCTCGCGGATCACATTCAACACACAGAGCGGAGTTTTCCAGACTCGCTGATTATTGTGGCTGGCGACTTTAATCAGTGCAATCTGAGCCACGATCTCCCCCGCTACAAACAGTTTATTAAATGCCCCACCAGAGGATTAAACACACTGGATCACTGTTACACCACAGTGAAAGACGCATATCGCGCTGTCCCTCGAGCTGCGCTGGGATTATCTGATCACGTGATGGTTCACCTCATTCCCACATACAGACAGAGATTGAAGCTCACTAAACCTGTTGTGAGCACTACGAAGATACGGACCAGTGATGCTGAGGAGAAGCTGGAAACGTGCATGGAAATATCTGACTGGGGCATGCTTAAAGGAGCCACGCATGATCTGGATGAGTACACGGACACTGTGAACTCATATATCCACTTTTGTGAAGAGAACATTCTTCCATCACGCACCAGGGTGAGTTACTCTAATGACAAACCCTGGTTCACAGCTAAGCTCAGACAGATCAGGAAGGAGAAGGAAGCAGCGCTGAAAAGTGGAGACAGGGACTGCTACAGGGAGGTTAAATACCGGTTTAACAGAGAGCTGAAGAGGGCTAAATCTGTGTACTCAGAGAGACTCCAGCAGCAGTTCACTGCTAATGATTCGGCTTCCGTGTGGAGAGGACTGAGGCAGATCACCAACTATCGGCCTCAGGCTCCTAAAGGTCAGGATGACAAAGCCCTTTGTCAGAGACTGTCCCAACACTATGCCCGTTTTGACACCTCGTCATCTGTGTCCAACTCCCCCCCTCCCTCCAGCTCCACAGCCTCCACATTCCCTACTTCATTTAAGGCACCCCCCCCCCTCCTCCCCCCCTCCCCTTATCATCAGTGAGCAGGATGTGCTCAAACAGTTCTCCAGACTGAACCCGCGCAAGGCCCCCGGCCCAGACGGCGTGTCTCCCTCCACCCTGAGACTCTGTGCGAAACAGCTGGCTCCTGTATTCACAGACATTTTTAACACCTCCCTTAAGTTATGCCACGTGCCATCCTGCCTCAAATCCTCCACCATCATCCCTGTCCCCAAGAAGCCACGGATCACTGGACTTAATGACTACAGACCTGTAGCGCTCACCTCTGTAGTCATGAAGTCCTTTGAGCGCCTGGTCCTGTCCCACCTCAAGTCCATCACCACCCCTCTCCTAGACCCGCTGCAGTTTGCCTACCGAGCCAACAGGTCTGTAGACGATGCAGTCAACCTGGCCCTCCACTCCATCCTGCAGCACCTGGACTCCCCGGGAACCTACGCCAGGATCCTGTTTGTGGACTTCAGCTCCGCATTCAACACCATCCGCCCCGCTCTGCTCCGGGACAAGCTGTCCCTGCTCAACGTGCCTGACTCCCTCTGCAGGTGGATCATCGACTTCCTGACGGACCGGAGGCAGCATGTGCGGCTGGGAAAGACTGTCTCAGACTATACTAGCATCAGCACCGGATCACCCCAGGGCTGTGTACTTTCCCCCCTACTCTTCTCCCTTTACACCAACTCCTGCACCTCCAGCCACCAGTCTGTCAAGTTGATCAAGTTTGCGGACGACACCACCCTCATCGGGCTCATCTCCAACGGCGACGAGTCCGCCTACAGGAGAGAGGTGGCCCAGCTGGCGTCCTGGTGCAGCAATAACAACCTGCAGCTGAACGCTCTGAAGACAGTGGAGATGATTGTAGACTTCAGGAAAGTCACTACTCCTCTGCCCCCCCCTCACCCTCTCAGGCTCTCCCATCACCACTGCTGATTCCTTCCGCTTCCTAGGCACTACCATCACCAGGGACCTCAAATGGGAGCTGACCATCAGCTCACTCATCAAAAAAGCCCAGCAGAGGATGTTCTTCCTGCGGCAGCTGAGGAAGCTCAAGCTACCCACCAAGATGTTAGTGCAGTTCTACACAGCCATCATCGAGTCCATCCTCACCACCTCCATAACCGTGTGGTACGCAGGAGCCACTGCCAGGGACAGACTAAGGCTGCAGCGCGTCGTGCGCACTGCTGAGAAGGTGATCGGCTGCAAGCTCCCATCTCTCCAGGATCTGTACATCTCCAGGACCCGGAGGCGTGCTGGCCGGATAATAGCCGATCCCTCACACCCTGGTCACGTACTGTTTGCCCCCCTCCCCTCTGGTAGAAGACTTCGGTCCATCCAGACTAAAACCTCCCGTCACATGAACAGCTTCTTCCCCTCTGCCATCAGACTGCTGAACACTAAGTGACTTATTGACTCTCGTGCACCATGTACAGCAGCTCAACCAGACTCATGTCAATCATCACTGTTTTCTTCCTGCATTACCGACTGCACTATATAGTTCTCCACAGTATCTGCTGCTGGCTAATATATATTTTAACTGTTGACCAGTATCACTTAATCTTATCCTACACTTTATTACATGTATAGTTTATTTCTCTTATCTTATCATGTTTAATGTTGCAGCATTGTACCGAGACAAATTCCTAGTTTGTGTACTACATGAACAATGGCAATAAACCTGATTCTGATTCCCCCCAGTGAATTCCTTGGACCGTTCTTTTCAACAATCTCCTCATCTGTTGAGCATTGGGTGGCGTCCATTTTGGTGTCTTCTTTGGTAACGCTGTCACTAGACTTTTCATTAGTGATTTCTGTTGTCTCCTACATGGCTGCGCTAGCCCAAACGTTAGCAGGTGTGCTAAGGCTAAGCCCCAGCTGTGTGCTGATCCTACGCGCATACGCACGCTGTTGTGTGCGTCAATCAAACGTGACTTCCAGCCACATGATTGGTTCGGTGTGGTGTATTCTCTTTTTCATTGGCTTTTCATGTTGTCTGCCAAAACATGGAATGAATGAATTTTATCAGAGTTCTATCGAAAATATTTTTTGTCTCTATCGAGAAAAAGTTATTTCACAATAATTATCATTATCATTTTATCGCCCATCCCTAGAGTTACGGTATCCATGAATATCGTGACTCCAGGTGTGGTATGGCTAATGCCCTCGAGTATCACACCCGGAGTTACAATATTCATGATACCGTAACGACCTTGAGTGTAATATTGCTTTTATATTACAGTTCCGCAAGCACAATTTATTAAATAACAGCAATACTGGACAAAATATTATGATTTTTTTATTTAACCAGTTATTTTGTGCAGCTGAGAAAAAAATAGTCCCTTATAAATGTAGCCAGTAACTGTTGCTAAACATCTCAATCAGCATGAAGACATCTATTGTCATTTCACACGGTGGCGCAGTGGTTTAGCACTGTGGCAGCACAGTTTACCCTCGGCCGGGGGATCGCGGGGATCATGAGATCGTGGGTTCGATTCCAGCCCCCGACCAACAGTGAGCTGTGTGGAGTTTGCATGTTCTCCCCGTGTTGCGCGGGTTTACTCCGGGATTTCTCCGGTTTCCTCCCGCATACCAAAAACATGTAGGTTTAGGGCGCTCGCGCACGTAGCGACCAGCAGCTGGTGGCTTGTCACCAGACTGCAAACCAAATCTACCTACGGGTACAAATAAGTAACAAAAAAAAAAAAAAAAAATACCTGTTGAGTCGGTACTGCAGAAAACCCAAGATCAAAACGCCGGTCTTCAGAACACCGGTAGCTAGCTGGTAGCTAGTAGTTAGCATGCTAGCGATTTAGCACACTTAGGTCACTTTAATTCACATTTTCGGATGAAACAAAGAGTCCATCACCACAAAGGTATTGTGGTTTGTTAATCGAGTCAATAAATACAACTAGCACTGCCTTTTTTTTAAAAAAATAGACATGAAACAGCTTCACCATGTTTAAACAAGGGCAGGATGTAAGGCTTTTCTCAAAAGGGTGGGACTTCCGGGTCAGGTAAGAAATCTTTACAAACAGCGCCTCACTGTGGAAATTAAGGTATTCATCACAGCATTGCATTTGTCACTGAGAGTTACTTGACAGTAAATTAGTGTTCGTAATTAACGGTTACATGAACATCTTTGAAGCAGAGTGATACATATCCGGTGAAACTGGAGTACAGTTATCTTAGATTTTAGTAACTCCTGGAATCCCTATTGTCCAATCAGATCATTTGGTCAAAACTAACTATTGTATAAATTAATTTATTCATTCATTTAGTTTATATTTTTATCTCTTTCCAGTGAGGCTGAAAGGAACTAATGTGATGGAGCGGGATCTGTCTGTTTCACTGTCCGTCCACATTTAACGGGAAACGTTACGCCTCCTAGGCATTTGCCCCAATGCTTACTAAACTCACTTACAATGATCCTCAGGTGGGTCTGAATTGAAGTTCTGCTCATGGTCAGGGTTATAGGTCAGGAGATCTGGGCACTTAGGTGATTTCAGAAAAATTGCTGCTCCAAGGCAATTGACTGGATGCTCACCAAATTCACTCGTAGTGATCCTCAGGTGGGTCTGCATCTAAGTTGTGCTCAAGATTAAAGGTCAGGAGATATCGGCGCTTATATGATTTTGTGAAAGTTGTTACTCCTAGCCAGTTGCCCTAATTCTCAACAAACTCACACACAGTCATCCTCAAGGTCATTGTGTAAGGTCAGAAGATCTGGGCATTTATGGTTTCATGAAAATTGTTACTCTTCCAACGCCACTGACATGACCTGAAGTACATTCTAGATGCGTCTGCATCTTAAAGTCAGGGTCAACGATCAGGAGATCTGAGCACTCATGGGGTGATTTCGTCAGTGCTACTCCATCATTGACGATCTGGTTAGATCAATTTGCAAAATACACCTTATTCTGGGTGGCTCGGATCCTTAAAGGTCCTCTATTGTGCAGAATGGTGTTTTCTTGAGTTTTAACCCTTTAAACTAGAGCCACAGGTCATGTTTACACCATTAAAATAGTGAAACGATCTGTTCACAGAGAATAATACACTGCCGTTATTTAGATAAGTTCCTAAAATAAACAACATAAACTGAATTCAAGTAGATTTACTCTGAAACATTTCACTTTTCATCCAAATGGCTTTATCAGTCAGGAAGGAATGTACCGAAGGATGTTAACAGACATATAATAACAGCAACTGTGTAACTGTGGTGATACCAAGCAGCATTGTTACGACAGTTGCTGTTAATATACAGCGGGGAAAATAAGTATTGAACACATCATTTTTCTCATTAAACACATTTCTGATGGAGCCATTGACCTGAGATTTTCTCCAGATATCAGTAACAACCCATCAATCCGTCCATCTTCTTCCACTTAAACCTTTTCGGGTCACAGGGGGGCTGGAGCCTATCCCAGCATCTTTGGACGAGAGGCAGGGTACACCCTGGACAGATCACCAGTCCTGCCAATTAACCTAACTTGCATGTTTTTGGCATGTGGGAGGAAACCGGCGAAATCCTGGCGTAAACCCACGCAGACACGGGGAGAACATGCAAACTCCACACAGATCACTGTTGGTCGGGGGCTGGGATCGAACCCGGGATCCCCCGGCCAAGGGTAAGTTGCTGTGCTGCCGCAGTGCTAACCACTCCGCCACCGCACTGCCCATAGTAACAACCCATGTAATCCATATATATACAAAGAAATCAAGGCAACTGTGTTCACAAAACAAGTTATATTTAATAAAGTGGAATGACACGGAATTGAACACACTTGGTGAAATTCATTTAATATTTAGTAGAAAAGCCTTTGTTGGTAATAACAGCCTCCAGATGCCTCCTGTATGGAGAAACTAGGTGCAGGCATTGCTCAGGAGTGATTTTAGCCCGTTCTTCCACACAAACTGTCTTCAGATCTTGAAGCTTCCGTGGGTGTCTTCTATGAACTCTGATCTTTAGTTTGTTCTGTAGATTTTCAATTGGATTAATTTCAGGCGATTGACTGGGCCATTCTAGCAGCTTTATTTTCCTTCTCTGGAGCCAGTTGAGCGTTTCCTTGGTTGTGTGTTTGGGATCATTGTCTTGCTGAAAGGTCCACCCCCGTTTCATCTTCAGCATCTTGGCAGATGGCAACAAGTTCAAGGACGTCTCTGTACATTTGTCCATTCATCGTTCCTTCAATTATATGAAGTCTGTTTGCACCATGTGCTAAAAAACACCCCACACCATGATGCTCCCACCTCTATACTTCACTGTTGGTATGGTGTTTAGGGGCTGGCGTACAGTGCCATTTCTCCTCCAAACATGCTGTGTGTTGTGGCATCCAAAAAGTTCAATTTTGGTCTCATCTGACCAGATTATATTCTCCCAGTGTTGTACTGGCAAATGTTGTGCAGTAAACTTTAAATGAACTTCAGCATGCCTTTTCTTTAGCAATGGAGTCTTGCAAGAATAGCGGGCATAGAGCCCATGACAGTTGAGTACATTACTTATTGTTTTCTTTAAAACAGCAGTACCTGCTAACTCCAGGTCTTTCTGGAGCTCTCCATGAGCGGTCTTTTGGCTCTTGGATAACTCTTCTGATAATTCTTTCGACTCTTCTGTCAGAAATCTTGTAAGGAGCTCCTGGTCATGACCAGTTAATGGTTAAATGATGTTCTGTCCTCTTCCAAATGATGGCTCCAGCAGTGCTCACTGGAACATTCAGCAGTTTAGAAATGTGCCTGTAACCAATGCCATCATTATAAGATAAGATAAGATAAGATAAGCCTTTATTAGTCCCACAATGGGGAAATTCCAGGATTGCAACAGCATAGGGATAGCAACACTCAGAGCAACAATCAGAAGGCAAGAAAAAACAACATCTAGTAAACATATGTCCATATTACTATAAATGTATATATATAGACACACAGTGCAGAGCATTATGGCTGGTGAATGTGCAGCAGAATATTATATATATTATATATTATATATATTATAATATTGTGCAACAATAAGGTTGCGAAGGTCTCGAGAGAGCTCTTTGCTTCTAACCATCATGAGTTCTTTGTGGTTTGACAATCTGATATTCACAGACCTTTTTAAAGTCTATCAGTCAGGACTTAACCAGCTGAAATTAATTTGCACTGATAGGGAATGGGATGGCTTCCTAAATTGCAATAGATTTTAGCTGGTTTCTTGGCTTTCTATGCCTTTCTATGCCTCTTTTTCTTCATGTGTTCAATACTTATTCCCTGTATCATTCCACTTTATTAAATATAACTTGTTTTGTGAACACAGTTACTTTGATGTCTTTGTATGTATGGATTACTTGGGTTGTTCCTGATATCTGGTGAAAGTCTCAGGTCAATGGCTCCATCAGAAATATGTTTAATGATAAAAATGTTGACATGTTCAATGCTTATTTTCCCCACTGTACCTGCAGATACCCTGTAGACCCTGGAAAAGTTACCCAATTATTTAATGTCTTTGAATAAGCATCTAGTGTGAAAACCTTTATATTTGGTTCCTTATTGTGCTTCCTTCCAGGCGTAAAGTGCTTCGTCTGTCAGGGGGGCTTCATGAACCAGGTGACATAAGTTATGAGATGGTCCTGTGTCTCATAGCTACCTGGGTCATTGTTTACTTCTGCATGTGGAAAGGAGTCAAATCTACTGGCAAGGTAATAAGTTTTCATGTCGTTGACATACAGTGAAAAAATCCATGATGTCAGACATCAGCATTTAGGTTTTTGTGATGAAGGAGAATATTTATTCCTCTTTAAGTGGTTTCACATGACACATTTACATGTTTGTCTCTGTGTGGGGTCATAGAGGAGGGAGTAATAGTTGCATGGCTTCAAGCAAAGGTTTAAATGATTGCAACATTTTGCCCTTGCTTTGGTCCTAATCAGCTTTTCTTTAGAGATGGGATAAATGTCTGGACTGAATTGCATATGGACACAAATATGAGTGCCTGTATACTCCTTCAGTGATTGAAAATGTCTGTTTTATTTTCTGTCATACTTTAATAGATAGCGCTTAACATTGTACTCTACATACTATAATCAGTAACTGTGATTTAGTAGTCAAAAAGACATGCTCTTTTCTTATTCTTTTAGAATGAGCCAGTACATAGACATAATGAATGCACCCATATTTTTTCTGTCATGTTTAAGTGTGTGTTTGCATACTTGAGTCCCCAGAGTCACCAAAGCTCAGTGAGCGAGGGGAAAATAATGAAAGAGATTGAGCCAGCCAGCTGTAAGCTGATTAGTAACTTTCCACCATGTAGATATTTGAAAGCTGGAAAGAGGCTTTTTGGCCTATGTTAGCCCAAGATCAAGGAAAATATGTGCTTTCTCACTACTCTTGCCCTTGCCATACTGATTTAGCCTGGATTTATTGCTCTACTTGGTGGCAGGGGGCAGGTTTCTTAACTTGAAAAAACACCTTCTGGAAAAGTCGGCCGAAATAACCCTGTTATTGCAGGAGGTTTACAGATCCTCTGGCTTTTCATTTACAGGCAACGTTTTCTCCAAATTAACACTGCAGACCCAAATATATATCTCATACAGTACCTAATGGACTTCTAATGGTCATACAGTACCTAATGGACATCTTTAGGTTGAGTATTTGCAATGCAAGTAATTGCTTAATCAAACTGATAAAAATGTATTTAGTGTACAACCACAGTTCTGGTGAAGTTAGGACATTGTTTAAAACAAATAAAAACAAAATACAATGATTTAAAAATTCTTTTCAGCCTATGAATACACTACAAAGAAAAGCTATTTAATGTTCAAACTGAAAAACTTTTTTTGTGCAAATATTCGCTCATTTTGAATTTGATGCCTGCAACATGTTCCAAAAAAGCTGGGACAGGGGCATGTTTACCACTGTGTTACATCACCTTTCCTTTTAAACTGACACTCCACCAGAAAACAAGTTTGTTTTCTTGTTAACATGTCTGTAACATGGTTTTTATGACTTACAAGACGTATCAAGAGCGAAATCACTCAAATGTCTCGTCTCTTTTTTTTTTTTTGCTTTAAGTTTCACTTAAGCCCCACCCGCTGAAAAAAGGCGAGTTTAGAGGGAGTGTTCTTGGTGACGTAACTATATACAGCGCTGGCACGTCCATAGTGTTGAGCCAATTAGGATTCTCTGGACTAACTGAAGTTAGCCTCCAGGCCAGTTACCATTTTTGGACAACTGTTTTGAAAACTTGACCCAAATTAAGATGGGTTTTTACCATTAAACTGCTTTTAAGGGCCGATGCAGTTTCAGTCATTATCCTGGGCCACCGTACATTTTTATAGGGAATTTATATCCACCGGCGTGCATCTTTAACAATACTTAATAAGCATTTAGGAACTGAGGACACTGATTGTTGAAGTTTTGTAGGTGGGATTCTTTCTCATTCTTGCTTGATGTACGACTTCAGTTGCTCAACAGTCCGGGGTCTCCACTGTCGTATTTTGCGCTTCATAATGTGCCACACATTTTCAATGGGAGACAACTCTAGACTGCAGACAGGCCAGTCTAGTACCCGCACTGCGAAGTCATGTTGTTATAACGCATGCAGAATGTGGCTTGGCATTGTCTTGGTGAAATAAGCAGAAATGTCCCTGAAAAAGACATTGCTTGGATGGCAGCATATGTTGCTCCAAAACCTGTATTTGCCATTCAGCATTAATAGTGCCTTCACAGATGTGTAAATTACCCATGTCATGGGCACTAGCACACCACCATACTATCACGGATGCTGGCTTTTTAACTTAATAATAACAGTCTAGGTGATCCTTTTCCTCTTTAGCCTTACGGACATGACGTCCATGATTTCAAAAAACAGTTTGAAATATGGACTCATCAGACAACAGCACACTTTTCCACTTTGCATCAGTCCGTCTCAGATGAGGTCAGGCCCAGAGCAACCAATGGCATTTCTGTGTGTTGTTGATATATGGCTTTCACTTTGCATGGTAGAGATTTAAGTTGCACTTGTAGATGTAGTGACAAACTGTGTTCAGTGTCAAGTGGTTTTCCCAAGTGCTCCTGAGCCCATGTGGTAATATCCTTTATAGAATGATGTTGTGGAGAGTGTGAATAACGGAGGCAAATTTATGGACAGACGACTTTATTCCACTCTCTCATCAGTCATACACAGAAAAAGCATGTCACAATACACCATGGTTTCCCCTTTTATCCCAACCGCTCATCTCACATTTGCATGACATTTCACATCACATTGCATGACATTTAACATCACAATACCTTCATCCTTTCTCCTCCCCACCTCTTTTTCCTGCTATCTCCCCACGATCTCCCTAGCTATTGTTCTCCTCTCTTTACCCTCTGCATCCAGTCTGAGATGATTCACCCGGTCTCTACTCCCCCCCCCCACCCCCAGAATCTCAGACCGAGTCTCAGTCCTCACGTCCTTTTGGCTTCAGTCTCCTCCCATATCTGCTGTAACGGGGGTTTACTGCCTCCGCGGCACTGCTGTGCGGGCGGGGGGCTGCTGGGAGTGTGTCTGACTGCGGGTGGGCCTTATCGAGGGGGGAGGAAACCTCAATTTGCCCGTGTGGCTGTCCTGATGAATCGTTTACCTGGGGAGTTCTCAGTGGGGGTCTTCCACGTCGAGGGGCCCGAGCCAACAGCACTGGCTTGTCCGCCACTACAAAGGCAGGCTTAAGTCTGTCGATGCATATTTTCTCCCGACGACCCCCCAAGTCTAACAAAAAATGTTTGTCGCCTGTTTCCAGCACTCTGAACGGGCCATCGTAGGGTGGGCGCAATGGAGGGCGGTGGGCTTCGTGCCTGACAAACACGAACTCCGCGTTCTTCAAAGTTTTTGGCACAAAAGCGCGTGGAAAACAGTGGTGGGCCGGGCAGGGCAGCATGCCTGTGTCTGCACTATGCTGCAAACGCTGAGACGGGTAGCTGTTCGGCGCGGGATTATCTGGCAAAAATTCCCCGGGCAGCCGCAGTGGCTGAGAAAAAACAAGCTCTGCTGGGGAAGCCTCCAAATCCTCTTTTGGTGTGGAACGCAACCCCAATAAAACCCACGGCAACCGGTCTACCCAATTTGCATCCGTCAGCGAAGCCCTGAGCGCTGCTTTCAGTGACCTATGAAAACGCTCGCATAACCCATTGGCCTGTGGGTTGTACGCGGTTGTGCGATGAATTGCAACACCCAGGCTGCGGGCCATCGCGGACCAGAGGTCGGAAACAAACTGAGGGCCCCTATCGGACATGATGTCCGACGGGATTCCAATACGCGCCACCCATGTCGTCAAAAAAGCGCGCGCCACGTCCGCGGCCGTGGTTGCCGCCCCCGGGACTGCTTCTGGCCAGCGTGTGGTGCAGTCCATCACTGTCAGAAGGTGCGTGCACCCCTGCAATGGGGAGAGGAGGCCCACGAGGTCCACGTGAACATGATCGAACCTCTTAGCCAGTATACGAAACGGTTCCAAAGGAGCCTTCGTGTGTCTGTGTATTTTGGCCCGTTGGCACGCTACGCAGGCTGCAGCCCACTCTTTCACTTGTTTGCGCAAGCCTGGCCACACGAACTTCGCTCCCACCATTTTGACTGACGCGCGCACTCCTGGGTGTGCCAGAGCATGAACTAACTCAAACATGCGGCAGTGCCACGCAACTGGGACCACCGGGCGCGGGCGTCCCGTGGAGATGTTGCAGATTAGGGGGGGCTTGCTGTCTTGCAGTACTCTGCTCTCCAGCCTTAACCCTGTTGGTCCAGACTGGAGTGCGCACACGTCCGTATCGCTAATCTGCTCTGCGGCCATGGCTGTATAATCTATCCCCACGCAGACCGGGGTCACTACTGCGCGCGAGAGGCAGTCCGCCACCACATTCAGTTTACCCGACACATGCTGAATATCGGTCGTAAACTCCGAGATCGCGGCCAGCTGTCTCGGCTGCCGGCCCGACCATGGTTCCGAATTCTTGGCCATTGTGAATGTCAGCGGCTTGTGGTCCACGAACGCGGTGAAGCTGCACCCTTCCAGCCAGAAGTGGAAGTGGCGTATGGCCAGGTGGAGAGCCAGCAACTCTCTGTCGAACGCGCTGTATTTACGCTCACTGTCGCATAAAGCCCTGCTGAAAAAAGCAAGCGGCTGCCAAGAACCGGTGACACGTTGCTCCACGACGGCCCCTATGGCCACATCTGAGGCGTCGGTAGTGAGCGCTATCCAGGCCACCGGGTCCGGGTGCGCCAACAGTGCGGCGTTTGCCAGGGTTGTTTTAACCTCAGAGAACGCCTGCTGTCGCTCCGGAGTCCATTCGACTGTATCCGCGGGTTTCCATCTCTTGAGCGCGGCGTACAGCGACTGCATGAGTTGAGCTGCGCGGGGAGGAACCGGTTATAAAAGTTAACCATCCCCAAAAATTCTTGGAGCGCCCTGACCGTCTGAGGCCGGAGAAAATTCGCCATGGCGCGCACTTTGTCGGGCAGGGGTATCACTCCCTCCGGTGAGACGCGGTGCCCCAAAAAATCAATCTCCGTCACGCCAAACTGGCATTTCGCCGGGTTGATTATTCACCCGTGCTCCTCCAACCTCTGGAAAACCATTGTGAGGTGGGTTACGTGTTCGTCCTCGGATGCATTGGCCACCAGGATGTCATCCAGGTAGACGAACACAAACGGCAGATCACGCAACACCGCATCCATCATGCGTTGGAATGTCTGTGCTGCTCCTTTTAATCCGAAGGGCATGCGTAAAAACTCAAACACGCCAAACGGAGTTATTACCGCTGTTTTGGGTATGTCCTCCGCGCGCACTGGGACCTGGTGGTAACCGCGGACTACATCTATTTTAGAAAAAATGCGTGCTCCGGCGAGATGAACGGAAAAATCCTGAATATGGGGAATCGGGTAGCGGTCGTGCACTGTGGCGTTATTCAATTTGCGGAAATCACCGCACGGTCGCCACGATCCCTCGGCCTTAGGGACCATGTGTAGCGGGGATGCCCATGGGCTGTTTGATCGCCTGATGATGCCCAGCCTTTCCAGGTTGGCAAACTCCTCGCACGCTATGGCCAGTTTAGCTGCGTCCAAGCGCCGAGGCCGTGCGAAAACGGGCGGCCGGGGGGTGGTGATAAAATGTTCCACCCTGTGTTTAGTGATGGGCGCCGAAAACGTCGGGACCGTGAGTGCTGGGAACTGAGTGAGCAGTGTGTGGAACTTACCGCCTGGAGCTGTGATGCTGGCTTGTGTTACTGGCCCGACCTCTCGAGCTGTACAGGGGAGAGAATCAAAAGACAGTGAATTAACCAGGCACCTGTTAGCCACATCAACTAGTAACCCATGTGCACACAGAAAATCTGCTCCCAGGATTGGGAAACTCAGTGCCGCTATGACAAAAGTCCACCCGTACATATGGCTGTGTAGGGATAGAGTCAGTGTCCTCTCACCAAAAGTTTTAATGTCCGAGCCGTTTACTGCTACCAGCCCGGGGCCGCTAGGTCCTTCCAGCCGGTCGGCGTAGGACGGCAGGATGATGCTCTTCTGGGCTCCAGTGTCGACGAGGAAATGCCTCCCCGAGCGCGAGTCCATCACGTAGAGCAGCTTGTTCTCTTCACCGGCGGTCGCAGCTGCTACCGACTGCCGGCCTTGGCGTTTCCCGAGCGCTTGAATTGGGATGGTGGCGCACATCTGTGTGCGTTCTCTCCGAAGCGGCGGTGGTAGAAGCAGAGTGTGTCTCTCTGGCGCTCCCTGGCCCCCACTGCCGCTACCGTCGGTGGCTCCTTGCCTCTGCTGGTTGTCCCGCTGGGTTCCGCCGCCGCCGCGTTCACTGTGAGGGCTCTGGTGGTGAGGATGATCCGGTCTGCTTCCTGGGCTAGTGCACGGTAGTCATGCGGGGCCAGCAACGGCGAATTGGCAAGAACCGCTCTCGCCTCTGTTGGGAGGTTCCGGAGGAAAAGGTGGGCAAACAGAAAATGCCCGTCGTCCGTGCCCATTAACGCCAACATCTTCTCCATCAGTTCGACCGCCGAACCATCTCCTAACTCGGAGTGCCTCAGGAGCCTCTCTGCTCTCTCACAGTCCGAGAGCGTGTAGCGCCGGGTCAGCGCAGCCTTGAGAGTCTCGTATTTGTCGTGGGCTGGGGGCTGATCGAGCAGGCTTGCTACTTGCTGAGACATGCGAGCGTCCAGCGCTGCGACCACGTAGTAATACTTGGTGTCGTCTGCCGTTATTCCCCGGAGGGCAAACTGAGCATCGGTGTGGTGGAACCAAGAGCGCGGGTTGTGCAGCCAAAAGTCCAGTAGTTTGACCGAAACAGCGCACGTGTTGCTGGGGGTTCCCGTCCGGGCCGTCTCTGGGATGCTTGCCGCGTCGCTGGGGCTTCCCATCCGGGCCGACTCCGGGGTTCTTGCCTCGTGTTCCATAATCTGTCAAAGGGTCACCAGTGTGGAGAGTGTGAATAACTGAGGCAGATTTATGGACAGACGACTTTATTCCACTCTTTCATCAGTCATACACAGAAAAAGCATGTCACAATACACCATGGTTTCCCCTTTTATCCCAACTGCTCATCTCACATCTGCATGACATTTCACATCACAATACCTTCATCCTTTCTCCCCCAAACCTCTTCTTCCTGCTATCTCCCCACGATCTCCCTAGCTATTGTTCTCCTCTCTTTACCCTCTGCTTCCAGTCTGAGATGATTCACCCGGTCTCTACAATGTCAATTTTTAATGCAGTGCCACCTGAGGGATTGAAGGTCACGGGCATGCAATGTTGCCGCCTAAGTGCAGAAATTTTTCCAGAGTGTCCAAATCTTTTGATATTATGGACTGTAGATGGCGAGTAGATTGCAAGTGAAACTTTAGTTCCCCACCCCAAGTATAGCCGATGAATTGGATTATGTTTAGAAAGGTACTAAATCACTTTTTTGTGTCTTTACAGGTTGTGTACTTTACTGCACTGTTCCCCTATTTGGTTCTGGTCGTTCTTCTGGCTCATGGAGTCACTCTCCCTGGGGCTCTGGATGGCATTGTGTACTACCTGAAACCAGACTGGTCCAAACTGGGAGAAGCACAGGTTTAATTTTTTAATAAGCTTTTACAGTGTAATGAATGGAGGTCAGTCACCTTGTAAAAAAAAAAAAAGAATCAAAAGTTGTGCAGCATAACTCACTTTTTTTTTTAACAATAGGTGTGGATTGATGCCGGCACTCAGATCTTTTTCTCCTATGCTATTGGACTGGGTGCCCTGACTGCCCTGGGCAGCTACAACCGCTTTCATAACAACTGTTACCAGTAAGTTTACACACAACAGTAACTCAGACACCACTATCCCTGGAAGCAGGCCAACGTCAACACAGCCTCATAGCTTAACTCCAGAGAGTTCCTCATGTGATTGCGGAAACAAGCTCTATCAAAGAAGCTGGGGAGTGTCTCTTTCTACTACAAATACGCTATTTTTCTGTCTTTTCCCACTGATAGAAAGAAGCGTGACCTCAGTTTGTCCTCATAAACAATCACAAGAAGAATCCAAGCTCTCCCAAATTGCTCTTGGGATGTGTGTGGGTTCTGGATGACTGTTAGAGATTACACTTGATAACTGATAATTTTGCACATGAAATATAATCAAAGACTAAAGCTACTGCAAACTAATTTTTTACATCACTGATCAAAAACAGAGAAGGCTTCCCTGAAGTCCTACATATGTGTTCACTCCATTTTTTGCTTCTAACTAAAATCCTATTTTGAATTTTAGAGGTTAAGTACAATAATTATAGTATCTGTTACGCCCAAGAGTAAGACTGCTCTGCATAGGGGAGTTTTTTGTAGCCACACACAACT
Organism: Pholidichthys leucotaenia; assembly: GCA_020510985.1. Taxonomy (NCBI): domain Eukaryota; kingdom Metazoa; phylum Chordata; class Actinopteri; order Cichliformes; family Pholidichthyidae; genus Pholidichthys; species Pholidichthys leucotaenia. The sequence goes on along the minus strand of CM035843.1, from coordinate 322,808,065 downwards.
TTACTGTAGCTGACTGTGTGTTCAACTTAAACGTGTTATTAGGACTGTTTTTAGGTAGTTAGCTGCTCAGCAGTAATAAGGGCTTGTGCTTTTGGTGAATCGCAGCGGTTGTTTGCATATTTAAGATTCCCGTAACAGGCAGGGTTATATAAATAATTCTCCATCTGATATGTTCTCACTTAACCTTAATTGGAAGCTGAATTAAGCTCACAAGAAGAGCTCACATTCTGTGGTATGTCAGCCCTGTTTCTCACACACAACTAGTGTAAGAACATGAAACAGATGGTATGTTGTTAAACTGTTTTAAAGTCTATTTTGTTTAGTGGTCTTTGACGTGTCCTTATACACGTACATTCCATTCTTGTGAAATCTATTTAATTAATTATTTCTTTCTGATTTTAATATGCGCTGTTAAAGGGGTCATTCATTGCACTTTTTCCCCCCACATTTTAACAGCTCACACAGGTCTCAATTAAATGTTTGTGACATATTTTGTTCATTTTTTTCTTTCATTATTTAATTAATGCAGCAAGTGTGTTCTTTATTTTGCCAGTCTTTCTGAGAACGCCTGGTGTCTACTTGTCACTTTAAATCACTTGTCACTGCCCTCCCACTTATGTCACTATTGCCTGCTAGTATTAGCTGCCATAGCTGCCTAGCTCGGAGCCAACTAATGTAAATTTGTCTCAAAGAATGGTTGAAATAATAGATCACTGGTGGGCAGGGGTGTGTGGTTTCAGTGGTCAGTGGTCTATGACAGGTCCCTGGTGTACTTAAGCACAAAAACATTTGTGAATGAGTGGCTAAACTGCTAGCTCAACTAGCCGCTGTGGATCACGGTTTGAAAAAATAAAACATTAACTGAGCTAAAATAATGTCTAAGTGTTGTTAGATGAACAATGGGGGGGTGAATAGAATTTATAGAAAATAGCAATCGCCTCTGTCACTTCCTCCCCACTGGGGCACGCAGTGTCTGGTTAGGGTGACTGAAATCTAAAGAAAATAACAGTATAAACCACACTTAGTGCAAGCTTCCTCATACCACAGTTAGCTTGGAAGCTAACACCTGTGGCTCTCCACCCATCTACATGACAGACAGCTAGGCTGGCTAATAATGGAGCATCGGGCAGGTATCAAGACTTGTGACGTTTCCCATTTCTTGACGTACAGGAAAATACCCTGAAGAGCAAAAATGGCTTTTTGGAGAGAAAGACAATGTAAAGGCTGTGTGTGTGTGTTTTTTTTTTTAAGAGAAGTGAGTGTTTTGATGTTTTTTCGAGAATCGCACAACCAGTAAACACATTTCAGAAAGATAAAACCTACAAAAGCACCATTTTTCAGTCAGTGACCCCTTTAAAAACAGATTGGGACCATCCTTGTGATTTTTTTTCCCTTTTAAATATTAACAAAGCTGACTCCACCGAGCTTGGTTACTGATTATAGCTGATTTTTATGTTGCTATAATTCACTGAAAATGACTTCCAGTTGTAAAAAACAAAACAAAACAGTTTCATGCTTAATGTAGGCTGTGGTACCAGCTGTGAGTGTGAAATCACAGCTGGTATATTGTCACAGAAAGAGAAGATCTAAACACAGAAGTTACTCCAAAAATATTTTGAATAGAAACTAGAATTGTGATTAAATCAACTTCACCATGGGTTTTTTTTCCAATGTAAATGTAAAAAATAATCTAAAATAAAATATAAACTTCATTCCTTCATTCTGTGGGTCATATTTATCAATCATCCTCCAAAGTCTTGAGTTACTGCCACAAAGATGTTCTGTGAGGTCAAACAAAATCAATTTCTGTGCGGTCATAGATTTGGAATTGAACAAACAGCCAAATTTGTGGTGAGTTTCCATCACATCCAGTAGATGTGAAGGGTGAAGGATTCCCAGAGTTGTCAGCCAATGTTTACAAATGTAGAAAACATGTAACAAAGTAGGTAAAAAAAAAAAAGAAGATAAAAATAAGTTGCAGCTACACACGTGGACAAAATTGTTGGTACCCCTCTGTTAATGAAAGAAAAACCCACAATGGTCACAGAAATAACTTGAATCTGACAAAAGTGGTAATAAATAAAAATTCTATGAAAATTCACCAGTGAAAATCAGACAATGTTTTTGAATTGTGGTTCAACAGAATTATTTTAAAAAAACAAACTGATGAAACAGGCTTGGACAAAAATGATGGTACCCCTAGAAAAGATTGAAAATAATGTGACCATAGGGACATGTTCAACCAAGATGTGTCCTCTAATTAACATCACAGGTGTCTACATACTTGTAATCAGTCATTTGGCCTATTTAAAGGGTGACAAGTAGTCACTGTGCTGTTTGGTGACATGGTGTGTACCACACTAAACATGGACCAGAGGAAGCAAAGGAGAGAGTTGTCTCAGGAGATTAGAAAGAAAATTATAGACAAGCATGTTAACAATTTTGTCCACGGCTGTAGATGAAGCAGTGACATCCATCGTTTGTTCTCCATCCAGTTTGTTTTTGCAGTCTCAGTCTCTGCTATTATATACTCACACAAAATGCTGCAGTTTACTGCAGTAGAGTAAATCGCAATATTTTGCGGCATAATTGCAATTGCAGATTTTTCTGAAATTGTGTAGATATAGTTAATACCACTTTTACTGCGAGAAATGGAAACGCTCTGGGCATTAAAAATTGAGTCCCGCTCCTTGAGATTCTTTTTTAAGATATAGTAATTATATAATATTAGGCCATTAGACCACTAAACTTGAATTAGGTCTTTCTTTAATGCGTGTATTAAAGAATATAATTTCCCTTCTGTATTCCTGAGGTATATCACATTCATGAAAATTGAACAGACATAAAGTTACAGGCAGCCTGTTGTATATAACATTAAATATTACCATATTTGAACAGGATCAGTGTAATATCACAGATGCCTTTGACTAAGAAAATAAATTCATAGTGAATTTTAAGTAATCTGTTGCAGCACCATGATGTCAGAAAATGATGGAACAGCAAGTTGCCTTTTGCCACTGACCAGAGTTAAATACAGCTGTGTAACAAGGTTATGATAAACATCAGAGTGATTTTTGCACGTGCTCTGTGTTCTGTAAGATTTTTGCTTTGTGTTCAACTGTAAATAGACAGAATTTCCTACTGCGTAGACTGATTCATCTGCTTATCTACTGCATATCCATGGCTAGTAGCCAAGATAAGTTTTTCTTCTTTCCTTTCTGCTCTCAGACCTTGAATCAGACATCCTATTGCTGTATATGGTCTCTGCTCTCCCAGCTGCAAACTGCAAAGACAACAACAGCTTTCAGAGAAATTACTATTGATCCCCCTATTTACCATTCCAGCCCATCTTCTCTACATCAGTGTTTGAGTATCTGAGGCAAGGCTCGTGTTACAACATACTATATTCTAATCAATTCCACCTTTTTTTTTCTGTTGTATTTCCCTCTTTTCTCTCTATGTATAGGGATGCATTTGTTCTGGCCCTTATCAACAGTGGAACCAGTTTCTTTGCGGGCTTTGTGGTGTTTTCTGTGCTGGGCTTCATGGCTGCAGAACAAGGGGTGGATATCAGTAAGGTAGCTGAGAGTGGTAAGACTGTAACTTCAGATCCTGTGTGACAAGTGTTCACTGACATGTATTGACAGTAACCCGTATGCCCCCCCCCATACTTCTGACTCTGCTCCTTAATGTGCAGGTCCGGGTCTGGCCTTCATAGCCTATCCCAAGGCTGTTACCCTGATGCCTCTGGCGCCACTCTGGGCTGCACTTTTCTTCTTCATGTTGCTCATACTGGGCCTGGACAGTCAGGTAAGATGGATAGCTATATTTATGTTTTATTACAAATGCAGAGATCTTTTAGGTTTAGTGGAAATGTTAATGTTTGTGTGAAATACTACTGGCATGATTTTAGTGAAGCACAAAACTATTCCACTCTCCTTCCTCTTTTTCTGTCTTAGTTTCTCCCATACAAGAGTGACAGAAACGATCCACACACAACGGCACATCCACTTTTAGCATTGCATTTCTTTGCAGCCTGTTTGTTGTGTCTGTTTGAGCCACTGCCCACATCTATTGTTTTACAGCCCAGGGATTTGTCAATGAGCTTCTGTCTGATTCACACAGAGACTGCCTGTCTACCCTCCAGTCCATTCATTTACTCTCACTTTCCATTCGCCCTCGTTTTTTTCTTCCATCTATCTTTCTCATTTTCCTGTCATAACCACATAGAATTTGAATGTGGAACCATTTTATTCAAATACTCTTCAAATTGCTGTGCAGCATCTGTAGACTCCTGAGACCAAGGAGCAGCTTGGACTAACTTTCTCAAGCGTGTTTTGCAGTTCACTGCATCCGACATACACTAAATGGGCATTGGGTCACCTACACATTACTTTTATGACATCCCATTCTAAATCCATAGGCATTAATATAGCGTTGGTCCCATTCTTGCAGCCATAACAGCTGCTACTCTCCTGGGAAGTCTTTCTACAATATTTTGGAGTCTGTCTGTGAGAAATTTTGCCCATTCATCCAGAAGAGCATTTGTGAGATCAGGTGCTGATGTTGGACTAAAAGGCCTGGCTCTTAATCTCCATTCTAGCTCATGCCAAAAGTGTTAGCTGGAGTTGAGGTCAAGCCGGGATCTGTGTGAACCAGTCAAGTTCTTAGGCACCAAACATATCTAATCATGCCTTTTATGACGTTGCCTTGTGCACTGAGGCTCAGTCATGCTGGAAAAGAAAAGAGCCTTCTCCAAACTGTTCCGCAATGTTGGAAGCATAGAATTGTCCAAAATGTCTCGGTAAGCCAAAGCATTAACATTTCCTTGAAATCAAACACATGTATTCAGTGATTAGCAGCATAGTTTATGATGACTGTTTTAAAGGGAAGGTTATTGAGTTGTTATGGGACTTATTCAGCATCCAACTGTGTGCTAAAACAGAAAACTGATGGTTATAATTCGGGACTATGTATTTTAATTTCCCTGCTTTTATCCTATTCATTTTTGGTACATACAGTATGTGGCAATATGTATACATATACATTATGTACCTCACAACAGCAAATTCAGAAGCTTACTTTATAGCCCAGGCCATTGGTTGACATTTCCACTTTTATTCCCTCTTTTCACTTCTGTTTTCAGTTTGTAGGGGTTGAAGGTCTGATAACCGGAATCATGGACATGCTGCCCCCTAAATCTGTGCTGGGTTCCCTGCGGCGAGAAGTGGTGGCTGCCATCTGCTGCATCATCTGCTTCCTCATTGACATGTCCATGGTCACGGAGGTACATTGAGTATTTTACAGTTTCAGGCATGATTTGGCTTGATTCTCCAAATAAGATACTTTTGTTCTTGGTTAGTCAGAGATCATAGAACATCACCTGACTTTATTTATAGAGGCCCACTACAGCCCAAAGAAAAATGATTATTTTTCCTGTTCTTTTTAGGTAGCAGTAGACAAATTTAATCGAGCAGTCAGGGTGTGTTATTTATTTCCAATACAGTTGCCAACTGGATACCAGTTTTGTGTCCTCAACCTCTGGGGCATTCTCCTTGGAGCATAGCCTGAATTTGACAGATGACCATAGTCATGGTAACATCATGTTTGTGAAGTCTCAGTTTGAACTAGGGCTGGGTGATATGGCCTAAAAATAAAATCCATGATTTTTAAAATTTATTTATTTATTCATCCCACATTCGATTTTTGATTTTACTCACTCTTTTGGATTGAAGAAATGGAATTATTTCAAATAGGTTTTTTTTTCCCTAAATAGACATGATTCTGTATTGGGACTGAAGTGCAAACTAAACCAAACCTAATAAAGGTTTGATCAAACAAAGATACACGTGTCTGATTCATAAAGTGCTAGCGGGTAGCTGGAGGCTACCACATTTGCTCTTGTGAATGGGAAAATTGATTTTCATAATCATATGTTGGCATTATCCAAACAAAAAAAATTCAAATTTTGATTTAAAATCGATTTATTCCCCAGCCCTAGTTTGAACCCTGACCTGAGCATTCTGAAAACAGATGTCACGATGATGTTCTGCGATTTAGAAGCAGGTTTGTCGTTTATAAATATGAACAACAGAAAAATTAAGCTCTTCTTCCTGGATTTTGGGTGGTGCCGTCTTGCGCTTTTAGAGCTAGAGTTTAATTAGTAGTCACTGTCACCGTGAAGTGAAATTTTAGCATCAAGTTCCTGCCCATTCGTCTTCCCATCACAGTCTCTGCAGCAGCCATAGACAGCTCCCTCACACATGAACAATCATGACCTTGCTCAGTCGTAAATACACCCCATTTTTATAATACCAAATAGCTAATAAAAACTGGACTGATCTGAAAAATGAACACTTGAACATGCACTGGCGGGATACCAATGAGCACAGAAACAATTTTTGAGAAAATAAAATTATTTTTAATTTGACAAAACACCACTCACAATAATGGGGAGGAGGTGAGACTTATCAATCCACAGCCAGCCTCAAGAGGGAGATGGAGATGTAGTAGACTTTAATAAAGTAGACTAATTAAAGTAGATTTTATTTTTAGGGAAATCTTTTACAGTTCATATTTATATACAGTCTGTGAACTTCACCAGGCACACGCTGTGCTCTGTTGTCCATTTTTAGTCTAATTGTGACCATAATTTACAAAATGAATGTCATATTTATTTCAGGAAGATTAGTGACCAAGACTTACAGTCATCAAGAAAATAATTTCTGGGATCATAGAAATGGCCAACAGAGAGAGTTTCTCATCAACTTCTAGGTAATCAGTCATCACCGGAGGGGTCATTACTGGTCATTAAAGGGGTCATTGCCTGAAAAATATTGTGTTTGTAGGTTTTGACTGTCTGAAATGAGTCTACTGGTCACCTATTTATCCAAAAATTTTCAAAACAGTCAATTCTCTTAAAAAACACAGAGCCTTTATCCCATTTTTCTCTCCCAGAAACGCTTTAGATTTTTTTTGTGGAAATCGTATATGTCACGTTTTGAAAAAGCCAACCTACCACAGTCCTTGAGACCAGCCCACTGCTCTTTTATTGCCTGCCTAGCTGGCTGTCATATATATGGAAGTGGTGCTAGCCCCTGAACTAACACTGGTAACAGGAAGCCTGAACCGAGTGGCTTATATTGTTATTTTCTTCAGATCTTAGTCACCCAAATAACCATGTCTGTTACCACCTGGTTCACTGGTCCACGGTCCACAATGTGCCTCATGTCGCTCCGGTGGTTTTGCAGCAGGTCGCTGGCATGCCAGTCATGGGAAGCTGAGAGCCAGCATCCCCGGGGAGGTTTCCTGGGGCTGCTGGCTCAACTCCCTCATCATCCTCTGAGCATACTCTCATGGGTAACGTGGGGAAGCCGCTTTGTGACGGGGCAGACTCTCCCCTTCCCCCGCAAGAGGAGCAGTGTACTGCGGAGCGAGACATTGCCCTTTGAGATCCCGTGGTTTGGCCACTGGCCTTGGTTTGCGGCGATCGGTGGAGCGTGCAGTGCTGGCGATTTAATGTGGTGTCTCGGCAGGGATTGTCAGGTGGGCTGGGATGACGCGAGATGCACAGACAACTGCGGATTGGTAACCAGCGCTGCTCCTTCAAGCTGGGAGGAGCCGGTGACAGAACACCAGCTAGAAGCTACTCAGCTAATGGCTAACTGACGTAAGAGGGAGGGCGGAGTTGAACAGCTGACGTCTGTTTCTTAAAGTGACAGGCTATAAATCAGAGCGTTTGAAGAAAGCCAAGAAAAATAAAAAACAAATGTACTTCAATAATTTCACCCAGTTAGTGCGTCTGTTTGTGGCTGTGTGGGTGTGTGTATCTATCTGTCTGTCCGCCTCTCTGTTTCAGCTCCCCCGGTCAAAATTAAGTGGAACTAAAGGCTTATATCATTGCATCGCCATATTTTCTTGACTTTTAATTTGCCAGAATTGTGAGATAAGGCTTTGGTTTCAAAATAAACACAAATTTAACTCACCATTTCTGTCAGTGCAGCTGTGAAAAAAAATGACTGGCGCCTAGCGGCTGCCCCGCCCTTGAATGCGCTCTGCAGAGCGTGCCCAAATGCCAAGCCACGTTTCGTTACCTTGTATTCATACATGTGTAATGACAATAAAGTTGAATCTCAATCTCAAAAAAGGAAATGTAATAACTATGTCTGGCCAGTAGAGGTCGGAGTGCCACTTTTTTACAGCTGCCCATGCTACCATGCCACAGGCACCAAGTCACAGCACCTTGGTGCTTTTTATTAAAAAAATAAGGAAAATGTGAACAAAATATGTCACAAGCACTTCATAAAACATGAGTGAGCTGTTAAAATGTGGAAAAAGTGCAGTCAGTGAGCTCTTTAAATAGATTATATGTATGTGGTACTTGCTCTTTGGATTCTCTTAACAGACTGAGAACTTACAACTGTCTTTATGACGGTTATGGTGAATGTAAATCTACAGCACTTGAGTTTCCACAGTTACACTGCTTGATTAAGTATACTGGGAAAGATACCATTAGCTTCAGAGTGAACGTTCAGGCCAAAGCGAGCAAGTTCAAATTAATGAAAAGGGTTTGTCTTTATGCTTACTGCTCTTCCTGTTTCTGCCAGGGAGGGATGTATGTCTTCCAGCTGTTTGACTACTACTCTGCCAGTGGCATCACTCTGTTGTGGCAGGCCTTCTGGGAGTGTGTGGTGATTGCATGGGTCTATGGTAAGACAATTCAACACAGTTACAGGAGCAAAATATAAAAATGATGACGATAATAATAAGTGTGTGCGTTATCACAAGTATGTTGCTCTCCCTGTCAGGTGCGGACCGTTTCATGGACGATGTGGCTCGTATGATTGGCTATCAGCCTCTGTCCTATATGAAGTGGTGCTGGTCCTACGTCACACCTTTTGTCTGTGTGGTACATGCTGTTTGTTTCTTTGTTTTTTAAGTAAGAGTAACCAGCCGTGGACAAACTTCTAATACTTTTTTGTGCATTCAGGGAGTGTTCCTATTCCATGTGGTGAACTACAAACCCCTGACCTACAACACAGTGTACACCTACCCTATGTGGGGTGAAGCACTTGGCTGGGCTTTGGCTCTGTCCTCTATGCTCTGTATCCCTGTTACTGTTCTCTACAAACTACTGCGCTGCAAAGGATCTTTGCGGGAGGTCAGTACTCTTTGGTGCAGGCACGCGTGTTCATATGCATTCTTTTGTACATGAGTCTGATTGTAATTGTTGATAAATCAGTAGGTACAGTGGTGTGAAAAAGTGTTTGCCTCCTTCCTGATTTCTCATTTTTTTGTATGTTTGTCACACTTAAATGTTTCAGATTATCAAACAAATTTAAATATTAGACAAAGATAACACAAGTCAACACAAAATGCAGTTTTTAGATTAAGGTGCTTATTATTAATCGAAAAAAAAATCCAGACCTACATGGCCCTGTGTGAAAAAGTGATTGCTAAAAAACAAATTAACTGTGGTTTATCACATCTTTGATGATTTGGTGACACCCCCCTCCCCCGCTCCCGTTAAAACATAGTCTGTGGTTTATCACATCTTTGGAAAGCTGAGTTCAATTTCTCTGGCCACACCCAGGACTGATTACTGCCACACCTGTTCTCAATCAAGAAATCACTTAAATAGGACCTGCCTGACAAAGTGAAGTAGACCAAAAGATCCTCAAAAGCTAGACATCATGCTGCGATCCAAAGAAATTCAGGAACAGATGAGAAACAAAATAATAGAGATCTATCAGTCTGGAAAAAGTTATAAAGTCATTTTTAAAGCTTTGGGACTCCAGCAAAACACAGTGAGAGCCATTATCCACAAATGGCGAAAACATGGAGCAGTGGTGAACCATCCCAGGAGTGGCCAGCCAACCAAAATTACCCCAAGAGCGCAGCAACGACTCATCCAAGAGGTCACAAAAGAGCCCACAACAAAATCCAAAGAACTGCAGGCCTCACTTGCCTCAGTTAAGGTCAGTGTTCATGACTCCACCATAAGAAAGAGATTGACAGAGTCCTGTCATGAATCCGATTGAGATGCTGTGGTATGACCTTAAAAAGGCGGGTCATGCTCAAAAACCCTCCAATGTGGCTGAATTACAACAATTCTGTAAAGATGAGTGGGCCAGAATTCCTCCACAGTGCTGTAAAAGACTCATTGCCAGTTATCGCAAATGCTTGATTGCAGTTGTTGCTGCTAAGGGTGGCCCAACCAGTTATTAGGTTTAGGGGGCAATCACTTTTACACACAGGGCCATGCAGGTTTGGATTTTTTTCCCCTTAATAATAAACACCTTCATTTAAAAACGGCATTTTGTGTTTACTTGTGTTATCTTTGTCTAATATTTAAATTTATTTGATGATCTGAAATATTTAAGTGTGACAAACATACAAAAAAAAAAAGAGAAATCAGGAAGGGGGCAAACACTTTTTCACACCACTGTATGTGTCTCCCTGAATATTTCCCCTTCTCTTTTGTTTAGCCAGTTTCATGATTGTTCATTAAAGAGTCGTCTCAATTCAGCCTTCATCATAGAAGGTGGTCTTCAACCTTTTTTGAGCTAAGGAACGCTTTTTACATACAGTAAAAAAAAAATCTTGGGGAACCCCACCAACTAGAAATGTTAAAAAAATGACATACAATAGCCTATTACAGCATCTGTAATAACAATTTAGTCTTTTAATTAGTTTATACTGATTCAGTATGAAATTTGGGCCAGTTTAGATGAACACAAAGCTGATATCCTGGCAGGAACTGAAGAAGGAAGTTTTCTCTGATTGCGTCTCCATCCACAAAACACACATTGGCTAACAGTTGACGTGTCCACATATGTCTGTAGATTCATCAAGCTGCAACAAAAATTTCCCCCTGATGTGTGTCTTTTCCAAAATGTTTTCAATAAATTTGGCAATTGTGTTATGAGAGGAGGACTTTACAGTGGTGTGAAAAAGTGTTTGCCCCCTTCCTGATTTCTCATTTTTTTGTATGTCACACTTAAATGTTTCAGATCCATCAAACAAATTTAAATATTAGACAAAGATAACACAAGTAAACACAAAATGCAGTTTTTAATTGAAGGTGTTTACTATTAAGGATAAAAAAAATCCAAACCTACATGGCCCTGTGTGAAAAAGTGATTGCCCCCCGTTAAAACATAAATTAACTCTGGTTTATCACATCTTTGGAAAGCTGAGTTCAATTTTCTAGCCATTTCTAAAGCTTTGGGACTCCAGTGAGCCACAGTGAGAGCCATTATCCACAAATGGCAAAAACATGGAACAATGGTGAACCTTCCCAGGAGTGGCCGGCTGACCAAAATTACCCCAAGAGCGCAGCGACGACTCATCCAAGAGGTCACAAAAGACCCCACAACAACATCCAAAGAACTGCAGGCCTCACTTGCCTCAGTTAAGGTCAGTGTTCATGACTCCACCATAAGAAAGACACTGGGCAAAAATGGCCTGCATGGCAGAGTTCCAAGACGAAAACCACTGCTGAGCAAAAACAACATAAAAGCTCATCTCAGTTTCTCAGAAAACATCTTGCTGAGCCCCAAGACTTTTGGGAAAATACTCTGTGGACTGACAAGACAAAAGTTGAACTTTTTGGAAGGTGTGTGTCCCATTACATCCGGCGTAAAAGTAACACAGCATTTCAGAAAAGGAACATCATACCAACAGTAAAATATGGTGGTGGTAGTGTGATGGTCTGGGGCTGTTTTGCTGCTTCAGGACCTGGAGGAATTGCTGTGATAAAGGGTAACCCTGAATTCTGCTGTCTACCAAAAAATCCTAAAGGAGAATGTCCGGCCATCTGTTAATGACCTCAGACTGAATTACACTTGGGTTCTGCAGCAGGACAATGATCCAAAACACACCAGCAAGTCCACCTCTGAATGGCTTAAGAAAAACAAAATGAAGACTTTGGAGTGGCCTTGTCAAAGTCCTGACGTGAATCTGATTGAAATGCTGTGGCATGACCTTAAAAAGGTGGTTCATGCTCAAACACCCTCCAATGTGGCTGAATTACAACCATTCTGCAAAGATGAATGGGCCAAAATTCCTCCACAGCGCTGTAAAAGACTCATTGCCAGTTATCACAAATGCTTGATTGCAGTTGTTGCTGCTAAGGGTGGCCCAACCAGTTATTAGATTTAGGGGGCAATCACTTTTTCACACAGGGCCATGTAGATTTGGATTCCTTCCCCTTAATAATAAACACCTTCATTTAAAAACGGCATTTTGTGTTTACTTGTGTTATCTTTGTCTAATATTTAAATTTGTTTGATGATGTGAAACATTTAAGTGTGACAAACATACAAAAAATGAGAAATCAGGAAGGGGACAAACATTTTTTCACACCACTGTAGCTACTTCTTTAACTGCATCAGGGCTCATCATCTCGTTCACAATAGCTTTGCAGGTAGGTAGCGTTAATGTCTCTGCCACAGTGTGGCTTTTTTGATTTGGCTACAAATTCAGCTACTAAATTGCTAGCTTTGAGAGCATTCTTAGACACCTTTGTGGGTTTTCTCATTACAGTTACCTATTTGTCTGTTTTTTCTTGGAGACAAGCAAAATAATCCGTGCTGTTACCTTGAAGTGACGGGTGGATCATTTCAAGATGATGTTTAAGCTTGCATGGGACCATGGGACTGTTGGATAGTTTTTCCCCGCACACCAAGCATAATGGACTCTGTGCGGTAGCATCCCTGGTGGAAGTAAATCCAAAGGAAATGTGACTTTCGCTGTACTGCCTTGTCTTTACCATCTTAGCTTTCTTTTGACAACCACTCAGCCCTTCACCTAGGACCTAGTTCAAAATTTTAACCTAGGTCCTAGGTTCAAATTTTGTCCAGTACTGACAGAGCTGGTGTAACTGAGTCAGGTTTGTAAGCTGCCTTGCTCGCACACGCCTTTTCAGCTCAGCCCACAAATTTTCTATGGGACTGAGATCTGGGCTTTGTGATGGCCAGTCCTAAACGTTGACTTTGTTGCCCTTAAGCCACTTTGTAACTAATTTGGCGATATGCTTAGGGTCATTGTCCATTTGGAAGACCCATCTATGCCCGAGCTTTAAGCCACCCTTTGCAGCTATAACAGCTTCAACTTTTCAGGGAAGGCTTTCAACAAGGTTTGGGAGTATGTTTATGGGAATTTTTGACCATTCTTCCAGAAGTGCATTTGTAAGGTCAGGCACTGATGTTGGATGAGAAGGCCTGGGTCACAGTCTCCACTCTTAATTCATCTCAAAGGTGTTCTTATGGGTTGAGGTCAGAGCTCTGTGCAGGCCAGTCAACTTCCTCCACACCAAACTCGCTCACCCATGTCTCTATAGACTAGGGGTCACCAACTAAAACTGCAAGAGGTCTGATAAGTCGGTCGTCCTCCTCTGCTGAGGTCTGAATTAGGGCTGGGGATCTTTAGGCACCTCAGGGTACAATTATGATTCAGGGTCTCCGATTTGATTCTAACTTCAAACGTCTTTTAATAAAATAAATGGAAGAGAAATGTGACAAGACATATGGACAAATTTATCTGAAAACGTGCTTTTAAGAACCGTCATCCTTTCATGGACATTCTTTCAGAAGACCGCAGCTGTCTCCAGCAGGCCAATATCATTTGCTTTTACACATTATTTTATTAAGCAGATGTTTTAGCTGCTTTTAGTTCTGTATTTTTTAAACAAAAATTCTTTGCTCAATTTCAAATAAAACATGTAATAATTTAATCATAATAATAAAGGAGAACACTGAATGTGTTTTTGACTCCAAATAAATTAGCTGTAAAATTCTAAAATCTACAACTTAAATCCTAAAAATGGAAAGTTTTACAGGAGAACACAAACTAAATTACATACATTTAAAAAGATTAATATTTACGAAACAAAATCTCACAAAAGTCCACCTTTATACTATAGTTTCAGTATTTAAAAAAAAACGTTTCAAACTGTAAGCCTAAAAAAAGCGACAGAAAATGTAATTAATTCCACACTTCAGAATTCCTTTGGTTTTTTAATGTCAACAATGTTTTTATCTTTTTAACCTGGTCTGGGTCTGTCTGGATAACACTCTGTCACAGGGAGATTGGAGGTGGATGTGTGTGGAACTTTTCATGTTCAGTAACACACAGAGCAAATTTTGACATGATATCAGAGGATCGTGGAAATTACCTCCATAAACAACGTCGTGCAGCCCAATGGGGATGCTGTCCCAGGAAGGTGTGGAGGAGCCGCGGGGACCTTCCATCAACAGACCCCCAGGTGGACCCGTACCATCACAGGCAGCCAGAGTGGCGGTGGACACAATTTCACAGCAGTGTTTCATTCCGAGGGTTACGCTGGGAAGGAAGCGTGGCTGTCCACCCGCTGTATCCCACGGAGAATGTCCAAGGTCCCTCGTCATAAAATGTCTGGGCGGCCGCTGCTGATACGGCACTCTAGTTCTGCTTTTTTGTTAAAACAAAACACAATTTTTCCCCAAATGATATTAAAAAGCTTTGGAGTCTGGACAAAGGACTCTCGAGGTCCGGATCCGGACCGGAGTCCACCAGTTGGTGACCCCTGTTAAGTAAGTCATTTGGAGGGGTGTTCTAATAATTTTGGCAAAATAGTGGATTTCCATAGTTGCTGTAAATGGAAACATCGTACTCGGAATATTGCCTCAACCAAAATATGGACCTTAATCAGAATATGATATGTATGTAACTGTAGTCAGTATCCATTAAGCAGCTCACTGTATCCGTGTCTCTTTCTCTGTAGCGGTGGCAGCACCTGACAACCCCAGTTTGGGGCAGACATCACCTGGAGTACCTGGCCCCAGAGAGTGAGGCCAAACTGCTGCCTCCTGCAGGACCCAAGGGTACATTACTCTTTGAAAGTGTTATCTGACTTCTACAAAACAAAGAGCCAAGGTCATGCTTAATCTCAGTACACACATTAACACAAAATACACACAAACACATAATACACTGGCCTGGTAAGAGCAAAACTCAGATTAGTTACATACATAGCAGTTCTAATATCCATAAAAAGCCCCGGACAAACGGACCAAAGATTAGATTGGAGAGGAACCGAAACACATATGCTTTACCTGACATACGCCCATCTCTGTTCTCTGACTCTACCTCGCTTGCTACTCAACGAACCCCACCCCCGCCTCTGTGTCGTCCTGTTCCTGTATTGTTCTGTGAGTGTGACGTGTCTGGTGTAATTTGCGATATCTCCCCTTTCCCCGAACCTTTCTGTCATTGTGTCAACAGCCTCATCTGTCCCAAGTCATCACGGCATTTTGTTTGAAATGGGCAAAACTTTAAAGATTCAAATGAAATTTCTGATTAAAGATCTCATGTCTGCTGCTGATAACGTCATAGTTTGAGTGTGGATGTTTTAGATGCATGTACAGTACGTCTGTCCTAATGTACAGTATTACGTGTGTATGTGTGTGTGTGTAAGAGGGGGTGTTTCCTGAACCATGGTATCTTCATTTATATGTAAAATTACACTTGATCATTTTTTTCTGCCAAATGGCTTCCTGAATTAACTGTACAAAAATTTGCATTTGTAAAAAAAAAAAAAACAGCAACAAAAAAATCACACCTTCCTGATGTGTATTGTAAACCATCTTAAATATCCAGTGTATTGTAGGGTTTGTGAATATATATTCTGAGGATGAAGATCTTTACTGCACATTATGAGATTGTGAAAAACCCGACTGACCTGTGCAACAAGCAGGAGGCTGGAATGTGGGGAGGGGAAGGTGACCTGAGCCAGTGTTAAGAGAGATGCAATAAATGACCTGATGAAGATGGATACGATGTCTGTGTCTGTGTTTTAATGAGCCTTTATTTGCATGGTCTCACATTTTTAATCATAAAACATGTCATGATTTAGTGTTTTTGAGGAGGCTTAAATGCTGGGCAACGACTTCAGAAGAACACTCAGACGCACATGAAAAGTTACACCACTTTAATGAAAAAACCCAAACCCTATACACAACACGCTACTTTAAGGAATAAATGCACACACCACAATTAATGAAACCCGCAACCAAGACGCCACACTATATACAGGAAAACAGTTGCACGCTGGAATCACATGTAGCCTAGGATGAAAGAGAGGAGAGGAATGATTAGTGATGGTAATGGCACACGGGAGAATGACAACTGAGGTAATGGGTCTTACAACACTGGCAGAGAGCCCGGCAGTGATGAGCACCAGAGCCAGGAAAACAGAAGCAGGAACGGAGGGGGGAGGCACGCTCGCCTAATCGTGACAGTGCCCCCCCCCCCCCCCCCCAAGGGACACCTGGGCTTCTGCGGATGGGCAAGGTGGAATGCCCGACCCATGCCCTTGTCGTAGGCGTATGATGATGGAATCCAAGATCTCCGGACAATAACCCTTCCAGTGTACCAGATAATGCAGCCCCCGACTTCGACGGCGCATGTCCAGAATTCGCTGGACAGTGTAGGTGGTATGTCCACTGATGATCCAGGGGGGCGGAGGGGGTTCTGGAGGAGGGGACAAGGGGCTAACGAAGAGAGGCTTGATCTGAGAAACATGGAAAGTAGGATGATGCGGAGGGATGGGGGCAACTTCAGCCAAATGGTGACATCATTGGTGATGTGAGAGATTGGGAACGGGCCCAAAAAGCGAGGGGACAGCTTCTGAGAGTCCCCCTTAACCGGTACCTTCTCAGCAGATAACCAGACCCTCTGGCCCACGGCATATTTGGGCGCCGCCGCCCGCTTATGGTTGGCATACAGGTGATTCCGCTCGGACGATTGCTGAAGAGCTGCCCAAGTGGACCTCCAGAGGCAGCGACAGCGACGGGTGTGGGCCTCCACAGAAGATACCGCGATCTCCCTTGTTATAATAGGCAGAAGTGGTGGTGTATACCCCATGGCGGCTTCAAATGGTGTCAGCCCCGTGGCAGAGGAGACGGCAGAGTTCAGTGTGTACTCCGCCCAGGTGAGGTGGGAGCTCCAGGAAGATGGGTTGCAGGAAGCTACACACCTCACGATGGCCTCCAACGACTGATTTGCACACTCGGCCTGACCGTTGTTCTGGGGATGATAACCAGATGTGAGGCTGACGGAGGTACCCAGGGATCGGCAGAATGCTCTCCAGACCTTGTGATGTAAACTGTGGTCCTCGATCAGAAACAATGTCTATGGGGATGCCATGGAGCCGGATGACATGGATGGAAAGGAGGTTGGCCGTCTCGGCAGCAGAGGGGAGACCAGGGAGAGGAACCAAGTGAACGGCCTTCGAAAAGCGATCAGTAATGGTGAAAATGACAGTTACGTTGAGAAGGAGGGAGGCCCGAGACAAAGTCAATGGCGATATGAGACCAGGGATGGGAAGTGATGGGGAGTGGATGGAGGAGACAGGCAGGTGGAAAAGAGTCAGATTTATTGGTGACACACGTGTGGCAGGCCTTCACATATTCTTTCACATCCTTCCTAAGGGAAGGCCACCAAAACACATGCTGAATGAGTTCAGTAGTACAGGTGATGCCGGGATGACAGGCAAAAAACTTGTGTGCCCCCACTGGATGACGTTACTGTGTAAGGGGGCGAGCACGTACATACAGCCTGTTGGGCGGGCCTCCCTCTGGGACAGGTTCCACTGACTGGGCCTGCCGGACCCTCTGCTCCATGTCCCAAGTGAGGGCACCCAAAATGCAGGAGGAGGGCAGGATGGTGTCCGGGAGGGAGGCAGCAGCTGCAGGAGAAGGAGTGGAGGAGGAGTCGGAGGAAAACTGGCGTGAGAGAGCATCAGGTTTAACGTTGCGGGACCCTGGGCGGTATGTGATGGAGAGATTAAATCTAAGAAAAAACAGGGCTCACCGAGCCTGCTGGGCATTCAAATGTCTGGCCAATGTGAGATATTCTAAATTTTTGTGATCAGTCCAGACCATCACCGGCTGATTGGCTCCCTCCAACCAGTGCCTCCACTCCTCCAGCACCAATTTAATGGCCAACAGTTCACAGTTGCCTACGTTGTAATTTCTCTTGGCTGGGGTCAGCCGCCGAGAAAAAAACGCGCGCAGGTGGAGCTTCTGGTTGGAGCCGGAACGCTGTGAGAGCACATCGCCCACCCCTGAATCAGAAGCATCCACCTCAACCACGAACTGGGCTTGGGGGTCTAACTGCGCCAAAATAGGCGCGGTGGTAAATTCTTCTTTGAGTGTGGCAAAAGCCCGCTCAGTGGCCTCAGACCACTTGAATGGGCTCTTGACTGAAGTGAGCTGGGTAAGGGGCAGAACAATCTTGCTATAATCACGGATAAACTGGTGGTAGAAATTGGCAAAACCCAGGAAGCATTGGAGCTCCTTCCTGGTTTGGGGAGTAGGCCAGTCTACTACCACCTGAATTTTCTCCGGGTCAGCCTTTAGCATGCCCCCGCCCACGGTAAACCCCAAGAAAGAAGTGGAGCAGGTGGAAAACTCGCACTTCTCAGCTTTCACAACAAGCTGATTCTTGAGCAGCCGCTGCAGGACAGTGCGGACGTGGACCACATGTTCCTCCAGCGTGCAAGAGAAAATCAATATATCATCTAAGTACACAAAAACGAAATTGTTTACCATGTCCCGGAGGACGTCATTGATTAATCGCTGGAAGATGGCGGGGGCGTTGGTCAGTCCAAAGGGCATGACCAAATATTCAAAATGACCCAAATGAGTTTAAAACGCCATCTTCCATTCATCCCTGTCGTGGATATGTACCAAATGATACGCATTCCAGAGATCGAGCTTAGTGTATACCCGTGCCTGTTGGAGGAGTTCAAAGGCCAAATTAATGAGTGGCAACGGGTATTTATCCTTAACGGAGCTTGCAATAATCAATGCAAGGCCGCAAAGTCCCATCCTTCTTGCCTACAAAAAAGAACCCCACGGCGAGAGGGGCGGATGACGGGCAAATAAGGCCGGCGCTGAGGGAGTCTCTAATGTAGCTCTCCATCGCTTCCCTCTCCGGCCTAGATAAACTGTAAAGCTGGCTGGATGGCAGCCGTGCACCCGGAAGGAGGTCAATAGTGCAGTCATAGGACTGATGAGGTGGCAAAGATAGGGCCCTTGACCTGCTAAAGACCTCCCCTAAGTTATGGTAGACCTCAGGCATGTGGCTGAGATCCGTCGGCTCAGCCGAAGGGGAGGAGAGAGGGTGAGCAAGCAGCTGAACAGAGACGTGATGACAAACAGAAGGACCTCCAGGAGGAGATAGAACCCTGGGCCCAGGTAATTATAGGACTGTGTTTGTGAAGCCACGGATACCCCAAAATCATGGAGGTGGAGGATTGTGGCAACACAAAAAATTGAATTGTCTCGCAGTGGTTACCGGACAAAATGACTGAAATGGGCTCAGTTTGCTGGGTTACCGCCACAAGACTACGTCCAGATAAAGCAGAAACATTGACAGGTGTCGGGAGGTTCCTGGTGGGAATCTGAAACTTTTGGACCAATTCAAGGTGAATGAAGTTTTGCTCTGCCCCGGAATCCACCAGAGTGGAGGTTTTGCACTCGGCTCCTGCTAACTGGACCAGAGCCAGAAGTGTAAAACAGCTGGAGGGATTTTGAGAAGAACCTCTCGCCAGACCCCCCATGGTTACTGAAGGGCCAGTTCTTTTTGGCCGAATTGGGCATTTGGAGATGGTATGATCTGTGGCCCTGCAATACATGCACGCCCCTGCCTTTTCCCGGCAGCGGCACTCCTCTGAAGTCAGATGAGCCCTCGCCAGGACCATCGGTTCTAGAGGCGGCGCCAAGGATTCAGAGGTCTTCTGCTCCCTAGCGCGCTCCCGGAACTGGTTATCTAAGGCCACAGCCTGTGTGATCAATTCATCCAAAGAGGAGGGATTTACCCAGATAGCCAGCTCGTTGCGGAGATTGGCATTCAAACTCCAGAGGAAGACGCTACGTAGCGCAGCGTCATTCCACTCGGTGTCTGCTGCAGGGACCCGGAACTCGACAGATTAGTCAGCTACTGACCGACTTTCCTCCCGCAGCCCCAGCAACTGGCAGGCGATGTTACCCTCAATCTCTGTGTGATCAAATGCCTGTGTGAATTTTTGAACTAAACGCTCAAAAGTGTATTGGGCCCCCTCCCAGCCACCCAAGACGGACTGAGCCCACTTGAGTGCCCGGTCACGGAGTAATAGGGTCATGGATTGGATGTTAGCCGAATCATCCCTATATTCTCCCTTCACCTGCTGGAAATACATCAGACAGTGCAGCAGAAACCCTTTACATCCCCCCACTTCCCCCCCGTAGGGGGCAGGCGCGGGAATGGAAATGTTCCTGTGGAGAATGCGAGCTGTCGGGGCAGCAGGTGCAGAAGTGGGAGCGGCCACGCCAGGAAGCCGACACAAATGCTCCATGACCGTGGTCAGCTGTTGAAGGATAGTTTGAAGCTGCTCAGCCAAAAACATGACTTGGTGTTCCGTGGCTTCCAAACACAAAAGCGCTGACGGTTCTCCTGTGGCAGTGCCCACTAAGCCTTGATCCTGGCTGGATCGTTCGCTCATGATTTAACATTTTTGAGGAGGTTTAATGCTGGGCAACCACTTCAGAAGAACACTCAGACGCACATGAAAAGTTATACCACTTTAATGAAAAAACCCAAACCCTATACACAACACGCTACTTTAAGGAATAAATGCACACACCACAATTAATGAAACCCACAACCAAGACGCCACACTATATACAGGAAAGCAGTTGCACGCTGGAGCCACATGCAGCCTAGGATGAAAGAGAGGAGAGGAATGATTAGTGATGGTAATGGCACACGGGAGAATGACAACTGAGTGTCTTACGACACTGGCAGAGAGCCTGGCAGTAAACTCCAGCGTAGGAAAGGTGAAGGGGTCTGGAGGCTGCAGGACAGGAGAAGGAAGAGCTGAAGAACCAGGATGGAGAAGCCGTTGTCTGGAAGGAGAGATGACTCAGGCGAGCATACAAACACAGCTCCGGAGACGCACCACTGGAGGCGGCAGCAAACCTGAGTGGAGGAGAAGAGAAGGTGAGATAACTCTGAATAATTAATGTTTTACACAAGAACAACTATTGTGAGGCGGCATAAGCTGATGAATCAGGAGGCAGCAGGTGTGTAATCACGCAGGTGTGCTGATGAGCTCCGGAGCTTGAAAACAGAAGCAGGAAGGGAAGAAGGAAGCACGCTCGCCTGATCATGACAACATAAACAATGGATATTTACAAAAGTCACATTTAATATAGTATACATTTATTACTGCATAAAACAAGAGCAGCTCAACATTTCTGTAACTTTCCAGTTTGGGATCAATAAAGTACATACTGTATATCTATCTAACATTTTACAGGTAATTTTAATCAAGACAACTGTAACCTAACAAAAAGTTTTAGTCCATATAGCCGAGGTAAAATGATGATTTAAAAATAAGATAAGATAAGATAAGATAAGCCTTTATTAGTCCCACAACGGGGAAATTCCACGATTGCAACAGCACAGGGATAGCAACACTCAGAGCAACAATCAGAAGGCAAGAAAAAAAAAAAAAAAACAAGCAAGCAAGAGCAGCTAATATACATATTACTATAATATATATATATATATATATACACAGACACACAGTGCAGAGCATTGTAGCTGGATGGAATAAATATATGAATATGTAAACACAGTGCGGAGCAATGTAGCTAGATGGAATAATATGTAGATATATAAACACACAGTGCGGAGCATTGTAGCTAGATGGAATAAATATATAGATATATAAACATAAACACACCCAGTGCGGAGCATTGTAGCTAGATGGAATAAATATGTAAATATATAAACACACACAGTGCAGAGCATTGTTGCTAGATGGGATGAAACAGCACCCCAAATATTTGGGGTGCTTGATGGCAAAATTCACAACAGGTGTCTGATCCATGAATCAACCAGTAAATTTTCTGTTTCAGTTAGAATTGGTATTTAAACAGTCCTCTTCATCATGCTGTTCACATTTTGACATCATGAGACAAAGACGACACCTCACAATTGATCAACAGTACCTCACCATTACGAGGCTTTAGATAGGATGTTCTTAGAGGGAAGTGACTACTGAGCTTAAAGTGTCACAGAGTGTCATCAGCAGGTTGCAGCAGAGATACAAAGAAACTGGAAGAGTGACAGAAAGGCATAGAAGTGGACACCCTTTGGCCACGTCCCATGCTGATGACCGTTTCATTGTGAACAGTGCCCTGTGGAACCAGATGATGAATGCCACTCAACTCCAGGCACATTTAAGGGAGGTGAGAGGCACCCAAGGATCACGTCAGATCATTCAAAACTGTTTACATCAGCGTGGTCTGCGTGCTAGACAACCTGCAAGGGTACCTGAACACACCATCAGGCACGGGCGTTATCATCTTGCATGGGGCAGGAAGCATTTATGTTGGACAAGGGACCAGTGGGCCTCACTGCTGTTCTCTGATGAAAGTCGATTCATGTTGAGCAGAAATGATGGCTGCCAATGATGTTGGAGACGTCAAGGAGTGCACCACTATAGGAGAGTGCTATGCATCAGCCACTGTTGTCACCAGACAAGCCTTTGGTGGTGGTGGTGTTACAGTCTGGGCAGCAGGGATTGACATTAACACTCGCCCACCCGCCTCTGGCAGGTGGATGTCACTGGTAGTGGGTAAGACAGCCAGTCCCACTAGTCACTTTGGTGGGTTGTACTTTTCTCAAGCAACTTCTAAATAATAAGCCTATCGCATTGTGAGACTACAAAACTACAACTTCCTTGAGCACTATCTGCACACACAGTGCATTGTCATTGGTCCACTGTCACCGTGGGCATGGTCTGGCTCAACTCCCAGTGCGGTACACAGGACTGCTCCAGGCTGGGTTACAGAAGAAACTGTGGATGCTGTGCTCTGCAGGTCAGTTCATTTTGTGGCCAGAAACAGTGCTGAACTGACAGCAGAACACACCTGTCCCCGTTCTCAGCAGTCAGATCACCAGGGGAATTCCATCTGATCCCCCGTTGTCACAGCATGAGTAGTTAAACTGCACTCTCCCCCCACATCAGCTCTCATCGTCGTTGGCCTCCGTCGGTCTATGATGACCATGGAAGAGAATCCTAAACGTCTACTCTGCTGGAACAGCACCGCCTGTGGCTGAACAGGCCGATACGCGAATGGCAGTCCCTGTCACACAGGTCGCACTTGTGGGTGGTCTCCGTGCTGCTGGGTCTGTGGCGGTTCTTCCTGCGGGTCCTTTTTTCATCTGCAGCAGCAGTCAGTTTCTCTTCACCCACCTTGAGCTGTCTGGTCAGGGTGCCTCTCCATTTGGAGCGGTCCGTTGCAAGGTCCTCCCAGCGCTCTGTGTTGATCTCCAGGGCCTTCATGTCTCTCTTGCAGACGTCTCTAAAACGCAGCTGTGGGCGGCCAACGTCTCTCTTGCCAGTTGCCAGTTCTCCATAGAGGACGTCTTTGGGGATTCTGCCATCCTCCATACGGTGAACGTGGCCTAGCCAGCGGAGCCTGCGCTGTCTGAGTAGAGTGAACATGGAGGGAAGGCCGGCACGGGACAGAACTTCTGTGTTGGGCACTTTGTCCTGCCAGGATATGTCCAGGATGTGGCGAATGCAGCGCAAGTGGAAGGAGTTCAGTCTCTTTTCCTGCCGGGCGTATGTTGTCCATGTCTCACTCCCATAGAGCAGTGTGCTGATGACGCAGGCGTTGTACACTGCCATCTTCGTCTTGACAGAGAGTTTGGGATTCTCCCACACTCGTGTGGTGAGGTGAGCGAGTGTGAAGGCTGATTTTCCAATCTTCTTGTTGATCTCTGTATCAAGGGAGAGGTTGTTGCTGATCGTGGACCCCAGGTACGTGAACTGATTCACAACCTCCAGCTCGTAGTCGTCAATGGTGATGGTTGGTGGTGCTTCCGTGCCTTGCGCCAAGACGTTAGTCTTCTTCAGGCTGATGGTAAGCCCGAAGTGCTTGCATGCCTGGGAGAAGTGGTCCATAAGGGTCTGAAGCTCCTGCTGTGTGTGGGTTGCGACTGCAGCGTCGTCTGCGAACAGCATGTCTCTGATTAGAGCCTCGCGTACTTTGGTTCTGGCTTTCAGGCGGGCGAGGTTGAAAAGTCTGCCGTCAGATCTTGTGTGCAGGTAGATTCCCTCTGTTGCTGTGCTGAAGGCCTGCCTCAGGAGCATAGCAAAGAAAATCCCAAAGAGGGTTGGCACAAGTACACAGCCCTGTTTCACTCCGCTGCGTATGTTGAAAGGCTCTGAGACGTTGCCATCGTGCTGCACTATCCCCTGCATGTTGGTGTGAAACGATTCAATGAGGCTTTGCAACTTTGGTGGGCATCCTATCTTTGGCAGGCTCTTGAAAAGGCCCTCTCTGCTGACCAGATCGAACGCTTTGGTGAGGTCGATGAAGGCGACGTACAGGGGCATGTTCTGTTCTCTGCATTTCTCCTGGAGTTGGCGGATGGAGAATATCATGTCTACCGTCGATCGCTCAGCGCGGAAGCCACACTAAGACTCGGGGTAGACACGTTCAGCAAGCTTCTGTAGACGAACGAGAACAACTCGTGCGTAGACTTTGCCAACAACGCTGAGGAGGGAGATGCCCCTGTAGTTGTTGCAGTCGCTTCTCTCCCCTTTGTTTTTGTAGAGGGTGATGATCTTGGCGTCCCTCATGTCCTGTGGTACGGCACCTTCCTTCCAACACTGGCAGAGGACGTCATGCAATGGCAGCAGTAGGGCGGTCTTGCAGTGCTTGATCAGGTCGGGGGGTATGCCATTGTTGCCGGGTGCCTTGCCAGCGGCCAAGCTATCAATGGCCTTGCTGAGTTTGTCGATGGTTGGCTCGGCGTCAAGTTCGTCCATGGATGGCAGGCAGTCGATGGCATCAAGGGCTGACGGTGTCACGGTGTTCTGTCTGGAGTAGAGGTCGGAGTAGTGTTCCACCCCTCTCTCCATCTGCTTGTTCTTTTCTGTGCTCATCTCCCCAGTGGAGGATTTGAGGGGGGCTGTCTTGCTCTGAGCCGGACCAAGTGCTTTCTTGATGCCATCGTACATACCACGGATGTTCCCTGTTATGGCAGCGGTTTGAATGTCTTGGCTGAGCTGAGTCCAGTACTCGTTGGCACAGCGCCGAGCAGTCTGCTGAACTTTGCTTCTCGCAGCCCTGAGAATCTGGAGATTCTTCTCGTTTGGGTACTTCTTGTACTCAGCAAGTGCTGAGCGCTTGGCTTCAATGACGGGGGTCATCTTGGTCAACTTGGCATCAAACCAGTCCTGTGACTTCGAGGTCTTCCTCCCAAAGGTAGCCAAGGCTGTGCAGTGGATGGTGTTTCGCAGCTCTTCCCACTTCTGCTTTGCAGATTCTCCTTCTTGTGGTACACCAAGTTCCTTCTCAAAGGTGGAGGCAAACTGCTCAACAAGTTCTGGTTGAGCCATCTTGCTGGTGTCAATCCGTGCCTTTCCAGGTTGTCTAGCACGATGGAATTTCTTCAGCTGCAGCTTGACCTTGCAACACACCAATGAATGGTCTGTGTCGCAATCTGCACTCTGGAACGAACGGGTGATTAGCACGTTCTTCAGTGAGGTGCGCCTGGTCAGGATCAAGTCCAGCTGGTGCCAGTGCTTTGAGTGTGGATGTTGCCAGGAAACCTTGTGTTGGGGCTTGGTCTTGAAGAACGAGTTTGTGATGCACAGATCGTGATATGTGCAGAACTCGAGCAGCCGCTGTCCGCTGTCGTTCATTCTGCCCACGCCAAAAGGTCCAAGACAGGAGGGCCAGGAGTCGTGGTCAGCACCCACTCTGGCATTGAAGTCTCCAAGGAGAATGAGTTGTTCAGAGTTGGGGATGATCCTGACAGTTGTTGCGAGATTCTCTTAGAACTCGTCTTTTGCCTCTGGTGTGGCTGTCAGTGTTGGGGCATACACACTGACGAGGGTGACTGGGCCTTGAGTGGTGTTCAGGCGGAGGGTGAGGAGTCGTGCAGAGCAAGTGCTGCTCGGTTCCACCATCTTCAGCAAAGTGTTCTTCACTGCAAAGCCCACTCCGTGTTCCCTGTGTTCGTCACTGCCCTTTCCCTGCCAGTAGAACGTGTAGTCCTTCTCTCTCAGTGTGCCTGCGTCAGCCAACCGTGTTTCCTGGAGAGTGGCGATATCCACTCCCAGTCTCTTCAGCTCATTACTGATGATGGCAGTCTTCCTGGTGTCGTTGATGTCCTTGAGGTTAGTAGCGAGTCCTGTCATCATAGTGCGGACGTTCCAAGTTCCCAGTTTTAGAGTTGGTCTCTTTTGTTTTATTGTCTTGCCTGGTGCGAAAGTTCTCAGCCTGCTGTTCGGACTTCTCCTCATCCCCATGCACCCAATGAGGAAAGCAAGCTGTGGCGGGACATCACCTTATTGGCTGGGGGCTGCCCAGCTTGAGGCGGGCGGTAGCTGTCCAGTGAGATCCGATGATCCCTCCCACCATCGGGAATAACCCCTGGCGCCGAGCTCTACGCCAATTGAGCGGTGGCTTATAACCGGTAACTGTCATTCCCCGTGTTTTGTCTACGCCAAAGGCGAAGCTGGAGTGTCCTCTCCAGTGATCCGGTGTTCTACCTTCCAGCGTTGGGCGTTGGTAGGATTCAAGCCTGGGCAGGAAGATATGGAGGATAAGATGTTGCCCATGCAGCATCAGCTTCAGCATCAACATCAGCTCTAGCTCTGGTTAAATGATTATTTACTGTCCACAGCTGTGCAAATTTAAGTTTTCATATGTGTTAGGTTAATTTTCAGTATAATTATTCTGAGTCAAAAATCAGGCAGAATATTTAAATGTAAGTAAATTTATTGCTCATGGCCAATGAGGGAGAAGTCACAGAGTGTAGCCCTCAGTCCACACACACACACACACACACACCGAACTTATCAATTAGGTCACACTCCAGTCAAACTTTTAAAGTTGTCTTATCCATGGGGAGTGAGAGAGATTGTCCAGAAGACGAACAGTCCTGTCCTTGAGTCCACGAAGCACACAGTCCTTATCAAATGTGAGCCAGTGTGAATCTCATTCCCACAGACAAGAAACAGTCACACAGAACTGAACATGATGAACTGAAAACAGCTGTAGTCATTAAGAAATATCTGAACACTCACGCCACACTCACTCACAGACTGGACATTCTTATTACAACTATGTGATTTATAATTGCTAACTCAGACATACACACAGACTGGGGCTACATGAATCAATCAATCAATCAATCAATCAACCTTTATTGTCATGATGCTATGCATACAACTGTCGTGTAAGCAAGATGAAATTGCGTTTCTCTAGGCATCCGTATTGTAAAAAGAACATAATTTAAAAACACACTCACACCCCCCACCCCAACAGCCATTCACACATCCCTTAGACACATTTGGATATTACAGTAATGTTAACTTATTACAGTTGCAGTTAAAATGATAATAACTGCCTATGTATATATAAAACAATTAACCTGTTGAACTCTGGTCAATTTCCCTAAAAACGCCTAAAAATAACATACCCAAAGTAAATCAAAAGCTGACCGTTGTAATTGCCGATCAGTCAAAAGTCATTTTTATTACTATTTTCATTGATAAAGAATAATTTAGCTTATAACACTTACCTGTCCACAACAGCAGTGTCGTTGGCGAACATCTGTTCCTCATTGTCAGACGAACATGAAGCTGGTCCGGTTGTTACGGACTCGTGGTTCTGGTCACCCGACCCTGTCAAACCATCTCCGCTTCCATGATTGCGGTTTTTGCGAACGATTTTTCAAAACAAATAAGAACAGTAGTGTGGTGGGTTGGTGTAACCCCCACAACAGACTGGACAGACACAGCGCTCAGCTAGAGCAATTAACAGAACAGTGAAATGTGTGTATTAATGTCTACAGGCAGCCCCGCTTCTTCTGGCTCACTTCTGTGATGTTAATGTGCCTTTCATGCATTGTGTTCATGCGTCCTGTCTTTGCTGTGACCTAGAGACCGAGATCAATATGTCTCTCAAATGCAAATGTCTCATGCCTGTTCTGCAATCTCTTTGATCATACCAACTGCTGGGGAATGCTCTTTTATGTATTGTTGTAGTTGGGTATATATACTGCACTGTAACCCATGCTCACCCTCTCATTCATTCACTCTTCAGCTGCTGCTGCAGACACACACTGTGTCTCCTCTCTGAGAGCCTGAGGAATTCGACTTCGGCCTGCTCACACTATGGGCTGGAGCTGAGTTCCCGTGAAGGTGGTATGAATCAATAAAACCTCCCTAAAACTCTCATTGCTGCTTTATTTCATGCCGTTTCAGTAGTAATAAAAAAAGACTGGTTCATGGCTGAGAGTGGCTAACGCTACCGTTACACACAGGTCTCAATGTGAGTCACCCAGTGGCTTAGGCAAAAAAGATTTTACGCATGGGGACGCACGCGTTTCAATCGTCGAACTTCTCTGCTTCAATTGGCTCGTTGTATTCAATTCAATTCAATTCAACTTTATTTATATAGCGCCATTTCACAACAACAGTCATCTCATAGCACTATCAACTGTAGGGGGAACCCCCACAGTTGCAGAAAGACCCCAGCAATCAGGCGATCCCCTGTGAGCAAGCACTTGGCGATGGTGGAGAGGAAAAACTCCCTTTTAACAGGAAGAAACCTCCAGCAGAACCAGGCTCAGGGAGGGGCAGTCATCTGCTGCGACTGGCTGGGGGGTGAGGGGATAGAGAAGAAGAAAAGAACAGACATGTAGAGAGCAAACAGCACGATGGGGACTCAATCTATGGGAGAGAACAAACAAATGTTAATGACCAGCAAAAAAAATATTTCATTGAGAGTGAGAAAAGGAGTGAGGCCCAGTGCATTACTGGAGGTCCCCCGGCTGACTAAACCTATTAGCAGCATAACTAAGGGAGGGTTCAGAAACACATGATCCCTCCCTAATTGTAGGCTATATCAAAAAGGTAGGTTTTAGCCCTATTCTTAAAAACAGAGATCGAGTCTGACTCCCGAATCCAGATTGGCAGCTGGTTCCACAGGACAGGAGCTTGATAACTGAAGGCTCTACCTCCAATAGTAATTTTGGAGATTCTAGGTATTACAAGTAATCCTGCATTTTGGGAGCGTAGTGCTCTGTTAGGATAATACGGTAGTATCAGATCTTTTAAATAAAAAGGAGCCTGATTATTTAGAGCTTTGTAAGTAAGAAGAAAGATTTTAAACTTAATTCTAAACTCTATGGGAAGCCAATGAAGGGAGGCCAGAACCGGAGAGATATGATCTCTCTTTCCAGTACCTGTTAAAACTCTTGCTGCAGCATTTTGGATCAGCTGAAGACTTTTTAAAGATGTTTTAGGACATCCTGATAATAAAGAATTACAATAATCTAATCTCGAGCTAACAAAAGCGTGGATCAGTTTCTCAGCATCACTCTGAGACAAGATGCTCCTAATCTTGGCAATATTACGCAAATGATAGAAGGCAGTCTTAGAAACAAATTTAATATGTGAATTGAAGGACAAATCCTGATCAAAAATAACTCCAAGGTTCCTCACAGAGCTACTAAGAGAAAGAGTAATCGCATCCAAACTGAAAGTTTGATTTGGAAAGGAATTTCTAAGTTTTTTTGGACCAACAAGAATGACTTCAGTCTTATCTGAATTTAATAGCAGGAAATTACAAGTCATCCAAGCTTTGATTTCCTTAAGACAGGCTTCTAACTTGGCTAATTGATTACTATCATCTGGCTTCATTGACAGGTATAATTGTGTGTCATCAGCATAACAATGAAAATGTATACAGTGCTTTCTAATAATGTTGCCTAACGGAAGCATATATAAACTAAAAAGAGTAGGGCCTAGCACAGATCCCTGTGGAACTCCATGACTAAGCTTTGAGTTGAAAGAAAACTCATTATTTACATGAACAAACTGGAACCTATCAGATAAATAAGATCTAAACCACTGCAAGGAAGTTCCATTAAGTCCAACATAGTGTTCTAATCTATCAAGTAGAATATTATGATCGATAGTATCAAAAGCTGCACTAAGTCTAAAAGGACAAGTACAGAAACTAGTCCATTATCAGATGCAATGAGGAGGTCGTTAGTGACCTTCACTAAGGCTGTTTCAGTACTATGATGGATTCTAAACCCAGATTGAAACTCTTCAAGTAAACCATTTCCCTGCAGGTGGTCAAATAATTGCGTAGCAACAACTCTTTCTAAGATTTTTGAAATGAAAGGGAGATTAGAGATTGGTCTATAGTTAGCTAAAGCTCCTGGATCTAGTGTTGGCTTTTTGAGTAAGGGTTTAATTACAGCCGTTTTAAAAGCCTGCGGTACATGGCCTAAAGTTAATGAAGAATTGATTATATGAAGAATAAGGCTACCAATAAGTGGGAAGTCTTCTTTAAATAACCTGGTAGGAATAGGGTCTAAAAGACAAGTTGAAGGTTTGGATGAGGAAACTATTTTGTCTAACTCACAAAGGTCGATTGGAGTAAACTCATCAAGACAGACATCAATAGAAGGAGTTGTAGTAGTTACAGTATTTAAGTTAACTGTGGGAAGAATCTGATTGATTTTATCTCTGATGGATGAAATTTTATTATTGAAAAAGTTCATAAAGTCCTGACTACTAAGCTCTAAGGGAATGCTAGGATTGACAGAGTCCTGATTCTTTGTCAACCTGGCTACAGTACTGAAAAGAAACCTGGGATTATTCTTGTTCTCTTCTATTAATGCAGAGTAATAACTTGTTCTAGCTTTTCTAAGAGATTTTTTTTATAAATTAAAAGATGATTTCTCCAAGCTAAATAGATTTCATCTAAATTAGTGGAGCGCCATTTTCTTTCTAATTGACGAGTCTTCTGTTTTAAGCTACGAGTTTCTGTGTTGAACCAAGGAGTTAGAAATCTCTGATTAGACTTTTTCTTTTTTAAGGGGGCCACCAAGTCTAGAGTCTGATGCAGAGAAGCTGAAACACTATCTACCATGTTATCAGTTACAGAAGGAGCAAGCTGTCTATAGCTTATTTCCGTTGTGTTGACACATAGCATAGAGGAAACAATCTGCATAAATTTGGTAACAGCATCAT
The DNA here is from genome assembly GCA_020510985.1 of Pholidichthys leucotaenia. Taxonomy (NCBI): domain Eukaryota; kingdom Metazoa; phylum Chordata; class Actinopteri; order Cichliformes; family Pholidichthyidae; genus Pholidichthys; species Pholidichthys leucotaenia. The sequence goes on along the minus strand of CM035843.1, from coordinate 322,776,957 downwards.
CTGAGAGGCATCTACTGTGATAATATTTTTCTTTAGGAGCCAAATAGTCAGAAATAGTAAAATCAAAGGTTAACAGACAATGGTCTGACAGTACAGGGTTATGAGGAGACACTACAAGATTTTCTATTTCTATGCCATATGTCAGAACAAGGTCCAATGTATGGTGGAGGTAATGAGTAGAATTTCCTACTTTCTGAGAAAACCCAATCGAGTCTAATATTGAATTAAATGCCACATTAAGGCAATCACTATCTACATCCACATGTATATTAAAGTCCCCTACTATAATTATTCTATCAGATTTCAGCACTAAATCAGCTAAGAAATCAGCAAATTCGGATAAAAATTCTGAGTAGGTTGATGGGGGACGATAAACTATGGCAAATAAAATTGGGTTTAACCTTAAAATTGCTAAAGTGCCCAATACTGAGGACCAGGCCCTCAAAGGAATTATAACATGTTTTTTGCTTTACATTAACTAGTAATTTGGAATGGTAAATTGTTGCTACTCCTCCTCCACGACCAGAACTTCTGGGATTTTGACAGTTTAAATAACCTTCTGGGATTTTGACAGTTTAAATAACCAGAGGGAGTTGATTCATTTAAACCAACATAATCCTCTTGCTCTAACCAAGTCTCTGTAAGGGAAATTAAATCAATCTGATGATCAATTAACAGATCATGGACTAACAGAGACTTGGGAGTTAGAGACCTAATATTTAATAAACCACATTTAATTTTTAAATTATGAGGAGGAACAGAGGCCAATTCATTCAATTTAGAGGCTTTATGTTTAATTTGAGTTTTACCAATATTTTGCTTTATCACTTTGGGATGCTTATGCATTATATTTTTATTTACTTTGGAGGGAGCAGACAACGATTCTCTGATGGGGAAGACAGGGGCTAAGTTGAGGAGCTGCAGAGAGGCGTCTAAGACTGCGACTCTGCTTCCTGGTCCCAACTCTGAGTAGTCAGGGTTTTGGAAATTTGGATAAAAAAGATGCCAGATTGACAGATTGACAGATATTCACAGTCGTTGGTGGGCAGGTCCTTCTTGCTAGGTTTTCAGTCATTGGTTCTTCAAGGTTTCAGAGACCCAATTCAAGGCTCTTATTAGTTGAATGAGAGGTCAATCAAATCTAAACCAATCAAACACTCCTTTGGCTTTCTGTTCGCGGCTGTGTCTGTACTGGAAGAACGGAAATGCAGCTTTTTTTTTTCAGTGCGCACTGAGACGCACTATGACGCAGAGACGTGACCGCCCGCGGAATCCCAGAGTTCAACAGGTTAAAATGGCTAAGTGAATCTAAGTAGCTAAGAGAAATAAATACTTAAAACTGACTTAAAGTATAATATACATATAATATACAAAATGTCCATAAAGTGCAGTAATATGTGTAAAGGATTCCGGATCAACTGTTCAGCATCCTAACAGCTTGTGGAAGGAAGCTGTTGATCAGTCTGGTGGTTCTGCCTCTGATGCTCCGGAATCGTTTGCCAGATGGCAGCAGTTCAAAGTGTTTGTGCAGAGGGTGAGAGTGGTTCTTAACAATGTTCAGTGAATCACAAATACCGTATATCAGACATGGAGCTTATAAAACAACATTATAAAATAATATGGATTTTTTTTCATATCCCCCCTTGATGCTTAATAAAACATCACAATTTAAAGAAAAACAACAAAAGAAACAACCAAAAAGTAAATAATAATGAATAATGATAAAAGGATAGGTATATGTAAAGATGTATGTGTTATGTGTCTTTGCAGACTAGCAGCAATTTTATGAGGTAGTTTAAACTAAAACAAAGCCATGATAAATGTGTAGCATTAAAAGTGAATACGTGTAATGATAAGTGTAAACATGTGATTGAAATCAATTAAACTGTGTAAAATAAGAATGTAGCGATTAATGCTGTAATAACAATAAGTGTAATGTGATAGAAACAGTAATGTGAGAATGACATGGAAAAACTCAAAACAGATTAAGACAATTTTTCAAACTCCACACCTTAGGCTAGTATCACCCCTTTACCATCCTCATCATCTCCAGCAATTGCATCATGACATATCATTAAGTTTACATGAACCAGCCTCATCATCATACTAAGGACACAAGGAATGACGCAAGAAAAGGCCAAAATTATCATTATAAAAATCACTAACAATTCATGATGAGACTTCTCCATGAAGAAAACAACTAATTTAATCAATTCTGTGCATCAGTGACATTATTCTTGGCAACAGCAGCCTGCAAGGCAATGAGGCTGTGTATAACTGAAGTAATAATATGACCATCTACATATTTTCAGGAATAAAAGTACAACAATAACCTCCTATAATAGGGCACACACCCCTACGGGTGGCAGTCAATTGATCAAGGACCATTCTATTTTGTGTCATCATAAGCTGCATAGCTGTCATCTTTTCCTTTCACCCGACCAAGCAGATAAGGAAAAATTTACAAATGATTGTAGCCTATAATTAAGTGTTTCAATCCATAAGGTGTTCTTGCTCACTCTCACCCAAGGAGACAGTGAATGAAGGACCCTCACTCCTGTGCTTTACATCTGAAATTGCTCTGGTACATCCATGCCCCAAATGGCATCATGTGGCAAAAGGGTAGCATCCTGTGGTAAGAAAGCATCTCTCTACACCCTGCCCACCTGGCCTGCCGACATAATGAGGGTATGATTGGTTGCCAAAACGGGGCACACAACCCTGCCCAATTCCTGGCCAGGTGTGGGTATGCCCAATGACCACACGGCCACCATCCCCCTGTATTGACAATGTAGATCTTCAAGATAACACTTGGTGACTTTGTTGGTCAAGCAGGTGGCAGTACAGGGGAGAGACGCACTGTAAGCTGTTGCACATATAGAGAGTGGTAAGCTGCCCAGGAGAAGTTCCCTGATGAAGTTAACCTTGCCTTCGCAGAGTAAGGAGTGTCATCACATTTCCAATCAGTGGAGTGGCAAGTGTTGTGACAGGTGTGATTCAGAGTAATGTTTGCTGTGTTATTTCTGTATATCTTAAGAAACTGACAGCCTGTGGTAGCTGCATTATTTTAGCAGTAGCAGATAATTTGTCCGGCTGATAGTGGCATTAAGGAACAAACATAACAATTCGAACAATTAGCTGATTTAGCTGTGTGATTAACATATCTCCATCGGACGTTGTCAGCATAAACAAGATCATAATGACCTGGAGCTTTCAGCCGGTCATGGTGGGTGTGTAATAAATCCTGCTCTACAGTATATAGGCTTTGGATCAGCTAAGAAAAACCAAAACAAAAGTGTTACTATGAGAATGATGAGGATGAAAAGGGAACAACAACAACCGCCTTCAGTTGTCAACCTTTTTTCCGTTGCATTTTTGCCCCTCCATGGTAAACAAACAGTTGTTTCGCTATGTAAAGCCGTTACTGGATGCCAGGGGACACTGTCAGCCATCCCTTGTATAGAGAAATAGTTAAACAGTCACTTGCTGAGGAATTTTTTTTTTTTTTTTAGTGAGTTTGTAGTGTGTATTAAACAGTCTCTTGCTGAGGGTTCCAAGTTGGGTAAAACGTTATATGTATCCAAGAGTCACGTCCTTCACCTTTCACAGCTGTTGGTGTTGCTAGGATAACCTCTGTGTTTTCCTTGCCAGGGAATATTGGTCCAGTTTTGAATGTTGTAACTCCATTACCAAGATGTTTTGTCAGTATTTTTTCTTTCCTACATTATTAATCATCTATTGGTCATTCTTATTCATTATCTATTTTTCTGAGGATTTTTTCTAATTAATTATTGTGGTACCCCCCTTTGATGGTGGAGGTCCCCATGCATCAAAATGGTGGCTTAAACAGTGTGATAGTTTTTTCTTTCTTTTTTGTTAGAAGCAGGAGATGTTTTGTCAGTCAAGTGTTTTCCTAAGAGATACAGTCCGTGCCATTAATATGTGTGGCACATTTATATATGGCAAATTTAGATGAAATTTTGTGAGTAGTGTAACACCCTTAACCCTTTGAGTGTGTGAATTTGCATGCAACTAGTAGCAGAGCGTGGCACTGCGCCTGTCGTCTCACTCTCACATGATCGCCTGCATTGGGGATTTGTACTGATTTGTACTGATTTGCCAGTTTCAAAAGGTGGCGGACATCCATTGGAGGACTCAGTGGATGACACGTAATACACCAAAGAAGAACTCCTCATTTTCTTTTCCTTTTTTTTAGCGTTTTAGCCCCGAAAGCTAATATCTCCGAGATCGGTCACTGTCACTTTTATCAGCTTTGTATGTGGAAAATAGCCATGGGATACAAGCGAAATTTATGTGGGATAATCATAAGACTTTGTAGATGTGGTAGAGACTTTAAATGACCGACAGAACGCAAAATAACAACCACGATGGGTGAAAACAGCGACCATGCCAGCCAGTCAGCCAGCCAGCCAGCCCCCCTTTGTCAAAAGTAAGTGAGAATTTTCTGTTTTTTTGTGGGGTTTTTTTATATTATACTGAGTTCTTGTTCATATACTTTGAAGATAAGATGATGAGGTACCTCTGTACAAAAAAACGGTGTCAGAAGACTGAACCATTCTTTGTGTAAATACGTCCAAAGTCCAGTTTTGACTGAGTTATGGAATTTAAAGAGGTGCCGTGACATTATGCAAATTAGATGCGTAAATTTATTCCTATCTGAAACATTGCATCATATTTTACATCTTTCTAATTGACAGTAAGCCATTATCTCTTACCACTTTCAAGTTATAGCCTTGGAAATCTGAACTATTTTACTGACAAAAAATATTTATCACTCTTGACCACTAGGGGTTATGTCGCAATTCGGCGACAAACACACTCAAAAAGCGAAAATGAGGTTTCTGTAATAATGCCTCTTTTTGTGAGTGTCTTCCCTTGGCCTAATTTGCAAATGTCAGCTACAACAATTAACCCAGCTGTCTGTGCAGATTTAATGTGATTTAGCATTTATTGTAACCAATTCTGAATTATTCATTAAGGCCACATCTGCCTGTCCTGTTGACCACAGACAGTTTGAATTTGTGTTAGTGCATGTTTGTGAAAGGGTATGTCCCAATCCTTCTGTTAATGGAAGAGTGGACATATTGCTTAATTTGAATTTGGCTTCATTATTGCATTATTGCGTTAATCGCTTGTTAACGTGTTGCCCCTGTTAACTGTGACAAATTTTGTGATTGTGGTTAACGGCAGTTAACGGCAGAAAGTGCAAACACTACTTTTTGGCCTAGCCGCTCTCCATACCAAGGCCATTGTGGCCACTGACACTGTGTGCACCATGCAGACAAGCTTGATTACAGCCATGGATATCACCAAAGTGCTGTCATGTTTAAGTTTACAACGTTATCTGTCATGGGCGACAAGAGCGCGCTCCCTCCTTCCCGTTTATCTCTCCTCAGGTTATCAACGCACCTGAGTGAGAAGACGCACCTGCTCCCTCTCATCAGCCAGTGTTTATAAGGAAACGCTCTTCAGTGACTCAACGCTGGCTCGTTTGGGTATACTGCCCATCATTTGGACAAGCAAGTATAATCGTTCACACAGGTGGGAACGTTACTCACCTGTTTATTCTCTTCTCCCTTCAGGTTGCTGCCATTGTGCAGGTGTGTCTCCAGGACTGCGCGCGCTCTCCTGCCACCACGTCGCCAATCTACGGCACTCAACCTCCTCCCGGTTGGACACCACCAGCTCCATTCCCTTCATCCTGCTGGTTCGTCTATTCCCCGCTGGGGCCCTGCCGGTCCTTCCTTGGAGCTCACGTAAGTGGTAATTTGGCCTGTCCACTTTCCCTTACTCTGTTCCTCCATTTACAGCTCTCGTCTTCTCTCCATAGGCCGTTTCCTCTGGCGAGTGACTAGCGAGTGCAGGTGGTGCTCTCGGCGTGGCGGCTGAGACTGGAGGTCGTCTCATCACTGGTGCTGAGTCCCAGGCAGCTGAAACCAGGGGACACTCCCTTGTCAGCTCAAGCTTCAGGGATCCAGGACTGCTCCTGTCCTGTCCAGGACGTGACTGCAGGGCTGGCATGGAGTTCGCCAGGGCTGCAGACTCCTCCGTTGTCCGGTGGCTCCATTCAAGGACCGACAGACGCTTGGTCAAGACGGGAGGAAGCACAGGAGAGACGGGTGAGGAGCAAATGACTGCAGCAGACAGTGAAGGCTCAGCCACAGTGGACTGCTGACGCTGAGCCTCTCCGCCAGAGACAAGGCAAGAAATTTCAGTTTCATGTGTAAGAGAATGAGCACACACTTGCCTTATCTCCCGGCGTACGATGGTGACTGCTGTTGCTGAACCAGGTGATGTTCTTTCAGGAATGGTGGGGATCGTCTGGCAAGGGGGTGGAGACAGATGATGCTCCAGAGTCTGGGAACGCTGGCTCATCAGCGCCGACTTCACTCCCCCCGAAGAAACACCCTCCAGCTCTCTGCATAACCTCTGGAAGAAGCCATGGCTTGTACTCCAGTAGTAGCTCCCTCTCCGCCGCCAAAACCTGCTGGCGCTCCTCCAGCTCCTCCACAGTTGGACCGTCAGGGAGTGTGAGGACGATGTGCCCGATCCAGCTGACTGTGGGCTCTCCCAGCATTGGAGGAACGGCTGATGGTACGGGCCCTTGTTCAGGTGAAGGAGACAAGGTAGCAGCAGGATGAACTCCAGCTCGATGCAGTGGAGCCAGAAAACGCCTCACCGATGGCCCCAGATCCTGCAATGTTGAAACCAGGGGACAGTCCTTTGTCGGCTCAGGTTTCGAGACACAGGAGGCGCTCCTCTTCTGTAGAGAATGTGGCTGTGGGGCTGGAACAGGACCCTTCAGCACCACAGGACCCTCCGTCGTCTGGCGGCTCCCTCCCAGGACTGGCAAACAATCAAGGAGAGCAGAAGGGAACACGGGAGAAGTGGGTGAGGAACCAGGATTAACTGCAGCAGCAGGTGATAAGACCTCAGTAACAGTGTGCAGCTGCCTCTGAGCCCCCCCACCGGGAATTAGACAAGACAATTCATTTTTAGAAGTTAGAGAATAAGTAGTAGACACTTGCCTTAATTCCTGGGGCTTGATGGTGGCTGCTGCTGCGGGTCCAGATGAGGCACTTCCAGGAGCTGCGGAGATCATCTGACGAGGTGGGTGAAACGCCGCACTCAGGGGATGTTCCTTCATTGGTTCAGACTCCGTTTCACCTGGTGAATCTCCCTCCAGCTGGGCCTTATAGTCTGAAAGGAACCATGGCTTGTGATCCAGCAACAGTTCAGTTTCAGTGACTAAAACTTGCCTACGCACCTCCAGTTCCTCGGCCGATGGTGCAGGACACTGTTTGGGAGGGGAAGGTGGAGCTGCTGCTGGAGAAATGCGAGAGGCTCGGAGCCTCTGTGCCCAGCGCCGCTTCTTCATTGGCACCGGCACGAATGCAAAAGAAGTTTCCTCCCACCCATGGAGCATGAACCATGGTTTAACTATGGAGAGGAGTAAGTCCGTGAGCACCGGGTAACACCACAGACTGGGGGTCGCATCAATAACCTGCACCGCGCAGCCCAGCAATCTCTGAGCTCCCTCGGGAGTACGTAAGTTGCGGGCGAGAGAGATGAAAGCTTGGATTGCCTGCACTGCCTTGCTCTCATCCTCATTCAGCCCGAGCAAACTAAAGTCTACGTACGTTGTCATAACTGCGGGGGGAAACAGACTTAAGCAAAATAACCGGGAGGGAAAGAAAAAAAAACGGCAAAACTCACAGCCCCTGGCATCTCACGCTGGCAGTGGTCTTCTGTCATAAAGTGCCCTTTTTAAGGGCTGACTGAAGACGCCAGACGCTGACTGTGAGTTTGCACATTTATTAACTGAAAGACGTACAAGAACAAAATACACGAACACGTACACTTACAGGTGATGGTGAATACCGGGGAATGCCCGGAGGAAACAAGACAGACGGGGGCTACATCTTGGAAAGACACAGTACAGACGGGGGCTCCATCTCGGAATGCAAGAGACATAATACTAACGTCTGGTTACGCAAGACCTCTGCATAGAATCAACTACACCGGCCTGCTTAAATAGAAATCCACCAGATGATCATCAGGTGTGGGTAAATGAGTGAGAACGTAATCAAAATAACAAGTGACAGCTTTGCAGCCCGCGAAACAGAGTTTGACAGCCAGAAGTGGCACAGCACTGTCAAAATTAAAGTACAAACCGGAAACTCAATAATACAAGAATAAAATAACACAACCCTAAAAGATGTAAATAATACCATAACTACAAAATGACACACAATAACTAGGCAAGACTATAAGGACACAACTAAGAATACAACAACTCGTAAAAGAACAGAAACCAGATACAATAGACCATAATAAACATTAGAAACAAACAAACAGAAAAAGACTTAACTTAAACTGAGGCTGAGCACGGCCCTCGTCCGCGCTCAGTATCATGACAAAAATGGACCAAGATAAATCATTTCAAAACTTTTTCTACTATTAATGTGACCTATAGCCTGTACAACCCAATTGAAAAACAAACAAATCTTTTAAGCGGAAAAAATAAAAAACTTACAATAACCTGGTTGCATAAATATGCACACCCTGTTATAACTGGGGATGTGGCTGTGTTCAGAATTAACCAATCACATTAAAACTCATGCAAAATGGGAGTCAGCACACACCTGCCACCATTGAAAGTGCCTCTGATTAACCCCAAAGAAAGTTTAGCTTTTCTAGTAGGGTTGGAACAGTGATTTTTATCATCAGTTTTATACTTCAGAGTTGACAATGACATATTTTAAGGTGCCTTCACATCAAATGCGACTGGGCGAATTTTTTGCAGCGCGATTACAGTATATTATAACTCAATGTAAACATGCAACTAGAAATGAATTCACCATCTGAATGAGTTGCAGACAGGCAAAGTTGCCTTTATAACTTCTGCAGCTGTGTTCAACCTGCTGTTGAAATCCCCAAAGTAACGTCAGGCTTAGGTTTACATTATCTGATGGGGGGCTCACCTGAAAAAGTGTGTCCCTACCTCCAAAACTTCAAAGGATGATAGCCGTTTACATTGCTAGCCTGCTAGTCTTTTTATCACGTCTGTGGGAGGAGTCTGTGGGTAAATGACGACTTCCTGATTTAACTGAAGAGCTCCCAGTCCTTCTTTCTCCAGTTGAGTGTCAGTCTCATTTTCAAAGTAGCTTACTCTCCAATGCTGATACTTTTACTCTGATGATAGCAGAATCTCAAAGCTATCCCTCAGACACGAATGTGTGATTTTGTGTGTGCTCGCCTCTTTCCATTGACTTTGTATGCATTCACGCCACCTGTTCGCATTTGGTGTAGGCTTACTATCTTGGCACAGCACCACTAGCCACAGTCATAAGGCACTTTTCCATTTGGAACTCAAAGGCCTCCTTTGGCCTGGAACCGAACAGTACCGTTCGGCACCCATGTTTTTCCACAGCACAAGGCTCACTGTAGCATGGGTGGGAGAAGGAGGGAGTTGGAGGCGGGATTTGGAGGGAGTTGGAGGCGGCGCTATGCTCCCCATGAGGCGGCGCCATATTCCTGTTCAGTAAAATCAACATCAAAACATGTAGCAATACATCTCCAAAAATAATGCAAAAGTTAAATATTTTTGGACACTCATGTCAGAAAGTGAGACCCATATATTATACAGAATCATTAATCAGACAGTGAAGTATTGTTAGATTTTAATCATTTATTGGCTCACAGTGCATGAATATCAAAAATTACTTTTCTCGACAAATAGATGGTTAGGTAAAAATACATGATCTATGTCAAAATCATGGAGAGACTGTTGAGACGTCATGGAATTTATCTGCTCTAGCCAGTGGTGTCGTGGCAAAACATGGATCAGGTGCCATATGAGCCGTTAAATATATATTTCAACAGGTAAACAGTACTGAGTTAGGCATAAGATATATTTAGCAATTATGATGCATTTTAAGCCAAAACAAATGGATCTAGGATTAGAAGTAATTAAAATAAAGCAGTCCCAAGGTTACATGGAGAAATACGTGGATTAACTGGAAATATATCGTATTGAGTATTGCTGACTACATGTAGATACTGTATAAATATATATTCTCTGCATCAACAGTGAACTATACTTGTATTCATGTAGTATTGCCCTGGGAATTTTGACAATAAACCTTTGTACTTTTGCAGATGTCTCCATTTTGTTTTACAGTCTTCAGCAAATAATTGTTTTGGTTACTTTTCTTAAAAATGAGCCATTATTTTCAAAGTCACTGATAAATGGTTCGTACTGTTGACTCTTTTCCCACCGGTGTCTGAACAGACAAAATAGAAAATCATGATGCAAACAAATAAATCACTAAATTGTTTATTCCAATCAGCAGCAAATTACAGATTATTTAGAATGTGCAAAATTCAAACTGTAAAAAAAGAAACAGACAAAACGTGACAAAAAATAAGCAACAGCACAATACAGACTGGATATGATAATCCGTGTGTGATTTTACGTGTCGTTTTGTATATACAGCTGTGGACAAAATTGTTGGTACCCCTCTGTTAATGAAAGAAAAAACACAATGGTCACAGAAATAACTTGAATCTGACAAAAGTGGTAATAAATAAAAATTCTATGAAAATTAACCAATGAAAATCAGACAATGCTTTTGAATTGTGGTTCAACAGAATTATTTTAAAAAACAAACTCATGAAACAGGCCTGGACAAAAATGATGGTACTCCTAGAAAAGATTGAAAATAGGCCATAGGGACATGAACATGATCATAGGGACATGTTCAACCAAGATGTGTCCTCTAATTAACATCACAGGTGTCTACAAACTTGTAATCAATCGGCCTATTTAAAGGGTGACAAGTAGTCACTGTGCTGTGACCATTGTGGGTTTTTCTTTCATTAACAGAGGGGTACCAACAGTTTTGTCCACGTGTGTGTGTTTGGAGTATTTATTCCTTTAGTTTTTGTTTAAATTGTCCAAGCTTTGTACGTGATTTTAATTCAGGTCCAAAAGCGTTCCACAGTCTGACTCCTTGCACTAAAACACAGTGTTGCTTGGTAGTAGTTCTCAGACACCAGGGCAGACTCAGAACTCACTGGAGAGACAACATCTCCCAGTTGGTCTGGGAACACCTTAGTATCCTCTCTGAAGATCTGGAGCAGGTGGTTGAGGAGAGGGAAGTCTGGGCTTCTCTGCTTGAACTGCTGCCTCTGCGACCCGGACCTCTGGAAAAGTGGTAGAAGATGGATGGATGGATGTCATGTATGGGAGGATTAATGAATGATACAAAGTCTATAGTGTGGGTTGATTCAGCAAATATTTCACTCTGCGCAGTATTGTGACTGATTTGCATATTTTACCTTTAATATAATTAATATGTGACTTCCACCACAGTTTATTATCAATTATTACACCAAGGATTTTAATTTTGGATACCCTTTCAATCTCTACACCATTTATACTGACTTTAAATACTGAGTTGTTGTGATGGTGTGAAATAACGTTATCAATAAAATTTAGCCACCGCTGTGTCGCCCTGGTTTCAAGTGTGGGTGGTGTTTTGTGCTTGTATTGCTAAAATATAAAAGGAAGCACTACAATGGGTCTCAAATATTTGTAATGTATTCTATTACTGAATGAGTTTAAAGATGAAATACTATACACATATAAACTAAATTCTAATGGTGACTGAACATCTCCCATTCCCCAGGGTGCAAGATACTCTTTTATGACTATAACTCATAAAGGATCACAGAAATGATCTGATAAAAATAAATAAACAAGCGGTTTATTTTATGGTGGCTACTATTGGATGTGCCATTCATTTTCAATTACTCTGTAATTAATATTCACACACATAAATCTCAGTTCAGCCCCTTTCATATTAAGTGGAAATTGTGCTCCTTTAAATTTGGCACTTAGTTGGATCCGGGAAAAAAAATGCTTTTTTTGCGTGCATGGAAAGAAAATCCTACAGACACATATAGCGCGATTGTCTGCAAGTGTGAATGACCTCTTCCATGAGAAAATGTACGTTTTTTGGTCCGTGGCTGTTTAAATTGAATTCTTTCCTCCCAAAAATATAATTTTTGAATATTAATTACAGCTAAATGGGAGCAGTTTCGATGCCGACATTTCACATCCTAATATACGTGTTCTGTACACCATCGGCTTTTGCGTATCCGACTACCTCGCTTTAAAAAGCAAAAGATTTGACTATAAATATTGTAACGTGCTGCTCGACATGGCGACGTCCCACCGGGAGATTCGAACTCACGCCTCCCGCTCCGGAGTCCAGCACTCTACCTGCGTCGCCAATAGGGTCAACCCACTTGGCAAGCCAAGTAGGGTGCTCATATTGAGTTCGCTACAATATGATGTATTGTTTACCTGTCAAAATACATTGGTGTCAAAACGTCGCCTTTCTGAGCAGATCCTGTTTGGACTCTACAATGAAATACACACAAATTAAGTACATGCACAGCATGAAAGTGCAACATGTAAAAAAATAAAATAAAATAAAATAAACTTTTAACCAGGATTACAACTAGCTTATTTCATCAGATATTGTCCAACACAAAAAAACAACATACAAGGACGGACATAGCATTAAGCTAGGTCATCGTTTAAACACGATTAAGTTTTCGTCTGTCCTAAGTGAACTTTCCACTGTTGGAAAAAATAACATAAAGCATGAATATCACATCACTCACCGTCCTGTATATCACAATATCACGGCTTCAACTGCTGAAGTTGGATGCGTCGTGGCTGCACGTTCAATTCAATTCGGGTGGCTGGGTCTAATTCCCGGTGCGTCTCTGTGTAATTTCTGGTGCGTCTGTTTGTGCGCACCACTGCAAGCTCAGTCTGCTTCCCTCTGCATTCTCTCATCAGCCGAAACGCACAGGAAACTCTGCTGGACTGTGGTGTTAGATTTCTGCTGATTTCTGTTAAGCCATTCTATCGTTGTGGTTTATAATATCACTTGTTCGCGGGCTCACTGACGAAAAATTGCAAATGGCGACCAGCAAGCGATTCTCGAAAGTCAGCGTAACGCCCACTCTCATGACGCTACGCCCAGACCAATGAATGGCCAGCAGTGGCGTGGCGAAATGGTGCCGGTACCCTTCGGACCTGCTTTTAACGGTGCTGAAAATAGTGTCGATAAAACTGGAACAGTTCCGAAAAAGCGAACTGTGAGGCCTTTGGGTTCCAAAAGGAAAATTGGACAATGGAGCCCGAACGGTACTAAAGGAGGCCTTTGAGTTCCAAGTGGAAAAGTGCCTATAGAGCCCACACTTCAAAACAAATGTGCTGCATTGTGGGTTGATGTTTGCTAGGCTATGTGGAGTGTTGGATTTATGGTCTGTAGTAATTAATGGATTTCTGTAATTCTGTGAAATGTGTTGGCCTTTGCTTCTCTGGCTGGACCACTGGCCCTGGGCCACTCGAAGGTTGGTTCTGGGCTGCATGTGGCCCGCAGGCCGCTAATTGTATAGACCTGCTCTAAACCTTTGCAACCTTATTGTTGCAAAAAAATGATGGCATTGGTTAGAGGTGCATTTCTAAACTGCTGAATGTTCCAGTGAGCACTGTTGGAGCCATCATTCAGAAGTGGAAAGAACATTATTTTACCTAAACTGACCACGACCAGGAGCTCCTCGCAAGATTTCTGACAGAGGAGTCAAAAGAATTATCGGAAGAGTTATCCAAGAGCCAAAGACCACTCGTGGAGAGCTCCAGAAAGACCAGGGGCCTCATGTTTAAATGGTGTGCATGCACAAAAACACGGCGAGTGGAATGTATAAAAACAAACATGATGTGAGAATCTGAGGGCCGAGCCGCAAAGATTTCACCTGCCATGAGAGTTGTGGCTGTCTGCAAAATTCTGTTTGGCTGTATCAGGTGGGTCTGTTAAACTACAAAACAGCTGAAACACAGAATACGTTAAAACATTTCCACTTCCGTTAAAATGCTTTGTCTATGAATTAGTCTGTGTGCCACATGTTGAACCAGAAGATCGGCAGTCTTCTTGGCTGAGGGTAGACCCAGAAGGGGGACGAAGTGGGCTGCTTTGGAGAATCTGTCAACTATGGTGAGGACCACGGTATGGTTGTTGGATGGAGGGAGACCGGTGACGAAATCCAACACCACATGGGACCAGGGCCTGCCGGGGATCGGGAGGGGATGAAGCAATCCAGCCGGTGGAGACGATGGGGTCTTGCTGGTAGCACATTGGGGACAGGCCCGGATATACTCCTCGACATTCCTTTGGAGAAAGGGCCACCAGAACGAGCGTTGCAGCAGTTCCTCCGTACGTCATCTCCCCGGGTGGCAGGCGAACTTGGAGGAGTGAGCCCATTGGATGACGTCACCCCGGATGAACGAAGGAACGGACAGTTTCCCTGCTGGCCCCCCGCCCGGGTCCCTCTCTATCTCCTGGGCCTTCAGAACCCTCTCCTTGATCCCCCACGAGATGACGCCCAAGACACAAGAAGCAAGGAGAACAGGGTGGTCTTTGGGCTCCGGCATGTCCGTGGCGAATTGCCTGGAGAGGGCATCTGGCTTGGTGTTTTTTGACCCAGGGCGATATGTGATGGTGAAATTAAACCGGCCAAAAAACAGGGACCAACGGGCCTGGCGGGCATTCAGACGCTTAGCGGTCCTGAGGTACTCCAGGTTACAATGATCCGTCCAAACCACAAACGGCTGCGAGGACCCCTCCAACCAGTGGCGCAACTCCTCCAGGGCCAGCTTCACAGCCAGCAATTCCCTATCGCCGATGCTGTAATTGCGCTCAGCCGGTGACAGTCGACGGGAGAAGAAAGCGCATGGACGGACCTTGCCATCTGCCAGGGAACGCTGAGAAAGGACAGCCCCCACCCCTGAATCCGAGGCGTCCATCTCCACGAGGCACTGTAGATCTGGATCCACCTGAGCCAGAATAGGGGACTTGGAGAACTGCTTCTTGAGATCTGAAAAGGCCGTGGCCGCCTCCTCCGACCACCGGAAAGGGACCTTAGAGGAAGTGAGGCGCGTCAGAGGAAGAGCCAGGCAGCTGTAGTTCTTAATAAACCGGCAGTAGGAATTGGCGAACCCCAGGAACTGCTGGAGCTGTTTCCTGGAGGCTGGAACCGGCCACTCCACCACCGCCTTGATCTTGCCCAGGTCCGGGAGGATCTCCTTGTGAGAGATGATAAAGCTCAAGAAGGATGTCTTGGAGGTGTGAACCTCACACTTCTCAGCTTTAACAAACAATTGATTCTCCAACAGTCGTTGCAGAACACGTCTGATGTGTATTCGGTGCTCATCTAGGGAACGGGAGAAGATTAGAATGTCATCCAGATAAACGAACACGAACACATTCAGAAAGTCTCTCAGGACATCGTTAATAAGCCTCTGGAAGACAGCAGGCGTATTGGTCAACCCAAATGGCATCACAAGGCACTCAAAGTGACCACTAGGGGTCTGGAAACCTGCCTTCCATTCGTCCCCCTCATGGATCCGCACCAGATGGTAGGCGTTGCGCAGATCCAATTTTGTGAAGAGGGACGCCCCCTGGAGAGAGTCAAGGGCAGAGTTGAGTAGTGAGAGGGTGTATTTGTCTTTGACAGTGATATTGTTCAACTCCCTGAAGTCGATGCATGGTCTCAGAGATCCTTCCTTCTTCCCCACAAAGAAGAAACCCGCCCCCACCGCCGAAGAGGACGGGCGGATAATGCCCGAACTCAGACACTCCTTAATATATGCATCCATGGCAGCCCGCTCCGGCGGGGAAAAGCTATACAGCCGGCTGGACGGGAGTGGAGCCCCCGGACGAAGATTTATGGCACAATCGTATGATCGGTGGGGGGAAAGGGACAGGGCCTGGGACTTCCTGAATATGGCTCCAAGGTCATGATACTCAGGGGGCACTTTAGACAGGTTGGGAGGGGGAGCGGTAGGAACCCCTAGGGTCACAGAAGGGGAACATGCAGCTGACTGAAGGCATGTGCTGAGACAAAATGAGCTCCAAGACTTAATACTCCCTGAACTCCAGTAAATAGTGGGATTGTGGACACGAAGCCAAGGGTAGCCCAGGATGACCGGAGAAGACAAGATGGGAAAAACCAGGAAGGACAGTTCCTCACAATGATTACCGGAGATAATAACTGACACTGGGGCAGTCTTCAGGGAGACAGTAGCCATAGGAGCGTTGGACAGCACGATTAGTTGTGGTGGGGACATGAGGAGTTGGCAGTGGAGGCCCAACCAGGTTGCCAGGTCTTTGGAAACAAAGCTCTGCTCAGCCCCGGAATCCACTAAAGCCTGAGTGGGAATTTCAGTGTGCTTATGAATGAATCTAATGGGTAACATTAACCGAGATAGGGGATTAGGCTGGGATGAGTCCGTGAGACCCCCCTACTGCGACGCACGGACTCCCCCTTTTAGGCAGAAGCTGACAGGACTCAACCTCATGCTCCTCGCTCCCACAATAAAGGCACAACCCCAGCTCGTGGCACCATTGTTTCTCAGCCGCGGATAACCTAAGGGCATTTTCCACTAGCCCCGCTTAGCCCAACATGGGACAGCTCAGCACGCTTTGTAACTCTTTCCACTAGCCCCAACACGGTTTAACAAGTGCTATTTTCATCCCTGCTCGAGGGCAGGGTACAACCGTGCTGAGTCGTGCCGTGTTGTGACGTCAACAGCCTGGTCGCCGCTGATTGGTCAGGTTGTAACGTCACGAAAGCGACCGTCTTCTGATGAATCTACACACGACCGCCATTTGCAATATTTCACGGACTAACTCGGTCACGGAGTAAATACGATATTAATACAGACAGCGTTGTAGGTTTTGTGGAACTCTACACCGTGGTCCAACGAAGAGGTGCGGAGTTTTCTCTGCTTGGTGGCAGATCCACAGTGAGAGGAGTGATCCGGACCGATACAGATGGCAGCCCAGCATAGAACCGGACTACGGACAAGCTGAAGACGAATGTGAGAGAACCATCGATGGTGAGTGATTTGTAATAATGTGCATCTGTCCGCTTATTTATCCTGTTGGTGGTAAGCTCACTTTTTTTTGAGCCATAAATACAGCGCTGTTCTGTGCTGGCTAACGAGTTTTAGCTAGTAGCTAGCTAGTACCAACTGCTGATTTGCACTTGTTTTCTCCTAAGTATTCGCTTGTGAGAGCAAAACGATGAAATATGTTAATCCTGGTTAAAGTCCTGGTTTGTGTACGTATTGCACTTTGGTGCTGCGCATTAAATTGTGTGCAATTTAATGCTAGAATGTGTTTCCACATGCCAGATGTTAGCTTCCCTCAGTGTTTATATTGTGGATACTAGTGAAATGGACCACAGGAGCCGAAATCTAGACATATTAAAATTGCTTTTTCAAACCAGTGATTTATAAAGTTATTCATATAATTTTCTAAAACGTCAGAATAGACCCACACACCTATTCTGTGGATCCTGCAGTGCTTGTCAGGGAAACGAAGCATTTTTGTAACATCCCACCACCGACTTCCATAAGTGTATTTCCCTAACACAGGTGCATCTCCAAAAATTAGAATGTCATGAAAAACTTCAATATTTTTTGTCACTCATTTCAGAAAGAGAAATCCGTATATTATATAGATTCATTACACAGACAGTGATATATTTCAAGCGTTTATTTATTTTAATTTTGATGATTACGGCTTACAGCCCCTGAAAACCCCAAATTCAATTTGGCAAAAAATTAGAATATTACATAAAATTAACTTTAAAAAATAGTTTTTAAATATAAATGTTGGCCGCTGAGGTGTTGGTTAATATGGGCTGTAGCCGTAATCATCAATATTAAAATAAACACTTTCAATATATCACTGTCCCTGTAATGAATCTATATATGGGTCTCACTTTCTGAAATGAGTGAAAAAAATATTGAATTTTTTCATGGTATTCTAATTTTTGAGATGTGCCTGTATTAAGTGTTGAACTTGCTTGAACCTAACCACCATCCATTTCTGTCGTTCATCTAGGCAAGAGGAAAGCAGCTGCCCACAACAGACCTCGCCACTGTGGAACGTACTGAAATCCTTTGCTTTTATAGGTAAAGTGTCAAAACCAAAGTAGCACAATTTCCACTTAATATAAAAGGGACTGAACTGAGATTTATTTGATTGTGTGAATATGGCACATCAACTGTAAAATAAACCGCTTGTTAATGTATTTATTTTTTTGTCAGATCACTTGTGTGATCCTTTGTGAGTTATGTTCATAACTGTATGTTTTGGCGAATGCGAGATGTTCAGTCGTCAATATAATTTACTTTATATGTGTAGTTTATAGTCTATCATCAATAAACTCATGCAATAACAGGACACATTACAAATATTTGAGACCCATTGTAGTGCTTCCTTTTATATTTTAGCAATGCTAGTACAAAACACCGCTCACACTTGAAGCCAGGGCAAGAAGAGACACTTTTACAGACAAGACAAACTTTTATTGATAAAAACTTAATATTTTGACTGAGCGACTCCATACTCGGTGATGCTCAGCTTCAGTTAAAGTACTATATTCCATTCAAGTGAATGTATTAATTCATTCTGATTGCTGAGGCCACAGTAAAAACAGATGATTTTAAATGTAACCCAGCCCTTGTAAAATCTACTGAAGCGCAGCTACATGAAAACTGTGGTTAAATACAACAACGAAGTACTTTATTGTCACATTCAAATTGTAATCCCTCCTGTTTTGTTTTTCTTTTGAATTCTTGGATGAAATATGGTGGGCAATATAAGCTGCAGCTTCAGCCATCACCCATTTCAGATAACCTATGTTGAACTGTATAATCAGAGGAGTTATTGTTTAATTTGACCTTGTTAGATTTTTTCCCCTTTGTTATATTATTCTATTTTCTTTTAATCTTTACTTTTAATCAATCCGAAATAAAGATTCATTCATTAATTCACATTCCACCACTGGCTTTTAGCAACAAGTGTATTTCCAAATATGTTTTAAACTTGCTTTAATTAACCACCACCCATTTGTCTTTTGTCTAGGCAAGAGGGAAACTGTCCACCCCAACTGGACCTTGTCTCACTATTTACAGAGATGCAGGCTGAAGATCTGCTGAACCAGGACCAGTACGAGGGGCCGATCCAGTTGCTTCTCAGTGAGGCAGCGTGGCTGGCGTGTGTGACCCATTCCAGTTTTTTCTTTACAGTTTGAATTTTGCACATTCTGAATAATCTGGAATTTGCTGCTGATTGTAATAAACAATTTAGTGACTTATGTGTTTGCATCATGATTTTCTATTTTGTCTGTTAAGACACCAGTGGGAAAAGAGTAAACTGTACAAAGGATTTATCGGTGACCTTGAAAATAATGGCTCATTTTTAAGAAAAAAGTAACCAAAACAATTATTTTATTAACTGAAGACTGTATTGTTGAATGTGCCACCGCAGAAGACCCTGCACACTTTAGTGACAGTACCAGTATATGGAGGAATTCTGGGTCATATTAGCATCTGCTCTTCATCATAATGGGTTTGGGCGGGGGTGTCTAATCATGTGCCATGGAGGGCCAAGACCCTGCAGGCTTTACCTCCAACCAGTGTCTTCAACAGCAGGTTCCACTGAACTTCTTCCACTGACTGATCAGTGAGAACACCTGCTGAAGAGACTGGGTAGAAGAGAGAACCTGCAGGGTCTTGGCCCCCCATGATACATGATTGGAAGCCCCCGGATTAGGTTTAATGGGATTTAACATTTTAACACAAACTGCTTTATGGTTCATAATTCTGTTGACAGACTTACACCAAACCAAAAGTGATTTCTCAAACTGCTGGATTATTCTTAGACAGCTTTTCCAATCTTTCAGTATTTAATTTATGCCACATGGTGGTAACCTTCACATATAAAAAAAGAGACATCTGCAAAAACTTCAGAGGTTTATTGTCAGTGCAATTCCGAGTGCAATACTACATGAATGCATGTATAGTACATTGTTGATGCAGAGAATATATATTTCTACAGTACATGTATCTAGTAAATCAAGTATTTTCCATGTAACCTTGTGACTGCATTATTTTAATTGCTTTTAATCCTAGATTAAGTTTGTTTTGGCCTAAAATGCATCATAACTGTCAAATACAGTGATCCCTCACTTATCGCGTTTAATGGGGACCAGAACCGACCGCGAAAAGTGAAAAACCGCGAAGTAGCGTCACCCTCCCCCCAAGGGCGTCACAAGCACTATTTTGCACAAAAAGGCACAAGACAACAGCGAAAAGTGCCACTAAGCAACACGAGCGATAAAGAACAATGAATGCGGTCTTCCTTCACTGGGTATGGGCGCTCGGCAGGGAGAGAAGCTGGGTAAAACGTCTCGGCCAATCAGCTTGCGAGATTCCCGAGCGGTGAAGAGGTGGGCGGAGAGGAGTGGAGCGGTGGTCAGAGAGGTGGATTTTGAGTTGTGTGGGCTCTCTGTGTTGATACCTGATGTTCTAATGTAGTCTCCCTGCCTTCTGCTAGCGCCCGGGCAACTTTCGTGCCATTTTTTCTCAATTTTGAATTTTTGATGAATATTTTTGAAAAATCCGCGATGCACTGAGGGCGCGAAAGGTGAAACGCGAAGTAGCGAGGGATCACTGTATATCTTTTTATACTTAACTCAGTACTGTTTACTTTTTGAATATATATTTTGTGGCTAATATAGTTATTAACATGGCGATCAAGTTGTGTCAGCTGATCATTTTTTTTCTATGACACCACCTCAGACTCAGTGCTGCAGAAGCAGGTACGTCCATGATGTCTCAACAGTCTCTCCATGATTTTCACGCAGAGCAGAGCAATTTGTTGCACAGGAAATAAACGTTTCTACAGACATTCTTAAGCTCTATAACCACTGATCGTTTGTGAAGCTGTGCTGACATCAGTGACAGGCTGTGCTGAACGCCCAGACCGACTGTTTGAAGCGGTAATTTCCCCACAACAGAGCCATCTGAAACACACACAGCATACATATTTTAGTACCTAACAGCGATAACTTGCAGACATTAAAGTGTAGTACGACGTACTTATAGCAAACTAGCATTAGCAACATTAGCTTACCATCATATATGACCTAGTTTATATCCTCACGTCTTTGGCTCATCCAGAAGCTGCAGAACTATTCCAGAGTGTTTCATCTCGCTGCCTGTACCCTTTTCTGGCGGTCCTTTTTTGGTATTTATGGTGAAAAAAGCCACAGACCGAGGAGTCGCCTTATACAGCCGCATGTGTTATGTTTTGCTTGGGTCGCATGTTTTGCATCATGGGAGTGTGGCGCCGCCTCACTGTTATAGAAATCCCACCCACCCCAGCTTAACACGGTTGTAATGGAGACAAAAGCGAGCCGAACCGTGTCGAAGTGAATCGAGATGTGGCGAGGTTTGCTGGGCTAGTGGAAAAGTGCCTCTAGAGTGTCCCACCGTTATGGGTTCCGAGGAGCCCGAGGGTTCAGTAGATGGTAGAGCTAAACATGAGGACCATAGGGTGTGACAAAACGGTTCTTCAGATCGCCCATAGCCCTTACGTTCTGCTGCTCGCTCCCTGAGTCTGTTATCCAAGCTAATGGCTAGGGAGATTAACTGGGACAGCCTAGTCGGCTTTTTCAATCGGGCTAATTCATCCGAAGGCTAGGACAGAGACTCCTAATAAAAATATGCCAAAGAGAGGCGTCCTCCCAACCCACTTCCGTAGCTGCCACCCAGAAATCAATAGCGTAATCTGCTGCGGTCTTAGACCCTTGTCTTAGGTTAAGTAAGCAGGTGGTGAGAACGCTGTCCCTGTCAGAATGATCAAAAACCTCATAAAACTCTCCAATAAATTGACTGAAGGTGAGGTTCGAGTAATTTGCCCTAGCCATTACCGCGTATGCCCAAGCTAACGCCCTCCCCTCCAACAGGTTAATGACGTAACCGATCTTACTATGGTCGGAGGGAAAGTCATCTGGCACCCGCTGGAAAACCACCTCACATTGCATAATAAACCCCTGGGCTTCGCCCAACTTACCACTAAAACAGACTGGAGTCGGAACGGGAGTGAGACGAGCTGAGGAGGTCTGCTTGAGCTGGTTAGCCGGGAAGCTAGCGGGAGCCGAGGAGCTGCTGGGAGGCGGTAAGGCCTGGGAAAAGGGCTGAGAGTTAGCTAATCGGTCTAATTGATCAGTAACACGGGTTAATTGGCTCAAAATGACCTGCTGCTGATAAACCAATTGATCAATTCGGATCTCCATATGGTTTACACGGCGCACCAAAGCACTGTCAGCTGGGTCGTTCTGGCGGAGATGTACTGACATAGTTCAATGACCCAGTGACGACACACAGACTCCGAATCGATACAATCAAGTTTATTAACAACCAGCTAGTGTAAGTGTGGTGGGAATGTAGTCTGGAACTGACAGGAACTGAGCGAGACACCGTACAGCCTAACAACCCTGAGGACACACCAGGGAAGAGGATTACTGGGCGTCACTACTGGAGTTTAACAGTTACACTGAACTTACTGTGGGAACAGATGGTAGCAAGCTCCGGTTCAGCATGACATCTGTGGCCAGGAAGACAGTGCTCTTCAGGTGGTGGAGTGACTCCGGCAGGTGAGTAGACGTGCTGGTGGTGGTGGGTTGATATGATGAATGGTCCACCGCCTGGGAGGAGGAGGCTGGGAATCCGCCGCCAAGGATGCCGCCTGTGCACAGGGGAACTGATTCACAAGGTGAGTGGAAATGAGCGCTTACGTGGCAGGCTGAAAGGCTCCTTGGACGAAGCAGAAGACGAGCGCTGGCTGTAGCGTAGCAAGAAGGCAGGGAACGGTGATAAAGCTCTCCTGGAGCGCAGTGAGACATCGCCTCACTAACCCAAAGATCAGAGCGGTAGATATAGGCGGCGCCTGATGAGGACCAGGTGTGAGTGCAGCTGACGGTGATGAGCGGAGCGGACCATGACAGAACTGCCTTTTTAATGTTATGTCACAGCATCTCAATCGGATTCAGGTCAGGACTTTGACTAGGCCACTACAAAGTCTTCATTTTGTTTTTCTTAAGCCATTCAGTGGTGGACTTGCTGGTGTGTTTTGGATCATTGTCCTGCTGCAGAACCCAAGTGCGCTTCAGCTTGAGGTCACGAACAGATGGCCGGACATTCTCCTTCAGGATTTTTTGTTAGACAGCAGAATTCATGGTTCCATTTACCACAGCAAGTCTTCCAGGTCCTGAAGCAGCAAAACAGCCCCAGACCATCACACTACCACCACCATATTTTACTGATGGTATGATGTTCCTTTTCTGAAATGCTGTGTTGCTTTTATGCCAGATGTAATGGGACACACACCTTCCAAAAACTTAAGCTTTTGTCTTGTCAGTTCACAGAGTATTTTCCCAAAAGTCTTGGGTATCATCAAGAGGTTTTCTGGCAAAACTGAGATGAGTCTTTATGTTCTTTTTGCTCAGCAGTGGTTTTCATCTTGGAACTCTGCCATACAGGCCATTTTTGCACAGTGTCTTTCTTATGGTGGAGTCATGAACACTGACCTTAACTGAAGTAAGTGAGGCCTGCAGTTCTTTGGATGTTGTCGTGGGTCTTTTGTGACCTCTTGGATGAGTTGTTGCTGTGCTCTTGGGGTAATTTTGGTCAGCTGGCCTCTCCTGGGAAAGTTTACCACTGTTCCATGTTTTTGCCATTTGTGGACCATGGCTCTCACTGTGGTTTGCTGGAGTCCCAAAGCTTTAAAAATGGCTTTATAACCTTTTCCAGACTGATAGATCTCAGTTACTTTGTTTCTCATTTGTTCCTGAATTTCT
Source organism: Pholidichthys leucotaenia (assembly GCA_020510985.1). Lineage (NCBI taxonomy): Eukaryota > Metazoa > Chordata > Actinopteri > Cichliformes > Pholidichthyidae > Pholidichthys > Pholidichthys leucotaenia. The sequence continues at coordinate 322,753,137 of CM035843.1, read as the reverse complement.
TTGGATCGCAGCATGATGTCTAGCTTTTGAGGATCTTTTGGTCTTCTTCATTTTGTCAGGCAGGTCCTATTTAAGTGATTTCTTGATTGGGAACAGGTGTGGCAGTAATCAGGCCTGGGTGTGGCTAGAGAAATTGAACTCAGCTTTTCAAAGATGTGAAAAACCACAGCTAATTTACAGTGGGGCAAAAAAGTATTTAGTCAGCCACCAATTGTGCAAGTTCTCTCACTTTAAAGATGAGAGAGGTCTTCAATTTTCATCATAGGTACACCTCAACTATGAGAGACAAAATGAGAAAAAAAAAATCCAAAAAATCACATTGAAGGATTTTGAATGAATTAATTGGTAAATTCCTTGGTAAAATAAGTATTTGGTCACCTACAAACAAGCAAAATTTCTGTCTCTCACAGACCTGTAACTTCTTCTTTAAGAGGCTCCTCTGTCCTCCACTCGTTACCTGTATTAATGGCACCTGTTTGAACTGGTTATCAGTATAAAAGACACCTGTCCACAACCTCAAACAGTCAGACTCTAAACTCCACTATGGCCAAGGCCAAAGTGCTGTCAAAGGACACCAGAAACAAAATTGTAGACCTGCACCAGGCTGGGAAGACTGAATCTGCAATAGGTAAGCAGCTTGGTGTGAAGAAATCAACTGTGGGAGCAATTATTAGAAAATGGAATACATACAAGACCACTGATAATCTCCCTCGATCTGTGGCTCCACACAAGATCTCACCCCGTGGGGTCAAAATGATCATGAGAACGGTGAGCAAAAATCCCAGAACCACACGGGGAGACCTAGTGAATGACCTGCAGAGAGCTGGGACCAAAATAACAAAGGCTAACATCAGTAACACACTACGCCGCCAGGGACTCAAATCCTGCAGTGCCAGACGTGTCCCTCTGCTTAAGCCAGTACATGTCCAGGCCCGTCTGAAGTTTGCTAGAGAGCATTTGGATGATCCAGAAGAGGATTGGGAGAATGTCATATGGTCAGATGAAACCAAAATAGAACTTTTTGGTAAAAACTCAACTTGTCGTGTTTGGAGGAGAAAGAATGCTGAGTTGCATCCAAAGAACACCATACCTATTGTGAAGCATGGGGGTGGAAACATCATGCTTTGGGGCTGTTTTTCTGCAAAGGGACCAGGACGACTGATCCGTGTAAAGGAAAGAATGAATGGGGCCATGTATCGTGAGATTTTGAGTGAAAACCTCCTTCCATCAGCAAGGGCATTGAAGATGAAACGTGGCTGGGTCTTTCGGCATGACAATGATCCCAAACACACCGCCCGGGCAACGAAGGAGTGGCTTCGTAAGAAGCATTTCAAGGTCCTGGAGTGGCCTAGCCAGTCTCCAGATCTCAACCCCATAGAAAATCTTTGGAGGGAGTTGAAAGTCCGTGTTGCCCAGCGACAGCCCCAAAACATCACTGCTCTAGAGGAGATCTGCATGGAGGAATGGGCCAAAATACCTGCAACAGTGTGTGAAAATCTTGTGAAGACTGACAGAAAACGTTTGACCTCTGTCATTTCCAGCAAAGGGTATATAACAAAGTATTGAGATGAACTTTTATTATTGACCAAATACTTATTTTCCACCATAATTTGCAAATAAATTCTTTAAAAATCAGACAATATGATTTTCTGGATTTTTTTTTTCTCATTTTGTCTCTCATAGTTGAGGTATACCTATGATGAAAATTGAAGACCTCTCTCATCTTTTAAGTGGGAGAACTTGCACAATTGGTGGCTGACTAAATACTTTTTTGCCCCACTGTATGTTTTAACGGGGGGGAGTCACTTTTTCACACAGGGCCATGTAGGTTTGGATTTTTCCCCATTAATAATAAACACCTTCATTAAAAAAACTGCATTTTGGGGACTTCCGGTCTGGACGCCATGGTGATAGCAACTTAACGCTGAAGCTCCCAGACCCAATCCAAGGAAAACATCTTCAAAATCAGACTTAACGGATTTTTGGAAGAATAAAAATCAAAAGACAAAAACACCATGCCTAACCAAAAACAGAAGAAACTGACATTCCCCAGGCCAGGACGCGCAGCGGCCGCAGAATCTGAACCGGAGGACCTCCGTTCAGAAGACGAGGAGCTGAACCTAGCTAACAAGAAGGTTAGCTTGAAATCGCTATTTGATGAATTACGACGATTTCGGGCCGAATTTCATGTATTCAGAGAGGAATTAAAAAGGATGAACAGCAGAATGGACCAGGCCGAAAACCGAATCTTGGAAGCTGAAGAAAGAATAAAAGTGCTTGAAGATTCTATGCTGGATTTACACAAAAAACAGTCAAGGCTGGAGGCTAAGCTAACCGACCAAGAAGGAAGACAGAGACGAGACAACATCAAAATTCACGGTCTGAAAGAAGGAGCTGAAGATAGTTTCAGCACAATGGCGGAATGCGTGGAATCCTTATTGAGAGAGAAGTTGGATATTCCACAAACCACCGATTTGAAGATAGAAAAGGCCCATCGTACATTAGCCGCAAAGCCAGCGGCAGAAGCGCCCCCACGTTCGGTGGTGGTAAGATTCTCCAATTTCAAAATAAAACAAGAGGTTGTAAGACGGGCTTGGCAGAAAAAAGGATTTATGCATCAAGAGAGAAAAGTCTTCGTGGAGCATGATTACGCCCCGGAGGTTCTTAAAAAGCGACGGGAATATAACGACGCCAAAAAGGTTCTACGGGAACAGAATCTACGCTTTCAGACGCCATTTCCTGCAAAGTTAAGGGTCTTTTACGGTGAAGAGTCATGTCTCTATAATTCGGCGGAAGAAGCAACAATTGACATGGCGAGAAGAGGGCTCCCGGTATCAGTGTTTAAACCCACAGCGGACCTGAGCGAGAGGATCAGGGCTCAAACGTGGTCCACTCAGAGACCTTCAAAATCCACGGGCCAGCAGCGGGAAACCCAGCCCCAGAGCTACAAAGATAAGCTTTCCAGTTCCAGGAAGGAATAGCGACCTTTTTGTTTTTTTTCTTTTCAGTCATTCTGCACTTCCATCCCCCCTGCTACAAGGTAACAAACATTAAAGGAGATGCAGAATCAGCATGTGGTAAAACCTTTCATGGAGCAGTTATAGCATTAGAAACAATGTCTTCTTAATTTAAAGGAAAAAAAAAATCTTGTTAAAATAGAAATGTGACAATGACCCACATGTTTTCCCCACACTAACAAATACTGTATTAGAGTGAATGTTTGCTGTGATGGGGGTGGGAGGGTGCACACAATCTCATAGGGTATAGGCATAAAAAAAAAAAAAAATCATTACAAATTCGGATTGGGATCTGAAATTCACATTAAAAACATGGGACAACTTACAGGGGTAAGAGAGGGCCCTCAACACGTAACAGAGTTTGAGGAATTTCCCTCAGAGCCTACACTCCATCAGGGCTCTTACAGGGTCTTTAAAGAGACCCCAGCTCAGGAAGTTTTTTTGACAGTTTTTTGTTTTAAAGTTTCGTACACTATGTTCTTAATGTTTTTTATGTTCTTAATGTTCTTTCAGTTTCTGAGTAGCAAAAAAGAGGACCACCACACTGTTATACTAAATAAGAAAATACAATGGAGAAACAGGGTGTAACCAAAATAGCCTCATATAATGTAAAAGGGATCCTGAATCCAGTTAAAAGATCCAAGATTCTACGCAAAATGAAAAAAGACAAAGCAGAAATAATATTTTTACAAGAAACCCACCTAACAGACGTGGAACACACTAAACTCAATAGACAAGGGTTTAAAATGATCTCTTCATCTTCATATAAGTCAGGGAGGAGGAGGGGAGTAGCGACATTGATATCAACCAAAATTAAATTTGAAAAAAAAAAATCAGAACACAAAGATAAAGAAGGGAGGTACAGTTTGGTAATTGGGTGGCTAGAGGGAGAAGATATCACCCTGCTGAATGTATATGCACCACCAGGGGCTAAATGGAAATTTTATAAAAATGTATTTGACCTAATGATAACTAAAGCCCAAGGTTTAGTGATATGTGGTGGAGACTTCAATCTAAGACTGAATCCATACTGGGATGCAACAGGTAATTCTTCACATCAAAATAACACTCAAAGTAGGAAAACTCGGATGCTATTAAAAGAAATGGGAATCTGTGAAGTATGGAGGGAATTCAACCCCAATGTAAAAGATTATACTTTTTATCCAACGCCACATTCATCTTACTCAAGGATTGATTACTTTTTTATGTTTAATAGAGACATTGGAAGAGTAAAAACATGTAAAATAGGACTGATGGATCTCTCTGACCACAGTCCGATCTATATGGACTTAAACATCCAAAAATACACAAATAATACATTTTCCTGGAGGTTGAATTCAAATGTCCTGAAAGGACCACTGAAAGATGAATTGGAATCAGATATTCTCAGATATTTGGAAGAAAACGATAATGGAGAAGTATCCCCTTTAATACTGTGGGATGCGTGCAAAGCTGTAATAAGGGGAAAAATTATTGCAAAACTGGCAACCCAAAAGAAACTGAGACAAGAAAAACTAATCACGCTAGAGTCAGAACTCAAGAACCTAGAAAAAGAACACAAAGACAACACTCAAACAACTTAAAGCTAACAAATCCCCAGGAGCAGATGGCTATACAGCAGAATGGTACAAAACCTTTAAACAGCAACTATCTCCTCTCCTCCTGAAAACATTTAACTATGTCCTCCACACAGGGGAAATCCCCCCCTCCTGGAGAGAAGGGGTCATTGCAGTTATACCTAAACCTGAAAAGGATAAACTAGAATGCTCCAACTACAGACCAATCAGTGTATTAAATCAGGACTATAAGCTTTTTACCATTATCCTTGCCAAAAGGTTAGAAAACATACTGACAGACTTAATTCACTTAGACCAAACAGGTTTTATAAGACAAAGACAGACACAAGACAACATTAGACGCACTTTACACATAATTCATCATATAAAAAAATATAACTTAAATGCAGTCATATTGGGATTAGATGCTGAAAAAGCATTCGATTCGGTTGACTGGTCTTTCCTATATAGAATCTTATCCAGTTTCAATTTTCATAACAACTTCATTAGAACTATACAGGCATTATATAAAAAACCAACAGCTAAAATAAGGATTAACGGTAATTTATCATCATCTTTTGAGCTGGAAAGAGGATGTCGTCAGGGCTGCCCCCTATCTCCACTGCTCTTTGCAATCTTCATAGAACCTCTGAGCCAATGGATAAGACAAAATCAAGAAATTCAAGGTATTACACTTGGTCAGAAGGAACATAAAATAGCACTCTTTGCTGATGACATTTTAATATACCTAGGGCAGCCGGACACTTCTTTACCAGAACTAATCTCAGTTTTTTCAGACTATGGAGATTTATCGGGGTAGAAATTAAACATGCATAAAACCCAAGTTTTAACATTCAACTATGACCCAAATCATTATTCACTAAGTGAACTCAAAACTAACTGGGAGTTGGAATCTATGAAATATCTGGGGGTCAATATCCCGAAACAACTCAACAAAATTATAACACTAAACTATGATCCACTGGTGACAAAAATAAAATCTGACCTAGCAAGATGGAATATGATACCATTCTTAGGTACTGCACAAAGAATTGAAGCAGTCAAAATGAATATACTTCCACGTCTTCTATACCTTTTCCAAACAATACCGGTAGAACCTCCCAAAAAAAAACATGGCAGGAGCTGGACAGAAGGATCTCAAGATTCATATGGCAGGGCAAGAGACCTAGAATCAGATATAGAACCTTATAGCTAAACAAAGAAAAGGTGGGCTCACGCTGCCAAATATCAGGGACTATTTTAAAGCCGCACAAATTAAAACTTTAATAGAGATATGTAACCCAGTCTACACTGCACAATGGAAGGAGATCGAATGCCAAATAACAAGTGACATCCCCCTACAGGCGATAATAAGGAACAATGCCTTACCTAAACTCTTGAATAACACTAACCCGTGGATAGAGACCCCGCTAAAAATTTGGTTTAAGATAGTCAGAGAGAATCAAGCTAAAGAGCCCTATCGACTTCTGCAATGGATTGCCTATGATCAAGACTTTACCCCCAATAAAACAGACACTAGATTTAAAGAGTGGAAAGAGAAAGGGCTGATAAAATATTACGACTTTTTTAAGGGGCAAACTTTAAGAAGTTTTGAAGATTTGAAAAAACAAGGTCTAATAAATCAAGATCTTTACAGGTTCTTTCAGCTTAGACACCACATAAACAATATACTTAAAAAGGAGGATTTGGAAAGGGCCCAGTCAGGTGTTCTGAAGGTCTTCTTAATGGCATATAAAGGGATCCCAGGGATCAGATACATTTCTAAAATATACCAAGGTCTTCAAGACTTAAAAGGAGACAACACATCATATATAAAAGAGAGATGGGAAAAAGAGGGGAATTTCATCTTACAATTGGAAATATGGGAAAAGCTAAATAAACAGCAATGGAAAAGTACCTCATCCCTGCAGTGGAGAGAATTTGGATGGAAAAATTTGGTAAGATTTTTCAGAACACCTGCACAAAACAAATTTACCCATAAGGGGTTGTGTCATGACTCGCCGCTCATCAGCGGCGCCAGCTGCGCGCACACCTGCTCCTCATCAGCGGCGAGGTACTTAATCCACTCTGCCCTGGGCTTCGGCCTGAAGCCGTCTCTCTACTTCGGCATCACTTGCTACAACGGTACTCAACCTTCAAGCAAGACTATCTGGGTAAGCTCCCCTTACCTCTTTTCCTCCAGCCCTCTCCCCTGTGCGCAGGTGGACTTCCCCGGCGGCGGACTTCCTCATCTCGCCGCTGTCTCCGCGCTGCTGCTACAGGCACTCCAGGTCGCTGTCTCCCGGGCTCCACCCTTGTCGACGCCAGCCACCTGTCTTAACCAAGTAGGCCAGCAAGACTATTATTACCCTCTGTGTTGGTGTGGTGCCCGTTACCCTTCTCCCTCTGCTTCCTCCCATAGGGTTGTCCGGCTGAACGGCCTCCTGCCCCCGTGCCTGACGCAGACGCCACCACCAACACATTCTTATTCCACAGACACGCAGCCACACATCCCAGTTGTCAATAAAGCTGTTAAATCTACCCTGAGCCTGCGTGTGTGTCTCCTGAGCCGTGCATTATGTCAGGTTGAACTGTTGGCGCTTGTGTGGTGAAAAGACTGCAAATCATTTTCATGTGTTTTGGTCATGCCCAGTTATCCACCAATATTGGACCAATGTACAGACAATATTGGGGAAAATATTCAAAATAACAGTTCCCTTTTCTTTTGTAACTTTGTATTTGGGTTTACTACCGGGCTCACTGGAAAGACGAGGAGATAAATACTTATTCAGTGTTTTAATACTGGCAAGTAAAAAAGCCCTAACTAAAAAATGGATGCTGAAGGACTGTCCTACACCTGAAGATTGGATTAACGTGATTCAAGACATTTACTCGATGGAAAAGTTGACATTCGCACTGAGACAGGACATGGATGGGTTCATGAACTTTTGGCAACCTTGGATCGCATATGTGTCTTCCATTAGATCTAATCTTTGACAAATACCATTTCAATAATGGTCCCACTCTTTGTTCCAATGCTACTCAGATGCTCTTTTACTTTTAATTACTTAATTTTCTGTTTGTTTGTTTTTTGCTGTTCTGTTTGTTTGTTTGTTTGTTTGTTTTATTTTATTCTCTTTAATTTCACTTTTTCTTTCACTTTAAAAAAAGGGGTGTTGTAATAATTATCCTACCAATGTTGTCAAATAGCAAAAAATATGGGAACGTGATGAAAATGTAAACAATGCAATGCTGTAATGACATGTATACCCTTTACAAAAACTTAAATAATAAAAAAAAACAAAAAACTGCATTTTGTGTTTACTTGTGTTATCTTTGTCTAGTATTTAAATTTGTTTGATGATCTGAAACATTCAAGTGTGACAAACATACAAAAAATGAGAAATCAGGAAAGACGACTGTATGTCTCTGTACATTTGTCCATTCATCTTTCCTTCAATTATTATGAAGTCTGCCTGTACCATTTGCTGAAAATGGATAAAAGACGGAGGCCATCACCTTCCCTGCTGATGACACCATCTTGGCCTTCTTTGGAGGAGGAGAAGAGGTGTGTTTCCACTGCTTAGACTGTTGTTCGGTCTCTGGCTCAAAGTGATGGACCCAACGCTCATCTTGGGTGAGGAAACATTCAAGGAAACCAGCTGGATCTGGTTTTTCCATGTTCACGAAGTGGCTGTAGGTCTTTTCATAGTCCTGGATTATTGTCCACTGTGAGTGTATCTGAAAAGAAACAATGCAGTTAGTATCAGAAAAGGTTTAATTTAATTTAATTTAGTTTTGTTGCTGTAGCATAACTCCTTCTTAGCCAGCCTATGAACTTTTCAGCCCCCCCCTCCCCCGTGTGTGTGTGTGTGTGTGTGTTTTACAAGACATAAACACGGTTTTCAAATATAATCCATACATAAACTTGTAAATCTAACTGGCCCAGGTGCCGTTTGGTGACATAACCCCTAGTAGTCAAAAGTGGTATAGATTTTTTGTCAAGAAATATTCAGATCCTCTGGTGAGATTTACAAGGCTATAACTTGAAAGTTGCAAGAGATAATGGATTACTGTCTATTGGAAAGATGTAGAATTTGATCCAAACTTTCAGATTGGAATAATTTTATGCATCTAATTTGCATAATGCCATGGAAGCTATATCAAATTACATAACTCAGTCAAAAGTGGACTTTGGACATATTTACACAAAGAATGGTTCTGTTTTTTGACACCGTTTTTTCCACAGGGGTGTTTTTATCTTATCTTCAAATTATATGAACCAGAAAATCAGTACAATGTAAAGAAAAGAAATTTGTCACTTACCACTGGCGAAGGGGGGCTCGCTAGCTGGCGTGGTTGCTCTGTTTCGTACATCGTGGTCGTTATTTTGCGTTCTGTCGGTCATTTGCACTCTCTCCCACATCTACAAAGTCTTATGATTATCCCACGTCAATTTCGTTTGTATCCCATGGCAATTTTTCATGTACGAAGCCGTTTATGTGACGATGGATGGCGGCCATATTGGTCTTGTGAGCTCAGAGAAGGAAAAAGGAAGAATAGTAAGGATTTCTTCTTCTTTGGTGTAATCCCTGTCAGCCATGATTCCTCCAATGCGTGTCTGCCACCTTCTGAACTGGCAGATCAGTACAAATCCACATTGCAGCTGGGGAGTTAAAGGGACGTCAGAGTAAGTTGACAGGCGCAGTTGCCGCGTTTTGCCACTGGGGCCGTATGAAATCTGCCAGTTAAAAGGTTAAACAGATTCATTTTGTCTTCTTAGCGATAAACGGATCTATTAAGAAGAACAAGATCAGTTTATAAACTTGTGAAGTTAAAAAAAGATTTTATAAATGAACCTGTTGAGGCAATAATATGTGCTTCCAATTTAATATACAGTATTGCACAGTAGCCATTTTGATCAAACATTGTAACCAATCTGTTAACAAGGACTCTGTTGTATACTTGTTTAATTAGTCCGATTAGTAGCACTTCATTAATTTTCTTGACTGCTTCATACTAAGTATTTGCATCACGGGAGGGCTGCAGCCTATCCCATCTTCTTCATGTGACAGGTCAGGTTCATCCTGGACAGTTCACAAAGTCCAACACAGGACCAATACAGAGAGACGGACAATCAGTTACTCTCACATTCACATCTGTGGCCAATTTGTAATCCCCTGTTCATGTCGCTTGACCAAATGTTATCCAACAATTGGATGTTAAAATGGCTTCCGTGAAATAGGTTTGTACATGGCCAATATATCATATTACTAACATGTTTGGCTTTTCATAGATACAATACAAGCATTATCCTGTGGAAAAAACAATATCTCCTGTTGTGATCACGAGAGAACCAGCCATTATGCTTTAATGAATTATTAATTTATCCTGTGATCATGGGAAAAATAAAATTGTCAGATTGTCAGGACCATGGCTGTCAATGGCTTCCGTAGTTTCAACTGATTCCAACTATCAACACTGGGTGGCAGCACTGTGCTAAAAGACGCTGAGGTAGATCACTAAAATCACGACTCGTTCAGTTGGTGAAACAGTTGTGTTACAGGATGTCCAGATTGACCCAAGCTAAAAATTCAGTACAGATCTCTGTAAGGGAATACACTGGCATATTTAGTATAATGTCAAACTGTTGTTTCACTCCAATTATAGGCAATTTTTTGAACATTTAAAAGAAGAAAAACTACAAATAGCCCCTTTGAAGAATCTGCTCTTTTCAAGTGTAACAGCTATTACAGTACATATGTCATTCAGCTTGTTGTCAAAAGTTTTAAGAGCAAATCTGTAGTGAAACCCTCTAACATAAATATTTGTTGTACTGACAGATTATGAAAGTATTGTGACGTCTCAAGGGTTCACACAATGATGAGAGAGAATTTGAAACATACACCGTGTTTCAAATGACTATGCAAATGATATTTGTCTATGATTTTCCTAAATAGTCAATGCAAATAACACTCAGTATAATTTTCAAGTCATCAACCGTTAGAGCATAATTCAAATTTTATTGAACAAACCTCCCAATGATAACAATTTTTTTGCAAAAATAAAAAAAATCAAAATGCACTGTTCCAAATTATTATGCACAACAGAGTTTCAAAACACTTTAGTGGTTGTAAAGAACTGAAAATGGTCATTTGTTGAATTTTCAGCATTAAGAGGTCATATTTACTGAAATCAAAAGTTATTTCAATCAAAAACGTCTTAACAGGCCAAGTTACATGTTAATATAGGACCCCTTCTTTGATATAACTTTCACAATTCTTGCATCCATTGAACTTGTGAGTTTTTGGAGAGTTTCTGCTTGAATTTCTTTGCAAGATGTCAGAATAGCCTTTCACAGCTGCTGTTCTGATGTGAACTGCCTCCCACCCTAATAGAACTTTTGCTTGAGGATGCTCCAAAGATTCTCAATAAGGTTGAGGTCAGGGGAGGATGGGGATCACACCATGAGTTTTTCTCCTTTTATGCCCATAGCAGCCAATGACACAGAGGTATTCTTTACAGCTTGGGATGGTGCATTGTCATGCATGAAGAAAATTTTGCTACAGAAGGCATGGTTCTTCTTTTTTTTACCATGGAAGAAAGTGGTCAGTCAGAAACTCTACAGCAGCGGTCCCCAACCTTTTTTGTACTAGGGACCAGTTTCATGCATGAAAATTTTCCGTGGACTGGGTAGAGGTGTGGGGGTTCCAATAACAAAAACCTTTGTCAGTTCAGAGCATGCAGTCTGAAATAAATACACTTTATATTAGGCAATCACAATGATTCTACAGCATAATATCAACTCACCATAATCAGTGGGAACTCTGGGCTTGTTTCCCTGCAACTAGAATTATGTTTTTGGCTCATTTTTTTCAAGAGTTAGCTTGTGTCACTGATGTGTGAAACGTGTCAGAGTCAAGAGCGGTTGTGAGGCGAGGGCGGAAACAGTTGTTTTTCAAAATAAAATCTCCGCAAGACTAATGGAAAAAAATAGCTTTAATATTAAGCACAATTTTTTTTCTTTGCGACCCGATACCAAATGATCCACGGACCAGTACCGGTCCGGGGACCAGGGGTTAGGGACTGGGGGTTAGGGACCCTTGCTTTACAGTATATACTTTGCAGAGATAATTTTCACACCTTCAGGGACCCTACCAGCTCTCTCCCCATGATTCTAGCCCAAAACATGACTCCGCCACCTCCCTGCTGACGTCGCAGCTTTGTTGGTACATGGTGGCCATCCACCAACCATCCACTACTCCATCCATCTGGACCATCCAGATTGCATGGCACTTACTACTAAACAAGACTGTTTGAAAACTAGTTTTCATGTATTTCTGGGCCCACTGCAACAGTTTCTGCTTGCGAGCATTGGTTAGGGGTGGCCAAATAGTGGATTTATGCACAACTGTAAGCCTCTGGAGGATCATACACCTTGAGGTTCATGGGACTCCAGAGGCACCAGCAGCTTCAAATACCTGTTTGCTGCTTTGTAATGGCATTTTTGCAGCTGCTCTCTTAATCTGATGAATTTGTCTGGCAGAAACCTTCCTCATTATGCCTTTATCTGGATGAACCCATCTGTGCTCTGAATCAGCCACAAATTTCTTCAGAGTACTATGATCACGCTTAAGTTTTCGTGAAATATCTACTGTTTTCATACCTTGTCCAAGGCATTGCACTATTTGATGGTTTTCGGAAGCAGAAAGATCCTTTTTCTTTCCCATATTGCTTGAAACCTGTGGCATGCTTAAAGTAAAACTGAACTGAACGGCATTGAACGGCACTGGGTAATAGTACATACAATTATAAAGATAATTTATCATTGGCACCCCCTCCACAAATCCAAGAATCTTGGAGAAAATCGCGATTTTGAATTTCCCGCCCTGAAAAATCAGACAAATTCGCCGAAGTGCAGCCGGAGTTCCGCGTGACGTCATGAGCGTGACCCAGTCCTCATGTTTACCATTACGAGCACGTCGACACTGGTTGTTTTTGGTGCATTTTGTCGTGATAGTCGACTACAAAACACTTCCAACACCTGGGAAGATCTGTTCAGTGGCCAAGGAAAGCTGTCATGGCGACGAAAGAAAAGAAAGGGGGAGGAAAAGCGACCGGGAAGCGATGCGTTTCTAGATATACAGTGATCTCTCACTTATCGCGTTTAATGGGGACCAGAACCGACCGAGAAAAGTGAAAAACCGTGAAGTAGCGTCACCCCCCCCCCCAAGGGCGTCACAAGCACTATTTTGCACAAAAAGGCACAAGAGAACAGCGAAAAGTGCCACTAAGCAACACGAGCGATAAAGAACAATGAATGTGGTTTTCCTTCGCTGGGTAAAACGTCTCGGCCAATCAGCTTGCAAGATTCCCGAGCGGTGAAGAGGTGGGCGGAGAGGAGTGGAGCGGTGGTCAGAGAGGTAGATTTTCAGTTGTGCAGGCTCTCCGTGTCGATACCTGATGTTCTAATGTAGTCTCCCTGCCTTCTACATTAGAACATCAGGTATCAACACGGAGAGCCCACATAACTGAAAATCTACCTCTCTGACCACCGCTCCACTCCTCTCCGCCCACCTCTTCACCGCTCGGGAATCTCGCAAGCTGATTGGCCGAGACATTTTACCTCGCAAGCTGATTGGCCGAGATGTTTTACCTCGCAAGCTGATTGGCCGAGACGTTTTACCCAGCTTCGCTCCCTGCCGAGCGCCTATAATTTCCCTGCCGAAAATTCTGGCTCTAATCTGTACGGTTCGATGCCTCCCTCGCTCTCTTCCTGTTCACTTGACATTCCTGCATCCTCCTCTGTCCTCCTCTGTCTTGTCACCGATCCTGAATGCCTCTTCACTCTGAAAACTCTGGTGTTCTTGACTGCTGGAACTGCTATCATCTGCCATTGTTGTTTTGATAAGGGTCACACTCGTGACGTCGTCTGCACTACTTCCGGTTTGTTTGGCACTGCCAGCCAGAGGCAAAAGTTTATCGGCTTATAGCTTGGCCATCGCACGGCCTAAAAATTTCTTTTATGTGTTGAAAAATACAATAGGTAATAAGGAATTAATCTGCTATTCTACTTTTTTGGCAAAAAGGTGAGTTCAGTTCTACTTTAATATTGTGGAACATCCTTCTTTAGTAGTTTTTCTTTAATTGGGCTTACCTGGCAAACTAGTTATGACAGGTGTCGGAGATTGATATCAGTGATCTAAAGAGCCCTGAGACACAATACCATCCATGAGTTTAATTGAAAACAAAAACTTGAATGTTTATGATACTAAAATCCTATTTGCATAATAATTTGGAACACAGTGTAGTAGCCGTTTATTTCATCACTCCCAATAACACAGAACAGAGGGAAGGTCATCTACACACACACTCACTTCACACAGGGTGACACAGGCACATAATCTCTCACACGCAGGGGAGACAACACTATCTCAATCAGACTGATAGCACCATTATAACACTGCAACAATAGCGCACAGAACACAAGAATTATAATTGTCTATGAATCCCCCATGGCGCAAAGCATGTCAGGAGAATTCCCTGCCCTTTTCACAGCCCCAATGTTACACTGTATCCCCCTGGATTGGTTTCTGTCCCCAGAACAATAGGTCCAACTCAGAAGTCCAATACAAACCTGTTTAGGTGTCGAGGCGCCTGCCGGCAGCGGCAGTTGGCGCACAAGGGCCCGTTAGTGTCCATTCGAGCCTCGACCGGGATTTCCGGTCTGGATGGGGCATCTGGCTCAGGCTCGGCCATCCACGGGGCAGCTGGCTGATACGGGGCAAGGTGGTCATAGTGAAGCACCACCACCTGGTTCCTCTTCTGCAGCCTTATCCTGTACACTATGTCCAGCAGTCTCTGTAGGACCACCCACGGTTCCGACCAGTGGCTCGCCAGCTTTGGTGATAGTCACCTTTTCTGCTCTGGGCAGAAAACCCAGACTTGATCCCTGGGTGCAAAGACTTTTCCCTGGCAGCGGGAGTCATACGCTTGCTTCTATCAACTCCCCGCAGCTACAAGGGCCTCCCGAGCCAGTTGAGATGAGATGAGATGAGATTCAACTTTATTGTCATTACACATGTATAAATACAAGGTAACGAAACGTGACTTGGCATTTGGGCACGCTCTGCAGAGCGCATCCAAGGCCAGGGCAGCCGCTAGGCGCCAGTCATGAAGAAAGAAAAGGGAAGGGATATGACACAGTAGGCGAGAGAAAAAAAACATGTTTTATCAAAATGGCGCTCAGTGAGTGAGCAAAATTTTGATTGCAGGCAAAAAACCCCTCAATGCACATTTAGCAGACATTTAACAGATCACACAATAACAAGCGAGAGAGACCAGTGTTATGTATGTTATGTTATGTTATGTAGTCAGCATATGATCAGTGTGTAATGCAGTGTGGAGATGTGTCAATTGCTGGTGAACAGCAGAGGGCACCCCCTGGCAACGGATAGTCATGTGTTCTACACGGCATGTCCAGAGTTTATCTCTCCTCATGCAGGTGGCAAGTTTTGTAAACACATGAGCGCTGTCCTTGAGGAGCTCAATCTGCAGAACAACAGCCATTGCTTGTCGATGTTTGGGTTAGCAGAGCCACTCTTCCGCTTATCTTCATCAGGAGGAACGTAAATACAAGGTACCAAGACAAGGTCAAATCAAGTCTGCACAGTGCACTCAGAGAATAGATTTTTCCTCACCTGTGCAATTCTGTGCTTTCATAATTTCCATATGCAGGCTTAAACTTTAATCCCATGGAGAGCACAGGGCTCCAGATGTATTCCTCCACTGAACCACTGTCATTCAGTTCACCGTTTGCGGCTACTCGTGCCCTCCCCAACTGGTCGAATTTGATGAAGGAGCTTGCCGGGTCCGCTTTGATCAGCTCTCTCGCCTTCCTTCAATTTCTGATACATCAGGAAACTTCACAGCCAAAAATAGAAGTCCTGAGATCATAACCAATAATGATGTTTCCACAGACGCATGAATTCCAATGTCCATGAGTCTCTTCGCAGGTTCCAATTCTTGGGCTCCCCCTTGGCCCGATTCTTGTTGAAAAATAGTGACAATAGCACATTTAAGCCGCTTCCAAATCCATAATTTCCCTTTAGATTAGGATTCAGCAAAGAAGAGCGACTAAACACAGACAAAAACGCAACATTGCAAAGCTGGGAATAGGTCAGGAAGGCAGACGGGAGGAGGGAAGAAAAAATGCAACTGCTCTCTCTCAGAGCAAGAAGAAGAAAGAGTTTTACGCAGTTCATACACTGCGTAAAAATGTTCTCTTAAGCAAAAAAAATAATCCAGCCTCGGTTTGCCCTCCACCTCCGTCTCCAGGGGAGGGCCGAACACCAAGTCCACTGGGGTGCGCAGCTTGTGTCCAAACATCAGCACTGCCAGGGGTCACTGGGTGGATTCTTGAACTGCTGTCTGGTATGCCCACAGGACCAGAACCAGGGGCAGGGGCAGGTCCCAGTCCCACTATCGCTGGTCCTCTAGGATGGCGAGCAGCATGGTCAGGCTCTGGTTAAAAACGTTCAACCAGGCTGTTGCTCTGTGGATGCAGCGGGGTGGTCTGGGTCTTCTGGATGCCCAGCCACCTGCAGACCTCCCCAAAGACTTCTGCCTCGAAGTTCCATTCCTGGTCGCTGTGTAGTTCCTCCGGGGTGCCGAACTGACAAAGCATCTCATCCACCACCTTTGATGCTCTGGTGGCGGCACTCTGATCACGCTGATATTTTGTCACCTTTAGTGGGAATTTTGATGTTGTTAGCTCAAGCTAATGGTATTGGATGTTTTGTGTGTACTATTTGATAATAGTAAGTTGATTGAAATTGATTAGGATTTTACAGAGGCCTTTAAGATTAGTTTAAGGGATAATTTGGTTTTAATTTACTCATTTTCTTTTGGAAGTTTTTAATGCAATTAACTGAGTGGTTTGGAAAAATGCGACCAAGTGTAGCTGAGGCTAATAGCTAACGGTTATTTCTTTTTTTGCTCTTTTTATGGACTTACTGTGACAGTGTTGTACCCGACAAGTCCCATGGGGTTTTGGTAAAGTTTACTCTGATTGTGATGGGCCCATTTGAAAATGGGGTCCTGGATTTGGTACTTAAGTGGCCAAAGTTTGTTGATGACAACGTATGGATCCATCCACCCAGGCAGGAATTTAGGAGTGATTTTTCCTGCCTGTAGATTGATTTGTTGTATTTGCATTACAAATGTGTAGTGGAAGACCTTGTCCTCTCCTTGATGTTTGCCATGGGAGGCTTTTTGGTTGTTGTATGCTTTGTGTCATTTGGCGGATCGGTCCAAGTGTTTTTGAAATGTGGCCTTTTTTTTTTTTTTTTTTAACTTATTTGTACCCGTAGGTAGACTTGGTTTGCAGTCTGGTGACAAGCCACCGGCTGCCGGTCGCTGCGTGCGCGAGCGCCCTAAACCTACATGTTTTTGGTGTGCGGGAGGAAACCGGAGAAATCCCGGAGTAAACCCGCGCAACACGGGGAGAACATGCAAACTCCACACAGCTCACTGTTGGTTGGGGGCTGGGATCGAACCCACGATCTCATGATCCCCGCGATCCCCCGGCCGAGGGTAAAACTGTGCTGCCACAGTGCTAAACCACTGCGCCACCGTGCATCCTTGGGAGCACTGTACATCATTTTGACGCCTCTGTGTTCTGCAGCTGGAAGATTATGGGTACTGGCAGTCATCAACCCCCTCTGGTTTTGAGAAACTACGAGCGGTGGCGATGATTGTTCGTCGGAAACAGGAATACGAGTGCCATTGCGTAGCTGCAGAGAAGGTCGTGTTGCAGAAAGTGTTTTCGCTGTCTTTATATTAGAGAAATTTGACGCAGGGAGCGCATGTACAGTCTGGTCCGGCCGGTGTTTGATGGTTTTATGGACCAAGGGGTCACGGGCATGAGTATATGCATGCCTAGTGTTCACAAAAGTTGGGTCCACTGATGCAGAACCATTAGATTGCGGAGGGTCCGGGGAGCCAGGTGATTTGGCTCCTGTGACCACGCCGGCCGCAAGGGTGGGTGGGTGGGATTCAGAAGGTGACACCAACATTGAGTCAAAGGTACAAAGGGGGCCATGTGGAGCTTTCTGCTTGGCCAGTGAGTTCCCAAGGTCATTCGATTCTTCGTCTTGACCTTGTGTTAGAAGGTGACCTTTGACTTCTTGAGGACAGTGTTCACCTTGGATTTTGTGATTGCGTTCGATCGGGTTCAGTTGTTACAACAGTGTTAGTTGCATGAGACTCGGGGTATCCGAAGTGTCAAGAACAAAGCACTGTAATTCAATTGTTCTTGGTAGGTTGAATGGGTGAGGGTGTTGAGTTTGAGCCCATAGTTTGAGATTCTTGAAGTCAGTCAGTGGCTTAAAGCAATTCAGTAGGTCTTTGCCGACGAGCAATGGACTGGAGTTCAGTTTGGACACATAGACCGGATGAGTCAAGGTCATGGGACCAATGGAGACTCTGATTAGTGACACGCCTAACAGGGTCATGTTAGTGAGTGCGTATGGTCGAACGGTAACGAACAAGGTTCCAGTTTTAAGTCTTTGTGAGCGCGGTTAGCAGCTACACGCAGTTGGTCAAAAAGATTGTGTGCCATAAGAGTGATGTCAGTGGCGGTATCTAAAACAGCGTCCTGACACATCACGTCTTCAAAGATCAGTGGAAGACAGAATTTTCACGCCACCCCCCTCTCGTTTAAATCGCACAGAAATTGTGGGACCGGTGGTTCGACACGGGATTGCAAAATGTCATTTTTGGAGTAGTCTTTGGCTTGTGGTTGGGCTGCCAGAACAGCACTGGACTGCATTGGATCCTTTGGTTCTTCTCCATTTGTAGGAGGGGTTCTCTTTTTGCCTTTTCTTCGTGGTTTAGAGTGTTTATTCTGAGTTGCCATTGCTGCAATAGTTAGGATGTCAGCAGTTTTGTCTTCTCAGTTGTTTTGAATCTTCGCTAGGAGATGTTTGAGAACTTCTACACCTTCTCTACTGAGAGTAGGAGTTTCTTTCTTCTTCCAAGGCGTCTGATTGGTCTCTGCTTCTGAGCTTCTATGATGAGATGGAGGAGACCATTTGCCATGGTTACGCGTGTGTTCGTATCGGTGCCTGTCATCTTGAGAGTCCATACTGTATTCTCGCGATCTATCTGGTGGATTTGGCCTACGATGGTAATCAGGCTTTCGCGAAGTTGGCCCTGAGTGGGATCCAGAGGACCTATTTTGGTTTTGACCTTAATGAGGTCGGTTGGGGAAATGTCTAGCACAGTGGCAGGCTCAGTGTGCTTTTTTGCTGTTTTTGGAACGCATAATGTGCAAACTCTCTCAGCTGACTTATTGAGCTTGACCTTGGGTTAGCTGTAACTCCAAGGTGGTGACTCACAGGAGGTTCTGGATGAAGAGGGTCTTAAAATTGTCATCTTCTTCCATTCCTGGTGTATTTTGAGATTGAAATATGCAAGAAGTAGCAGCTGGTAGTAGGCCTGTGGAGGCTCTGAGTGACATTGTTTCACAGCCAGGGCCGCCGATAGCCCTGATTGTAGGCAGTCGTCGGAGAATTCCTTTTTGTTGGCTTCGCAGAGTCGCATGTAGTCTTTCCTGATGTCTGTCGGCTGTCTTTCTATAAATTTTGATACCGACCTGTTAGATGTTAGTTTAATCAAAAAGATGTGATCATCGACTGTAGCATCAGGGTACTTACACAGGTAGTAGTCAATGTCTTGTAAATAGGCTTTGGTATCAGGTGAACCGGTAGGACCTGGATCAAATTTTGTGAGATTCCGTGTGACCTTGTTAAGGTTGTGGTCTGAAGGGGCACCCACATGCTGTCCACGCGATCGTCCGTACTCGAAACGGGAATTGGGCGATGGGGCATGGTGGGAATCCCGGTCTGGTGAGATGCGTTCTCCTTTTGATATACCCGACCTGTTCATGCTTCGTAGTCTTGCTTCCTTTTGTTGTCGGCATTCCTCAACTTCTTCTTTTAAATCTTTTAGATTTTGATGTGCTTCCTGTAGGAGCAGTTGACATTCCTTGTAGTCAGACTTCACATTTTCAAGTTGACCTTCAACTCTTCTGAGTTCCTTCTTCGTGTCCTGAAGGGCATCTTCAAGTTCAGTGTTCTCTTGGTGAAGCAAGTCATTGTCATGAGTCAACCATTACTTTTCTGGTTTTGCCTGATTCAAATCTCATAACACATTATCAAGTTGAGCTTGAGTATCATCGTTTTCCGCTTGAGATTGTTCCATTTCTTCCTTTTCTTCCCTTGTTGATTGTTGATTCCTTAGCTCATTCTCGGTGCATAACGCTTTAGCTTCAGCTACTTTTAATCTTGCCACTAATGCTATCGCAAACTTTCCCAACACGCTGGGGAGATTCCTCCCTTTTGGTGGGTTTTCTGTGTAATCGTACAAAAAGTTCTTCAGTGAGCTGTTTCAGATCGTCGGGCTGTGTTTTCTTGACCCGTCTTGTGAAGCTAGATATAAAATCAGAAGTCGATCCTTCCAATGTTGCTTGAAGGTCATTCAGTTCAGTAAATCGGTTGGTTGTTCGTAGACCCGCTATATTTTACCATTGTTTACCAGTTAGCTTAAAAATCAACTTGTTGATTATAGCTAAATTTGTTAGTCAAGGGTTAACCTTGATTGTTATGTTAGTGGTAGTTATAAACTCTTTTTGAACTTGTTCCAACTTACAGGCTTGTAAGAAGGGAGGTAGAATTTTGGAATAATTGTTGAAATATGGAGATGTGTTAATTTATTTGTTTGTTGAAACTGTAGTTTGCTTTGTAGTTTAAAATTTGTGTGGATTGACTTCTTTACTTAAATTTCCAAAGTTTTGTATTGGAATTGTCATCAATAACTAGCTTTGGAATTTTGTTGAATGCCACTTTAAAGTGATGCTTTTATTTACAAAAAAGGAAACAACAAAAATAGAAAAGGTTAAATGCTTTAGAGATTAAAGGTTCTAAGTTTTCACTTTCTTTTAAAGTTAAGGTTGACTTTGTCTTTATTTGTTAAAGCATATTTTCATTTGAAGCTTTAAATGTTTTAATATTTACAGATTAGGAAACACAAGTGAATTGTTTTTATGTATTGTCACCAAGGATTTCTTAGGATTGAAGCTAATGGTGATTTACTTGCTTGTTATCTATAAAGATTTATTTACAGAATAATCAATGTTTCCATCTTTTGACTTTTCTGTTTTAAATCCTGGCAAGAAGTAGGGAGTTGGTTAATGTTTTCCTTTTCCTGTGATGAAAAACATGAACTAAGAATAGCACAATGACTTTGAATAACACAGGGCTTTTGAGTGCTAATTGATTAATGCGGTTTCCTATTTTGAAAAAAATTGGTAAATATTCAGTGAATCACTAAATCTTTACAATCACGCACAGGGTTACACTACTCTAAGGTCACTTTTGAATAAATATTGGTATTTATTCAAACCCTTAAGCTGAAATGGACTTCCTGTGGGAAAAAAAATCAAATAATGCAGGGTTTAAAACACACACATATATAGCTTCAACAATTTGCTTCAACAATTGTTGCTTAAAATGTGTAAATATATATGCTTTTAACTTTAAATATTAAAATGTGTGGTTAACCACTTGCGCTCCATTGTTCCGCGGGCGGGCAAGTCTCTGCATCCTATGACGCATGAGGGCGCGCGAGAGCGCGCTCGTGCGCCCTCGTGCGCATGACGCATGATGGTGGTGATGGTGATGTAGTGGCGTCCAAGCGCCACTCAAAAAAAAACTGCAGAGACAGCCACGAACAGATTAGTTCATCTGATTGACCTCTCATTCGACTAATAAGAGCCTTGAATTGGGTTTCTGAAACCTTGAAGAACCAATGAATGAAAATCTAGGAAGGAGGACCCGCCTACTGTGAACGCAGGAGCCA
Organism: Pholidichthys leucotaenia; assembly: GCA_020510985.1. NCBI lineage: Eukaryota > Metazoa > Chordata > Actinopteri > Cichliformes > Pholidichthyidae > Pholidichthys > Pholidichthys leucotaenia. The sequence goes on along the minus strand of CM035843.1, from coordinate 322,731,644 downwards.
ATTGAAGCACAGAAATTCTGGCTGGGTGAAGCAATATTTACTGCTGCCACAGATGAAAACAAAGGACGCTGGACAAATCTCCTACAGACCCAGGCTCACCCAGCAGCATGGAGAACACCCACAAGTGGGACCTGCACTCATTCCAGCAGAATAGACGGAGGCCAACGACAAAAGTCGTAAATCATTCGCCAAAACGGCAATATGTAATGGAATTATGTTTTGATCGGGATCCACGAGCGGAGCAGCGTCGCGTTCGTCTGACGCGTGGGAAGAGCTGTTCGCCACGACTCTGCTGCTTTGAAGAGGTAAGGTGTTATAAGCTAAATTATTATTTATCCCTGAAAACTGTAATCCAAAAATGACTTTTGACCGATCGGTAATTTACGACTGTACTGCACACGAAATACAAAGTGCGTGCGCCGCGATAAACGGTTCATTTGCCGTGTTCGGACCGTGAACGCCCCCCCACCCACCCGCTGCAGAAGAGGAGGGGGGGGGGGCACGGTCCGAACGCTCCTCGGTCGGCGGGGGGAAGCTTATCAGTCTATTCCATCATGTAGCGATGGCCCTCTTCTGTGCCCTCTTCTGTACCGAGGGGGGGGGGGAGCGTTCACGGTCCGTTCACGGTCCGTTCACGGTTCCCCCCCCCCCACACACACACAGTAGCGAGGGGGGGGGCACTGTGAAAACATGCAAGGAAAAAAAAAAAAGAGTGTATTCCGTCTTGTAGCGAGGGCCGAATTTGGTCCTTGGTAGCGGGGGGGGGGAACGACCCCCCGCCCACACACACACACACACACACACACACAGACACAGCCCTGAGTGTGACCTTTCATTAGAGCCTAAAATGAAGATTCTACATTGAATTATTCAAAAGTTACAGACGTTTTTCCAAACTGTGCCATTTGGCACAGTTCCATAACGCCTGGGAACTACCTGAGAACAAAGCTGTGTAAAATATTCATTTTTTGTGGTATTGTTACCAAATTTGGATCTCAGCTGGATAACACTTGGTTCTACATTTCTGTTGCATTTTCCAGCCGGATCGGACAGCTGTGTGTTATTTACAAGCATTTGTATCCAAAAAAACACTGTGTCCAAATTTTTTTTCTTCAAGTTCAGTATGTTTAGATGACTGTAACTCAGTGGCCGGAGCACGTAGAGAGATTATGTTTTTTTTTGCCAAAAAATTCAAAGTGTTTTCTTTTAAATGAGACCAACCCCATGAAGATGCTGCAAAGGGTTGAATAACAGCTTTCGATTTACTTTGGGCACGTTTTTTTTTGGCATTTTTAGGAAAATTGCCCGGAGTGCAAGTGGTTAAAATAAGTGATTAAATACAAAGTGTATGCTTCATGCACTTCTGGTATTCATTTACATTGGCCAATCTGGTCCACCAGTAACAATAAACCTTCAAGAGACAAAAAGTTCCCTTTTCACTGTTTTTGGCATAGAAACTAAATTGGTTTTAAATTTAGGTTATTCTGAATAATATGGACTGCTTTGAAGTTAATTTGGAAGCTCAATTTGGTTAGAAATAGGCTTAACAGATTAAAAGTTTTAGCTGTAACTTGATGAAAGAATGCAGTTATTATAGTTGACCACAAGGTGGAGGCAGTTCCTTCTGCACTCAAGGAGGAGGAGCCACAGTGATGTCGCTTGGAGGCGGTCTACCTGTCTCAGCTCCAAAATGGATGCCAGGATGACTCACAATGGTGGTTTTCAAAATGGCGTTTGCACTGCTTAATCTGCGCATGTGCTGCACCCATGCAAAGGGAAATGGGATGTGGCCCTTTCGGTCACGCGCGAATGTGAACGCGCACCATGGCTCGCGAATTCGAACACGGTCTGCTGACCAACCACGGCTTGCTTTCCTTTTTTTTTTTGCAAAGCTGAAGAGTTAGTCTCTCTTTAATTCGGTTTGTTACTCATGCAAGAATAATCTTACAATTTTAACTGCGTGCGATTCAACGCGATTTCCTGAACCAATTTCCTCTGAGTAACTTTTCTTACTGTTGTTCAGTGAGAAGTAGCTAATTTCCGCTGTACAAATGAGGTACAAAAAATACAAAAATAAATAAATAAAAATGGTTAATTCAGTTTATCCCGCCAGGAATTCTCGCCGAAGGAGTTGACTTAACAAGAGACGGATCGGATTCTTCACGATTCCATCTTTTCAAGCCTTATTTTAATTCAATGTATGATAACACTTTTTGAACTTTTAGCATGCTTAAAAAACAGTCTGTGGGTGAGTGGCTCTTTGAGTGGGGGAATTCCCTCCTCCCTTCTTTGCTCTTCTCTTCACACAGACACTGCTAGGCTTAGGCTTTTTTTCGGGGGGGGGGGGAGGGGGTGAATCACCTCCCCAATCTGTGTTCTTCTCACAGACACCTGGTTGAGCTCAAGCAGATGGGTGTGTGTGTGTGTGTGTGTGTGTGTGTGAGTGTGTGTGAATGTCATGATCCGGGGGCACGGTTGGACACCGTGCCCAGCCTTCTGTTAAGTTTGGTGTTTGTCTGTTTCATTGTTATTTTGCCCAGTTTTTGTCATTGTGCATTTGTAGTTATGTTCTCATGTTGGGGTTATGTTGTGGTGTCTGGTTATGTTTTATTTTGACAGTGCTGTGCAGCTCCTGGCTGTCAAGCTGGTTGGAGCTGCACACCTGTTATTCATTCTGTTATTTTCTCCAGTCATGTACCCACACCTATCACTGATCATGGATTGCATATAAGGGCACAGCAAACCTCTGTGGTTTGTCGTGTCCTTCTACCATGTGTACCCGTCCTCAGGGGTGATTGCCTGAGTGTTTTGGGTCTCGCTGTCAAGGAGAGTTGGAGAGCTCCGTCCAGGTACGTTTTCCCTTATTTCCAGCCGTGAGCCCCTGCAGCCTTTGGGAGAGCTCCGGTTGGATTCCGCCCCTGGCCAGGCATTCCCTGGCTTCATGTCCCCCTGGACGTCGAGCCCCACTCTCCTCCAGTGTCTACCACATCTGTATTTGTTTGTCATGCTTTGCACTACATTATTTGGTTTTTGTCTGTTTTTATGTTAAGAAATGTGCAAACTCACAGAGAGCATTTGGTGTACTACTTTCACCCGTGAAATGTGCGATTTATGACAGTGAACATGAGTCTGCCTGGGCAGTCAGAGATACAGACAGAGGGGGAAAAAAAAAATCAAGTTTTACCGTGCAAAAGATCAGATTTGACTATACCCACACAGCTTGTGAAATCATAATTTCATGTCCATTTCTAGAATCTAGCAGAGCCTCGGGTGGGGAACTATTATATGTTGTGGATTTAGATTAATGGGTTTATAGGTGTTTTATTGTTGGTACAAGTATTAATGTAAATATGAATATGAGTAGGAATGAAGATTTCCTTTCATTACAAACTCATAGCTCGTTGGGGCACCAGTCCAGATGATGGACAATTTTATTAACAATTTTTTATTCGTACCAATTATGAATCAGTCGCAAAAGACCCCTTGTGTGTTCTTGTCTGCTCATAATCAAGAAGATGGACATGAAATCAAGCAATAACTCCCATATGTCTTTCAATAGTTTAATAAGCAATGTCAGAACAGGTTAACACATTTGAATAACTTTTAAAGAGACAATTGAACATGTATCATGTGCATCATAGACTGTTATTGAGTTACTGAGCATCACATGTGAATCAAACATTTGTGGAACCAAAGAAACCATAGTTAACTTGGCAATATTCTGGAAATTAGAAAACCATAAAATAGCATTTGTTAAGAAAAGTGGATGCAATTTTATGAAGAAGATGATGATTGAACTATTTTTAAAAAAAGGGAAAATTGGTGTTATTCTGAAAAGGAACGGAAATTAATGAAAAGATAAAATGCATTTTGAAATTCTGATAGGAGTTTGCATGAAATTAAGTTTAAAGAACCTACATCAGGAGTATTCTAGAGAATTAAGTTTAAATTGAATAACAGACCGTCAGCCTAGCAGAGTCATATTGTGTCCTGTGGCAGCAGGTGGTCCACTGGATTCTGTTCCAACTGGACAGGCGTGGATTTTGATGGAAGAACTGGTAGACAGATTCTTTACCACGGTTGTGGCCTATTCCCGAGATCATATAGGGTGGTTCAGCAAAGCTGGGCGAGGTCTCTTCTTATACACTGAAAAAGGAATTTGGCCAGGTAGCCAAATTCTTGATGTTTGTTTACTGTTCAAAATCCAATCAGAAAATCAAATTGGGAGAAAAACACACCACAGATCCGCTTCTTCCAATATTTGTGGTTTGAATAAGTTGGTTTAAGCTTAAAAAAAAATCAAACAAAATCTTCTTGCACGATAATTTAAAGAAAAGGATTAAAATAAGGTAAAAGTACTTTAAAGAAGAAGAATTTTCGCAGAGCATGGAATACTCTGGGCCTACTTGAAAATAGGAAAAAAAAGGGAAGAGCAGAAATTCTGCTCCTTACAGCTTGACCATCGCCCAAAAACTGAACAAAGGGAAGATTTTCTTTTTTTTTTTATAGCAGAAGTCATAAACTAGACTAAAAAAGGAAATGCAGGAGGAGCTTGGAAGCCCATTGGTCATTTCAAATTCCTGAGCTGTGGAGGTCTAAGCAGAAAGAGGAAGGAGAAGAAACTTGATATGAGAAGTGAAGTTCCCCCTAAAACATATATATGCTGCGGATTAAAGCATAAATTATTTAAAATTTAGTGACTAACATATCCTATTTGATAAAAGGAACACACACAACACACTCTACATTGTACATGAGATTAATTTCTTAATGGTTAGCATGCAAAAGTTAATTTCCTCCTGAAAATAAAGTAACATATCAATAAGAACATTTCAAACCACAATTGTCCATTCCAGAGTTCAGCCAGGTCTTCAGTAGTGGATACTGTCTTGAGAGAAAGAATATGAATTAATTTATTGTTCAGAATTCATAAATTCTGCCGCAGAGAGAGGAAAAATTAACTATTCCTGAGCTGTCCACAAGATGGCATTGTAAAACTGTCTGGCTGTTTAATGAAGAATCTTGATTTTCCAGTCTGGAAAATATAATGCAAAACTGTCAATTTGGGACATTCCTTTGGCAAATAGATGAAAAGGGAGAATGACTCGATAAGTCCTGGGGAAGGGATTAACTTTCACTTTGTGGTCAATGGGTTGTGTTACAGCTCTGGTGCTTGGGTGAGAAAAGCAGTTTATGACCAGAATTTTGAGTTGAAACAATCTTCTTCAGCAAAGAATGATTTCATAAATTGGAACCCACAGTCAACGCTATAGGTGGTAGATGACACTCACGACAGCAGATGTTGGACCACTGAGAATACAGGGCCTTGGTCTCTGGGTCCAGTGCAGACACAGCATCCCAGGCGGGCCGTCAGTCAGTGTCCAGCCACTGCTGGACCCGGAAGATGACAGGGTCTCTATCCTGCTTGACCCGAAGTTGCTGCGCACCGAGGGCCTCTGTGCTGTCATCGCTGGGGAGGGCTGGCTGATGGTCTGAGGAAAGCTATGAGCCGGTGCACTACCCCAGCTGCAGCAGTCTGGAGCTGCCTGTGAGACTGCTGGGTCATGATCAACGGCCCGCTGGCAGTGCCGACAGTCCTCCACAGCACTGCACCGCGGGGCAGGTGCAGGGGAGTGGCGCACGACATGACCTGGCTCCCCGCAGCGGAAGCACCCCCCTTGCATCGCCATTGCGCTCTTGCCAATTGTGCAGCTGTGGCCTGGCACAGCTCCTCCTCATCCTCGCTCTCAGCTACAGCCTTGAAAATGGTAAATGGTGTTCACTTATATAGCACTTTTTCTGAAACGTTAGCTGCTGGCTCCAGGATGGGCTCCACATTCTTCGCCTCTGCCACGGCCATCTCCCAGCTGCTTGTGGCATGAATCCAGATGTGTCCTCGGAGCTGGGCCACGCGGATCCCTCAGATGAAATTCTGGAGGACGAGCTTCTTCACCACCCCTTGCTTGAAGTCCGGGTAGCTGCACTGTGTCAGCAGCCGGACATCTGCTGCACATGCTCCCAGACATTCTTGTTCATGTCGCCGGCGGCTGGCCAGTCATTCCCAGACATGGTCAGCGTGGATCAGCCTCCCGAACCACCTCTGAAGTGCTCCCTGTCATGCTGGCCAGCTGTGACCTTCCTCAGGCCGGCGATTGGACAGTGTGCAGAGATCTCGGCCCTCCAGAGCCAGTGCAGCCTACACAGCTGTCTCTTCAGGTGTCCAGCTGTTGAATGTAGCGGTCAGTTCAACCTGGATGAGCTAGTCATCGAGTGGGGTTTTGTCACCAAAGCAGGGAAGCTTGGCCAGTTGGTGGGTCAGTGGTGCTGGGATTAGGACGCCTCCGTGCTGATCACTGCAGCCAAGGGGATCGCTGGCCAGTAGTTTCCCTGCTGGAGCTTCATTGCCCTCAGCTCCAGTGGGATTGTTGGCTCATAGTTCCCCTGCTGGTGCTCCCTGTCCTGCCTTGAAAAAGGCAAAACACAGGATGCACTTGCTCCATCCGGTCTGTTTCCCCATTCTTTTCGGCGAGCAGCTCTGGTGACTGGCATGTATACTCTGTCGTCAGTTCCCATCTGAGCGACGAGCTGTTCGAGCTGTTGAATCTCTGCCTCGATTCTTGCTTCCATCTCTCAACATCCCACTTCTGACACCAATGTGACATTTCAAGGATTCACACAATGATGAGAGAGGATTTGGAACATGGTAGGCATTTATTTCATCACTCCTCATTGCGCACAACAGAGGGGACGTCATCTGCACACACTCACTTCACTCAGGGTGACACAGACACATCATCTGTCACACGCAGGGAAAACAACACTATCACAATCAGACTGATAACACTATTATAACACTACAACAATAAAGTGCAGAACACGAGAATTATAACTGTCTATGAATTCCCTGCGGCGCAAAACATGCCGGGAGAATTCCCAGCCCCTTATATCACAGCCCTGACGTTACAGTATATTTTCCTCAAAGTGGACCTGCTGGTTCTCTCTCACATGTGGTTTCCCCCCAAACGGTCAACCTTTACTCACTGGCTATTCTGTCACACAGGCTATAAATAACCACTCATGTGAGCCCCGTCTCTCTCTCTCTCTCTCTCTCTCGCTCTCTCTCTCTCTCTCTCGCTCACACACAGACACACAGACACACACACACGCACACCACAGAGCCATTGAGCTTCAACGACATATTGCTTTGTATCTCATTAGAATATACCACAAAAAAATGGTTGCCACAGCAACGGCTCCTTATATTTCCATAACTATCAGCCGCCATGTTAAAGCCACTCATTTTGTCAAAAGGGGAGGAGGCAATGGTGTGCACTGGAATAATTGTCAGCATAAGAGGAGGATTGCAGGAGTTGAAGAAATCTGACTCCTATTGGTCAGAATTGAGTGTTGCAGGACATGTCCTGAAAAATGAAGAAGAATAGGAGCTAAGACAATGACAATTTTGGAATAAATTACAGCAGTGATAGAAAAAAATAAAGCTCTCCTGATTATTTATTTAGCGAATGCAAAGTCCTTAAGCCAAGCAGTTGCCTGATGACTGTGTTGGAAGTGTATAGTCACTCACAAGCATGAGGTCACTCTGCCCCCGTTTCTTGAGAATATGAAGGATGGCATCATGAACGGTGACAAACAGCCAGCTCTTTGGGATGGACTCGGAGAAGAAACCGGCCGTTTCCAGCTGATCCACAACAAAAGCTAATATTTTACCACAAAAAATAAAAACAAAAGTCTTTAGAAGAATATTTATAATGGAAAACCAGAGTGTATACACTGTTTAGTAAAAAAAAAAAAAAAAAAAAAAATCAAACGGGCTAGTATTTTTGTTGGTCTTTATCCCTTGGCTTTGATTAAAGGTGCAGTGTGTAATATTCTGCACAGTGTAGCAGCCAGATTCCCAATTGCAACCAGTTCATATTTTGTCATTCATCACCCTGTTCCAAAGCATATCGGAGAACCTACAGAAACCATTGGTGTAATTAAAGTTTGACTACAAAAAAAAAAAAATAAAAATGTGGAAACATATGTATTGTAGTCCAACATGGCTGCCTACATGGAGAAGGATCCTCTTCCTGTATATGAAAAACCTATATTAAGATACAGAAAATTTAAGAAAAAAAGTGATTATTATACAACAATGTAAATGAATTTATGATTTCATTATTTCATGAAATTTTCAGCCCCCTCATGGATCGTCACCTTATCGTGGTGGGGGGGTTTGCGTGCCCCAGTGATCCCAGGAGCTATGTTGTCCGGGGCAATTTGCCTCTGATAGGGTCTCCCAAGACAAACTGGTCCTGGGTGAAGGGCCAGACTAAGAACGATCCAACAGACTCTCATGATAAATTGTATATCAAGGATTCAGTGTACCCCGCCCGGTATGGGGTTACCGGGGCCCCACCCTGGAGCCAGGCCTGGGGGAGGAGCTCGAAGGCTAGCGTCTGGTGGCCAGGTTTCCACCCATGGGACCCGGCCGGGCTCAGCCCGAAGGAGTTACATGGGCCCGCCCTCCAGTAGGTTCACCACCTGCAGGAGGGATCATGGAAGTCCGGTGCTATGTGGATTAGGTGGCAGTCAAAGGCGGAGACCTTGGCGGACTGATCCCAAGCTTTCTAAACTGGCTTTTGGTACGTGGAATGTCACCTCTCTGGTGGGGAAGGAGCCTGAGCTGGTGTACGAGATTGAGCAATACCGGCTAGATATAGTCGGCCTCACCTCAACACACAGCTCCAGTTCCGGAACCAGTCTCCTGGAGAGGGGCTGGAGCTTGGCCTTTTCTGGAGTTGCCCCGGGCGAGAGGCGACGAGCAGGGGTAGGTATTCTTGTATCGCCCCACCTTGCTGCCTCTATATTGGAGTTTTCCCCGGTGGACGAAAGGGTTGCTTCCCTGCGCCTTCGGGTTGGGAAACGGGTCCTGACCATCATTTGTGCCTATGCACCAAATGATGTTTCAGAGTACCCACCCTTTTTGGAGTCTGTGACTGGGGTGCTGGAGGGTGCTCCTCCTGGAGACTCCATTGTCCTACTGGGGGACTTCAATGCGCACGTGGGCAACGACAGTGAAACCTGGAGGGGAGTGATTGGGAGGAACGGCCTGCCCGATCTGAACCCGAGTGGTGTTCAGTTATTGGACTTCTGTGCTAACCACAGTCTGTCCATAACGAACACAATGTTCAAGCATAAGGGTGTCCATATGTGCACCTGGCACCAGGACACCCTAGGCCGCAGGTCGATGATCGATTTTGTTATCGTATCATCAGACCTGCGACCGTATGTCTTGGACACCCGAGTAAAGAGAGGTGCAGAGCTGTCAACTGATCACCACCTGGTGGTGAGTTGGATCCGATGGCAGGGGAGGAAGCCATTCAGACCTGGTAGACCCAAACGTATAGTGAGGGTGTGCTGGGAGCGTCTGGCTGAGGCCCCTGTCCGGGAGGTCTTCAACTCCCACCTCCGGAAGAACTTCAACCACATTCCGAGGGAGTCTGGAGACATGGAGTCTGAATGGGCCATGTTCTCCACCTCTGTTGTTGAAGCGGCGGCCCAGAGCTGCGGCCGCAAGGTGGTCGGTGCATCTCGTGGTGGCAACCCCCGAACCAAGTGGTGGACACCAGTGGTGAGGGGGGCCATTAAGCTGAAGAAGGAGTCCTATCAAGCTTGGTTGGCTTGTGGGACTCCCGAAGCAGCTGAGGTGTACCGGCAGGCCAAGCGGAGTGCAGCTCGGGTGGTTGCTGAAGCAAAAACCCGGGTATGGGAGGAGTTCGGTGAGGCCATGGAACAAGACTTTCGGTCGGCTTCAAAGAGATTCTGGCAAACTGTTCGGCGGCTCAGGAGGGGAAAGCAGCTCCCCGTCCACACTGTGTATGGTGCGGATGGGACACTGTTGACTTCAACTGGGGATATCGTCGGGCGGTGGAAGGAATACTTCGAGGATCTCCTCAATCCCACTGATACGCCTTCCACAGAGGAAGCAGGGTTTGGGGACAAGGGGGATGACTCGCCTATCACAGGGGCTGAGGTCGCCAAGGTGGTTAAAAATCTCCTTGGTGGCCGGGCCCCGGGGGTGGACGAGATTCGCCCCGAGTACCTCAAGGCCCTGGATGTTGTTGGGTTGTCATGGTTGACACGCCTCTGCAACATTGCGTGGAGGTCGGGGGCAGTGCCTTTGGCATGGCAAACCGGGGTGGTGGTTCCTCTCTTCAAAAAAGGGGACCGGAGGGTGTGCTCCAACTTTAGAGGGATCACACTCCTCAGCCTCCCTGGGAAGGTCTATGCCAAGGTACTGGAGAGGAGAGTCCGGCCGTTGGTCGAACCTCGGATTCAGGAGGAGCAATGTGGTTTTCGTCCTGGCCGTGGCACATCGGACCAGCTCTTTACCCTCTCGAGAATTCTTGAGGGTTCGTGGGAGTTTGCCCAACCAGTTTACATGTGTTTTGTGGACTTGGAGAAGGCATTTGACCGCGTCCCTCGTGGATTTTTGTGGGGGGTGCTTCGGGAGTATGGGGTATCGGGCTTGTTGTTACGAGCTATTCGGTCTCTGTACGACCGTTGTGAGAGTTTAGTTCGTATTGCCAACACTCGGTCGGAGTCATTCCCAGTGAGAGTTGGACTCCGCCAGGGCTGCCCTTTGTCACCGGTCCTGTTCATAATTTTTATGGACAGGATTTCTAGGCGCAGCCAGGGAATGGAGGGTGTCATGCTTGGTGACCACAGGATCTCATCTCTGTTGTTTGCAGATGATGTTGTCCTGTTGGCTTCATCCAGCAATGACCTACAGCTCTTGCTGGGACGGTTTGCCGCTGAGTGGGAAGCGGCTGGGATGAGAATCAGCACCTCCAAGTCCGAGTCCATGGTCCTCAGCCGGAAAAAGGTGGATTGTCCTCTCCGGGTTGGGGACAGGCTCCTGCCCCAAGTGGAGGAGTTTAAGTATCTTGGGGTCTTGTTCACGAGTGAGGGGAAAATGGAGCGAGAGATCGACAGACGGATTGGAGCAGCATCTGCAGTGATGCGGACGTTGTACCGGTCTGTTGTGGTGAAGAGGGAGCTTAGTTCAAAGGCAAAGCTGTCGATTTACCAGTCAATCTACGTTCCTACTCTCACCTATGGTCACGAGCTTTGGGTAATGACCGAAAGAACGAGATCGCGGATACAAGCGGCTGAAATGAGCTTTCTCCGTAGGATTGCTGGACTCACCCTCAGAGATAGGGTGAGGAGCTCAGTCATCCGGGAGAGGCTCAGAGTAGAACCGCTGCTCCTCCACATTGAAAGGAGTCAGTTGAGGTGGTATGGGCATCTGATTAGGATGCCTCCTGGACGTCTCCCACTTGAGGTGTTTCAGGCACGTCCCACTGGGAGGAGACCCCGGGGCAGACCCAGGACTCGGTGGAGAGACTATGTCTCCCAGCTAGTCTGGGAACGCCTTGGTATCCCCTCTGAAGAGCTGGAGCAGGTGGCTGGGGAGAGGGAAGTCTGGGCTTCTCTGCTTGAACTGCTGCCTCCGCGACCCGGACCTCCGGAAAAGCGGTAGAAGATGGATGGATGGATGGATGAAATTTTCAGAATTTTGGAAACTCAAAATTTTACACACTGTACCTTTAAGCAGGCATTCACAGTAGAATTGTTTTTTTGCAATGTCAGAACATTTATTTCCATCCAGAGTTGCTTTTTTTTCAAAGCTCTTGAATTGATGATGAGAGAGAGTTGATGAAGATTGTTCACTACTATCCTTCCAGGTTTTAATAATGTGTTGAACAATTTTTAATCCAATTTTAGTCGTTAGTTACATAGTAATCACTGTGTTAACTATGCATTCAAAGCTATTACCTGTTTGTTTAGTTAAATCCAGGTTGTGATTTTTGTTTGGCTGGGCAGTGTGTATGTTGCTGAAATTTCCCATAGTGCAAATAGTTTGTCACTGCAGCTAAGACAATGATACAATTATTACCTAAAGTTTGAGCAACTTAAAGTTGCAGTAGGCAGTTTTTTTAACATCTGGAAAGTATTCAGTGCTTCACTTTTTTTCATATTTACCTCCGCCAAGGAGGTTATGTTTTCATCGGCGTTGGTTTGTCTGTCTGTCTGTCTGTCTGTTTGTTTGTTAGTAAGATAACTCAAAAAGTTATCGACAGATTTTCATGAAATTTTCACAGATTGTCACAAATGGGGTATCCTACAGATGATTAGATTTTGGTGGTGATCCGGATCACCGTCCAGAAGAAAACCGCCATTATGGAAAATGCCATTTTCGGCAATAACTACTGAACCACTAATCCTATCATTGTGAATCCAATTGCTAGTCATATGTTTTCATGGTCAAGGAATCGGAAAACGTACACACAAACACTATGGGGGAACTGTGGCGCTAAACCGCCATTATGGAAAATGCCATTTTCGTCACTAACTAATGAACCACTAATCCTATCATTGTGAATCCAATTGCTAGTCATATGTTTTCATGATCAAGGAATCTGAAAATGTACACACAAACACTGTATGGGGGGAACTGTGGCGCTTGGCGGAGGTCTGCGCTCTCCGAGTGCTTTTCTAGTTTGTTTTGTTACAGCCTTATTCCAAAATGGATTAAATTCATTTTTTTTCCTCAAAATTCTACACACAATACCCCATAATGACAATGTGAAAAAGTTTTTTTTTTTAGATTTTTGAAAATTTATTAAAAATAAAAAACTAAGAAATCACATGTACATAAGTATTCACAGCCTTTGCTCAAAACTTTGTTGATGCACCTTTGGCAGCAATTACAGCGTCTTTTTGAATATGATGCCACAAGCTTGGGACACCTACAGTGGTGTGAAAAAGTGTTTGCCCCCTTCCTGATTTCTTATTTTTTTGTATATTTTTCACACTTAAATGTTTCAGATCTTTTTTCATTCATTCATTCTTTTATTTTCTTCCGCTTAGTCCTTTTCGGGTCGCGGGGGGCTGGCGCCTATCCCAGCATCTTTGGGCGAGAGGCAGGGTACACCCTGGTCAGATCGCCAGTCCATCACAGGGCCAACACAGAGAGACAGACAACCATTCACTCTCACAGTCATACCTAAGGACAATTTAGAATCCCCAGTTTGATGCCAGTTAACCTAACTTGCATGTTTTTGGCATGTGGGAGGAAACCGGAGAAATCCTGGAGTAAACCCACGCAGACATGGGGAGAACATGCAAACTCCACACAGATCTCTGTTGGTCAGGCCAGGATCCCCCGGCCAAGGTTGAGTTGCTGTGCTGCTGCAGTGCTAACCACTCCACCACCGCGCCGCCCTGATGATGTTTCAGATCATCAAACAAATTTAAATATTAAACCAAGATAACACAAATAAACACAAAATGCAGTTTTTTAAATGAAGGTGTTTATTATTAGGGGTAAAAAAAAAAAAATCCAAACCTACATGGCCTTATGTGAAAAGTAATTGCCCCCTTCCTGTTAAAACATAAATTAACTGTGGTTTATGACATCTTTGGAAAGCTGAGTTCAATTTCTCTCGCCACACCCAGGCCTGATTACTGCCACACCTGTTTTCAATCAAGAAATCACTTAAATAGGACCTGCCTGACAAAGTGAAGTAGACCAAAAGATCTTCAAAAGCTAGATATCATGCTGCGATACAAAGAAATTCAGGAACAAATAAGAAACAAAGTAACTGAGATCTATCAGTCTGGAAAAGGTCATAGTGTGGTGGACACCTGACACAGCGAGTGGACATTCTTTCACACCCAGAGCTAGGAAGAGGGGCTGAACAATGGACTGAAGGGGGTAGCCCGCGTAATGGGTAATTAGACCAGACTATGAAACGCCTTCGCCACCTGCTGCTCTAAGCTGCAGCGCAGGGAGGCAAATGTATTGTGATAAAATATAACTTGTGTTATGATAAACGTGCCACACATTGCCTTTGTCAAATTCCATGTAATATGTGCCAGCCCCAGTCTCTATGCGAGGTAATAAAGTTATATAAGGAGAACACAGAGAGATTGGGGAGGCTTACAGGCTTCTATGCTCTTTTACATGACTCGGCCCCAGCGGGTCACGCTGGGGTCCATAGGCTGTACATATGTTAGAGGGTCAATAAAGTTCTGTATCGACCTACGCTCATGCCTCGCCTCCACATCCTTCCCTTTTACCCTCTACATTGGTGACCTGACGTTAGATGGACAGTCTACTTGCTTTCACCGCGCTGTGGACTCTGAAGTACCAAGGATCGCCTGCATCCTTGTCATCCACACTGGAGCGCACGTGCCTGTTACTCTCTCCATGACGGCAACCTCAACGGCCGGAGAGAGAGTGTGGCACAGGGACCAAGATGCACCAGGATCAGCAAGACGAGCACAGCACAGAAACAGCCTGAAAGGGGAAGATCGGCACTGTCTGTGCAATTGAATCAAGTTCCCCATCCCTGACTCACCTCCGGACAGCGGGGTTTCGGAGCACAGAAGCCCCATGCGCTCACCGCAGAATTACGAGGACAGCGCATCTGAAAGTTACGTGGCCACAGCACGCGCCATGCACCAGGGACAAACCGGCTCCAAAGACTTATACATCGTCCTTAGCTGTTGCACATTCCCGGGGAACACAGCTGATCGCCATCCTCGGATCCTTTAGGCTTTGCGCATCACACCTAAAGCAGCATGGGCAGCCTCGCACACAGGACATGTATTTGTTTCTCAGCCACTGGGCATTAATGGGGAATTAAGCCGATTGCTTTCCCCGATGCCTTTAGGGCTGCCCCCGCACCTAAAGCAAGATTGCCAAGTTCCCTGACACAGCTTATGTTTTCTTCACAGCCGCAAAGCACCCTTGGGGAATTGGGCCAATCGCCTTCCCCACATCCTCGCAGGACCGGGCCTGCACGAGGTGTCGTCAGAGACTTAATTTTTTTTCACAGCCACTGCAGATCACCGGAGGGTTTACCGGAAAAGTCCCTCACCCGAGGCTGATCTGCACACAATTTTTGCGTGGCCCAGACGCTTTTAACATCCCGGGCCGGCACTCCATTGTTTCCCCCCCATATCCCCCACATCCTCCACATCGTTCTTCCTGCACCTCCATCCCTAAAGCTTGCCGATTACCGGTTTTGTTCCATTACGCACACTGGACCCGATGCGCCCATGAACCATGGCCGTTCTACGAGTTGGAACATGGAGCGGAGCAGAAAGTTCTTTTCACCCCTCCCCCTTTCCCCCCACGGACTAGCATGCCCTCCAACACTCCTCACCAGCAGGACAGTTCGACCGAAATGGCAACCCCCCACTGCAGACGCCACGGGTGCTGAATTGAGCTCAAAGGACCAGGGGGTCACAGCCCCTTCTAGGCGCTCGGGTGGGGGGGGGGGCTGTGTGGTGGACACCTGATACAGCGAGTGGACATTCTCTCACACCCAGAACTAGGAAGAGGGGCTGAACAATGGACTGAAGGAGGTAGCCCCCCAGCAGGGTAATTACACCAGACTATGAGGTGCCTTTGCCACCTGCTGCTCTAAGCTGCAGCGCAGGAAGGTGAATATATTGTGATAAAATGTAACATGTGTTATGATAATCGTGCCACACATTGCCTTTGTCAAACCCCATGCAATATGCGCCAGCCTCAGTCTCTATGTGAGGTAATAAAGTTATATAAGGAGAACGCAGAGAGATTGGGGAGGCTTACAGGCTTCTATGCTCTTCTACATGACTCAGCCCCAGCGGGCCACGCTGGGGTCCATATATATGGTAGAGGGTCAATAAAGTTCTGTGTCGACCTACGCTCGTGCCTTGCCTCCACATCCTTCCCTTTTACACTCTACAGTAAAGCCATTTCTAAAGCTTTGGGACTCAAGCAAACCACAGTGAAAGCCATTATCCACTAATGGCGAAAACACAGAACAGTGGTGAACCTTCTCAGGAGTGGCTGGCCGACCAAAATTACCCCAAGAGCGCAGCGATTGATCCCCTCTATAAAGTTCTTTTTGTGGAATTTTCAGTCTATCTACTCTCCCCAGGTAGCAAAATTGGACTGGCCCAGTTCTGGCACACACAATGCACTTACACTCAGCGCACATGCCGCAAAGAATGACTGCCTTTGGTGGCCTAGATCTGGTTTGCTAGTCTTCTGGCAAGCCAGATCTGGGAAAAAAAGGGCTGTCAGTCTTTGTGGCATGTGGGCCGAGTGTTAATTTTGCTACCTGGGTCTCAAGGAATAATAAAAATGAGTGAAGTCTGACCATGGCAATTAGGCATTTTCTCAATATAGAGGTTAACTATTTTTTTTTTTTTTTTTTTTTGTTACTTATTTGTACCCGTAGGTAGACTTGGTTTGCAGTCTGGTGACAAGCCACCGGCTGCTGGTCGCTGCGTGCGCGAGCGCCCTAAACCTACATGTTTTTGGTGTGCGGGAGGAAACCGGAGAAATCCCGGAGTAAACCCGCGCAACACGGGGAGAACATGCAAACTCCACACAGCTCACTGTTGGTCGGGGGCTGGGATCGAACCCACGATCTCATGATCCCCGCGGTCCCCCGGCCGAGGGTAAAACTGTGCTGCCACAGTGCTAAACCACTGCGCCACCGTGCAAAAAAACTATGATTGTATTTATAATCTTTGTCTAAAATTGTTTTATACTGTGGGGAAAAATATGCATGAGAGATATTAAGTGAGCATGGGGATCCACCAAGGTGGTATGTACATGGGGCCCAGATTTCATGCTATGCCCCTGGCTGCAGAGATGGTTGTCCTTCTGGAAGGTTCTCCTGTCTCCACAGAGGAATGCTGGAGCTCTGACAGAGTGACCATCAGGTTCTTGGTCACTTCCCTGACAAAGGCCCTTCTCCCCTCATCGCTCAGTTTAGACAGCTGGCCAGCTCTAGGAAGAGTCCTTGTAGTTCCAAACTTCTTCCATTTACGGATGGTGGAGGCCACTGTGCTCATTGGGAACTTCAAAGCAGCAGAAATGTTTCTGTACCCTTCCCCAGGTTTGTGCCTCGAAACAATCCTGTCTCGGAGGTCTACAGACAATTCCTTTGACTTCATGCTTGGTTTGTACTCTGACGTGCACTGTCAACTGTGGGACCTTATATAGACAGATGTGTGCCTTTCCAAATCATGTCCAGTCAACTGAATTTGCCACAGGTGGACTACAATTAAGCTGTAGAAAAATCTCAAGGATTTTCAGTGGAAACAAGATGCACCTGAGCTCAATTTTGAGCTTCGTGGAAAAGGCTGTGAATACGTATGTATGTACATGTGATTTCTTAGTTTTCTATTTTTAATAAATGTGCAAAAATCTAAAAAAAACCCACCTTTTTTCATGGTGTCATTATGGGGTATTGTGTGTAGAATTTTGAGGAAAAAATGAATTTAATCCATTTTGGGATAAGGCTGTAACATAACAAAATGTGGAAAAAGTGAAGTGCTGTGAATACTTTCCGGATGCATTGGATATCATCTGCCTCTGGTCTGGTCACCCAAGACAAACTGGTCCTGGGTGAAGGGCCAGACTAAGAACGATCCAACAGACTCTCATGATGAAAGCTAGAACAAGGATTCAGTGTACCCCGCATGGTATGAGGTTACCAGGGCCCCACCCTAGAGCCAGGCCTAGGAGGGGCTCGATGGGTAGCATGGGCTGGGTCCCATGGGTGGAAACCCGGCCAGGCTCAGCCCAAAGGCATTACATGGGCCTGCCCTCCAGTGGGCTCACCACCTGCAGGAGGGACCATGGGGGTCTGGTGCTATGTGGATCAGGTGGCGGTCAAAGGTGGAGACCTTGGCGGTCTGATCCCATACTTCCTAAACTGGCTTTTGGGACGTGAAATGTCACCTCTCTGGTGGGGAAGGAGCCTGAGCTGGTGCATGAAGTTGAGAGATACTGGCTAGATATAGTCGGCCTCACCTCAACACACAGCTCCAGTTCCGGAACCAGTCTCCTGGAGAGGGGCTGGAACTTGGCCTACTCTGGAGTTGCCCTGGGCGAGGGGCGACGAGCAGGGGTGGGTATTCTTGTATCCCCCCACCTTGCTGCCTCTATATTGGAGTTTTTTCCCCCAATGGAC